>CM060372.1:148712069-149912069 GCA_030545235.1 Helianthus tuberosus
ACAGCAGGAGCATTAGTCAAACCGAATGGCATAACTGTGAACTCATAATGCCCATATCGAGTGCGGAATGCTGTCTTGGGAATATCTTCTTCATGCACACGAAGTTGATGATATCCGGAACGCAGATCAATCTTCGAAAAATAAGAAGCGCCCTGTAACTGATCAAAGAGATCATCAATGCGAGGTAGGGGATATCAATTCTTGATGGTAAGCTTGTTAAGCTCACGATAATCGATACACATCCTAAAAGATCCATCCTTCTTCTTAACAAAAAGAACAGGAGCACCCCAAGGTGAAAAGCTAGGACGGATAAAGCCTTTGTCAGAGAGCTCCTGAAGTTGCTTAGACAACTCTTGCATTTTAGACGGTGCAAGACGATATGGAGCTCTGGCAATGGGATTTGCACCAGGTACGAGATCAATACGGAACTCGACTTGGCGTGCTGGAGGTAAACCAGGTAACTCTTCAGGGAATACTTCAGAATAATCCCGAACAACAGGAATATCTTGGATAGACTTACCTTTGCCTTTATCTGCGGTAACATGTGCCATAAAAGCCACATAGTTCTTTCGCAGATATTTCCGAGCTTTAAAACAAGACATGAGTTTGAGACCACCAGTAGGTTTCTCACCACGAACCTGTAGGATCTCACCTGTCGAAAGTGGCACATGAACGATCTTCTCGAAACAAACTACCTCTGCGTGATGCTTGGCTAACCAAATCCATACCCACTATAACGTCGAAGCTTCCAAGTTGCATTGGCGTGAGGTCGATAGGAAAAAGATGGTTGTTAAGGTTCAATTGGCAGTTGCGAAGAACAGAATCAAGAACAATGGGTTCACCACTAGCAACTTCTACAGTCAAGGGTTTTCCTAGTTTCGTTCTAGACACGCGAAGCATTGGCTCAAAAGACAATGAAACAAAACTCTTGTCGGCACCCGAATTAAAAAGAACAGATGCAGGCTGATTATTAATAAAGAACATACCGTTCACCACTTCATTGTCCGCTTGTGCCTCTTGTGCATTCATGTTGAAGACTCGACCTCGAGCCTGAGCCTGATTCTGATTTGCATTCACGAATCTTGGGCACTGGTTACGGTAGTGGGTCAGATCCCCACAATTGTAGCACGAACCAGGAGGAAAATGAGGTCGTGCAGCTTGACCTTGTTGCTGAGCAAGAGGCTGAGCAAATTGTTGAGTCAGGTTCTGAACTACCCGATTCTGATTAGCAGGAATGCGGCAGGTGGCAGCAAGATGACCATTTCTTCCACAGTTGGTGCATTGACGACACTGGAGATGTGGTAGGTGATGGCCGTTACACCTGTTGCACAAAGGTGCATTGCCAAGATAAGGCTTCTTGGCTAGTGGTAGCGCAGGTTGATTTGGTGCAGCTTGGGCCTGTGCAGTAACGGCATAGTTTTAGGGAGCCTTTCACTTCCTAGACCCCCTTGAGGAACCATAATTCTTTCCCTTCTTGTTTTCACCTTTCTTGCCATCCTCCTTGTCAGACGCCTGCTTCTTACCCCTGTCACCCTTTTTATGCAGCTTTCCCTTTCGAACCTGCGACTCAGTCAATGTCGCTACTAACTCGATGGTCTGACGGACTGTGGTAGGGTTACTACCAGTAATGATGTCTTGTACAGAGTCAGGTAGACCATCGATGTACCTTTCGATAGCCTTATCGAGTGGGGTAACCATTGTTGGGCATAACAAGCTTAGTTCCTCATACCTATCAGTATACGCCCTGTGCTCACCACTGTCTTGTTTCAAGTCATCAAACTCTCTCTCCAAAGCTCGCAGTTCATGACGAGGACAAAACTCCCTCATCATAAGGGCCCTAAGTTCGGCCCAAGTTTGTGCTAGAGCAACTTCTGCACCCCGGTCTCTCATAACCCCGTTCCACCACGTAAGAGCCCTCTTCTGAAACACACTTGAAGAAAATTCGACCTTGCGATTATCAGGACACTGAACATGACAGAAAGTATTCTCAATGCTCTCGAACCATTGAAGAAGCCCAGTTGCTCCCTCAGAACCACTAAACTTGAGTGGTTTAGCCGAGTTAAAACTCTTGAAATTGCATGGAGCATTGTGGTTGTTGTTGGCTTGGTTCCATTGAGCAATAAGGTTTGGGAACGCAGCAGCCATTTGCTGTGCAATGATTTCTGCCAGTTCGGCATTTGCTATCTGATTCTCGCGTTGAGGAGGCATTCTAAAAGAGGAAACATGAAAGGAAACGAGTGGGATGATTGGGTGAAAAGAATGAGATGATACAAAAATAAACAAAAGCAAAGATGGTGGTCATTCGTCCGCATCACAAAGCAAACAAACGACACACAGTGACTAATCAAAGTAAATGGGTCAAAAATAATGTATCGCGAAGACATGCTCGCCTATAAGTGAACACTCACCCCAAGAGTTCCCAGGTAAGAGTGACTTGTCCGATTATGTGGATTTGTATGAACACTCTAGCCTTAGACAGAAAACCCAGGGTACAGGCATTCACCCTTCCAGTTTGCACTTGTTCACATTATTTAAAACCCAAGACCTTGACGAGATTTTGAAAATTCAAAGGGGGTTCAAAACCTTATAACAGAGGGTTCAAAACCTAGTAATCAATCATCCTAAAACAGATGATTAGTTTTCAAAGCGGATTCGAACTTGATGTTCTCGTTGTGGTTATCACCTAAGGATAGGTGAAATGCATGTTTTAAAATCTAAACACAAGACAACTTGCGTTGGGGTCCTAGAAAGTTATAGTCTAGGTCAAAGCATTACTAATAACCTAATTCCCTATAACCATTGGCTCTGATACCAACTTTTTTCTGTCACACCCCGACCACGTAGGATAACAAAACGTGGCGAAAACGTCGGGGAGTGTTGTAACAGAATTAATTGTTTCACAACCATGGAAATTAAAGTTACGTTTTATTTATCAACAAGAGAGTAACATTGTCTTAAACACGAAAACAAAGAGTACATAACATAGTTAAACTAAGTCTATCTTCATTTTATGTCTCTAAGGCACAGGTCCGCCCTAGTGTCACGATCATCATCGTACGCAAAAGCTCCTGAAAACACATGTGAAAATAGCTACGTCAGCATAAAAATGCCTGTGAGATACATAGGTTTGTGAAAATAGGATTCATGACTTAAGTTTAAGAAATTATTAAATAACATTTAGTCATTAACCTTGTAAATTGTTTTGTTTTGTAAATCATTTGAAAAGCAATAAGATCAGGTGATATGTATACATAAAAGAATAATACATGGTTAAATGAATAACCAAGTAAAATGAGTTGTATAAAATAAGTTGTTTGTAAAACAATGTCTTGTGAAAGATATGTTATTTGTATAAAATGTTATATGTCTAAATTGAAATGATTCAAATAACGCTACGATATGTAATACCATACAAGCACTTATATATAGGAAGTACCAGCGGCGTATCCACCATGCTTGTATCATATTACACACGTCTCGTTACTTAAATCACTTAAACAAACCACCAATGTATCAAGTCCATGTTTAAACCAATTGTCAAAAAGTCCTTGTATAAACCATGTCAAATGTTTAAAAAAGTCCAAATGTAGTCAATAATGTGTAACAAATGTTATGTATTGTAAGTAAAGTATTGTCACATAAACCAAATGTAGAAATGTACAAAACAAAGTATTTTGAATATATCAAAAAGTTATGTTTTGCAAAGTAAATACATGTTTTATTGATACAAACATTTATGTGGTAAGTTAACGCATACATTCAAGCCTTGAGACAATCGGATAACCCTTTTAGTCAAGGTTATCAAAAGAAATGTTTTCGGATTCAGTCATTCCTTACACCCAAACAAACCTAGGATGTCAGGAACGGGATTCGTTAAATCCTATGGTACCACTACTTATTACCGAGCGGCGTAGCTAATGTTAATGAACATATATAAGTCCCGTTTGTGCAAACCAAATGTTATAGCAAATGTAAACATGTTATATGAAAACAATGTACTAAGTATGCTAAGTTAACATACAAAGCAGAAAAGTCATGTAAATCAATGTGCTAGCATGCTATCAGTTAACATACATAGCAGAAATGTAAAGTAAATCATGTACTATAAATGTACTAATGAACATAGCAAGTATATGATGTGCAAACAGGAAAGCATGAAAGTAACAAGTAGGCACATGTGTTTCACCCCAAAATAGTTTGAAAACAGTAAAAGAGGGGTCTATGTACTCACTTGAGATTGCTCAGAAGTCCTAAGATAACCACCAAGCAATGCTAGAGATCACGGAATCAAACGGCACCTAATATAGGTAACTATGTTAATAAACCGGACCTATATCGGAGGATCGGATAGAATGAGGGCTCGTAAACCAAATGAGTATGGGAAATCATGTAGTATGGTTTAACAAAGCCTACATACTAAATGAAACCTAACCTAAGTGCTTACGACCCATTACGACCCGTTTAGGTAGCTTATGCTACTTTAACGCGTCGTTCGCGTAAAACGCGTTCGGACTGCCTAACTAGTCCTATGACAAGTAAAATATACCTTAACATGTCTAATATTGTTGCCAAATCAGTTTAGATGTCAAAAGTTATGTTACATATGCTTAAAATGAATTTTGGCGTAAAAAGGGCATTTTGGTAATTTACCTAAGGCATATAAACTACCTATCATACAACTACTTAAACGAAGCGACCATAAGGTATAACCTCGGAAGGTTATTCCATATATACTATGGTCACCTAAATGTGTTTGGTCGGATCCTAATGATCGACCAAACGGGTCGGGTTCGAAAGTATAAGCGATTGTTTAGATCGCTTACCTTACGACCCTATATAAGCACTAAACTAAAAGTGACGAGCTAAGAATGTTAAAACATGCTTAACTAAGTTTAGAAAACAGGTTTGGTATCAAAACAAACGGTTTTGATACCCAAGAGTAGTTTGGTTACAAAATACGCACGAATGCGCATTTTGGCCGAAACTACGACTCGTCACTAAGCCTACATAACGTGGTAATCAGTAGGTATAGTCACTAGGGACTATGACCATCGTGATTACGCTCACGTTATGAAGTTCAAATGAACTTCGCATTGACCATAAACTGGTCAATGCAGAAAGTCAAACAAAGTTTGACTTTAACGCTAAACGGAAGAAAAGAACGAAGGAACACTTACAAAGGGTTCCCGAAAGCTTTGATTTCTCAAGTATTCTCAGGTATGAAGTGGGTATTACTTCAACTTAGAGAACTCTCAAGAATTAAAGTGGGTTTTGATCAAGGCATGGGGGGGGGGTATTTATAGTTTTCGGAGAGCCGTTAAGATCGTTCCTCGAAAACCGTGCTTCAATCTCCACCCTACACCTCAAGACCCTGGTTTTACAAAACCATTTGAGCCCATAGTATTGCCCAAAACCATGTGCAAAGGTGGAATAGGCCAGATTCAATGTTTCTGCATTCTGCTGATCTGGGGACTGCTTACGGACCGTAAGGGTGATGCTTACGGTCCGTAAGCCATCAACTTTGGCAAAATGACAGTTTTGGTCCCTGTTTTGCAATAAAGCCATTTCCGACACGTTTAAGGCCCGATAACCCCATTTCAAAGCTCTAAAATGAAGTTAAGGTATAGGGAACTTAAAATGTGCTAAAAAATATCTAGGATGTCGGTTCGTTTGGCCGTACAATCGCGATGTTCGCTTAATTAAGACGGAATGCGCATAAGCGCGAAAAACGATCCAAATTGCGCGACGAATGGATTTTTCTTATGCCAAACACTAAAATAAAATATTTTAGTGCTTACATAAATTTTTTTGGATGTCCGGATGTATTCAGAACGTAAGTTATGCGTGAAAGAGCAAACTTGTGCACTTTTTGACGCTTTTAGTCCCTGAATGACCCAAAAGTTTATTTTAGCACACCGAACACCTCAAAGCCTATTTCTGAGCTATGTAAAGGATATTTATGTTATGTTTAACTTATGGTCATGTTCCAGAATGTCTGTTTTAGTATGAATCGTCATACTTTCGCAGTTTGTCGAATTTAGTCCCTGTAGGCGAATTAACTTGTTTTTGCCATACCAAAGCCTTCAAAACTTATTTCTAAGTTATGTAAAGGTTATTTAAGGTATGTTAAGAATATGTTGATGTTCCGGAGTGTTTGTTGCATTAAACTGGTTACGTTTACGCACCAGTTTGCGTATAACTCTCCAGAAAGTGATATAGAGTTTGAAAATGAACAAAAGTCAAAACATGAAAAATGTAAAACATAAACAAACAAACATTGGGATCAAATAACATTGTTTTATTGATAATTGAACTGTTCACAATGATTACAAGCACAGATGTTACAGTTACTACACAAATCGGTATAGTTTTGTAGTTTGACACAAATAGTCCCTACGATCGAACAAACTTGATTTCAACGCACCAAACCATCCAAAGCTTATTTCTAAGTTATGTGGAGATTATTTAAGGTATGTTAAGCCTATTTCATTATTCTGGAGTGTTCATTGCATTAAACTGGTTATATTTTCGCTTCGGTGCGTGTATAACCTTCCAGAAAGCGATTTAAAGCTTAAAATCAGAGTCGAATCTAATTGAAAAATCACCAAACACAAATACACACATAATAACATCAAAATACATATAGTAACACCAAAGCACATTGTTTTATTAATAATCATCATTGTTTTACATCGTACATCGATTACAGAGTACAGTTGTCACACAGACCGTAAATCGAACTAAAACTGTGTTGGTGCATACGTCTGTCGACTTCGTCTTGTATCGAGTCTTATATTAGAATAGACATATTAGGGCACGTTATTCGAGAAAATGTGAAAGGAGGGTATTTCCCACGAAATGAGAATGGGGTATTTCGCACGAAATCAACTAGTGATTTCGTACGAAATAGTCATTTCATGTGAACTTGATTTCGCTTGGACTATTCCGTGCGAAATAGCCATGCCTATATATAGGTGCTTTGAGATTTCATTTGTAACTTTCCGGTTTCAGTACCGAACTGCTGCCGAAGTGTCTACTCGCTGTAAAACATTGTTATATCAGTCAAAAGACAGTTTAAAGTGAATTGCAAGCTGAATTAACTTGATACGTTTGTTTCCGCCTCTTTTATTGAGGAAAAACTCTTCTGAACGACTCGTTTGGTCGTGAAAACGATCCTACAAGTGGTATCAGAGCTCAGGAGGAAGAGTTCTTACCATTTCTGCTGCAAATTCTGATTTCTACACCTTCTTTTCAAAATTAAACTTGATTTCACGGTCAAAATGATTTAAATTTCTCACTTTATATGTGAAACTGTATTTTAACAAAGCCTTGTGAGAATTGGACTTAAAATTGGACTAAAACCTGATCAATTTGACAAAAATATGGCCGAGATGATGACATCAGCAGCATTTCGCACGAAATAGAAATTTGATTTTGCACGAAATCACTTAGTTTAATCTATTTCGCATGAAATCAGCTTATTTCGCATCAATCTGGTATTTCGTTTGGTTATTTCGCACGAAATCAGTGATTTCGTGTGAAAAGGGTATTTCGTGTAAACTGTTTTCGTTTGAAGTTGTCTTCCAGGGTATTTCGCTTCAACAGGGTATTTCGTGTGAAGAGGTTATTTCGCTTGAGATTGGTATTTCGTTTGAAAGTTGTGAATTTGTGAAACTTGTTACAGAAACATGGAAGAGGAATTTTACAATGCCTTTGCAACTCCGATTAGCATTGCACAAAACACAATGTTGCAAAACGAAACGGGCACCATGCAAAAACCACCTAAGCTCATGAGTATCGAGGAGTATAAAGGATGGGAGGAACGATTTGAGAATTGGGTTCAAGAAAATTACTTGGATGCTTGGGAATGTGTTGAAACGAAATATGTTAGACCAATGAATGATGATGAGGAGATTATTGCAATTAAAGATCTTAGTGCAGAAGAGAAAAAGAAATACAAAGATGAAAAAATGATGACAAGTCTATTGCATCAAGTTGTGAAAGAAGATATCTTGGTTTTATTTCAACACAATGGAACTGCATATTCAATCTGGAAAGCATTAAAATCAAAGTTTGTTGGAAGTAAAGAGTTGATTAAGAACAAAAGTCACTTTTGAAAAAAGAATTTGATCTGTTTCGTGGTTTGAGAACAGAGAGCACTAAGCAGATCATTGAAAGATATTGCAATCTGTTAGTCAACATGAAGAGAGTGAGTATTACAAAAGACAATGAAGAATTGATTGAAAAACTAGCTGATGCGTTGCCACATGAAACTTGGGGCACATATCTCATGATGTTCAGAAATAAGAAAGATTTTGGAAATCTAACACTGAGTAAGTTCATTGAAAAACTTGAAGCTCAAGAGATGGAACAAAGAAAGATTTCAAGAATGAAAGATTTTGATGGTGAACAAGATACTGGACTTTATTACAAAGGAGGTATTAGTGATAAGACCAACATGTCACCAAAGGTTGAGACTGCATTCAATGCTAAGAGTTCATCTGGAAGATCATCTAAAGGATCAAACAGCAAAACAGGATTTTCTTCATATTCATCATTTGAACCAAACTAGTCAACAACAAAGAATGGCAAAGTTATTCAATGCAACATTGCATTAAATCTTCAGAATGACCAAAACTACTCAGAAGAAGTTGCAAAAAGTCACATGTCTTTGTTGGTGACTGTGTTAGAATCGTATGGTAGTTTAGTAGCAGGAAGGATCGGAAATCCAATGTTGACAAAAGAGGATTACGATCAGATTGATGCTGAAGAAATGGAATTAATGGATATAAAGTGGTGTCTTGCGAGTGTTTTGAGAAGAGCTGAAAAGTTTTAAAAAATTACGGGAAGAGATGATTTCCATGATGCAAGTGTTTCTACTTTAGGATTTGATAAATCTAAAGTCACTTGTTTTCGTTGCAGGGAAAAAGGTCACTTTAAGAGAGAGTGCACAAACCGTGAAGCAAGTGGAGCTCAAAATCCGTTCAACAACAATGATTACTATCGGAAAGCAATTTATCATCAAGTTGCTCAACAGTCGCATCAACAAGAACCACAAACTGCGCATGCTAAGAAGGCTATCGAAGAGTCATCAAAGAGAGCTCTTTATGGTATAATAGATCAAGATGATGAAAAATTACCAGAAGGTTTTAGCTGGCAAAATTTTAGCTGGGATAATTTCTATCTGGATAAAGAGATTTTAAAAGCCAAAGCTTTTGTTGCTCGAGTTGCTGAAGACAGTGATAATGATGATGATTATTATGCAAAAACAACGGAAGAGCATTTAAAATTGATGGAAGAGAGTGATAGTGATGATGAAAAAATTCGAAAGAAAAAGAAGAAAGTTAAGAAACATGTCAGCAGTGATGATGAAGAAGTTCCTGTGATAAAGAAAAAGGTAAAAGAAGTTCCAGCTTTCAAAGTTGAAGCAGAAGCTGATGCACAAAAGATTTTTGAGAAATGTGAAAAATGTGAAGCAGTGAAGAAGCAAAACAGAACATTGATTCACAACATGAACAAATTGAAGGAATCTTATGATGTTCTGAACAAAGCAATGAATCAGTACAATCAGTCAAGCAGTGAACAAACAACAGTAATGAAGACACTTCAAGGAGCTTTTATGACAAAGCAGAAAGTCATCAATAATTACATTGAGAAATGTGCTGTGCTTGAACAGACGTTGGAAACCCAGAGAATTGAAACAGAAAGAGTAAACAGGTTGTTAAAAAGTTACTCATGTACTTCTTATGTTATTGACAGGATTTATCCAACCGTTGAAGGCATGAAGGCATTTGAAGAAGAGGAAACAGCTGAAGAAAAGACTTCTGAAAAGAAGAAGGATACTGAAGTGAATGATTCTGGTAAGAAAAAAGGTTTCAGTTACAACAACTGTCCAGCCCCGCTTGAAAATGGATATTCTCCACAAAATCCAAATTCAGAAAGAGTCGAAAAGGCAACCAACTTACAGTGGGAGTCTGAGTCTTCAGAAAATTTGCCAGATAACATTGATGTCACTTTTACATCGTCTGATACTGATCATGAGTCAGAGTTAATAAAGAAAGTGCTCGATCAGGTGTTGGATAAAGATGAAACCGAGGAGTCAAAGTCTGAAACGTCAAGTCCAACAGTCAAAAAGTGTTAGGATCTGAGGATCTACTGATTGTGCTTGTTTGTGAGATTTGAACAAATCAAATAGATATGAGCAGTTTTAAGTGCAGCGGAAATGAATAACAAACTTTGTAAACACAATCAAGGAGAAAATAGTTTTGAGAAAGCATATGCAATTCATTTAGTCAAAAGATTTACAATAAGAATCAAATGATTACAGATATGCTTCCATACTAAGCTCCCCCTCAGCCCAATGCCCCAAGGTTGGATTGGACAAGATGAAAGGATTGAATTGAGGAGAAGAACTCTCTCAAAACGAATCAAATGTAACAATACAGGGTACTGCCCCATTTATAGACAAAGCAAACCACTGAGGCACCTCAGCTGACGTCACCATGAAAGTGACATCTAACAAACTAACAAACTCTATCTACTGTTCTACAACTACAGACCATACAGACATTGATTACATTTCAAACACTGATATATAAACACTGAATCTTCATCCCACTGACGTAATCAACCACTGTTGTATGAGCAACAGTGCTTTCTTCAAAGGGTGATCAGGCCTTGAATGGGCAGTGCTTTAACTCTTCAGCAGTACTTGGATTCCAGCAGTAGATTGAGCTTCTGCCTTTAAACTTCATCAGTGCTTTGGTTTCCTAGTGGTTTATAGGATCAGCAGTTGTTGATAAGGACAGTACTTGGAGCATATCAGATGTTTGATTCACTGTCAAGGGGAAAGCTTAATGTAAACTGCTGCTTATTGTGAATCCACTGGTGTGACCTGGTTTTGGCTTTACATTATCTGTTCCTCTGGTAGGGTTCAATCCCAACAATCTCCCCCTGGAACAGATAATGCCAAAACCTGTCATTATTCTGGATCTTTATTCCTCATCAGAAGTTCCCTTGCTTGTCTTTTAAATTCTTCTTCAAAATCTTGGGAACTTGTGTCATCTTCATCCCTGCACAGTGAAAGTTCAAGGAGATCCTGCAAATCTTCAACACTAAGGCCTAGTGCTTCTTTCCTTGATATGTTCTTCACTTCGCCATTGGATCTGACCAAGGTCAATACGTGGGTCTTTTGATCAGACATCCACTTTAGTACTTTCGAACCCAATGGGTTTCTTGGGAGAGATTTATTTACTGATGAGCTTTGAGATATTGGCCTTGAGAAGAATTGTAAAGCAGTGTCCTGAACTTCAGACATTATTTTGAAAGCTTCTTCTATGACTTCATTTGCTGCAGCTATGTCTTCTGCAACTTCTTTGTCAATCAGCTCTTGTCTTTGTTGTTGATCAAGCTCAATGTCTGGGATATATGCTGAAATGTGTGGTGATGCAGGCTTTGTTAACGCCTTCTTAAAAAGGTTTTGAAGTTTTTCTGAGTTTTCTTCTTTTAGACCCATTTTCATGATGGTTTCTTTGAAGTACTCAACTTCCTTTTCCTTTACCTCTTCAGTGGTCAGCTGTTCTCCTTCTTCTTGGTTTGTCACAAGAGTAGATCGGAACAGTGTTTTGAGGTTTTCTATCTGCTGTTCAAGCTTCATCATTTGTTCACGCTTCTTTGAAGTGTCTGAAACAGTTATCTTCCTTTTCTTCAGCCTTTCATAGGCTTCATCAGTTTGCTGCTTTGACCATTTTGATATGGCATTTGCAGTGTCCACTTTTGCATTCACCAACTCCTGTTTCTTTCTTTTATACTCAGTTGTTTGGTCATTGATGAACTTTTTGTATTTGCTCCAATTTGGAGCATTTTTCTTCTTTTTAGGATCATTCTTGATTCTATCAATCCTTTCAGCTTCATGCTTTAAAAGCACTATTGGCCATTCTTCAAATTGGTTTTCTTCAGCAGGATAAAATTTTTCTTGCATTATGTATGCAAGAAGTTTTCTTCTCATCTCTTTTCGTTGTTCTGCCTTTTCTTTGCTCAGCTCTTGTGCAAAATCTTTTATTTGATTAACTTTTGTGAGCAGAAGTTCCAATCTTTCAGCAATGGCTTCATCACCTTGACCTTTACATTCAACCTTTGCTCTTATCTTAGCCTGTCTTGTTTTGAGCTGAAGATACTCATCCATATCCTCTGGAATCAAGAAGCCAATGAGTGAAGGAAATCTTCTGTTTGAAGGATCATCATCAGTGTAGAACTGCCTCATCTCATTTTTTATAGCTTCGAGTTCCAACGGATATTTTGCAGCAGTGGGATCATATTGGTCCTCATCTGGCTGGGTAAGTTTTCTTTTTCTGGTGTAGAGCTTTGCTGGTTGTGATGTGAGACTGGTGATCACAGTGGTGGATGGTTGACTAACAGCTGTTGAAACAACTGGTGCTTCAACTGCTGTTGTCATTACAACTACTGATGTGTCAGTAGATGTCTTCTGCTTTTGAGCAGGGGATGGAGGTGGTGAGATAGTTTTTGATGATGGTGATGGTGGTGGTGAATCATCAGATATAACAATCCTTCTCCTTTTTATTGTAGGAGGGGCTGATGATGTCTTGGGTGGATCAGTGGTGGTGGTATGAGTAGAAGTGGTTTGTGATTGTGATTGACTGACAGTGAATGAAACAACTGCTGTTTCAACTACTGTTGTCATTACAGCAGATGTTGTAACATCTGTTGTCTTCTGTTTTATAACAGGAGGTAATGGTGGTAGGGCAGTGGTTTTGGTGGTGTGTGTTGAAGTTGTGTGTGTTGAAGAGATGGCTGCTGTTTGGCTAGTAATTTTTGTAACTACTGCTGTATTAACTGTTTGGATGGAAGTTTGGGATTTTGTGGTTTGAGGTGGTTTGGATGGCTGTTTTGCTTGTTCTGGTTCAACATACAGACCATCTTCAATTCCCTTTTTCTTCATCTTCTTGACATTCTCCCCCTTTTTGGCATTATCTGCAAGGGGGTTATCCATAAAAAGGATAGTGGAGGGAACTTTTTCACCATGGGCAGTCTTTTATATGCTGGCCTTTATAGCCTTGATGTCTGCTTGAGTATCTTTGAATCTTGATTCCACCATGTTTGTTAGCATTTTTACATGCATTTCATGCTGCTGATCAGCCATCTGTTTTTGGTGTTCAAGTAAGGGTTGAAAGATATTCTAGAGCTCATTTGCAGCAAATGCTTGTGGTGGAGCAGGTGCTTGAGGTGGAACAGCAGTGGCTTGTGCTTTTTGAGCTTTCAAAATCTCTTGCACCATATCTTTTATTTCAGCAACTGAATCTTCAAGTTTTTCAACTCTGCCCGTCAATTCCTGATATTTTGAATCATCACCTACTTTAGTAGGATCATCTGAATCCCCACCAGCAGTGGTTGT
Organism: Helianthus tuberosus; assembly: GCA_030545235.1. NCBI lineage: Eukaryota > Viridiplantae > Streptophyta > Magnoliopsida > Asterales > Asteraceae > Helianthus > Helianthus tuberosus. Next base: position 148,725,481 of record CM060372.1, read on the forward strand.
ATCAATGTGTGACTTAGGAACTGAGTCCCAAAAATCACCCATTGATGCCCCTTGTTCTTGGTACTGGGGACTTCTCTCTTCAGCACTTGATAATCCTTTTATGGTACCAGTGGTTAAAACCAACTCACTGGTGGTTATCGAAGGTGCTATAGAAGAGATTGCCTTCAAGGGAGTCTTATTAATGAAACAACTGTCCAACTGAAGATCTGTTGATCCATCAGTTGTAGTTGCTGCTCCACTTGAACTACCACCGAGAGTTACTTGTAACTCAGGGGGTGTAACCTCCTTAATTGTTGCTGGGATAGCAGGAGTAGTAGCATCAGACCCACCCAGTCACTTGTGGGGGTATACTCTCAGTGATAGGTTATAGAGAGGAACTGGTTTGTGTCTGAGCTATAGCAGCTGCATGCAACAAGGGTATTATTGATTGTGGCATTATGATTAGTGAGGGTATAGGTGTTGAAAGAGACATGTCCTTGGGATCAGGACTGAGGAAGATGGATCCGATTGAATCCAGAGCTTCATATTGTGGGGTCCCTGTGATTACAACCTGATCCTTTTGTGAGGATACAGGAGGAGTTTTAGGCAATGGTTGAGATCTTTCTTCCAACAGCTGTGAGGAAGTAGCAGCAGTGGTTTGTGGTGACATTTGTTTTGTCACTGGCAGTTGCTCTGGGATCTCATCTTCTAGAGTTGCCTTTGTTTTGGGTTTGGTGGGTTTTCTGGATGTTTTTCTTTTGGTCTTTTTGGTAATGTCAGGTGTGGGTTTCAAAGCAGTGGTAGTGCTGCTCTGATCACCTGGAGCAGTGGGCTCAGCAGCAGATGTCTGAGGAGCAGTGGTAACTGCTGAAATCTGCTCAGACACCTCTGCTTTTGTTTTTATTTGTGCCATCATTCTAGAAAATGTTTCTTTTGTTAAGCCTTTTATTTGAAAATGGACACCTTGTTTGGGCAAATTTTCATCCTCTTTTTCAAATTTTTGTTTAAAGTAATAGCTCAGAAATCTTGGAAAAAGAAGAAATGATTTGCTATCAACATTCTTAACCATGTCATTGAAGATCTCGTGAGAGTAGTTGTAATCTTTATTGTTTAAAATAGCATAGCCCAGGCATTGAATCTTCAATGGTATTTCATTAAATGCTGTTGTTTTATTTGAAACACAACTTAAAAGTGTGTGAAATAAAAACCTAGGTGCAGATGGAAAATACCCTTTTTGTAAGGTATCTACCTTTGATTGTTCTGCATATCCCCTTTTTAGAAAATCAGCTTTTAACTCGTTTTTGTCAAAGGAAGTTTTACCTTTCTGATCATCGAGTTTGAAGACTTCTGAGATTGATTGCGGAGTGATTTGAATCACTTTACCCTATATCGAGGAGTTAATGGCTATGGCTTTGTCATCTTGTTTTTCAAGTGTTGCCTTTTTCCAAAACTCTCTCTGAGTTTGTAGATAAATGGGAGCATCTGCTGTCAACAAAGTTTTGTACTTTGATGCAGAAAGTGTATCAATGATGGAGTCGAAGGTGTGGTTAGCGGAGGGTTTTGTGAGTAAACCCAGATAATTATGCGGGGATTTGTATGGTATTTCGATGGATTCTTCGGCCGTTTGAGCGACCTCTTTAGAAGATGGTGTTGATTTTGGTTTAGGTTTTGATGTTGATTTTGACTTCGTCATTTTGATGAAGAAGAATCAGAGAGTGATTTGGGAAGAAAAGTTGGAAACTGCTTTGTGAAGAGAACTTTGGAATTCAATTCGACAGTGTAAAACCCTGTTTGGGGGGTTTTGATCAGGGTTTTATTTAGGGAAAAAGTGATCGCTGATGTGGCAGCGGTTATTTTGATCTGAAGGATAAAAACTGACCACGTGTCAAACACTGATGAAATGGATGAAGGGTGGTGAACAGTTGTTTTTAAGAGACACTGATGAATCAAGCATCAATGGTTACAACGGTAATAATGTGGACAGTGGATGATTTTTACTATCAGTGGATAGCATATCAGTGGATAAGACATTGATTTTGAACATCAGTGCTTGTCAAGAAAATGAAGGATCAGTGGCTAACTTTCAGCAGTGGACAGTATTTAGAGAACCTTTGAACAAAGCAGTGGTTAGGGGTAAAATGATGATAATGATTTGAAAGACAATTATGTCAGCAACTGTTTTGAGAATTTTCATTCAAGGTTTTTGCCACAAGTCAATTTCACATTTTGAAGCTTTTTCAAATTTCTGACAGTGGATTAGTACCCCAGATGATGAGAACGTTTTGCTAAGGCAACTCATTTTCGTTTACTATTCAAATTAAAACATGAGTGCCCCAGTAGTTTAAGCACTGTTTAACAACCAACCTATGATTAATGTTTAAAAACAAACCTGAGTATGACATGATCTTGAACAATGTACCATTTCCTTTTGATCCATTCAAGAGAACAAAAATACCAACAAAAATAAGGTACTATATCCTGACAGGTAACTGAAGCTATTGTCAACAAAAACAAGCAAAAGTTCAAAATATATTATTCTTAAAAAATGAACAATATATCCTGGTTATTCGAGAAAATCCTTTGTAGAGAAAAGGACAAAGGATTTTCTGAGAACAGCATCAAAAAGAATCTGGTATATATTCAATAGAAAACGTAATCATATCATTCTCAAGTTTATGAAAATGGTCAGTGGTAGAAAATTTTAAATATATTTTAACCACTGTTTGATACCATTTTCTTTGTCAGTTGATTGCAAACATGAGGACACATGGACACATGAGTTCTGAAGATCCTGTTATAGATCTTGTTACTATGTGATGATTTTGAAAATTTGTCTAGTCCTTTTGTAAGTTCAATCACTAGGAACATTATTTTCACCTGAACTTTCCTGAACCAATGAGCACAAACAGTTACTTAATGACCATTATTACCCCAAGCTTTGACTCTTTAGTGTTTTATGTTTATACTCTTTCCTTCCGACTTCAGAAGTTTTGAGATAAACACACCTCTGAGTTTTTGTGAATTTTCTTCTTCCCTTTTTAACCTTCTCATTCATAAGTAATGAAATACTTACTGAGAGGCATTTATTGAGAGATTTGGTCATTTCTGCACATGCTTCTACCAACCTTCTCATTACCTATGATTTGGACATTTTTTACTCCTGATTTTCTTAATGTATTTTAACATAGTTGATTTTGTCCTTTTGAGGATCTCAACCTGTTTTCAACACATAAGATCTGAAAGACTAAAGTTTTAATTTCCCTCCTTTTATATTATCAAAAACACTAATGTTTTATGAACATAGGTTTTTGCTAATCTGAGGTTCATACTTTAGCTTTTAATAAGGTAACATCACAAATGTCAAAACAACAGTTGAAATCAAATTTTTTAAAATATGAAATAATCCCACAGTTTAACAGATATGTTTTCAGATCTGAAAACTATGAGTGACTTATGCATGATATCACTTGTTGTGTGAGATTTGTGTGTCATATGACATCTTGGTTGATGTACAGAGTTTTTTGAATAACCATTTTGATCATGATTTACTCGTTACTCTGTTTTTCAACTGAATACAACCAACCTTAGTATCAATGAATTTTGAGCCGAACTGTTATGTCAAATTGATTGTTAGATCGAATTTGACTGTCCAAGCTCTGATACCAATTGTTAGGATCTACTTATTGTGCTTGTTTGTGAGATTTGAACAAATCAAATAGATATGAGCAGTTTTAAGTGCAGCGGAAATGAATAACAAACTTTGTAAACACAATCAAGGAGAAAATAGTTTTGAGAAAGCATATGCAATTCATTTAGTCAAAAGATTTACAATAAGAATCAAATGATTACAGATATGCTTACATACTAAGCTCCCCCTCAGCCCAATGCCCCAAGGTTGGATTGCACAAGATGAAAGGATTGAATTGAGGAGAAGAACTCTCTCAAAACGAATCAAATGTAACAGTACAGGGTACTGTCCCATTTATAAACAAAGCAAACCACTGAGGCATCTCAGCTGACATCACCATGAAAGTGACATCTAACAAACTAACAAACTCAATCTACTGTTCTACAACTACTGACCATACAGACATTGATTACATTTCAAACACTGATATATAAACACTGACTCTTCATCCCACTGACGTAATCAACCACTGTTGTATGAGCAACAGTGCTTTCTTCAAAGGGTGATCAGGCCTTGAATGGGCAGTGATTTAACTCTTCAGTAGTACTTAGATTCCAGCAGTAGATTGAGCTTCAGCCTTTAAACTTCATCAGTGCTTTGGTTTCCCAGTGGTTTATAGGATCAGCAGTTGTTGATAAGGACAATACTTGGAGCATATCAGATGTTTGATTCACTGTCAAGGGGAAAGCTTAATGTAAACTGCTGCTTATTGTGAATCCACTGGTGTGACCTGGTTTTGGCTTTACATTATATGTTCCTCTGGTAGGGTTCAATCCCAACAAAAAGGACAAACGGGTTTACAATAAAGAGTTTATGTTATCAAAATCTAATTTGGATAATGGAATATTCAAAGTTGCATATACTTTGAATGATTCTGACAAATTATATTCTGATGAAGAATTTCCTATAAGAGGTGTCAAAACTGAATTGATCAAAAAGGTTTTCAAACTAACAGAAATTAATATTTCTGAAATAAAAGATGTAAATCTTTCTGAAAAACCTAAAAAATACACCTCAAGAGTTCAACAAAGAGAAAACAAGAAAAAAGGTTACAGTTCTGGTTCTGGTTTTCAAAAGAAACTAAACCATAACGGTAATTTCAAAAGGAAAGGTCTTGGATTTATTCCACCGAAAAATCATAAAAATAAAAAAACTTATAAACCAAAAACTGTTTTTGTTTCAGGAACATCATCTGAAGAAGAAAAGGAGCAATTGTTCAGAAAGCAGACGAACAAAGAATTCTTTGCTAAAAAACAAGAAGAAATAAAGAAGGAAGTTGCTCAAAAGAAAGAGACTAGAACTTGTTTTCAATGCAAAACAGTTGGTCATATTGCCAGAAATTGTTCAAAGACAATCCAAACAAAACAGGGAGTCTCTGATAAACTCAAAGAAAAGATGGTTGAGAATGAACCACCAACCAAACCTTTTAAAGTTTTCAAAAATTCAAAGTTTGAGGTTGGTGAGTGTTCAAAAGGTTTTTACAGAAGAAATGCAAATCTTGACAACCAAAAGTGGATTGTTAAGAAATCTGTTGATAGTTTTAGCAATGATTCTGATTCGTCAAAATCAGAGGAGCTATTTTCTGGTGATGAATCTGATTCCATAAAGTCAGAGGAGCCACAAGTTGAACTAAAAGTTGAAAAATCAGTACCACCAATGGATGATGTCAATTTTCTGTCACACCCTGGCTTTGCGGAAGCGTGGTTAATGTTGGTGTGACTTCTTAATACCATAGTTTAACCATAACAAGCTATATGAATTTAAAAACCATGCAAGTCATCCATTAAGTTTTGAAAATCAGACACATTACCATTGTTTTAACATAAAACCATAACCTTGTTCAGTAGACATTACAACTTATAACATAGCATAAACGTGGTTTAAGGACTGTGTCTTGTCCAGGAAAGAGACACATCCCCTAAACCCTGATGACTCCATGACAAGTGCAGCGGAAAACGTTCCATACCGTGCCAGATCCGTTTTAATTTCCTGAAATACATATGAGTTGAAAAATCAACAATAATGTTGAGCGAGTTCATGTGTAAGTGAGTATGTAAAACACTTGTGAGTATAAAAATAGTTGTGGTATGTAGCAGTGTAAGAGGACGTGTGATCACCAATGGTTTGCAAGGCCACTGACATATGTGAAGTGCAAATAGGGAGACTCAAACCTAGCAGATTTCGCCACGGCAAAGTATGTGGACAAAGTCACCCCACGGTCCGTTTCTAGTTTGGCCGGGGGCTGGGCTCGCTACACCCAGATAGATCTACCGCTCCTGTCCCTCGGTCCCTCCATGAGGACTAATGGCCCCATGTTGTTCCTATCCACTCACATGATCGTATAACACCTCCTTACGTTAAACATACCGTTGTAAAGTACTCGTAAATCATAGTAACATGTATTTCACCCCCGTAGTTAAGTAAACTGAAAACAGTTAGAGAAAAGGGGGACATGAACTCACAGTGAATGCGCGTCTCTACCGAGTGTCTCCGAATCGTAAAGCTGTGCGACGACCTACAAGTGCTAATTCTATTAGACGGACGGCCGTGCCTTAGCTTCATGGTTTATGTTTTTGGGGAAATAGTTAGACAACTATTTCGTGTTTACATTTTGTAAATACTCGGTAGTTAATCTCCTTCCCAAGGATGGGGGATTCAATACATGTGCTTACAAATTTCATCATTAAGTCTCACTTAATCTTTATATATTTCCAACTCCAAAGTATAAGTATTTATCCAAAATACATTGTTAAAGTACGCGTTCATAAATATTTCCGTAATTGTGTAAGTTATGTTTTAACATACGAGTGGTAATAAAATTACCGGTGTAACTTAGATATTTATGGTGAAAGCGTTGTATTATTTTGGAGTCGTTATCGTTCGTAAATATTATTTTTACTCTAAACTAATATTTATGTATTTCACAAAATAATCATAAATAGTGTTGTGACAATATAATTTATCACGTTAAACCTTGTGAAAATCCCACCTCCGAATATTTAGTAAATAAAGTCTTGGCGAAATTTATGTTTCGAAAACATGTCAAAAATAATTCTAAGTGTTATGCTTTTAGAAAAATTTCGCCAGAGTTTCCTCTGTAACTGGAGGTGGCCACGCTTTCAAGCGTATCATTTTCTTTAACAAATCAACTCAACAATTTCCTTCCATTCAATCAAAACAATAATCAACGCATCAACTAGTCAATATTTATGTACATCGTAAAGATTGCATGAACTTGTAGTTTTTCCAAAAATATGAAGTAAATCCCATTACTTTTAGTGGATCTTTATATAAATCAATCCGGTTTCGTAAAAGTCTTGTTTTTAAAGAAATTCCATCTTTACAACTTTTTGTCAACTTTTACAAAAATAATTATTTTGTCGAAACTTCGTATTACACAAGCGTTTACACACTTGTGTGTTCTAAAAACCATTCGTGTTAGTGTAAGATCCGTCTTTAGAAAACATGATTTCTTTGACACGTGGTCCTTTGAAAATACCACTTGTAGATACGTAGATCTACTAGTTTTAAACACTATTTCGCAAGTAAAATCGTCTTTACACAAGTTCATGATTTGTGTGTGGTAGTGTTTCATCTTCTAACCCTTTTTATATTTAAACAACTCTATGTCATGATCCATGAACATGACTAATCCGGGTTAGATGATGACCCGAGCTACCACGACATAGATCGGCACTAAATAATCATAACAAAACAATTTTTATAAGTTTTACACCAATATTCACCTATTAACCACCAAGCTCATTATTTTAGTAAACTTTAGTAGACTTTTTAATTTTTTTTTTTTACATGTTTATGGTTTTCAACCGACAAGTTTCTTATTAACCATTTTAGAATAGATCAAAAAGGCGTTTAGAGTCACTTACTACTAGCTCGGGGCTAGGGAAGAAACTAGTCGAAAAATAGGTGGTTAATAGCGTTGAGGTGAGGTCCTTGACGATCCGTGAACACCGGGCTTCCTTATGCGTGACCCCTCTCCTTTGTGTGTAAATAAAATGCAAAATGGAAGTTTGAAAATGGTGGGGTGATGCTAGTGGCTCTCGGCCGATCTTCAACAGAAGGTGAGATGAGTGGAATTTCTTTTTTTTTTGTTTGTGATGTTTGAAGTAAATGAAAGTTTATCCATTAATCCTTAATATAAATCATCACCCACTAAACCCAAAGGATATTATGTCAAGTAGATATTTGACAATCTTAATATATTAATCATCCAAGGACAATGTGTGTCTCCCAAATGGGTGACCGAACTCTTGAGGGAAAAGGGGGGTTTGGGTTGGTTTCTAACTAGTCGATTAGTATCTAGTTTGTTAATTAGATAATTAAATTAATTATTAGAGTGTTATATAATATAACGGGTGTTAGGGTATTCGGGGACCCTAACTGGCTCAGAAAAAAAAGAAAAACAGTGTCAATGACAATATTTTTATGTCCCGGGTTAAGTCCGGTTGTTCGATTGGATAGTAATCCGTTAAAGCGCTTAACAAAGCTTTAAAGTGTCGTTACAATTATTTTTAGTGACACAACTTATTCCTGACACTTTGGAAAGTGTCTAGTAATATTTTTCTCATGTTTTGGCACTTTATTAGTTAGCTAAAAGCTGAATTATTTTGTAAAGTGCTGAGTTTTGTACTTAAAGTACGTTTTAGGCACATCCGAATCAGTGTATCTTATTCCTAGAGACGCGGTACCACAACCCTTATATCCCTACACTCACTACCAGTGTAGCCAAAATATTTGAGGCTCTTAACAGGCCTTAGAGGCAGTGTCTGCCTGATGCTGGTCATATCAGCATGTTCGCCGTGTATCCGTTTAGTGCTACTGTGCTTTTCGTGCATCATGTTTGTCACTAGGGTTCAGTATGTAATTAATGTAGTGACAGCAAATAAAGTATGATGCAAGTAAGTGCATGTATCAGTATGCAGGTAGCAGTTTATCAGTTAGTTCAAACAAGCACAATAATCAAGTAGTAATTTATCATTAATTAAGTTGTACGGATACCTGGTTTAGTGCGGGTTGTCACATTCTCCACCATTGCGGGCTGATAATTTTAAACAAAAAATTGGAAAAATTGAGATTTCAAATCAATTCTTTTCTGAAAATAAAGAATTTGATGTTGAAAAAGCCTTTAACTCCAAAGTGTAACATATTTTTGGAAAAATGATTGATGGGAAAGTCAAAGGGGTAACGGAATTTTATGATAAAAAGATGAAAGGAAAGAAACCGAGTGTTGATAACTTGAAATCTCTCAAGGAATGTCAGGCTTGGGAGAACTTCCTTAACTGAAAAACCTGACTTGCCGGAGCTTCCAGGTTGGTAAGTGTGGAGCAGGTATCGGCATCTTTCTTGAGAAATTCATGAAAGTGATTTCGAACTACAAGTGGTAGTTTTATTTCAAATTGTTATATTTTTGTTTTATAAGTGATATTGGTGATGAGAACCTTCAAGTGGTTGGAGAAAGGGTTTCACCTACAAGTGGTTAATCAAGGTCATTAAGTTGAACTTGATTTCATTTTCATACAAGTGGTTAAAACAATGTGATGAATCCCCATTCCTACAAGTGGTAAAATCAACAAAACTAATTTTTCGGAAAAACGATTTGATTAAAACAAACTTAAGTGCTTTGAAATCAATGGGAAAATAGTTTGTTGTCTGGGGGAGTTCTGATTGTTTATGCCAAGAGGATGGCGATTTGAAGCAATTCACAACAATTGTCACTTTACTTGTATAGTTTGTTTTCAAATTTCTTTTATTTGATTTTGAATTTTAGGGGGAGTAAGAATTTTCAGAAAATCCAAAAACATTAGAAAATTTGAAAAAGTCAAAAACATGATAAAAAATAAAAAATGAGTTTTGTTGTATAAAAGAGGAAATGATAGTACATCAGTGGACTATCACAGCATGCTAAAGAATTAGAAAGTAGAAAGTGATAAATGGTCTCACTGATGATATGCCAGTAGGTTTTTACACATTTAGTAGATTGTGTCGAGATATAAACCTAAATTTCAAACTTACTTATATCGTGGGGAACACCTCTCGGATATATGGGTAACCCCCGAAATCTTGTTTGAAAGGTCCCTCTTTCTGAGATACTAGGTCTTTATACTCAGTGATATTTGGGGTATTATCCCGGGACTTCTGATTTTGCGGAAGCAATGGCCTAGTCCCCGTATAATACTTTTCTCTTGCTTGAAATATAGCACACCCCTCAGTACCAAAAATGATGAAATATTGAAAAATGCTAATCATGTGCTGTTGAAGAAAAGATTCTCTAAAGGGAACACACCAAAATTCGAAGCCATCATCTCTCTGATTTTACGGATGCAATAGCCTGAGCTCTCATGGCCCTCGCATTTAACCCTTTACAGATATCATCTAGGTATACTCACCTGTAAGACTGAATATTGGGATGTGGATACGGGAGTATATTCTGAGGTGGGACACGCATATAAGTTTAAGTCTCTAAAACATTAATCTCGTAACTCAAAACAGTTGAACTTTGTGTGAAAATTTAAGTGGATCAGTATACTGACAATCTAAGTGAATCGTTTAGAACTAAAAATGTTTAAAGCTTAACGGTGTTGGTGATTTGTCTCAAAAACTGATATGATCCTCTTACACAAACTCATAAAAATATTGTTTGTAAATATTTCTTTATTGCATTTTTACACACTGAAAATCTTAAAAAAAGGATTTTAGGAATGTTTTAGCATAAATTTTGAAAAAATTCAAAAAGATTTTCGACAACTGATGTTGGAGAGCTAATTTTCAAAATTCCAAGTGCTAAACATGATGACCAAAGGTTTGGGAGATTTTGTTTGAGATGTTTGAGATGAAAAACTGTTTGAAAAGAAAATTGTATTTCCTACAAGTGGTTCATCAGAGATTAACAATGTAAAATCATTCTTTTGATTGTTTAATACATGCAAATGATATATAAATTTGTCAAATTTTAAATTTGTGAAATTTATTGTGAGGAAGAGTTTGTGCAGGAATGAAGCTTGGAAAGAGTCAGGTTCCGATTTCTGAGGATCATGTGGTTTCAAGAGAGCCAGGTTTCAATCCTGAGTAGTAGTGTGTAAGAGCCAGCCACAGATCTTGGGATAAAGGATGTAAGAGTCAAGTTCTGATCCTGGACCTGATGTTCATGTAAGCTAATGATGCTGATGAACTTAAGGAATCAAGAGATCTGATCAAGAGAATTAGAAAGAGATTAGAGCCAGGTCGAGATCCTGGGGATGAAAAGAAAAAAATTGAGGATGCTTTACATTGTTAGATACTTTGAAAGAGGTTGGGAAGACTGATAAACACTGAAGATTGAAGACTCGACACTGAAGACTTCGTCAACATTCGAGGGGGAGTCTGTTGGTGCATACGTCTGTTGACTTCGTCTTGTATCGAGTCTTGTATTAGAATAGATAGATCAGGGCACGTTATTCGAGAAAATGTGAAAGGAGGGTATTTCGCACGAAATGAGAATTGGGTATTTCGCACGAAATCAACTGGTGATTTCGTACGAAAAAGTCATTTCGTGTGAACTTCATTTCGCTTGGACTATTCCGTGCGAAATAGCCATGCCTATATATAGGTGCTTTGAGATTTCATTTGTAACATTCCGGTTTCAGTACCGAACTGCTGCCGAAGTGTCTACTTGCTGTAAAACATTGTTATATCAATCAAAAGACAGTTTAAAGTGAATTGCAAGCTGAATTAACTTGATGCGTATGTTTTCGCCTCTCATGTTGAGGAAAAACTCTTCTGAACAACTCGTTTGGTCGTGAAAACGATCCTACACACTGATAAAAAATGTCAAAAATGTTCAGATCGTGTGAAATGATGTCCAAATCGTGTGAAATGTCACCAGGTCGTACGGGTTGAATTACCAGATCGTTTGAATTTGACCAGGTCATAGGAGTTGATTTCAGATCAAACGAATTAGTTCAGTTCGTTTGAAAGTTTTCAAAATTGTGTGATCAGATCGCACGAGCTGATCAGATCGTGTGAAATTGTTTCAGACCGCACGAACTAAAAATTTTTCCTAGTATTGATCACCTCCCACGGTTTGAAAAATCCAGGTCGCTTGAAAACTTCGGAGGAGGTTTGACAGCTCAAACTCCAGCAAGTGTAGCCCAGAATGTGAACATGGAGAACGAGCTAGGAACCATGCAAAAACCATCGAAACTGCTCAACATTGAGGATTATTCGATAGATTTCGCACGTGGGTTCAGGCGAATCATCTCGAATGTTGGTTGAAAGTTGAAACGAAATATGTAGTTTCTGTGAATGATGCTGGTATTCCGAAAACACTTAACACTTTAACTCCGGCTGAACAAGATCACTTTAAAGCCGAGAAGAAGATGGTGAGTATATTGCAACAGGAAATTAAGGAAGACATTTTGGTACTGTTACAGCATCAGGGTGATGCACAATCTATTTGGAACGCTCTTAAAATCAAATTTCATGGAAGTGTTTCAACGATCAAAAGCAAAAAGGCGCTACTGAAAAAGGAATTCGACATTTTTAATGCTATCAGTGGAGAATCAACGAAAGAGTTGATTGAGAGGTATTGTCAGTTGGTAGTGGAAATGAAGCGTTTGAATATTGACAAATCAGATGAAGAGTGGGTTGATAAGTTGGCTGACACACTACCACATGAAGAGTGGGGTACGTACTTATTGGTTTTGAATAACAACTTGGAATACGTGGGTTTCAATTTGAGTATGTTCCTTGAGAAAATTGAAGCTCATGAACTTGAACTTCGGAAGATAAGGAAAATGAAATCTGCAAACGTACAGCAAGATGTTCAGCTTTATTACAAAGGAAGCTCATCTGCCACATCTACTCCGAGTCCAAAGCTTCAAACAGCATTTAGTGCAGATTCTTCATCAGAAGTAACTCAAAGCAGCATGTCTAACAACAATTTTTCACCGTTTTCAAGTTACGAACCGAATCCTAAGGTTCAGAGTTATCAAGAACAGGTGTCTTCTCAAAGTTCTTCAAGTTTGAACAATCAGAGCTATGGTCATGGGATACAGTGCAATATCGCTGTTAATATAAAAAATGGTCAAGATTTTACCGAGACAGCCGCAAAGCAGCATATAGTACTTCTAGCTTCTGTACTCGAGTCTTACGAGAGTCTAGTGGCCAGACGAATTGGTAACCCAGATATGACTAAAGAAGATTACGATCAAATTGATCCCGAGGAACTAGAACTCATCGACATAAAATAGTGTATGGCGAGCATTGTGAGAAGTGCTCAGAGGTTCATGGAAATAACCGGTAGAAGTAGTCTCGCAGGTCCTGATTCGAAACTTGGATTTGACAAATCAAAAGTAACTTGCTTCAAGTGTAAAGAGAAGGGGCATTTTAAACGCGAATGTCCGAACAGAGAAGTGAATAATCATCAGAATCCATTCGCCAACGATTATTACCGACAGACCATTTATCATAAAAACAGTCAACAACCATTCAATCCAAGACCTCAAATTGAGAACAGTCAATCCAAACAAACAGAAAAAGCTGTTTTGGTGAATCAAGATGATGAAAAGATTCCAGAAGGCTTCAGTTGGGATAAGTACGTTCTGGGAGATAGTCTTGCAATGATGGCTGAAATTATTGAAGAGCCGGAATCGGAAATCGAGGAATGTGTTCCTGAAGTTGAAGAAATTAGTGAAGTAATGAATGAAGAAGGTTTGGCAGATCTAGAAGAAGAGGCAACAGCGGTCTACTATTATCAGTCTGAGCAGGAAGTTATTACTAATGCATTTAAATCTATAATACCTGCTAATTTGTTTGATTCTTTTGCAGGATTCTTCAGTGAACCGACTACGGGTTTTTGCCCACAGTACGAAGTTGAAAAAACTCCGGTTCAAGAGATCATTTATGTTTCAAAGGAATTGAATGAAGAGACTTTGAAAGAAATAGCAGACAGAGCACTTATGGTCAAGTTGCAAGAGGTAGAACAATCTAAAACACCTTCGGATAACAATGAGACCAAAGGTGCAACTCAAGAGTCAGTGTCTGTTGAAAAGGAGTCCGAGACCGACGAAAAATCAGAAAATGTGAAGACATAATCAAAAGAGAAATCTAAGTCTGAGTCTAGAGGGCATGGTAAACCGGAAAGTAAAAATGATAAACAAGAAAACGTTTTTGAAAAAGTTGATCCAATTCTTGAAAAACCATGCGAAAACTGTTTAAAACCATGAATGGATTGTCTTGAAAAAGACAAACAGTTTCAAGAGTTGAAAAAGTTTAACGACAAATTAAAATTTGACTTTTATGATGTGAAAGAAGCTTATGACACTTTGTCTCGATCAATCAAAATGATTCAGAATGAGAGTAAAGAAAATGATAAAATTGTTAATTTGCTTAAAGCAACGGTCATGGACAAGCAAATGTCGATTAACATCCATCCGGACAAAATCGCATCTCTAAAGAAGGAACTTGAACTGATGCGCATTGAGACAGAAAGAGTCGACAAGAAGTTGATCAGTTATCTTTCATCTTCATATGTGATTGATCGGATCATTCCTCAACAACCAGAAGTAAACCAGATTTCAAAAATGTTCCACCCCTAATGTGGAATCATTATACTCAGAAATATCCAGACGGGGTGGAAGAGGCATTGAATCTCAAATTAAGAACAGAAGAGAATGAGTTACCGGAAAACATCAATGTTACATTCTCTCCATCTGACACCGACAACGAGTCACAGCTGGTTAAAACAGTTGTAGACCAAGTGTTGAATGAAGAGAGTGATAACATTGATTTCGAAACGGTTAAAACTCATTTTGAAAATTCCAGTTCAGATTCTGAAGATGACGGAAACTTTCTTGACAAGTTTATCCCAAAATCAGATTAAGTTGTGGATGACGATTCGATCATTGTGGTTTACACGATGACCGGAACTGACAAACTGTATACTGATTTTGAGTACCCGATTCAGAATGCGAATCGGGAAAAGGTTGAAAAAGTTTTCAAACTCGTGGAAATTGATATTTCAGAAGTTAACAACAATTCATTTCTATCAAAACCGAAAAAAATCTTTTGTTAAACACCAATCGACAGCCAACCTGGGAAAGAAAAATGAAGGGGTGGGTAACAATGGTAATAACAAGAAACATGGTAATAATTACAAAAAGAAAGGTGTTGGTTTTGAGAAGAAAATGGCTAAGAAAGATGTTAAGCCAAAAGAAAATTTGAGTGAAGTGTTTGTCGCTGGTAATAACACAGAAGTCGAAAAGGAATATATCTTTAGCAAGAAAGCAATTGATGATTTTATTGTGGCAAAAAAGATAAGAGACGAGGCCAACAGATTCACTTTTGTTGAATATGACAAAAGAATCTGTTATCGATGCAATGAAATTGGTCACATGGCTAAACAATGTGTCAATGAAATAATAAAACCAGTTTTCCATAAACAAAAACCAAATGTTTCAAAAAATGTTAAGGGAAAATCACCTACGGTATCCCCCGTGCGTATTCTTAAACGTGGTGAATCATTGAAGTCATAGGACAAACCAAAATCAACTTTTGAGGTTGGTGAATCTTCAAAATCACAAAAGACTTCAAAGGTTTATCCTAAAATAAAGACTTCCCAAAGTCAATCATGGGTGGAAAAACCTAAACATTCTTTTGAAGAAAAGAAAATGGAAGAGGTTTTAAAATCTGAATCGAAAATCTTTGTAACCAACAATGAGAAAATTGAGTTTGAATTAGATAAGTTGATTGAAGAATTCCCACTTATCAAGGAAGGAACTCTTAAATCAAAACCAGAACCTGATATTCCAAATGTTGTTTTCAACATTCCGAAAGTTGACATAGTAGCTCATGATATTGTTTTTGGTAGTATACCAAATGTTGAAAAATCTTGGGTATCATTGTTTAAATAAATGTCTTCTGATGTGTGCAGGGGCTTCCGAGATCTATCATTTCTAAGTGGAAAGTGGATAGCGGCGCCTCACGGCACATGACAGGGATGTTAGCACTTCTATATGACGTCAAATCAATCAATGGAGGTTATGTTGGGTTTGCTGGAACTCAAGGTGGTAGAATTGTTGGAAAAGGAATACTTACTAACGGAGTCGTAACATTTGATAAAGTGAACTATATTGCTGAATTGGAAAACAATATGTTGAGCATCTCTCAGATTTGTGATAAGTCATTTACAGTTCATTTTACAAAAAACGAATGTCTGATTCTTAAACCAGGATTTAAAATACCAGAAGATATGGTGTTGATGCGCGCTCCTCATGAAAACGATCATTATGTCCTAGACATGAGCGTTGCAACAACAACAGATAAAAAGGCATAGTGCTTTGTGAGTAAGACAAAGGCAACTAAAAAAGAATCCATCATGTGGCATCGTAAGATGGGCCACATTCATTTGAGAAAGATGAACTTTATAGTTCATAATGATCTTGTAGAAGGTGTAAATGTGAAAAGCTTCCATCTTAATGATGATTGTATTGAATGCAAGAAAGGGAAGCAGACGAAGAAATCGCACCCGAAAAAGTTCTTGAACTCCATCAGATTACCGCTCGAAAGACTCCATATGGATCTTTTCGGACCGGTAAATGTGAAGTGCATAAGTGGAGACCTATATTGTTTAGTTGTTACTGACGACTTTACAAGATTCTCCTGGGTGATGTTTCTAGAGAGGAAAGATGAAACGTTTGATTCTTTGATGAGGCTATTCAAAAAGATGGAAAATGTTTACAAACTGTCGATTCGACGTATTTGAAGCGACAATGGCACCGAATTCAAGAACAACCGTATGCTCGTATTCTGCAACGCTAAGGGCATTCTTCATGAATTCAGCGCACCGTATACTCCTCAACAAAACCGTGTCGCAGAACGAAAAAATTGTACGTTGATTGAAACAGCTCGTACCATGTTAGCAGATTCGAAATTTACACGCTCAATCTAGTTCTTACGGTGAAGAAGTTTAAGATAACTTGTTTTCAATTGCTTCATCTTTACAAACCTAATCTGAAATACTTAGAACCATTTGGATCACCATGCACATTCATTGATCCAGACGGTAAATTTGGTGCAAAAGCTAATGAAGGTTTTTTTGTAGGATACGCAAGTCCGTTGAAGAGAGTGTTTGTTCCAAGTTTGGGGAAGATCATACAAGTTCAGCACGTTGACTGTCAACGGTTTACTACTCCGAATCAACTTCCCGAAAACAGGTTGCTATTTGATTAAGAAAATCTCTGGGAGTCATTCCATTTATCGACATATCCGAATGAGGAGGAACTGGCATACTTATACCAACAACAACAGTCTCTTTCACAAGAACAAGTGCCGAGACCGTTGGTAGTTTCTTCGCCCACCGTGGGTACAAATGATCATGAGGATGGTCGTAGTCAAACTACACATGTAACCCCAGATGATACAGCTCCAATATTTGACAATTCTGACGACTCAGAATCGGAAACCGATTCGATTTATGACGAGGAACTAAATATTACGATTTCAAATGTTGTTGATCACATGGGTGAACAGAACATAACAAATTTGCAATCGGAAGTGAGCGTACCAGATACAGTCATGCCAAGAACGTTGTCTTACCATCCGTCGGAGCAAATCATTGGTGACCTTCTAAGCGGTGTGAAAACCCGCGAACAAATAAACAAAGGGCTTACATTTTTTTACTCATCTGTAGCACCCTTACAAGAAGAATTCTCATTAAAATGTTTCATTTGCAGATAGAACCGAAGACATACAAAAAAGCATTGACCGAAGATAGTTGGGTAAATGCAATGCAAGAAGAATTACAACAATTTGAAAAGCTTGGAGTGTGGAGGTTGGTTGATCTCCCGGAAGATCAGAAGTTGATCAAGACCAAGTGGGTCTTCAAATGTAAGCGAGATGATAGAGGGGTTATTGTAAGGAACAAAGCACGGTTGGTAGTCCAAGGTTTTAGTCAGCAAGAAGGGATTGACTTTACTGAAGTATATGCTCCCGTTGCTCGACTTGAGGCAATCATAATCTTCTTGGCGTTCGCGTCATGGAAGGGATTCAAGGTCTACCAACTAGATGTCAAATCTGCATTCCTTTATGGCAAGATTAAAGAAGAGGTATACGTCGGTCAACCATCGGGTTTTACCGATCCTATACACAAGGACAAGGTGTATTTACTTGACAAGGCGTTATACGGATTACACCAGGCCCCGAGAGCCTGGTACGAGACGCTTTCCCAGCATCTGCTGACCAACGGGTTCACCAGAGGGACTGTCGATAGTACCCTGTTCACTAAAGAGGTTGCAGGACATCTACTGATCGTGCAAATATACATGGATGATATAATCTTCGGATCAACAAACGATGAGTTGTGTAAGGAATTTGAAAAGGTCATGAAACAGAAGTTTGAAATGAGTTCAATGGGGGAGATAAAGTTCTTCCTAGGGCTTCAAGTTGAGCAACTGCCGGATGGAATCTTCATACACCAGACCAAGTATGTGAATGATGTGTTGGACAAATTCAATATGTCTGAATCATCTCCCAAATCAACCCCCTGGCTACGAATCAGGGCATATGCCCGGATGAAAGTGGTGAGAAAGTGGATGAAACGCATTATCGGTTAATCATAGGATCGTTAATGTATCTGATAGCATCACGACCGGATATCATGTATCCAACTTGCCTCTGTGCCCGGTACCAGTCAAGTCCCAGAGCATCACACATGGTGATAGTGAAGAGAATTTTACGGTATCTCAAAGGTTGCCCAAGTACTGGTTTGTGGTATCCTCGATACGGTGACTTCTCTCTAACTGCATATTCTGACTCTGACTACGGGTCTTGTAAGTTGAGCGCAAAGTCCACAACTACTGGTTTCCAGTTCTTAGGAACTCGGCTAACAACTTGGCAGTGTAAGAAACACACTGCAGTCGCTCTCTCGACTTGTGAGGCTGAATACGTTTCAGCTTCCAGTTGTTGTTCCCAGATTCTCTGGATTCAACAACAAATGAGGGACTATGGTCTGCAATTCTTAGACACGCCAATTTTTGTGGACAATGAGGCAGCCATTAATATCACTAAAAATCCGGTGCAACACTCTAAAACGAAACATATTGAGATTCGACATACTTTTTGTTCGTGATTGCCACGAGAAAAAATTTATTCGATTGAATATATACACACCGATGATCAGAGAGCTGATTTTTAGACTAAACCCTTTGATAAAACAAGATTTAATTATCTATTAAAATTGAACGGGTTAAAGAATTTGTTTTCTGGGAGGGTGGTCGAGTGTGTGGCCGAGGTGGACGATGATCAGAAGTGATCTGCGTCTTGGTGTCATGTTTTCTGTACAGTTTCTTTTCTGCTTTTGATAAAACCAAAAACACAAAAATATGTTTTTGATTTTAGGGGGAGAAACTTTATAGAAAATACAAAAACATGATAAAATTAGAAAATACAAAAACATGATAAATTTCATAAATCCAAAAACATTGAAAAGGACAAAAAAAGTTTTGTGTAGATAGAGGAAATGATAGTACATCAGTAGACAATCACAGCATGCTAAAGAATTGGAATGTTATTATGTGATAAATGGTCTCACTGATGATATGCCAGTAGGTTTTTACACATTTAGTAGATTGTTTTCGAGATATAAACTTAAATATCATACTTACTTATTTCGTGTAGAACATCTATCGGATATATGGTTAACCCCCGAAATCTTGTTTGAAAGGTCCCTCTTACTAAAATACTAGGTCTTTATACTTAGTGATATCTGGGGTATTATCCCGGGACTTCTGATTTTGCGGGAGCAATAGCCTAGTCCCCGTATAATACTTTTCGCTTGCTTGAAATAAAAGCACACCCTCAGCATAAAAATTGATGAACCATTGAAAAATGCAAATCATGTGCTGTTGAAGAAAAGATTCTCTAAAGGGAACACACCAAAAGTCGAACCTTCAACTCTGCAAAATATTGTGCTCTCAAGGTTTCGTAATTAACCCTTTACAGATATCATCTAGGTATACTCACCTGTAAGACTGAATATTGGGATCTGGATACGGGAGTATATTCTGAGGTGTGACATGCGAACAAATTTAAGTTCTTAAAACACTAATCTCGTATCTCGAAGCAGTTGAACTTTGTGTGAAAATTTATGTGGATCAATATACTGACAATCTAAGTGAATCGTTTAAAACTTATAGTGTTTAAAGCTCAACGGTGCTAGTGATTTGTCATAAACTGATATGATCCTCTAATGCACACTCACAAAAATTTGTATGTATATAGTTTATTTTCAAAATCCAAAAAGATTGTTGTTTGTTTAGTTAAAATGTTGAAAAATTCAAAAAGATTTGTCTTTTCATTTTATTTTCGACAACAGACGTTGGGGATCTGATGATCAAAGTCCAACAGTGCTAAACAAGTTGGATCATTTGGGTTGGATAAGAAAAGTTTGAGAAAATTGTTGGTAATTGCTCAAAATGTATCAAAGTTCATTAATTTGAACTTAAATTTGTGTTAAAATGTCAGCGAGATCAAAATTTGGTCAGCCAAGGTCATTAACTTGGACTTGGCAGGCTAAACATTTGACCAGGGTCATTAATTTGGACTTGTGTTGGATCTGAGTTTGTTTCTGATTGTATTTTCGTTTGAAATTAAGATGGAAATGAAAGAGTTGTGCAGCGGAATTAATATGAAAACAAACTTTGCATACAATCAAACGAGAGTATTGCTTTGATCAAGACATTTTCAACTAGGAATCGAATGATTGAATTAACTTTCAACAACGATTACAAGTAATGCTTGAATACAAACTCCCCCTCAGCCAGAGCTCAGCGTTTGTTCGTGCAAAGAAGACGGTATTGCAAGAGCTAATAGAACAGTACAAAGTACTGAACTATTTATAGGCACTAGCAAACCACTGAGCATCTTAACTGACGTCACCATGAAAGTGACATCTAACCTCCTAACAAACTCTAACCTCTGATCTATACAAGCACTGATGTTAACTACTGCTATTGACATTACATTACATAAAAGACTCTTAAACAGCTGTTGCATCCTTCCACTACTGTGAACCTAGCAGTGCTTGTCCGGATCAGTGGTACTAGACTCAAGGCAGTAGATTGAATCAGCAGAGCTTTGGTCTTCCATCAGTCTTTGACATTGGGCAGTAGATGCGAGGCAGCAGTTGTAGGTCAGCACTTAGTAAGATCAGCAGATAGGAGGTCAGCAGATATGAAACCACTTTCAAGGGGAGAGATTTGTATGTAAACATCTGCTTATTCTGGATCCACTGTTCTGATCCAGTTTTGGCTTTAATTATCTGTTCCTCTGATAGGGTTCAATCCCAACAATCTCCCCCTGGAACAGATAATGCCAAAACTCTTCATTATTTGTGGAAGTCTTTATTGCCTCATCAACAGTTCCCTTATCTGACCTTTAAATTGTAATTCAAAGTCTAGGGCATCTGTGTCTTCATCATCCCTGCTAAGTGGAAGATCAAGGAGATCCTGCAAATCTTCAAGACTCAGGCCAAGAGCTTGTTCCCTTGATATTTTCTCCACTTCTCCACCAGACCTGAGCAAAGTCAATACGCAGGTCTGTTTGTCAGTTTCCCACTTTAGTATTTTTGAGTCTGGTGGGTTTCTTGGGGGATGTTTATTTGCAGAAGTATTTGGTGAGGCTGGCCTATTCATAGCTGGCTGAGCAGCACTTGCAGATTGTTCCAATTCAAGATCTTCTTTTATCATTACTTTCGTGCCTGCTTTTACAATGGCATCTCCAGCTAATAGATCTTGAATTGTTTCAATACTCAACTGGTTTTTGCTCCTTCTTTTGTAGATGGCAGCACCAGCTGGAGCAGTGGTTCTTTTGATTTGCAGCTTTGGTGGTCTTTTTGAGACCTCTGCTTTGGAGTAGTCAGGCTTTTGTGGAACTCTTGGATCTTTCTTTCTAAGTTCCTCTAAGCTTTTATAGGTTGCCCTGACTCTATCTTCTCCCCACTTTGACACTGAAATCTTTGACATCTTCTCAACTGCAATCAGCTGCAATCAGCTCCTCTTTCATTCTCCTCAACTCTAACATCTTCTCAGCTTCAAATTGTTTAAACTTTTCAGGAGGAGTCTGCTTGACCTTATTTTTAATCATTCCTTGAATCCTGGCTGCTTCTTTTTCAAGCTCAGGAATGGTCCAGTTTTTGTACATGTGTTTCTCCCCCTTGTATTTCTTGTAGGTCATGATGTTCTCAATGTAGTCTTTTCTCAAGGACTCATCTGCCCTTTCTGAAATTTGCTGACATACATTTTTAGCAAATCGCTCCATAGCATTGACCTGTGAGAGTAAAAACTGATAGTTTTGTTGAAATTCTCTATCAGATTTCCCTTTTCTGTTTTTTATTGCAATATCCTCTGCTTGTTTGGCCTTGAGTTTCAAGTATTCTTCAATATTATTAGGCCTGGGATATCCTGCAATTGATGGCAAACTCCTTTTGGCTGGGTCATCCTCATAATAAAAGGATTTGATTTCTTCCCTAACTGCAATGAGTTCTAGAGGAAATGAGACACCAGCAGGAGGTAGTGATTGTGTAATTTGAGCTGAAGAAAGAGGTATGGGTTTTGGAATAGTGACAAGTGACAGGGATTTTGAAGATGGTGGTGGTGAAGTGTCATCATCTTTGAGAATTAGCCTTCTCCTCTTTGTTTGAGGAGGGACTGATGATGTTTTGGATGGAACAGTGGTGGTGGATGTAGTGACAGTAGTTTGTGATTGACTAACAGTTGTTGAAACAACTGGTGTTTCAACCACTGTTGTCATTACAATAGATGTTATAACATCTGTTGTCTTCTGTTGTTTATCAGCAGATGAAATTGGTGGTGGGATTGTTTCTGGTGGTGACAGTGGTGGTGATGAAGTAGTGGTGTGTGTTGAGGTGGTGTGTGTTGAAGTGAGAACAGATGTTGAAACCACTGAAGTACCAGCAGTAGTTGATACAGCAAGAGTTACAACAGCTGTTTGGGTGGAGGTTTGATGCTGATGGCTTTTGGATGGTGGTTTTGGAATATGCTTTGGAATTCTAGATGAGGTGGACTTAGGTTTCCTTTTTGTCTTAGGATTTTTAGTATCCTTTGAACCAGAACAACCCTGCTCATACAGCTCCATGAAAGCTCTTTTCTCCTCATTCCACCTTGAAATATCCTTTGCCATTCTATCTCTTTTTACACTTGCTACTCCTTCATCAAGTGCTTCTTGAGTTGCATCAACCTTTTTACTACCATCTGGCACAGGAATTTTTCTGGTCATAGCATCCCTTTCAGGTTCAATGTAAAGACCATCATCTATTCCTTTCTTCTTCCACTCCTGAATTTTCTCCCCCTTTTTGGCATTATCTTCTGGGAGGTGATCAATGAAAAGTACTGTTGGAGGAGCAGTGCCAGTGGTTTGCAAGATCTGAGTTTTGAGAGCCTTCAGATCAGCCTGAGTGTTCTTGAACCTTGACTCCATTGCATTTCTCAGCTGTTGGACATGTTTTTCATGTTGCTGATCTGCTAATTGTGCTTGTTGATGGAGAAAAGGTTGAAACAAATTCCAGAGCTCATTTGTAGCAGGTGCCCTTTGTGGAGCAGGTGCTTGAGGTGGAACAGCAGTTGATTGTACCTTTTGTACTTGTAACACCTGTTGTAGCATATCTTTGAGTTCTGCAACAGAGTTATCAAGCTTTTCAATACGATCCGTCAATTTCTGGTACTTTAAACCATCACCCAAGTTAATGGGATCATCTGATTTCCCACTAACAGTGGTTTTATCAGTGGTTGAGGTAGGGAGTATACTCGAAACATTAACCACTGATGCCCCTTTTTCTTGGTACTGGGGTCTTCTTCCTTCAACACTTGACAACCTTTTGATGTTGCCAGTAGGATAAATAAATCCACTGGTGGTTGGCAGAGGTGCTATAAAAGGAATTGCCTCCAAGGAAGTCTTATTGATGTAACCACTGTCCAACTGTAAACCAATGGGTTCAACAGTTGTAGTGGCTGCTTCACTTGGACTACCACCAAGAGTTACTTGTAACTCAAGGGGTCTAACCTCCTCAGGTTGTGTTGGTGGGTTAGCAAAGATTGATACATCAGACCCAATCAGTTGTTGAGGTATATTCTCATTGATAGGTGATTGAGAAGGACTGGTTAGTACCTGGTTCAAATCAATTGCATCCAACAGCAGTTTAGTTGGTGGGGGAATTGTGGATGTGAAGGATGGTGTAGAAAGTGGTTTTGCCCCGGGTATTGAGCTGTGGATGATAGAAACGAGTGTTTCCAGAGCATCATGATGTGGAGACCCTATTTGTACAACCTGTTCTTTTTGTGAAGAAGCAGGAGGAGTTTCGGTTATGGTTTGAGATATTTGTACCAACTGCTGTGAGGAAGTAGCAGCAGTGGTTTCTTGTGACATTTGTGTTGTCACAGGCATGTGCTCTGGTATCTCATCCTCCAGAGTTGCCTTTTTGATTGGTTTGTGGGCTTTTTGAGTTTTTCTTTTTGTTGGCTTTTTGGTTATTTTAGGTGTGGGTTTCAAAGCAGTTGTGCTGCTGCTTTGATCATCTTGAGCAGTGGGCTCAGCAGCAGATACCTAAGGAGCAGTTGTAACAGCTAAAATCTGCTCAGGCACCTCTGCTTGTGTTTTGCAAGGTGCTAGCATTCTTGAAAAAGTTTCAATTGTTAAACTGTTTATTTGAGTAGAATCACCTTGGTTTATTAATGCTAAATCATCCTTACTGAATTTCTTTGCAAAATAGTAACTTAAAAACCTTGGAAACAGTAAGAATGATTTTGTTTCAACATTATTAACCAAATCTTTAAAAATTTCCCGAGAATAGTTAAAATTTTCTCCTTGAAGAATTGCATATCCCAGATTTTGAATCTTTAAAGGGATTTCATTGAAAGAAGTGGTTTTGTTTGAAACACATAGTAGGAGGGTATGAAATAAAAATCTGGTTGCAGAAGGAAAATAACCTTTTTGTAAGGTAAGTTTCTTCATCATTGTGGCTTCATACCCTCTCTCAATGAAGTCAGTTTGTAAATCGTTTTTAGTGAAAGAAATTTTACCTTCCTGATCACCGAGTTGAAAGACCTCTGAAATGGATTGTGGCGTGATTTGGACAGCTTTACCCTTTATAGAAGAGTTTATGGTGGTTGCAGTGTCTCCTTGTTTTTCAAGGGTTGCATTCTTCCAGAACTCCCTTTGGGTCACCAAATAGATTGATGCATCGGTGGTGAACAAAGTTTTGTACTTTGATTTTGCCATGATGTCAATGATGGAATCGAAAACTTTGGTGGTTCCTGGTTTTGTGAGAAGACCCAGGAGATTGTAGGATGGTTTATATGGAATTTCAGTGGAAATTGCCTTTTGAGAGGCTGTTTTCGATGAAGATTTGGATGAGGGTTTTGAAGATGACTTCGATTTTGTCATTTTGATGATGATGATCGAAGAAATTTGTGAAGAAATGAGATGAAAAACTGCTTTGAGAAGAGAATTTTTAAGAATTCAATTCGACAGTAAAACCCTGTTTTGGTGGTGAGTGGGGGATTTTATAGGGAAGGAAGTGAATGCTGACGTGGCAGCCGTTACAAAAGGTCTGACCAATATGTACTGCCCACGTGACAACCCCTGGTGAAAGTGAAGGACAGTACTTTTATGAAAGTGACTGATGAAGGCAGTGGTAGTAGAGCAGTGGATGATTTTCACTATCAGTGGATAGTATATCAGTGGATAAGACACTGCTTTTGAACAACAGAGTTTATCAAAGGAATGAGAGAACAGGGGTTGACTTTCAGCAGTGGACAGACTTTTGAAGTAGAGCAGACTTTTGAACAAGCAGTGGTTAATGGCAGACTTTTAAGGATTTAAATGAAAATTTCATTTTTAGCTATTTTTAAGGATGGATTTTTGATTTTCTCAAAACATTTTGTTGCTATTATTCATAGAAAAACAAGATGTTGCTTGTTATTCCATGTTCAGCATCCCAATCCTAGAGACCAAGCTTTCAAAAGTGGCTGTAACAAGTGCTTTTGTGAGCACATCAGCCAGCTGGTCTTTAGTTGGGACATGATGCAGAGAAATCAAACCTTTTTCATAGCAATCCCTCACAAAGTGATGTCTGATGTCGATGTGTTTGGTGGTTGAATGGGAAACTGTATTTTTGATGGTATTTTCTGCTGCCTGGCTGTCCAACATTAGTGGTGTCTTTAAGGCAGTGATACCAAAATCCAGTAACTGATTTTGAAGCCACAGGAGTTGGGCTGTATAGCTTGCAGCAGCAATGTATTCAGCTTCAGCAGTGGATGTTGAAACAGCGACTTGCTTTTTGCTTTGCCATGAAACTAAGCAATCACCTAGAAACTGGCACCCTCCTGATGTGGACTTCCTTGTAGTGTTGCATCCAGCAAAGTCACTGTCTGAGAAACCTGAAAGCTTGATGTTCCCATTAGCTGGATACCAGATACCAAGTGTGGGAGCACCTTTTATGTATCTGAAGATCCTTTTTACAGCAATGAGATTTGATTTTCTGGGAGCTGATTGACTTCTTGCACTGACACATGTTGCAAACATGATGTCTGGTCTAGATGCAGTTAGGTACAGTAAAGACCCAATCATGCTTCTATAAAGTGTTTGGTCAATCAGCTCATCTTTTTCATCAGACATGACCAGCTTATTTGTTGCCATGGGTGTGCTGCATGGTTTACAATCATTCATATCAAATTTGGTTAAAAGTTCTTTAGCATATTTGCTTTGATGAATGAAAGTTCCATTTTGCATTTGCTGTACTTGGAGACCAAGAAAGCATTGCAGCTCACCCATTGCACTCATTTCAAACTCAGCTGTCATGAGTTCTCTAAACTCTTCACACATTGAGTTACATGTGCTTCCAAAAATAATGTCATCCACATAAATCTGGACAATCATTAAATCCTTCCCTCTCCATTTTAAAAATAGTGTTTTATCAATGGTACCTCTTTTGAAACCATTGGAGAGTAGGAAGTTGGAAAGAGTTTCATACCAGGCCCTTGGTGCTTGTTTCAAGCCATACAAGGCTTTGTTTAGCCTGTAGACATGATCTGGATAAAATGGATCCTCAAAACCTGGAGGTTGACAAACATACACCTCTTCTTGAATTGTACCATAGAGGAAAGCACTTTTAATATCCATTTGAAACACCTTCATATTGTGGTTGACAGCAAAGGCCAGGAACAGTCTAATGGCTTCCAATCTTGCAACAGGGGCAAATGTTTCATCATAATCAATCCCCTCTTCCTGTCTGCAACCTTGAACCACAAGCCTGGCTTTATTCTTGACAACAATACCCCTTTCATCAGTTTTGTTCTTGAAGACCCACTTTGTGCCAATGGGACTAACCTCTGCTGGCAGTGGTACAAGCTCCCATACTTGTTGTCTTTTAAACTGTTGGAGCTCCTCTTGCATGGCTTCTACCCAGCTGTTGTCTTTCAGTGCCTCTTGGTACTTGACTGGCTGATGGAGTGATAGAAAATCAGCAAAAAGACAAATGTTTTGGGTTTGGCTTCTTGTGAGTACCCCTTCGTTTATGTTGCCAATGATTTGATCAGGTGGATGAGATCTCAAGAAGATTAAATCTCCTTGGTATGGTATGATGGCATTTGTTGGTGAAGGCTGCAAATGTGTATCATCTGAGCTAACCACTGCTGGGGACTTTGATGATCCAGCAGTGGCTTCAAAAGGTGGTGGAATAGGAGGTAATGAAGTGGACAACTGCTGACTTTTATCCACTGTTTGAGGACTTTTGTCAGCAGTGTTTAAAGATGTGGAAGCAGTGGTTGATGGGCTACTTTGGTCAACAACTGTTGAGGTAGCAGTGGTTGAGCTTTGACAACTATTTTGAACAGCTGATGCTTTTCCCTTTGTGGCAGACCTTTGAGGGATGATGATTTCATACCCATAGTCTGGTGTTGTATCCTCTGATGGACCTGCACTGTTAGTCTTGACAGCAGTATTTTCAAAAGTAAATTTTTCAAGATCAAACAGATCTGCAGGATTTGCTGGGATTTTCATTGATGAAAGTTCATTGAACTTAACATTCAAAGTCTCCTCCACTGCCTTGGTCCGTGTATTGAACACTTTGTAGGCCTTGGCAGTGGTTGAGTATCCCAGATGATAACCACAATCAATTTTGGCTACAAATTTTGAAATGGAATCTTTTAAGTTCAAAATAAAGCATGGGCAGCCAAACACCTTGAAGTATGAAATCAGTGGTTTAATTTTATACAGAATTTCATAAGCAGTCTTTTTGTGCCTGGGGTTTATTAAAACTCTGTTCTGAACATAGCAAGCAGTGTTTACTGCCTCTGCCCAGAAAGTTAATGGCAAACCTGAATCTGCAAGCATGGTTCTGGCAGCCTCAATCAAAGTTCTGTTCTTCCTTTCCACTACCCCGTTCTGCTCTGGTGTTCTAGGGATGCTGTACTGCCTTACAATCCCTTTCTTCACACAGAAGGCATCCAACTCCCTATTTTTGAATTCTGTGCCATTGTCACTCCTGAAGCTTTTCACTGGAAGGTCAAATTGCCTTTCAACCTGTGTTACAAAGTCTTGCAAAATGCCTGCAGTCTCATCTTTTGAGTGTAAAAAGAAAGTCCATGTAAACCTAGAAAAGTCATCAACAATAACCAAACAATATCTTTTCTTTTTGAGGCTCATGACTTGAACTGGGCCAAACAAATCCATGTGTAGCATTTGCAAACACTGGGTTGTTTTGGACTCTTCAATGGACTTGTAAGAACTTTTATGCTGTTTTCCTTTTAAACAGGAAATGCAATGTTCAGGACATGAAAACAATTTTTGTGGTAGGCCTCTCACCAAACCATTTTTTGAAATTTCTGTGATTGTCTTAAGATTTGTGTGCCCCAGCCTTCTGTGCCAAAG
Source organism: Helianthus tuberosus (assembly GCA_030545235.1). NCBI lineage: Eukaryota > Viridiplantae > Streptophyta > Magnoliopsida > Asterales > Asteraceae > Helianthus > Helianthus tuberosus. The sequence continues at coordinate 148,754,087 of CM060372.1, forward strand.
TTCTGTCTCTTTGTTAGAGGCAGCTGAGAACAGACAGGCATCAGCTCTGGGACACTCTTTTGACATGTCAACAACATAAACATTGCCACTTCTTTGAGCAACAAGTTTAGTTTGACCAGTTTTGATTATTGCTTCAATCTTTTTGACCATTTCTGGTCCAACAATCCTACAACAATCTTTTGTGAAGAATGACCCAAATCCCTTGTCACTCATTTGGGACACACTCAGAAGGTTGAATTTTAGATTGTCTATCAGATTGACATTTTCAAATTTTACATTTCCAGATTGCACTGTACCAGACCCCAGAACTTTCCCTTTACTATTATTCCCAAAGGATATATCACCCCCTCCATGGATTTTAAAGTCTTTGAGGAGGGCTTTACATCCTGTCATGTGCCTGGAGCCTCCACTATCTACATACCAAAGACTATCAAAGCATGCAGAAGCTCCCTGCACATGAAGTAAAAGGATTAGTTCATTAAGGTCTCCAAAGCCAGCAGGGCTTTGGATGGGGTCTCAACAGTGTCTGGGATGGATGCAGAATGGTGGACAGTGGTTAGGTCAGGGGTTTGAACTATTTTAGGACAGTGTTTCTCTAACCACTGTTGTGGGTCCTGACCAATCATCTGCTGGTAACCAAAAGGATGCCTGTTCACTTTGGGTTTAGAGGGCCTTTTGTAGGCCTCATAAACGTGTGGAATCCTTTGGTAAGACTGCTTTTCCTTGCCTTTTCTGAACTGATTGGCAGGGGGTGCATCAGTAACCTGAACATCTCTTTTGACAGATGTTTGGTTCAGCTGTTTTGTAACAGCTGTTTGAACTGGCACAAACAGTGGTTGTTTCTTGGTGAATTTGACAGATGTTGATGATGATGATGGACTCAAGGATGTTTTAGCAATGTACTCATTCTTTTTCACATCAAAGTTTTTGAGATACATACATGCTTGAGTTTTGTGGTTTGTTTTACCACAGACAATGCAACTTTCAGCTGAAACAATGACACTTGTTCTGTTTAAATCATAAGCTTTTAAGTGGAAACAATCTTTTGTTAGATGATTCCTTTTCTCACAGAGTTCACAAAACAAGTGATCAATTTTTTCTTTCTTCTTTCTCTTTTCAGACTCCTTTGCAGCAGAGGTTTTAACCACTGCTGGGATGTCCTTGAGAGGTATGACTTTAGCTTTTGGAGCCTTGACACCATCAGTTGATGTAAAGTCCATTGGCTTGAAATTTTCAAGAATATAACACTCATCAGACCATTTTGGTTTAAACTGATGATCTTCAAGCTCCTTGAAAGTGGAGGATCCCATTGGTCTGGTAAGTGTGATTTTGTTACCAAGTTTGTCAGTGATTTTCACTTCTTGGCCATTCTTGTTTGTGGGGATGAGCTCAGTAGCTTCATCAGTGGTTTGGACAGATTTTTCAAAAGCAATATGTTCATCATCGTATTTTCTATAACCAACCCCAAATTTCACATTGCTTTCAATCTGTTTAGCAAGCATCACCTCATATCCTCTGTAGGATTCCACCCATCTTTCACAAGTAATCTGGGTGGATTCCAACTCCTTTTTGCAAACTTGGTATTTTTCTACCATAGTTTGAAGTTGGGTTTTGGTTATGCTTTGCTCTTCTTTTAGACAGCTGATTTCTTTTTCCTTTTCAGTCAATTTGTTTTTAAGTTCTTTTAAAGACTTTTCAAATTTAACCTCATCAGTCAAGATTTTATCTCGAAGGTTTTCATTCACCTCTTTGATGTTAGCAAAAGCAATTATGCAATTGTCAGAACACAGTTTTTCAAGAACTTGAGGAGATACCTTGGCAGCTGCCATCATTGCACAATCACATTGATGATCTTCTTCATCATCAGCTTTCACCTTCTTTTCACCAGCCTTTTCCTCTTTCTCTTCTTCTTTGTCCTCTTCGGACCATGGATCTGTCATTGGTTCAATCAGGGTACCTGAACTTTCTCCCAACAGTAGTTCACCAGCCACAGTAGTAACCACTGCTTCAGTCACCTCATCCACTGTTTCAAAGCTCAGCTGTTCCTCCTCAGTCTCAATCCCCTCCTGTATTGACTCTAATGTCATCAAACAAAACTCATCACTAGAAGAATCATTAGAAGCATAGAGTGCAAAATTTTCATCACTAAGGTCTTCAGGCATACTACTCCAGTCAACAAACCCTTGAGTGAAAAAACTTTGTTGATCTGGTTGTACTGCTGCTGGAGCAGTGGTTTGAGGTGCAACAGGTTGCACTTGTACCTGTGGAGCAGGGGTTTGAACATATTGGATCTGTGGAACAGTAGTTTGGACATAGTGCACTGGCACAGGGGCAGCAGCATAGTGAGCAATGTTCACTTGAGCTGCAGGGGTATATTGGGTATAGTGCACAGTGTTTTGACTTTGTGGTCTAGGGGTTAGAGCTAGGATGAGTAACTATTGGTTTTGACTTCTGCACTCCCTAGCAAAGTGCCCTAACCTATTGCACTTGTAGCACTTGATTTTCGATTTATCCAACCCAACCCTCAAATTCCCATGAAGTCCTGGGAATTTTCTCCCTGTTCTTTTATAGAATTTGCTAGTTCTAACACTTAGCAAAGCCAATTGGTGCAGAATATCCATCTCTTCTAAGTCAGTGGGATTAAAATGTTGCAAATCGTTGACTTCAAAGCTTAAATTATCTGACATCTGGTTTTCGTTTGCAGTGAATGCATAACTAGCAGAGTGAGGATCAGGGTTGTTAAAATTTGCACCAGCAGTTATGTCAATGAAGTGATCATAACCTTGATCCTTACCACTACTCCCAGATTCTTCTTGACCCAGAAGAGCAGTATTACCAAAAGTGTAATCATCAGTAACTTTTCCTGACTCTTGTAACCTCCTTTTCTGGTTCAACTCCCTTTCATAGGTCAGGAGTCGACCGTGGAGTTGGGTTAAGGTCAGATCCTTGAACTCAGGTGAGTTTCGGATGACAGAATTTTCGGGTGACCTGAGGAACCTGCTGTTTTGAGTTGAGTTTGTAAAAGTGGTGTTAACAAGCCTCAGTTCACTGATGAGACAACTGAAACCCTCAAATTGTTGCGTTAGTGATTCACCTTTAACGTAACAAAATGTTTCATACTGTTGGTTCAGGATTTCCCTATTGTTTTCTATGACTTCTTTGGTTCCCCCAAACTGTTCCTTAAGTGCGTCCCATAACTCTTTGGCACTGTTACAGTGTAACAGTCCAGCATATATCTCATTGGGCAGCGCTGATGCTATGATGCTAAACGCTTTAGCATCTAGTTCGATCTTTTGAAAGTCAGTTTCGGTATAATTTTCAACTGGTTTTGGAACGAACTTTTTAGCATCTTCAGCGCTTGGCACTGAAGGAACATGGGGACCAAAAGTGACAGACCTCCAACAACCTGTGCTTTGTTGAGCAAGGATGTGACCCATCCTTCTCTGCCAGATGTTGTACTCATTTCTTTTTAGCATAGGTGGTTTAAAAAGCGAGCCGATGTTGTTTTTATCATCCTGAGATTGTGATGTCATTCTTGTTGTTTTACAGACACTGAGAAATCAACTTTAATGGTGATTAATCCTTGCTTTGTTTTACAACGGACGAACAAACGATCAGTATCAACTGTTATGAGCTGAACTATTTACGTCAAAATGATTGTTAAATCAAATTTGACTGTCCAAGCTCTGATACCAATTGTTGGATCTGAGTTTGTTTCTGATTGTATTTTCGTTTGAAATTAAGATGGAAATGAAAGAGTTGTGCAGCGGAATTAATATGAAAACAAACTTTGCATACAATCAAACGAGAGTATTGCTTTGATCAAGACATTTTCAACTAGGAATCGAATGATTGAATTAACTTTCAACAACGATTACAAGTAATGCTTGAATACAAACTCCCCCTCAGCCAGAGCTCAGCGTTTGTTCGTGCAAAGAAGACGGTATTGCAAGAGCTAATAGAACAGTACAAAGTACTGAACTATTTATAGGCACTAGCAAACCACTGAGCATCTTAACTGACGTCACCATGAAAGTGACATCTAACCTCCTAACAAACTCTAACCTCTGATCTAAACAAGCACTGATGTTAACTACTGCTATTGACATTACATTACATAAAAGACTCTTAAACAGCTGCTGCATCCTTCCACTGCTGTGAACCCAGCAGTGCTTGTTCGGATCAGCGGTACTAGACTCAAGGCAGTAGATTGAATCAGCAGAGCTTTGGTCTTCCATCAGTCTTTAACATTGGGCAGTAGATGCGAGGCAGCAGTTGTAGGTCAGCACTTAGTAAGATCAGCAGATAGGAGGTCAGCAGATATGAAACCACTTTCAAGGGGAGAGATTTGTATGTAAACATCTGCTTATTCTGGATCCACTGTTCTGATCCAGTTTTGGCTTTAATTATCTGTTCCTCTGATAGGGTTCAATCCCAACAACTTGGTTATATGCGTGTGTTGGTAAAAATAAAAAAGTTAAAAATTAAAAATTTTGAAAAAAAAAATAAATAAAAAAAAATAAAAAGTTCGTACGAAGTGTCACTTCGTGCGAACTGGCCAGATCGTGTCAAGTATGGCCAGACCGCATGAAGACCTCAGATCATTTCAAATAGTCTCAACTCGCACGACCTGGTCTCCCTATATAAGGAGAACCCAGATCGCGTGACCACATTTTTCATTTCCACTCCGCATCACTTTCACATTCTCTCCGCACGATCTGAGCGATCTTCAGAAATTTCTGAGTTTTCGATCTTGAATCTTGCAATCTGTTGGTCTAATTCTCTGTATAAGTTGGTTTAGCACAACTTATATCATGGGAAAGGTACCGATTGATGTTAAATTGGACCTAATTTCTTGAAATCGGATGAACTCGTATGAACAAAATTTTTGAACTTAGATCTAGGGTTCTTAAATGGATAAAATCGAACAAAAAACATATCATTGTGCTCGGTTTTTGATGTAGAACAGATCTAGAGGTTCAATTTCATTATAAAAACAAGTTTTGAAAACCTGTAAAATCACTGTTCATCCATGAGGTTTCAAACGAAGTAACGGTTCAGTCCGCACGAGATGGACAAATTTTGTAGATGTTCTAGATCGCACGGATTGGGCAACTCGTTTGAGTTTCACATTATTTGAAAACATTCAGTTCGTGTGAACACCAAACCGTATGAGATGATCAAATCGTTTGAGATTCCAGATCGTATGGAATTGGTCAGTTCGTTTGAAAATCCACCTCATATGGACCAGATCGTATGAAAGATAGTTTGTTTTGAAAATTTGTGCAAAGTGTTTAACTTTGTTTTTTTTGTTTGTTTTTCAGGCTTCAAATGTGTTGTTTGATCCGTCGCACAACATTTGTTGTGTATACGATGAAGAACTTTCAAAGATGGGTGTGTTCAAGGATATATTGCCATTTATGAGGCGTTTACCGATTCAAAAGGCGTTAACGGATCAGCATAAAGTTTTCAAATCACATGTTGATTATTTCTGGAAGAATGCAAGTTATGACAAAGAGAACGACGCTATTAATTCAAGTTTTCAAATAGATGACGAAGTTAAAGAAATCATAATCTCGGAACAGCTTGTACGAGAGGTGCTGAGGTTTCCGGATGATGATAACTCACCAACAGGGTTTCCAGAAAGAATGGTGAAAGGATGTATGCAGAGATTGGGATACAATGGGCCGTTGAATAAAGTAAATTACTTGAAAGCTTGTTTCATGAAGCCGTACAAGTTCTTTATTCACTCGGTGATTCATGCGCTGAGTCACAGAAAAGGTGGTTATGATGTTAGGAAAAATTATCAGATGTGTATGGTGACAACGTTAGTTCTGAACAAGAAGTACATTTTTTCTAGAATTGTCTTTCACTATATGAAAGATAATATTACTTCAGGCAGTCGAAGTTGGTTGTATCCGAGATTTGTGCGGATGATACTAGATCATGCTTATCCGAATCTGGTGAAAGATGAACAAAATGATCTGATGCATTTGCATCATATGGATAATGAAACGTTGATCAGATTATCCAAGTATACCAAGAATTGGCCAGAACCAAAGAAAAAAGAGTTTTTCGGATTCATTCAAAGTGATAAGTATGTGGATCCTGATCCGGTGAATCATTTGAAGTGGCGGAATGATGCAGAGATGAAAGAAAAGAGCGCAATCGATGAATTGACAAAGTTAGAAGAATTCATTGAAACTCTAAATGATTGGTACACAAAAGAAGAAAAGAAGAAGAAAGGTGGAAAGAGAACTCCTACGTCGAAAGCTCAAGCTGAAGAAGGATCATCTTCCCAACCATAAAAGAAAAGTAGAAAGAAAGCAGTTAAAACTTTGCTGGTTGATGAACCAGAAGCTGATGAAACAGAAGAACCGTTATCTCCTGAAACAGAGCAACTGTTGAAAGAAGTTGATGATACTGCAGAAGCTGAGATTTCAGCTAGTAAGAAAGTTGATGATGATGAAGTGGAGTTCATCTGGTCCAGAAGAAAGTGATATTGATGCTCAAGTTGATCGTTGGATCAGAGAGAATTATGATCCGAAAGATAGGTAAAAACAAAAGAAGAGAAAAAGGAGTTTAGATGATGTTGATGAAGAATACGTTCCTGCATAAAATGTTCAAGTTGTAACACCACATTCAGGAGGAAGAAAGAAATCAACGTCGAGAAAACGTGTTGATACTTCTATAGCTCAAAAGTTAAAGTTCAGGATAAAGTTAAATAAACCAACTGAACCACAATCACAACAACAACCACCAGAACCACAAAAAAAACAACAGTCACCACCACCACAACAATCACCACCACAACAAACATCTAAACCAAAATCACCACCACCACAACCACAACAACCACCACCATCACCACAACATCACATTTTATCACCCATTCATGAACAACCACCAATAACTTCTCCACACGTCCTACAAACAACACCAACCACACAACCACAAGTTTACACTACTCCTGGATCATCTGGTTTTGCAAATTTTCCACGTATTCCTGAGAGTACAGTTCTTGAAGATCTTGAAGATTTCAGTTTTGTGAATGATGATCTTGTAAAGAAGTTACAAAAGAAGGTGGATTAAGTGTTGAGTGAGAAAAAGAAGTTAGAGGCACGTGTGAAGTATGTTGAATCTGAAAATTCTTCATTGTTGAAAAAGATTGAAGCTGATCAAGTCGATATAGATATTTTGAAAGTTCGAATAGCTGATTTGGAAGAAGAAAATTCTCGAAAGGATGCTAAGAAAGAACGCGAAGAGTATATGTTGAAAAAAGTGTTGGAAGATTTGATTGGAAAGTCGATTGAACAGAGATTTGAAGAGATTGAACTTGAAGAAGTTAGAAAAAGTCGAGAAGCTGAAATGGAAGCTAGAAAGAAAGACAAGGGTAGAGGTATTCTAGTTGAAGATGATGTTCCAGTGAATGAAAGGGAAATTGTCTTGTCTGAGCCGAAATCTTCCACAAAAGTTCTAGATCCTTGTCCAATAACTTCAGTATCTGGTGAAATTGAAGATGATGAAGAAGATGATGATGATATTCTAAAAGATGATGCAAATGAAGTTTATTCTCTTCATAGTGATAGTGATGATGATGGAAATGATGATAATGATTAAGTCAGTTCTGGTATTAAAGTAACTGAAGCGTCTCAAGAAGAGAACATTGACGAATATCTTCAAGATGATGCTAATGAAGAACCAGAAAATGCAAGTGGAGAGGGGGAGCATGATTATGCTAAGAGTGTTGATGAAAGTGTTGATCAGGGTGCAGGATTGATTCTACGTCTAGAACATGATGTAGAGGAAGGTGAAATCTTGCATACTTACACAGAAGCTGAGATCAGAAAGATGATGGATATTGAAGAAGTTGATTTTAACTTTAATTTTGAAGGAGAGTTGAACAAATTCGATATCAATCAGCAACCTAAATATCAGTATAAGTATGTTGAAGAAGCTGATAACTATGACAAAGTGGAAGTCGAAGACTGGAGCGATGATGATCAGTCTGAGAATGTTAATGTTGATACTTCCAGCTTTCCAACTCTTGCAGAATTTTTCAGTCAGGCAAATGAAGATGAACTGAAACGAAAAGTTGCTGAGAGTGTAAAGAATAAAAGTTTTAAAGAAATGTCGAAAGAAGAACAACGCGAAGAAAGAAAGAAGTGGTTCAAGAAAGATACAGAAATAAAATTCAAAAGACGACTACAATATTACAAAAGAGATAGAGGTGTTTCTCTTGGAGATATCATAAGCTGGGGTTTCTTACCACAAGTAAACGCCTATGCTATTCGAAGAGAGTTTGGTGTTCAGTAGTTCGAGTATATTCAAGATATAATGTCTCTGCCATGGTGGGATGTTGAAGAATTGTCCAAAGTCAGAACGTTATCTTATCCTGTAAGGGTTCATGATATGCCTACATGGGGCTTGATGAAATTTGAAGCATTTAGTGAATTTCGACACTGGAAGCCGCATTATCCGAAGAAAGTAAAGAAGACGGATTCGGTTACAGGTGTTCAAGAAACAATTCTGAAGATAAAGAAACCCAGAGTTATGAAGAATATTCCATTACCGAAGATGGAACAAAATTTTCATGAAAGGTTTATATGCTGGGTGTTAGCTGCATGTCGACTGAAGAAGTGATTGCGCACAGAGTTGAAAATGAAATCAAATATATTCATCTGCATGATCCAATGTGGATTGTTAATTGTTCGGCGAAAGATATTGAATGTCTGTTCGTGAACACGATTGGGTACAAGGCAGAAGATAAAGAGCAAGCTCTACAGTTTCAGAAGGTTGCTACTGTATGTTTTCAGAAAGGTATAAATTCTGAAAATACATGGTTATCAAATTGGAGAGAGATTGAAAGGGAAGAATTTATAAAAGCTGAGAAGAAGAGAGAAGAACGTGAAGAAAAAGATAGAATGCTTTGAGATAAATGGACGTTAATGCAAGCTGAAGAAGTCTTTGTGAAGAATATTTTGAAGACAGGCTGACTGAAGACAGCGGCAATATCCAAGGGGGAGTTTGTTGGTGCATAATGTCTATCGCCTACGTCATCAGTCTATGTCGTGTCATTTGTATGTAATAGGTCGTTTAAATGTTAAGTTTATGTTAATGAGTCAGTTCGCACGACCTGGATTGGTCAGGTCACACGAAGTGGTGTTCACCAGTTCGTGCGGACTGGATGCTTTACTCCGTGCGGACTGGTGTGCCTATAAATAGGCTCGTAGTGTTTTTCATTTGTAACATTCTGGAGAATTTTGCCATGAAGTGCTGTGGGATTCTCTCTGTACGAAAACGTATAATATCAATGGAAAACATGTTTAAAGTGACTTTCTACTCTTCTACTCCTATTCTAACACTGATTGACGATTTCTAGTCTGATTCCGCCTTTCTAGAAACCAGATTTGACTCTGATTGACTCGTATTGGACAAATCCTCGATCCTACATTAGGTTTCAACTTAGTATGTAGGCTCTGTTAAACCATATCATATGAGTTCCAGTACTCATTTGGTTTACGAAACCTCATTCTATCCGATCTTTCGACTTAGGTCCGGTTATTAACATAGTTACCTATATTAGGTGCCGTTTGTTTTCCGTGATCCCTCTAGCTTTGCTTGGTTATTATTCAAGACTTCTAAGCACTCTCAAGTGAGTACATAGTCCCTTCTTTTACTGTTTTTCAAACATTTTGGGGTGAAACACATGTGCCTACTTGTTACTTTCGTGCTTTTCATGATTTCATGTCTCATACTTGCTATGTTCATTAGTACACGTATAGTACATGATTTTATCCATGTTTTTATTAGCATGATAGCACATTGTTTTACATTTCATTTCTGTTGCATATGTTTACTCAGCATATGGACACACTGTTTTACATTGCATTTCTGTTGCATATGTTTACTCAGCATATGGACACATTGTTTTACATTTCTACTTTGTATGTTCATTTAGCATATTAAAGTACATTATTTTCATCAAACATGCTTACATTTTGGTATGACATTTGGTTTGTTTAAATGGGACAAAAATACATTCATTAACATTAGCTACGCCGCTTAGTAGTAAGTAATGGTACCATAGGAATTGATAACTCCCGTTCCTGAAATCCTAGGTTTTTTTTAGATGGAAGGAATGACTTAATCCAATATATATAGTTTAGATAAATCTTTAATTTCATTTAAGGGTTTGTCGCCACAGTCGCAAGGCTTGAATGTATGCATTAGAACAATACCGCATAGATATTTGTATCAGTAAGGCGTGCTTTTGTTTTACAAAACATAACTTTTGATTTATTCAAATACTTTGTTTTGTGCATTTTTACATATGGTTTAAGTAGTCACTATTTACTTGCCATGCATGACATTTGTTTACACATTACATGATTTACATTTGACAATAGACATGGTTTATACATAAACATTTGACAATTGGTTTAAACAAGACATTTTTGGTGGTTGGTTTGGGTAATTGATTTAAGTAACGAGGCATGTGTAATATGATAAAAGGATGGTGGATACGCCGCTGGTACTTCCTATATATAAGTGCTTTTATGATATTACATATCGTAGCGTTATTTAAACCATTTCAATTTTGACATATTACATTTTACACAAATAACATATTTTCACAAAAAAACATTGTTTTACAAACAATATATTTTATACAAACTCATATTACTTGGTTATTTATTTATCTAAACATCTTTCTTTTATATATCATCTGATTTCTTATCATTGTTTGTATGATTTATAAAAGAAAACATTTTACAAGGTTCATGACTAACTTTTCTTTAAACTTACAAGTCATGAATCCTAAATCAACAAAACCTATGTATCTCACAGGCATTTTTATGCTGACGTACCTATTTTCACATGTGTTTCAGGTATTGTTGTTTGATGATTATGATGCAAACATAGGATTGGACGAGGGCCTTAGTGACAACAAAAGATGCAAGACTAGTTTAATATGTTATGTTTCTTTGTTTTTAAGACATTGTAACCTCTTTTAATTCAATAAAACAAAACTTCAATTTCCATGTGTTATGAAACAATGATTCTGTTACAACACTCCCCGACGATTCCGCCGTGATTTGTTGTTTTACACGGTCGGGATGTGACAGAAAAGTTGGTATCAGAGCTCATCGTTATAGGGAATTAGGTTATTAGTAATGATTTGACCTAGTCTATAACCTTCCTAGGACCCTAACACAAGATTCTTGTGTTTAGATCTTAAAACAATACCATCACCTATCTTTAGGTGACAACCACAATAAGAACACAAATTTCAAATCTGCTTTGAAAACCAATCATCTGTTCTAGGATGATTTATTATAAGGTTTTGAACCCTCAAAGTTTTCAAATTCTGGTCAAAGTTGGGTCTTATAATGTGAACACATGCAGTCTGGAAGGGTGGATGCCTGTACTCTGGGTTTTCTGTCTAAGGCTAGAGTGTTCGTACAAATCTGCATAATCGGACCAGTCACTCTTACCTGGGAACTCTTGGGGTGAGTGTCCACTTATAGGCTAAAGCATGTCTTCGCGATACATTAATATGACCCACTTACTTTGATTAATCACCATCTCATTTGTTTGCCTTAGGTAACAAACAAATGATCACAATTTTTATGAGTTGTCATTCTGTTTTGATTATCCGATAACATTTCACTTGTTTCCTCCTATGTCTTCCATTTCCTCTAGGATGTCTCTTCTTCGCAGCGACGCTCAAATGTCCGAGCAGACTACCAAATTTGCCCAGCAAATAGGTGTAGTATTTCTGAAGACTGCTGAATTGGCTATCGCCATGTCTCGTCTCCAGAATGAAGCTACCCAAGAAGCATCAAAGGAAGCAGAAGCCAAGCCTTCGAAAAAGTCAAAGAAGCGTAAAGCTTCAAAGAATCCTCCAGCGGTTACACCAAAATAGGCAAGACCTAGCCAAGTGGTAGCACCGCCAGCCAAGAAGCCGTACAAGGGAACTGCTCCATGGTGTAATCGATGTAACTGTCATCAACCAGATCAAATACTCTGCTTCAACTATACCTACTGTGGACGATGGGGACATGTGGTTAACATGTGCCGCTTTGCTATCCAAAACAAAGCTGTTGCAGATCCTACTACTACTCGAGCACCATACGAAGGAACATCCCCTTTGTGCAATCAGTGTAACCTCCATCACCATGCCAGTGTCAAATGCCGAAAATGTTTCAACTGTGGTGTAACACCCCGAAAACGGGTTTGGTGATCAAACCCCGTTAATACTAAAAGGTGGGTAAAATACCGTTAGCGGTAAAAGTAACCTAGTAAATATTAGGATTTAAATAAATAATCCTAATATTTAAATAAAAAGTGAATAAAAGATTTTAAGAAGGATGAATACTTTGAGAAAACAAAGTATATAAAAGGCCCAAGTTAACGGGACATAAAATACAACGGGTTATGACTTCCCGAACCCATTAAATTAACTAGGAATAATTAACCTAGTAAATAATATGTGATTAAGTTATAAATAGTGGATTATAGCTTAAATTGATCGAAATAAAACTTGAGGGACTAAAAGTGGGCAAGTTGGAAACAAGTTTATAACTAAAACTTAAAAACACCAAAACACACACACATGTGTGTGTTTGGTCGATGTCCACAGGAGAAGAGAAGGGGGTTCTCTTCAAGAACCCTAAACACTCAAAATTCAACAAAATCAAAGAGATATCGAGCCGGAAAATTGGGGCTTTTAATAAAATCATGATCACCAAGCTTAGGAGATCACAAGGTATGTTGAATTTTGATGTTTAGTGATAATTCGAATTTGTGATAAACATGCATGAATGAAATTCTTGTATGAATGTTGAATGTTATAGTGATATTGATGTGAGTATGAGTCTAGGAACAAACCCTAGATGCGAACTTGTAGAATTGTGCCATAAACTAATGATTAGTCAACTAATCAAGTATGAGCTAAGTGGGTTTTGGATGATTTGACGAAATTGATGTTCTATTGGTGTTTATAAACATCATACTAACTCATATGAATGAACTACTTGAACAAATTAGAGATTTTGTTAAGAGTTCATAAGTGACTAGAAGTGGGTCTTGACATAAGAGTTAAAGCCATGATTATGATGGTCAAAGTGTGTATATGCTTATAATAACTGAAATTACATGTTGATTTATTATTACTTGAGGTAGGAATTGGATGACATGTTAGTTAATTTGGCGTCTCAAAAGATGATGCTCACTAAGTGTTGATAATGTGCCTAATTGAGCCTTGTGAACTAGATAGTGCAATCATATGTGTTAATTGGCGATTTGACTTATAAAAAGTCAAACCGACCTACAATATGATGAATACTAATTTTTATATGAAAAACGTAAGGTGGGAATAGTCATGATTGATAATGACTAAACTAACCATCTTACGAATTATGATGATAGTTTGACGCTTAACGAACTAGGTGGAGGCTTGTGGAGGAAGCGGGTCAAACGGATCAAGTACAAAAAGAAAAGTGTGGCTTGGATGCGAGGTAAGTATATCTTACACAAGTCATATAATTTAGAATGTTCTTTTGTCGTATTGATTACGAATAAGACAAATGCCTAATTGAGATATGGTGTTCCGGCGTGTAGTCGTACGGAACAAGATAACCAAATAGGATAAGAAACCGTATTGATGGTTAAAAATGAGTTAAATCGGTAATTCGATCATATTATGACGAATGAAACATGTAGTTTTAAAGGTTACCACATAAGGTAAATCATGATAACCAATAAGAGTAAAATTGTAATTTGGTCACTCGTTGACAATAATAGTTGGTTTTGAAAGATACTTATTTCGTAAGCCTTAATAGGCCAAAAAGCGTTAAAAGGTGATTTATAATTAAAACAACCGTGCGGTGTAAACCAGGGCGAGTCGTGTAGACGAGATGGCAATAAGCTTCATCTCGCCAATATAATCAGTCATTTAGACCAAACGGGTCAAAAGGTGAAAATATCACTCTTTAACGATATCGACTAATGATTTGTTGAGTTGTATGATTACAGAAATAATTATCGAGTGGATATTTACATCGCTATTACTTAGCGGCTATTGAGGCAAGGTATCTAAATGGGTCAATATAATGGTCCGAGCCAGGCACGTATAATAGAATAACTCTCATTTAAACGTAAGGTTTAATGAGAGTTAATCGGAGTCTAGAATAGATTTTTGGTTAAAAAGAGGGCTTATGGGTCAAGCAAAATCATGGTTAAAAAGAGGCCTAATGACTTTTCAAACAAAATCATGGTTAAAAAGAAGGCTTATGGGTCAAGCATGTTTACAAAAAAATCTCTCATCGTAATGAAGGGCCAAAATGGACCAAAACGCCCTTATAAGTTAAACTGAGCAAACAACCCTTAAGGGTTGCGTGGAAATGAGTTTTATGATTAGATAAATACTTAGGACGAGTATAGAAGTTGAAAGATGTGATACGTTAGTCAAATGGCTCTATTTGAGTCCTTGCCGTAAAATAATGAGTCGAGGGGTAAAACTCGGTTTATATAGATTACCATAGTAAACCCACCATAAATACAGTTGTGGTGGAAAATTAGATGATAAGAAATGTGGTAACGTAATGCTAGAAGCAATCGAAAGCGATTATAACCTAGAAGGTGCTTAAATACTCTTAACGGGTCAAAATAATAACTTGAGCGTAAACGGGTTTTATTATGTAAGAAACCCGTGATTTGAGATTAATATGATAGGATCAAATAAACATGTTGGTTTGATAAAAATCGAACGGGTCAAAATTTGGTAAAAAGGGTAATAAGCCGAAGACTTAAAAGTCTGAAAATTTGTTAAACCGAATGTTGGATTTTAACTCCATAAGGTGGAGAATCAAATTACAATCACGTAGGAAGAAACGGTAGGTCAAACGGACAAGCGGATTAAAAGTTATGAAGGTTTTTCATTTTAGCGAACGGCAAACTTGGAAAAATCCTGCAGAGGCCACCGTAAGTTACGGTAGCTACCGTAACTTACGGTAGCCTTAAAGTCTTTACGCCATACACCCACTGAGTTACGGTGGAAAATTCAACATTCAGGGGCTACCGTAAATTACGGTAGCCACCGTAATTTACGGTAGACCCTGTAATAAAAAAAAATATTTTAATCAGTTTCATTTCCCAGACTCGTTTAGACACGTTTTAATCCCCGTATGACTAAAGCATTTCATGTTTATGAAATGTAGGTACATTTTGGATGCCGAAAGACGATCAAGCTCAACGAAGAACCGAACACGAGAAAGATACATGCTTCTGCACATTGCCTCGTCGTAAATTTTAAACGACGAATTCGATCACGTTGTGTTGAATAACTTATGATTTGTAAAAGTTTTAATAAACCCGTATTTTTATAGTATGTGTAGTCTTAATTACACATCAAATTGTTGGTATTTACATGTAAAACCGTTAAATAGTAACTAGGGTCTTACAAGTTGGTATCAGAGCCTTTGTTTAAGAGATTCAAGTATGGTGGGGAAAACCATGCTTGGACTTAAACCTTCTGCTCTTGACAAAGATTGGTGTTCGGTTCGAGGCTTGATCGCAAATCTGGTAATTGCATGTATGTTAACGGTTTAGCGTATTAAAATGTTGTAAACAACACATAGGGTTATCGTGTAATACACGTTACCCCAATTAAATGATAGATATAGCTAACAAAATTATGTGCGTTGACACATATAGTAGAAAAGCCTTGTATTATGATGCGGGCGTTTAGTAAAGTTGACATTACTAACTTTTGTGAATGTCTTAATTGAAGGACACTTGCATTTAAAGATGACAAGGGTTAAACAAATTACAGATATGATAGAAGAACGGTCCGATGTATGACAAGAGGAGTATGCTCACCAAGGACTAAATTGCGTAACAACCGCGAACAAGGTTAATGGCAAGAAACGCCCGTCGGGGCAAGCATTACCAGGTGCGTGCTTTTAAATATAATCGCACAAATAATAATATGCAACAAACATGTAGAGAATGATTGTTGCATATGTAAATTAGAAACTTGGGAAACCTGAATAGAATACCTATCCAGGATACTATTTCCAAGAAAACTAAATAGAGGTGTTACTTACATAGGGCGTGATGTGAAAACTATAAAAAGGTCATGTGTGTCATGTGTTAATCGCTTACTCTGGCCAAGTAAGTAGTGGCATATGATACCATAAACTTCTTATGACGGACACATCTACGTCCGATGTGGTAAGGACGTGATGAATGGGTCGAATCGAAAAGGTACCCAAAACGGATCAAATAAGTAAAATATTTGATAATAAACGTAAACGCAAGCCTGAAGACGGAAGCGTATTACGTTAGTACAACGAGCCCAAGGAAAGGGACAATAAGCAAGTAAATGAAAATACAAACCGACCACTAAGAATGCTATGGCATAGAGGATAAAGTTGACTATCAAAAGTGGTGAAACTCACACGAACAAGTTAAACGGGTTAGATAAAACGTAACATTGGAAAGGATAATGAGCCCGGTAATGGGACGAGATTGAATACAAATATGGGCGCAAACCGAATAAAGGAAAGCGCGAGATGTTAATGAACCCATGTAATGGGTCGGAATTAAATATGAAATGATTGCAGACACGAATCACAGTCGGAGTGAACGAAATTTTGATGCGAAAACAAATGATTTTCGAACATAAAAAGGACGATCTACGGGATCATTATAACCTTCGGGTTATAAACAGTGTAAAGGTCTACGGGACTAAACTGACCCACAGGTCCTGAATAAAAAAAAAAGGAAAAGGATCATAAAAGCAACGCCCTAAAGAGGTGAAAGTCTAAAGAAATAGCCTACGAGGCTAAGTGAAAGAATCTACGGGTTGCTTAGACAAGTGAGGGAACCAGTAGAGAATCCCCGCATAAAACTAAGACTGTAAAAGCATAAATTATGGACTGTCAATATCCTAGTATGGATAATTGACAAAAGATAAAGAGAAGATCCTAAACTAAAACTTCGGTTTTAGTTAGAAATAACGTTTTTACAAATATAAATTCTGATAGGAATTCAAATAGTAAACACGAAAGATACAAGTCTTGACACTGATAGTGTCACACCCGACCACGTAAAAAAACAAATCGTGGCGAAATCGTCGGGGAGTGTTGTAACAGAATCATTGTTTCATAACACATGGAAATTGAAGTTTTGTTTTATTGAATCAAAAGAAATTACAATGTCTTAACAACAAAGAAACATAACATAATTAACTAGTCTTGCATCTTTTATTGTCACTAAGGCCCAAGTCCGCCTAAGTGTATCTTGATAAATCCTATGCATCATCTCCTGAAACACATGTGAAAGTAGGTACGTCAGCATAAAAATGCCTGTGAGATACATAGGTTTTGTGAAAATAGGATTCATGACTTATAAGTTTAGAAAAAGTTGTTTAACAAAAGTCAGTCATGATCCTTGTAAAATGTTTTGTTTTATAAATCATTTGAAAAGCGATGATAAAGTAGATAATATGTAAAAGAGTAATGCAAGGTTAAATGAATAACCAAGTAAAAATGAGTTTGTATAAAATAAGTTGTTTGGTAAAACAATTGTTTAGTGAAAATATGTCATTTGTGTAAAATGTAATATGTCAAATATTGAAATGGTTTAAATAATGCTACGATATGTAATACTATAAAAGAACTTATATATAGGAAGTACCAGCGGCGTATCCACCATGCTTTTATCTTATTACACACGCCTCGTTATTTAAATCACTTACCCAAACAAAACAAACCACCAATGTAAAAATGTTTATGTATAGTCAAATGTCAAATGTTTGTGTGAAAACCATCAAATGCAAATCATGTAATGTGTAAACAAAAGTTATGTATGGTAAGTAAAATGAGACTACTTAAACCACAAGTAAAAATGTACAAAACAAAGTATTTGAATAAATCAAAAGTTATGCTTTGTAGAATAATGCATGCTTTACTGATACAACATTTATGCGGTAATGTTAAACGCCTACATTCAAGCCTTGAGACAGAAGGATAACCTTAGAGTGAAGGCTATCAAAAAGAATGTTTTCGGATTCGGTCATTCCATCCATCCAAACAAACCTAGGATTTTAGGAACGAGATTTGTCAAGTCCTATGGTACCACTACTTACTACCGAGCGGCATGATCAGTGTTAATGAATGTAATTTAGTCCCGTTAAACAAACCAAATGATATACCAAATGGAAGCATGATGTATGAAAATAATGTACCTAGTATGCTAAGTGAACATACAAGGTAGAGATATAAAACAATGTGTCCATATGTTACGAGAACATATGCAACAGAGATGCAATGTAAAACAATGTACTAAGTATGCTAAGTTAACATACAAAGCAGAAAAGTCATGTAAAACAATGTGCAAGCATGTTAAGTAAACATACATAGCAAAAGAAATGTAATGTAAAACAATGTGCTAGCATGTTAAGTAAACATACATAGCAAAACCAAATGTTAACATGATTTATGAAAGTAATGTACTAAGTATGCTAAGTTAACATACAAAGCAGAAAAGTCATGTAAATCAATGTACTAAGTATGCTAAGTTAACATACAAAGCAGAAAAGTCATGTAAATCAATGTACTAAGTATGCTAGGTTAACATACAAAGCAGAAAAGTCACGTAAATCAATGTACTAATAATGTACTAATTAACATAGCAAGTATAGGATATAAAAACATGAAAAGCACTAAAATAACAAGTAGGCACATGTGTTTCACCCCAAAATGTTTGAAAAATAGTAAAAGAGGGGACTATGTACTCACTTGAGGGTGCTTAGAAGTCTTGAACAACAACCAAGCAAAGCTAGAGGGATCACGGAATCAAACGGCACCCTATATAGATAACGACATAAATAACCGGACCTAAATCGGGAGATTGGATAGTATGAGGTTTCGTAAACCAAATGAGTATTGGAACTCATATGATATGGTTTAACAAAGCCTACATACTAAAATGAAACCTAACCTAAGTGCTTACGACCCATTACGACCCGTTTAGGTAGCTTATGCTACTTTAACGTGTCGTTCGCGTAAAACGCGTTCGGACCGCTTAACTAGTCCTATGACAAGTAAAATATGCCTTAACATGTCTAATATAGTTACCTAATCAATTTAGATGTCAAAATTTAGGTTACATATGCCTAAAATGAATTTTGGCGTAAAAAGGGCATTTTGGTCATTTACCTAAGGCATATAAACTACCTATCATACAACTACTTAAACGACGTGACCATAAGGTATAACCTCGGAAGGTTATTCCCTATACAACTATGGTCACCTAATGCATTTGGTCGGATCCTAATGATCGACCAAACGGGTCGGGTTTGTAAGTATAAGCGATTGTTTAGATCGCTTACCTTACGGCCCTACAAAAGCACTAAACCTAAAGTGACGAGCTAAACATGCTAAAACATGTTTAGTTAAGTTAGAAAACAGGTTTGGTATCAAAACAAACGGTTTTGATACCTAACAGTAGTTTGGTTACAAAATACACGTGAATACGCATTTTGGCCGAAACTACGACTCGTCACTAAACCTAGATAACGTGGTAATCAGTAGGCATAGTCACTAGGGACTATAACCATCGTGATCACGCTCAAGTTATGAAGTTCACATGAACTTCGCATTGACCATAAACTGGTCAATGTAGAAAGTCAAACACTGTTTGACTTTCGTGCTAAAACGCATAAAAGAATGAAAGAGGACTTACAAAAGGTCCAAGAATGGAAGTTTTGATTTAAACAACTCAGGTATGGAGCACAAGACCCCAACTTAGAGCTGAATAAATCAAAGGTGTGAGTTCAAGTGAAGTGGGGGTGGGCTATTTATAGTTTTTCTAGGACTGTTAGGATCGTTTCTCGTAAACCGAGCTTTGATCTTGGTCCTACACTTGCACCCCCTGTTTTGCAATACCTTAGGTACCCCAAAACAGCCCCTAGAATGCTTAGAAACCATTTGCACAAGAGGGAAACAACTGGAACAAGATGGAAATGAATTCTGCTGATCTGGGGGGTCCTTACGGACCGTATGGCTTTGTGCTTACGGTCTGTAAGCCTTGTGCAGGTCAGCAAGTTTCAAAAATGGCAGAATTAGTCCCTGAAGCCCCAAACTTGATTTTTGATGCATTTTTTTCACGTTTAAGCCTTGTTAACCCCATTTAATAGCTCTAAAATGAAGTTAAAGTATAGGGAACATGAAACATGCTCAAAAATATCTCGGATGTCAGTTCGTTTGGCCGTACGGTTACGTTGTTCGGTTAATTACGACGGAAGTCGTAACGGACGCGAAAACGATCCAAATTTTGAAACGAATGAAGTTTTATCATGCCAAACACTAAAATAAAATATTTTAATGCTTACATAAATTTTTGGATGTCCGGATGTATTCAGAACGTAGGTTATGCGTGAAAAATGCAAACTTATGCACTTTTTGACGCTTTTAGTCCCTGAATGACCAAAAAGTTTATTTTAGCACACCGAACCCCTCAAAGCCTATTTCTAAGCTATGTAAAGGATATTTAGGGCATGTTAAGCCTATGTCACTATTCTGGAGTGTTTGTTGTATTAAACTGGTTATATTTATGCATCAGTGCGCGTATAACCTTCCAGAAAGCGATTTAGAGCCCGAAATCGAACAAGAGTTGATATGTGCAAATGATACACATATTTATACAAATCCCAAGTATGAAATACAATATTTCATTGGTTTGGTATTTGTTTGATGGTTGAAGTGACACAGGTGTCACAGTCTTCCCTACTTCAGGAAATTTCATCCCGAAATTTATTTAGAGGAACTTGTGAGAGCTTGAAACATGAAGTTGAAAAGATCAAACAATACTAGTTAGAGTCCTGAACTTCTAGTAAATTTACAATAACATCATGCTTGCAATGTGAGAGGGATACTTATATACAAGTATATAAAGCGTTATTGGTGCGTCCACCGTACCACTGTTACATTGTTCACATTTCGTTATGGTTGTCACTATCGGTTCTTACACATAATAAGTCTTACCGTGGTTTTCGTTCACTGAGCTTCGTAATTTTGTATGCATCCATAATTACGTAATTCCTTGCATAGTCACGTAGTGTATCTTATAATGTGTAGGGGAAGAAAACAATGAACGAGCCTGTGATGATTGTGACTAGACCACCATAGGGTCCTTTTAATTAAATCAATAAATGATTTAAATGGACTACCAAGGAGTCTGTTCAGTTATATCACCACATGTCGTTCTTAACCAGATTCTGAATCAATCTTTCTGACAAGACCCCTCAAGGGGTCTCTTTGAAAGATGGAATGGTACTATATAATCCAAGGGTCTTAACGATTACGTATAAGCCCATTAAGGATTTAAGGTAGTACCTTTTTGAATATCCTACCACGAATCCCTCATATGAAGATATGAAAGGTTCTATGAGGATTTGGATAACGAATATCCAGAGTATACAAAAATACAAAAAATGCATAAAAGAAAACACAAAATGCATAAACACATAGTCACATAACCACAAAATTGTTTAACTTGATTTGTTATCATTTTGTTAATTTGTTTTTGTTAATTGAGCACATGTATTTATAGCACATCAGGTATCCGATTCGTGGATTTTGACTGGTGCTTTAAATATTTCCAAGAATCTAACTATGAAGATAGAAAGATCTTAAAGAGAAAATTCGATTTCGATTATAAGGAACCGAAATGTTCGAATTAAGGTACACAAGGAATCCAATTAAGGACTCTGATTTGAAAGATAATCATCCACAAGGGTCTAATTGTCAAGATAAAAAGATCCTATATGGATTTTAGAAGTTGAAGATGTTTTGAAACCTTGCACTGGATGTGATTAAGTCAAAACATGAAGTAAAAAAATGCTTATGAAGTTGGGATGCTAGATATGTCAAGGCGACATATGAAGCATAATTTGAAGGTTAAGTCAATGTATCAGAAAAATGTTTTTGAAAACTATGCATGGGGTTTCTTTAAAAAATGTGTTTAATGTTTTTTTTTTTTTTTAAACCTTATATATAATACTTTTGAAATCATAAAGTAGGTGTATTAGGTAAGTATATTTAAAAAAAATGTTTTAAAATCATGCGAGATGAATTTTGAAATTATGTATAAGGTTTTTTTGAAAACATGAATGATGCTTTTGAAATCATGCATTTGATATAAGTAATTATACTGTATTTATAACATTTTGAAATCATGAAGGTTGTTTTTGAAAACATAGACAATGTTTTTGAAATCATGGAGGTTGTTTTTTTTTTTTTGAAAACATAGACAATGTTTTTGAAATCATGGAGGTTGTTTTGAAAACTTAGACAATGTTTTTGAAATCATGGAGGTTGTTTTGAAAACTTATGTTATGCATGTTGAAAAATCAGAACGTAATGGGTATGAGATTTGAAAATACCCTTAGTTATCTAACCAAGGATTCAAAGGCACAGATGTGTGAAAAGCACGATTACTCATAATGTCACTTCATTTCATGTACTTCGTTTCTTAGAATGAAACGAGTACTTAAAATTTTTCGAGGAAATGATGAGCGATTACTTGAAAGAGAGAATCACCAGAGTAGCTTGTAAAGAACATAGTCCCTTGATGTAGGTATCCTAGGGAAATGCCATACACACATGTAACTACATTTGTTCATCAGAATTGTGAACAACAATTTATTCATAAACTGAACATATTGTTTCCGGGTTCAAAAAAAGAAACAAAAGCAACAGATACAAATTATTTGAAGTAGCAGTTTCTTCTAATCAGCCAAATGCTCATCCTAGGGTTGGATTTGCATTGACAATCTTCGGGCATTTGTTCCTGAAATGGCTCGTCTTGCCACCGTTGTAGCAAGTACCAGACGGAAAACGAGCTTGAGTAGGGTTGACTTGGAGTTGGGTAGCAGCAAGGTTTATACCAGCTTTGTTTTGGATAGCAAAGCGGCATATGTTAACCAAATGTCCCCACCGTCCACAGTAGGTACATTTGGAGCAGGGTATGAGGTTTAAATGATGACGGTTGCATCGTTTGCACCATGGGGCAGCTCCTAAGTACGGCTTCCTAGCTGATGGCGTTGCCACTTGGCTAGGTCCCGCTTGATTAGGTGTAACTGCTACGGGTTTCCTTGAAGCCTTACGCTTCCTTGATTTTGGTGCAGGCTTGACTTCTGCTTCCTTCAGTGACTCTTGACTGGCTTCATCCTGGAGATGATACATGGCAGTAGCTAATTCAACAGTCTTCAGGACTACTTCGCCTATTCGCTGGGCAAATTTGGCGGTCTGCTCAGACATTTGAGCGTCGTTGTGAAGAAGAGACATTCTAGAATGAATGAAAAGCATAGGAAGAAACAAGTGAAATGTTACCGGATAAACAAAACAGAATGGCAATGCATAAAAATTGCGATCATTTGTTTGTTACCTAAGGAAAACAAATGAGACAGTGACAAATCAAAGCAAGCGGGTCATAATAATGTATCGCTGAAGACATGCTTGCCTATAAGTGAACACTCACCCCAAGAGTTCCCAGGTAAGAGTGACTGGTCCGATTCTGCGGATTTGTACGAACACTCTAGCCTTAGACAGAAAACTCAGAGTACAGGCATTCACTCTTCCAGTTTGCACGTGTTCACATTATTTAGAACCCAAAACCATGATGAGATTTTGAAAACTTAGAAGGCACAGGGCCAAAAATCAAACTGGAAGGGTTCAAAACCATATAATAAATCATCCTAGAACAGATGATTGGTGTTCAAAGCGGTTTTGAAATTTATGTTCTTGTTGTGGTCGTCGCCTAAGGATAGATGACGGTATTGTTTTATGACTAAGCGCAAGTAAACTCGCGTTAGGGTCCTGGGAAGGTTATAGACTAGGTCAAAGCATTACAAATAACCTAATTCCCTATAACCATGAGCTCTGATACCAACTTTTCTGTCACACCCCGACCACGTAAAACAACAAATCGTGGCGGAATCGTCGGGGAGTGTTGTAACAGAATCATTGTTTCATAACACATGGAAATTGAAGTTTTGTTTTATTGAATCAAAAGAAATTACAATGTCTTAACAACAAAGAAATATAACATAATTAACTAGTCTTGCATCTTTTATTGTCACTAAGGCCCAAGTCCGCCTAAGTGTATCTTGATAAATCCTATGCATCATCTCCTGAAACACATGTGAAAGTAGGTACGTCAGCATAAAAATGCTTGTGAGATACATAGGTTTTGTGAAAATGGGATTCATGACTTATAAGTTTAGAAAAAGTTGTTTAACAAAAGTCAGTCATGATCCTTGTAAAATGTTTTGTTTTATAAATCATTTGAAAAGCGATGATAAAGTAGATGATATGTAAAAGAGTAATGCAAGGTTAAATGAATAACCAAGTAAAAATGAGTTTGTATAAAATAAGTTGTTTTGTAAAACAATTGTTTAGTGAAAATATGTCATTTGTGTAAAATGTAATATGTCAAATATTGAAATAGTTTAAATAACGCTACGATATGTAATACTATAAAAGCACTTATATATAGGAAGTACCAGCGGCATATCCACCATACTTTTATCTTATTACACACGCCTCGTTATTTAAATCACTTACCCAAACAAAACAAACCACCAATGTAAAAATGTTTATATATAGTCAAATGTCAAATGTTTGTGTGAAAACCATCAATTGCAAATCGTGTAATGTGTAAACAAAAGTTATGTATGGTAAGTAAAATGGGACTACTTAAACTACAAGTAAAAATGTACAAAACAAAGTATTTGAATAAATCAAAAGTTATGCTTTGTAGAATAATGCATGCTTTACTGATACAACATTTATGCGGTAATGTTAAACGCCTGCATTCAAGCCTTAAGACAGAAGGATAACCTTAGAGTGAAGGTTATCAAAAATAATGTTTTCGGATTCGGTCATTCCATCCATCCAAACAAACCTAGGATTTTAGGAACGGGATTTGTCAAGTCCTATGGTACCACTACCTACTACCGAGCGGCATGATCGGTGTTAATGAATGTAATTTAGTCCCGTTAAACAAACCAAATGATATACCAAATGTAAGCATGATTTATGAAAATTATGTACCTAGTATGCTAAGTGAACATACAAGGTAGAGATATAAAACAATGTGTCCATATGTTACGAGAACATATGCAACAGAGATGCAATGTAAAACAATGTACTAAGTATGCTAAGTGATGTGCGTGAAAGTGTTATATATATTAGGTGTATATTTTAAGCCCCTTTAACACTTATTTTTAGCCAAGTTTTAAATTTATAAAACACGATATTTTACTAACACTAAACACACATATGGGCAAGTGCACCCATCGTGAGCGTAGTATAGTGTTAGCAAGATACCGAGGTCGTCCAAGGACACA
This sequence comes from Helianthus tuberosus, assembly GCA_030545235.1. Lineage (NCBI taxonomy): Eukaryota > Viridiplantae > Streptophyta > Magnoliopsida > Asterales > Asteraceae > Helianthus > Helianthus tuberosus. The sequence goes on from CM060372.1 coordinate 148,779,510, forward strand.
AGAGCTTTTAGTACCGGTTTATCCTCAACGTCTAATCAAAATAAAAAGTTTAGAAAAATGTTTTAAACTAAGAAAAATAAAAACTAACTAAAATGCTGAAAATAAAAATAAAAAGAAAAACAGATAGACAAGATGAATCACTTGGTTCCGACTCGTATCTAGTGTAACCTTTGATTATTTCCGCACTTTTGCACATAATTAAGAGATTATCTTAGTTATTGTAGTAGGCCCCTCTTTTGAAGGTGACGTTACCCTCACCCCAGTAGTTTGAGTCAGCAAGGATACAATCCTAAAAGGGTGGATTATTGAAAGATAATTAATTAAGTTAATAATGCAATATTATGGTAGGCTCCTCTTTTGGAGGTGACGTTACCCTCGACTAAGTAGTCTGAGTCAGCAGGGATACAGTCCTAAATAGCCGGGTTATAGTATTAATAGTAGTTAACTTATGAGGGGATCAAAGAGTTTGGACCCCCGCCATCCATTACCGTTAAGTATTGAAGGAGGTCCTACTAAATTTGACCCAGGTCCATTGCAGGACCTCTAAACGCTGAACAATGGCAAGACCTTTACCAAACCGTTCCCTTAACCCCCGACCAGGTAGCCAACATACATCCATATAGACCGTGGAGATATGAATGGTGAAAATCTTTTATTTTATATAGACAGTAAAATAATTTCAAGACACCACGGACAAACGATAAAGAAAGATCACCTTCAACATAAGCAACTAGTTATTAAAGTCATTAATACAAAATCAAATAAAAAGTGCAAAAGATTAGAAATTAAAAGTATTACACTAGACACTTTGTCTTCACCAAGTGATGTAAGAGACTTAGGCAAACATGGCCTTGATTGTCAAGAACTCTTACGATCAATCTTGGATCCCGAGACGACTCACACACTCTACGATGGACAATGGATGATGGTGGTGGATGATGGTGTTATGGTGGTGGTGGGTGGTGGGTGAAGTGTGAGAGAGGTGGTGTGACAAGGGATGGTTTGAGCTTGAGCCAAGCACTTCTATTTATAGGCTGAACAGAATCTCGGGCACGGCCCCGTGTCCACATTCTTCTCTTTCTTCATTTAATGCAGCTTTGTCTTATTAGTTGACCACGCCCCCGTGTCCGTTGAGCACGACCCCGTGTGCAGAAGAATCTTTGTACTATGAAGATTTGCCTGGATTGTGCGAATCTTATAGTTGACCATGGCCCGTGTCCGCTGAGCACGGCCCCGTGGTGGGCAATAGAAGCTTCTACCACTTTGTCTTTTCTGCTGACACTTGGGCACGCCCCCGTGCTGGCTGAGCACGGGGCGTGTTCAGGCTTCTGATCTCTTGTTTTGCTTGGGAAGATGCTGTTGTGGGGTCGGGCATGTCACGTCTTGTGCTTTTTCTCGTATTTATGTTAGATTTTGATGTCTTTTTGCTTCTTTTGTTAATTTGAGCTCATTTAATCCTGAAAATACAAAAGGAAGACAAAAGCACACTTTTTCCAACATTAGTACTAAAAAAGGGTTAGTTTTATGCCTCATTTGATGAAATTTATATGTTAATATTTGAACACATCAAATACCCCCACACTTGAATCTTTGCTTGTCCTCAAGCAAAACTCTTTAATATGTGGCTATTACACTCCCAAATGGAATGGAATGGGTAGAGAAGAAGGTTTTTGGGCTTGTCGTAGAGTGTCGGGATTTCCAAGATTCTTTATTTAATTTTATTTTTATTTATTTACAATCCTATTCGTCATGATTTATTTAAAACTTTTCATAAGAGAAATTACTTATTAGGGCATAACATGCCTTTGTAAAATTCTATTTATATACAAGTTCACATACCTCACGGGGATCACTCAACACTCGGCTGAAAATGTATTTTTGTGGATCACTCGAGAGCGGCATGGAACTTACTCCTACCATAGGCTTGCCAAGCAATCAATCCTCCTCCTTTTTAACTTATATACCTTTGTAAATATCAAGAGGACTTTGTGGGTAAAGGGTTAGGCTTGGGTTAAAGGTAGGTGGTTGGGTTGGTGGTTAGTGGTTAGTAGAAAAAGGGCGAAAAGCGTAACAAGTGTCGGTTTTCGTAAGACTTTCTATTTTTTTGAAACTTTTATTTTGATGAAGCTATTTATTCAAACAAAGTTATTTTTGATGAACTTGTTTGTTTATTTTCTTTTGCTTCATCATCAACAAAAATATATAATTTTTTTTTTTTTGAAATCATACGAAAAATCGAACTTGTTACTAAAACAAAGGGGTAAAAATGAAAAAGGTTTTGGTGGGTAAAAGGGTGTTTGGTTTGGGTTATGAAATGAAAAGGTTTAGGCTCAAAGGGGCTAACTAGGGGGATTTTGGGTAGGTGGTAAAAAAAAGAAAAATAATGGTGTAGAAAATAAAAAAGGGTTAGTCCTAATGCCTCCATCATTTACTTACTCGGGTTTAAGTTGGTAAGGACCGGGAATGTATCGTCATGGCAAGTTCTAGAGTCATAAGAACCAAGCGGTTATTCACACAAGAAACGAAAAATGAGCAATTAGTTCTAATGATGTGTAATTGTATGCTCAATAAAGGCTCCAAACTCACTTTTGTGGGAATGGGTTTTTATGTGATCAAGTATATATAATCAAATTTTAACTAAGCTTGTCATGCCTTTTCATAATTTTCTTATGTTGGTTCTTTTTATCACGACGCTATCGGTTGTAAATTCGTAAAAATATAACCTTTTTGAGAACTTGAATTTCCCAAGTTAAACCTAGACAAGTAAAAAAAAATGAAAATTTTTGAAAAAAAATTTGGGGTGATTAGCGGTTCCAATAGAGTTTTGTGTAAGGCTTGTATTTAGGACTTGCAAGATTCAAGGTTTTAGCATCCCCCCCACACTTAAATTACACATTGTCCTCAATGTGTCCAAAAATAAGTTTTTAGGTTGATTGAATGTGTAAAAGGTGTGAAAAAGCAAAAAATTTTGTGTTACTGGTTTCCTGGGCACGACCCCGTGTTGAGTGAACACGACCCCGTGCTCAGGTACCAGTAACGAAGACTTACAGAAGGTGAACACGGGGGTGTGTCGAGTGAACACGACCCCGTGTCTGTCAAGGTCTGCAGAATTAAAACAAACAGCAGGTTCAGGGGAATGGGCACGGGGGCGTGTTGGCTGAGCACGGCCCTGTGTGGACAGTCTGCTAAGTTGAAAAACAGGTTTCTTTCTTCGGTTTTCCTGCTTCGGCTTTAGTAGTACTAATGCTTAGTACTTTAAGCCTCGTTTATACCTGTTTAATCAATAAACATCCAACCATACCATAGCAAACATCCTACTTTTACCAATATTCCACATCCATGTCAAAGTTAAAAGAAAGAAAAAAATAATTGCAGAAAAATAAAAGAAGTTAGGGAAAGTAAATTGTTCAACACTTGGCACGCAGGCCATCAATTGTTCAAGAGTGGAAAAGGGTTAACCTGGGAAACCATCAAACAACCTTCTCTTCCTCCGCTCCTTCCGCCTACTCCATAGCATCGTCATCATCATCATCGTCATCATCCCCTCCATGGCGTGCAATGTGGTCTCGTATATATCCAACATCGTCTTGGATATCGGATATGTTTCTTTCAATGGCTCTGACCCGGTGGTAGGTGTTGCTCGCCATGTTGTAAGTGTTCCTGGTGCACATAAGGTTTTCCTGCAACAAATCATGCAAACTTTGGAGATTAGGAAAACCGCCTCCGGAGGAGGATTGGCCAGGATCACCTTGGGTTTGGTATTGGTACTGATGATGTTGCGGAGCTTGGAGGACAAGTGCTTCTTGTGGGTTCCATGCATGACCTTGCATCCTTTGAAAGCTCACCGTCCCGTCTTCCGCCTCATAAATCAGGTTCATTGAGCGGCATATGTGTATATCCACCATACCCGACCATGGGCTCCTCTCAAATGACCTAGGTATGTGGGCGAAGTGCCTAAAGAGACGGTACACCCATCCCCAAAGAAGATAGGAGTTGGTGGATTAGCAAGGCGGTTATGATGCATGTTTCGGAGCATGAGGAACGGAACATCAAGCGGCCTACGGTTGTGGATGCAATGGAGGACAACCAAATCTCTTAATCCAACTACGCCACTACTATCATGCCTTTGGCTAAGAGAGTAGCCGAGGAGCCTATGGATGTATCTGTAGAGCGGATCCCTCAGCTTTGTACTCTTAGTGCTGCTCGGATTGTAGTACCCCTCACCAATCTGAGCCCAAATGGCTTGGCGTTCGTTCTCACCTATCTCCCTCATTCCTCCAGTATTTTCTTCGTTTCCCGCATCCTCTTCCGCATACAACCCGACAATCGATCCAAACTGAGCCATAGAGATCGAATACCTCGTTCCGCCACATCGGAATGATACCCCGTCATTGTCGAACGGGTCGCTCCTCGAGTTGAATGCGAAGGTGCTATAGAACTCTAAAGTGCATTCGTGGACGGAACGGAGTCGAGTTGTTAGGGTGACTCTGAGTGGTCCCGTGACAATGTTGTTGAAATGGTCAATTTGATTCACCAAGGTTAGCAAGTCCGTGCATGCTTGCCTCGGGTATCCCTCTGGCCTTGTTTGAAGTGTCTCGTATCGAGCTCTAGCATCGAGCTCATTGGCGTTGAATCTTGTGAACTTCCTAGCCATCTGAGAGAATATACCAAAAGTTAGCACGAAACAGAAATATTTTTGGACGAAACTGCAAACAGTAGGCTGGACACGACCCCGTGTTCAGCGGACACGGCCCCGTGTCCAGGGGTCTGTTACTCAAAAATCCCATTTTTCGACCTGGTTTCGAAAACTTGAAAATTTTTGGTCCAATAGGTGCGGTTTCCCCTGAAAATGAAACCCTAAGTACCGTTTTTCCCAAAATATCCCGTTTACCCTATCAATTTTATCTTTTCCGGTTCAAGAACAAGGGTTTGGGGTTTTTGTGAGAAATCGGGTGAATCTATGAACAATACAAGTGTATTTACTTCCCATAACACTAATCTAACTAAATGCAAACAGATCTAAACAAAAATTTGAGGTTTGATCCGTATGAACTTCAAGAACCCTAGATTTTCCCCCAAATTTTTGGTGTTTTAACTACATGCAAGTAACTAATCTAACTACTAAAAGTGATAGAATCATACCTTGATGTTGTTAGAGCGATAGGAGACGTCGAAATTCTGCGAAAAATCGCCTGTAACCAGAGCTTTTTTGGGGAAACGGGGCGTGTGGAATTATGTAACTGTTTTGAAAAAGGGGATTTATCCCGACTGCAGCGCGGACACGGCCCCGTGTCCAGCGGACACGGCCTCGTGCCGAGCAAAGTTTAAAATATATTTTTTTTAGTGCTCGTGTGAGTGCCCTTGTTTCCCATAAGCATTGGTTAGAAAACTTACCGCTTTGTTTGTCGTCTCAATCGTTCGTAACTTACCAGGCATGATGTTTTATTCTTCCACCGTTTGAAGCGAGATCTCTTCTTCTTCATCCTCAATGAATCCTTGATAGAGTTTCAGCCGTTGGCCATTGACTTTAAATGGAGGCCCATTTCGAGATTTAATTTCTACAGCACCGTGTGGGAAAATATGGGTGATGGAAAAAGGTCCTGACCACCTAGACTTTAACTTACCAGGAAACAATCGAAGTCGTGAATTAAACAAAAGAACTAGATCCCCCACCCGAAATTCATTAGGTTTAATGTGTTTGTCATGCAAATTTTTCATTCTTTCCTTATAAATTTCAGAGTTTGAGTATGCATAATTCCTAAGCTCGTCTAATTCATTTAATTGACAAAATCGATTTTTACCAGCAAATTCTAAATCTAAGTTTACATTTTTAATTGCCCAGTAGACTTTGTGTGCAATTTCTACTGGTAAGTGACAACTTTTTCCATAGACTAGCTTATACGGGGTTGTACCTATTGTTGTTTTATAAGCAGTTCGAAAAGCCCATAAAGCATCATCTAATTTATCTGCCCATTCCTTTTTATTTAACCCTACGGTTTTTTCGAGTATTCGTTTCAAACCTCTATTAGTCACTTCGGCTTGTCCGTTTATTTGAGGGTGATATGTCGTTGAGACCCGGTGATAGACCCCATATCTTGTTAAAATTTTTTCAAGTTGATGGTTGCAAAAATGGGTACCTCTATCACTTATTAATGCTTTAGGCGTGCCAAAACGAGAGAATAATTTTTTCAGAAATCTTACCACAACTCTTCCATCATTTGTTGGAAGTGCCTCGGCTTCGGCCCATTTAGACAAGTAATCTACTGCCACAAGTATATATTTGTTTCCTTTTGACGGTGGGAAAGGTCCCATAAAGTCGAGTCCCCACACATCAAAAATTTCACAAACAAGAATGCCATTTTGTGGCATCTCATTTTTGGAAGAAATATTACCTGTTCTTTGGCAAGCATCACATGTCTTGACAAGACTTTGGGCGTCTTTGTAAATGGTTGGCCAATAAAATCCTGAATCAAATACCTTTCGTGCGGTACTAGCGGCACCATGATGCCCTCCGTATGGACCTTCAAGACAATGGCGGAGAATTCTTCGTGCTTCGCTACCCTGTACGCATCGTCGGACGAGTTGGTCGGCACACATTTTGAAAAGATATGGATCTTCCCAAAAATAGTGTTTCACATTGGCAAAGAATTTCTTTCTTTGATAATGTGACCATCCTTTTGTGACTATACCGCTAGCTAGGTAGTTAGCATAGTCGGCGTACCATGGCTCTTCCTTATATTCCACCATTTCCAGGGACTCGGTTGGAAATTTTTCGTTGATTTGCTTGTCCCTGGTTGCCTCCAAAGCTGGGTCTTCTAAGCGCGAAAGATGATCTGTTGCGGTATTTTCTGCTCCTCTTTTGTCTCTGATTTCAATGTCAAATTCTTGGAGGAGTAGAATCCACCGAATCAAACGTGGTTTTGCGTCCTGCTTTTTGAAAAGATATCGAATGGCTGCATGATCTGTATAGACTATAGTTTTAGAAAGAACAAGATAAGAACGAAATTTATCAAAAGCGAATACCACAGCTAGTAATTCTTTTTCAGTTGTTGTGTAATTTTCTTGTGCATCATTAAGTGTTTTACTAGCGTAATAAAATGGGTGGAAATGCTTTTCTTTTCTTTGTCCCAAGACAGCTCCAACTGCAAAGTCACTAGCATCACACATGATTTCGAAAGGAAATTTCCAATCAGGCGCTATCATGATAGGTGCATTGACTAACATCTCTTTTAAGGTTAGAAATGCTTGGTTGCAATTATTGTCAAAGATGAAAGGCGCATCTTTTTCAAGTAATTTTGTTAGAGGCCTTGAGATTTTTGAAAAGTCTTTGATAAACCGTCTATAAAATCCGGCATGTCCTAGGAAACTTCTGATAGCTCTTACGGAGGATGGAGGTGGTAATCTAGAAATGGTATCTATTTTGGCTTGATCCACCTCCATTCCTTCGCTCGAGATCTTGTGACCGAGTACTATTCCCTTCGTTACCATGAAATGGCATTTTTCCCAATTGAGGGCGAGGTTAGTTTCCTCACATCGGGATAGCATTCGTTCAAGGTTATCGAGGCATTGGTCATATGAATCCCCAAAGATAGAAAAGTCGTCCATGAAGACTTCCATTGTCTTTTCTATCATGTCATGGAAGATGGCTACCATGCAACGTTGGAATGTTGCGGGGGCATTACATAGACCAAACGACATGCGTCGATAAGCAAAAGTTCCATAGGGACATGTGAAAGTTGTCTTTTCTTGGTCTTCGGATGCTATCGGGATTTGAAAGTAACCTGAAAAACCATCCAAGAAACAATAAAATTTATGACCGGATAATCTTTCTACCATTTGATCAATGAAGGGCAAAGGAAAGTGATATTTTCTTGTTGCTTCATTTAATCGTCTATAATCTATACATACTCTCCATCCTGTGACGGTTCTCGTTGGTATTAATTCATTCTTTTCGTTAGTTATCACCGTCATACCTCCTTTCTTTGGAACTACTTGGACGGGACTCACCCAAGGACTATCGGAGATAGGGTAGATAAGTCTGGCGTCAAGTAGTTTGATGACCTCGTTTTTAACCACTTCTTGAACGTTTGGATTCACTCGTCGTTGTGGTTGTATGACCGATTTGTAGTCATCATTCATCAAAATTTTGTGTGTGCACATAGAAGGACTAATTCCTTTTATGTCTACAAGCTTCCAAGCTATTGCATTTTTATGTTTTTTCAAAAGACTAAGTAATTTTTCTTTTTCTAAGCTATCTAATTTAGACGAAATAATTACTGGTAAATTACCCTCTTTGTCTAGAAAAGCATATTCCAAACCTTTTGGAAGTTCTTTGAGCTCAAGCGGTGGGTCTTTAGGAGACTCCTTATTTGGTTGCTCATTTCGATCAAGAACTTTAAAAGTTTGTTCTATGGCGACCTCTTCTTCAACAAAGTGGTCAATCTCTTCACTTGTATCGGGTGGTCCATCTTCATCTTCAATTAGGGGGTCATTATTGCCGAATGGATATTTCATTGACCGTTCGAGATCGACACTTCTTTTAAATGCCCCTAATTGAAGAGGTAGATTGTTGAACTTCCAGTTTTTCAAAGCTTCGTGTGTTTTTACAAATGGTCTTCCCAACATTAGAGGAGCGTCATCGAGGATGCCAAAGTCTGTTGGTATTACCATTTGATTTGTTTGAACCAAGACATCCTCAACTATACCGATTGATTTTATTACTTTCCGATTGGATAGAAAAATGGGTATTTGAAGTGGAGAAAAATCACTAATACTTAATTTTTCAAAAATGTAGTTAGGCATTATGTTAACACAAAGATCTTTATCGATTGTGACGTTACTAATAAATGAATTTTGAAAGAAACATGGAACCGGTGTAATGTTAATTTCAAATGGGTCTTCTTTTATTAGCGAAGTTTGATCATTAGTTAACTTAACACTTACTGTTTCGTCAATTTTAGTGTTAGTGTTTAACTCTTTTAAAAACTTAGCATGGGTGGGTGCTAAACAATGATTTTCGAAAGAAGGTGACAAGAGGTTAATTTATTCAAAATTAGACTCTTTTTGTATTTTAACGTTGTCGGACTCACCTATTTCGTTGTTTAACTCATGTGTCGGTTTTTCACTTATTTGTTCTTCCATTTTTACATTTTCAGTTATCTCTTCATTTTTTAATTTTTCTCTTGCGCGGGACTCCTCTTCCCTTGCGCGAGATTCTCTTATACAGCGATCGATAACTCTTATGTGTTCTAATATCCTATCGGTTACTTCGGTTATAGAAAAAGAATCGGTATTTTCTAAGCTTGAATCCGGTTGTTCGACCCTTTGTTCCTCATAATACCCATATGAAGTAGATGGTTCACACCATTGTTCTTCATTGTAAGCATATGATGGATAAGGTTCGTAATTTTGTTCTTCATAATACTCATATGAGGTGGGTTGTTCACACCAAGGTTCCTCATAGTAAGCATACGAAGGTGGTGGCTCATATCTTGGTTCCTCAAAGTACGAGTATGAAGGCTCATACCTTGGTTCATCAAAATATGAGTATGAGAGAGGAGGTTCATACCTTTGGTCTTCATAGGATGTGTATGAAGTTGATGGCTCGTACCTGGGCTCCTCATAGTAGGTGTATGAATTGGATGGTTGATATAAGTGATTATTTTGAACCGATCGTGCGTTACGACAATTAGTGAAATAATTACCCCTATAATCATCCTCCTCATAGGTGTAGTTGTAACCTCCTGAGTATTGATCCATAAGAATCACTCAGCAGACCACAACTGAGTCTCGAGATCAGAAAACAAAAATAACACGGAAACAGAGGCTGGACACGGCCCCGTGTTCAGTGAGCACGGCCCCGTGTTCAGGATCTGTATCTGGGCGTTTTAATTAAATTTACTGATTTCGTTGAGCAAGAGGCGTGTTCAGTGAGCACGGCCCGTGTTCAAGCTACTGTTACTGGGTGTTTTTATGAAAATGTCCAGCACGGCCCCGTGTTCAGTGAACACGGCCCCGTGTACAGGCTACTGTAAATGCAAAACTAAACTAAAATGCAGAAAAAAGTGCGCGCTTTTGAAAAGGTTTTGAAAACTGATTAGGCCGTCGATTTTAAGCTTTCTTAAAATCCTTGTGTCCCCGGCAACGGCGCCAAAAACTTGATGTGCGTGAAAGTGTTATATATATTAGGTGTATATTTTAAGCCCCTTTAACACTTATTTTTAGCCAAGTTTTAAATTTATAAAACACGATATTTTACTAACACTAAACACACATATGGGCAAGTGCACCCATCGTGAGCGTAGTATAGTGTTGGCAAGATACCGAGGTCGTCCAAGGACTCAAGAGCTTTTAGTACCGGTTTATCCTCAACGTCTAATCAAAATAAAAAGTTTAGATAAATGTTTTAAACTAAGAAAAATAAAAACTAACTAAAATGCTGAAAATAAAAATAAAAAGAAAAACAGATAGACAAGATGAATCACTTGGTTCCGACTCGTATCTAGTGTAACCTTTGATTATTTCCGCACTTTTGCACATAATTAAGAGATTATCTTAGTTATTGTAGTAGGCCCCTCTTTTGAAGGTGACGTTACCCTCACCCCAGTAGTTTGAGTCAGCAAGGATACAATCCTAAAAGGGTGGATTATTGGAAGATAATTAATTAAGTTATTAATGCAATATTATGGTAGGCCCCTCTTTTGGAGGTGACGTTACCCTCGACTAAGTAGTCTGAGTCAGCAGGGATACAGTCCTAAATAGCCGGGTTATAGTATTAATAGTAGTTAACTTATGAGGGGATCAAAGAGTTTGGACCCCCGCCATCCAATACCGTTAAGTATTGAAGGAGGTCCTACTAAATTTGACCCAGGTCCATTGCAGGACCTCTAAACGCTGAACAATGGCAAGACCTTTACCAAACCGTTCCCTTAACCCCCGACCAGGTAGCCAACATACCTCCATATAGACCGTGGAGATATGAATGGTGAAAATCTTTTATTTTATATAGACAGTAAAATAATTTCAAGACACCGTGGGATGGAGAAGCAGTTAGTGCCAAACGAGGAAGGAACGTTATGTTTCATGAAAAGGATTTGGGTTCCTCTGTTTGGTGGATTAAGGAAGGTTATTTTTGATGAAGCTCACCAATCACGGTACTCTATCCACCCAGGAGCGGATAAGATGTACCAGGATCTTAAGGATTATTATTGGTGGCCTAGGATGAAAGGCGATGTTGCTGTTTATGTTAGCAAATGCTTAACGTGCGCCAAGGTTAAAGCTGAATACCAGAAGCCTTCAGGACTTCTGCAACAACCTGAGATTCCCAAGTGGAAATGGGAACAGATTTAAATGGATTTCGTAACGAAACTGCCCAAGACGCCCAGAGGCCATGATATGATTTGGGTAATAGTTGACCTTCTGACCAAGTCCGCACACTTTTTGCCAATCAAAGAAAAAGACAACACTAGTAAACTTGCGGAAATATACATATGAGAGATTATTGCACGTCATGGAGTGCCTCTCTCGATCATCTCTGATAGAGATAGACGTTTCATATCAAGGATTTGGCAATCCTTCCAAGAAGCTTTTGGCTCACAGTTAAATCTGAGCACTGCATTTCATCCGCAAACTGATGGGCAAAGTGAAAGAACTATTCAGACATTGGAGGATATGCTGAGAGCATGTGTAATGGATCTTGGTGGTAGCTGGGATAATCATTTACCATTGGTCGAGTTTTCATACAACAATAGCCACCACACAAGCATTGGAGCCGCGCCATTTGAAGCTCTTTATGGATGCAAGTGTCGATCACCACTATGCTGGGCTGATGCAGGTGATAGGCAGCTTGTTGGTCCTGAAATAATCCAAGAGACAACAGACAAGATTGCGTAGATTCGAAAACGCATCGAGGCGGCTCGCGACAGGCAAAAAGCCTATGCAGATCCAAAGAGGAAACCTTTGGAATTTCAACATGGGGATATGGTTTTATTGAAAGTTTCACCCTGGAAGGGTGTGGCACGCTTCAGAAAGCGTGGGAAGTTGAATCCGCGTTACATCGGTCCGTTCAAGATACTGCAAAGGATTGGGCTCGTAGCCTACAAGATGGACCTACCTGCTGAACTCAATGGTGTTCACGATACATTTCATGTATCAAATTTGAGAAAGAGTCCAACACAAGAAAGAGTGATCATTCCTGCTGACGAAGTTCATATCGACGACACGCTCCACTTTACTGAAGAACCCGTCGAGGTTACGGATTGGAAAGTTAACAAAACTCGCAGGAGCAGTGACAAACTCGTCAAATTTGGTTGGAATGCAAGACATGGGCCGGAATTCACGTGGGAATGTGAGGATCGTATGAAAGAGAAATACCCCCATTTATTTCCTAAGACCCCTGCATCTAGAAGCAGAGCTTAAATTTCGGGACGAAATTTCTTTAACGGGGGGAGAATGTGACAACCCTCACCAAACCAGGTATCCGTACGAATTAATTAATATTTAATTAATGCTTAATTACTGTGCTTGCTTACAATTGTGGTTAAACTGCTACTTGATTTCTGATACATACTTATACATGCATCATACTTTATTGCTGTCACTCCATTATTTACACAAAACATCAGTGACAACCTTGATGCACAAAAGCACAGTGAGCACACTATACGGATAACCCAGTAAACATGCTGACATAGCCAGCATCAGACAGACATTGTCTCTAAGGCCAGTATGAGTCGGGAATAGATTACTACACTAGTAGGGAGTGTAGGGAGGTGAGGATTGTAGAACTGCGTCACTAGGTGATATTTATAGTGACCGGATGTGCCTAAAACATGCTCTAATTACAAAATCCTGCACTTTAATATAAAATTCAGCTTTTAACCTAACTAGTAAAGTGTAAAAACATGGAAAAATAATACTAGACACTTTCCAAAGTGTCGGGAATTCATTGTGTCACTAAAACAAATATTAACGGCACTTTAAATGCTTATTTAGCACTTTAACGGATTAGTAACCAACCGAACAACCGGACTTTACCCGGAACATTAAAATATTGTCAATGACATTGTTTTTCCTTTTCTGAGCCAGTTAGGGTCCCCAAATACCCTAACACCCGTTACGAAACACTACACACTAGAAATTAGTTTAACCTCCTAACTAAACTAAATATAACTTAACTAAACTAGTTGAAATCCAATTGTAAACCCCACCCCCCACAACCGAACGGTTCCCCAAGGGGGACACCCTTCCACCAATGTTTGATTATTTTAATCATTTGTGCTTAATATCTTGATGACACATTATTTAGTGGATAATAGGATTGCATGGATTATAAATTATCTTATAAGACTAAGACTTTCATTCATTTCAACAAACAAAATTTTGCATCTCTCTCTCTCTCTCTCTTGGGGACCTTCGGCCGAACACCACAACCCTCACCACACCACCTTTCAAATCTTGTTCAAGCTATTTACATATACACAAAGGTGCTAGAGTTCATACAAGGAGGCTCGGTGTTCTCGGAATCACAAGGACCGCTCTACAACGCTATTAACCACCTTGTTTTTGCCTTGAATCTTCCCTAGCCTTGAGCTAGTTGTAAGTGATTCTAAACACCCTCTTGGTCTTGTCTAAAGTGGTTAATAAGAGGTTTAACGGATAAAATTCATAAACACTAAAGATCAAAGCTTCAAGTCTTGTTAGAATGATGAATATGGTGGTTAATGAGTAAATATTAGTGTAAAACTCATAAATCTTGTTTAGTTATGATTGTTTTATGTTGTTGATTGCTAGTGTTGGAATGGATTGTTATCTAACCATGCTAGTTCATGTTCGTGGAACATGAACTAGTGTTATGTTAAATAGAAAAGTTACAAGATGACGAACCCTTTCATACGGAAACATGAACTTGTGTAAAAACGATTTTTCTTATGAAATGGAGTTCTAAACTAGTAGATCTAAGGATCTACAAGTGGTATTTTTGAAGAACCAAGTGTATGATGAAATCATGTTTAAAAAGCCAGATCTTTCTTGAAATAAAGACATTTTTGTGAACCAAAAAGTGTGTAGACACTTGTGTAACGAAAGGATTTAACAAAGAAATATTTTTGTAATTTTTGACCAAGAAGATGTAAACTTGCATTTTCCTCAAAAATAAGATTTTCAAGAAACCAATTTTATTTATAAATATAGAAAGATCTACTAAAAATATTGGAAGGTTACTACACGCTTTTACATAACCTACAAGTTCATGTGTTTGCGATTTATGTATATTTTTGACTAGTTTGATGTCTTGAATATTGTTTGACGATGATGGTTGAAAATTGTTGATTGAATGTTGAAAAGAAAATGATACGCTTATAAGCGTGGCCACCTCCAGTTACAGAGGAAACTCTGGCAAAATTTTTCCAGAAATATAACACTTGGAAATATTTTTACAACAAGTGTTATGAATATATTTTAACTTGTTTTCCAAACAAACTTCGCCATGAATTTTTATTACAAAATCTCCAAGTGTCGGAGGTGGGATTTTCATAAATAAAACTTGTTAAAATATATATTTAGAATATATATTTTTCATCATAGCACTTGTGTGAGTTTTATGCTTATTTTGTGAACTACATAAATATTATTTTTAGAGTAAAAATAATATTACTGGAACATACCGAATATTAACGACCCCAAAATAATACTAACGCCTTCACAATAAATATTTAAGTTACACCGGTACTATTAATACCACCCGAACTTTACAACGCAACTTATGTATTTTCGGAAAAATACTCTTAAAAGCGTATTTTGATAAAAGTATTATTTTGGAAACTACATGGAATAAAATATAATATTTTTGGGAAAAGTATTTATATTTTGAAAGTAGAGTATTTTAGACAAATGAAATAAAATATATTTTATTAAGTGAGACTTAATAATATGTTTTAAAGATATAAAACGCACATTTATTAAAAACCCCCATCCTTGGGAAGGAATAAAATTACTAAATAATTAAGAAGTGTACACACGAAATAGTTGTCTAACTATTTCCCAAAGACATTTAACCTTAAGCTAAGGCACGGCCGTCCGTCTAATAGAAGTTAGTACGTGTAGGTCGTTACGCAGCAGGTTGACTGGGAGATTGCTATTTCGAGACGCACTTCAGTGAGTTCATGTCCCCCTTTTCTCTTAACTGTTTTCAGTTTTAAACTGCGGGGGTGAAATACATGTTACTATGATTACGAGTACTTTTTACATGGTATGGTTAGCGTAAGGAGGGTTACTACTTAGATCATGTGAGTGGGTAGGCGGGAACTGGAGGCCATTAATCCTCATTGTAGGACCGAGGGTCGTAAGCGGTAGATCTATCTGGGTGTAGCGAGCCCAACCCCAGGCCCAACAGAACGGACCTCGGGGTGACTTTGAGCCCGACGCAAAATCCGCTAGGTTTGAGTCTTCCTACTGCACTTCACACATATCAATGGACTTGCAAACCATTGGTGATCTCTTTATTTCCTTATTTGCTACATACCACGGATTTTATACTTATAAAGGTTTTACATACTCACTTTACATGAACTCGCTCAACTTTATGTTGACTTTTCAACTTACATGTATTTCAGGGAACTAAGGATCTGGCACGGTATGCTACGTTTTTCACGTTGCGTAAGAGTTATGAGGTCATCCACGTTTAGGGATTGTGACTTTTACCTGGACGAGTCGCAAGTCTTAAACGGTGTCTATTTTATGCTTATGGTTATGTCGTATGAACAATGTTTTTATGGGTTGTAACTCGTTGCATGTGTCAACTTTAAACAATGTTGTGGTATTTTACTTTTAAAACTTGAATCAATGGATGATCTGCATGGTTTTACTTTCATATAGCTTTGTTGTGATTAAGCTATGGTATTAAGAAGTTACACCAAAATAAACCCACGCTTCCGCAAAGCCAGGGTGTGACATTGTTAACACCATTTCAAAGCTCTAAAATTAAGTTAAAGTATAGAGAACTTGAAACATGCTCAAAAATATCTCGGATGTCAGTTCGTTTGGCCGTACGGTTACGTTGTTCGGTTAATTACGACGGAAGTCGTAACGGACGCGAAAACGATCCAAATTGTGAAACGAATGAAGTTTTATCATGCCAAACACTAAAATAAAATATTTTAATGCTTACATAAATTTTTGGATGTCCGGATGTATTCAGAACGTATGTTATGCGTGAAAATGCAAACTTATGCACTTTTTGACGCTTTTAGTCCCTGAATGACCAAAAAGTTTATTTTAGCACACCGAACCCCTCAAAGCCTATTTCTAAGCTATGTAAAGGATATTTAGGGCATGTTAAGCCTATGTCACTATTCCGGAGTGTTTGTTACATTAAACTGGTTATATTTACGCATCAGTGCGCGTATAACCTTCCAGAAAGCGATTTAGAGCCCGAAATCGAACAAGAGTTGATATGTGCAAATGATACACATATTTATACAAATCCCAAGTATGAAATACAATATTTCATTGGTTTGGTATTTGTTTGATGGTTAAAGTGACACAGGTGTCACAGATAGGCGCAAGACGATATATTCGAAAAGTGATATTTTCAAAGATGAAAGGTTGATATAAATTAAACATGATGTGACACGACCACGGTCAAGAAATGCAATGTGAAGTAGAATCACGTTATAACCAAGCGAGCGGTAAAAAGTAACTGGACTAATAAGTCTAGTTACTGAGACCGGTTAAGGTCATTTAAATAAATTTGAAAACAAAAGAAATTGTTGTTAAAAGTGAAGGATTTCACTAAAGACCTTTAAACGGGTCAAAGTAACGGATTCATAAAGAATTCGATAGTATATGAAAGTGATGGATATCGCTAAGTTAACTAAACTAGTGGAAATAACGAGATTACGTTATTTCAAGTTGCACTATGTCGTATGAGATACGTAGACGATTAGTAACTAAAAAGATATTACGATACTTTTCTGATAATACTAACAATTGGTTAAAGTATAAGTAATGTTTTAAAGATTCTCGGAACAAATGTATTGAGTTAAACTCAATGAATTATGTAAGAAAAGGTTTCAAGGACGAAACCTCTTTAAGGGGGGTAGACTTGTAACACCCCGAAAACGGGTTTGGTGATCAAACCCCGTTAATACTAAAAGGTGGGTAAAATACTGTTAGCGGTAAAAGTAACCTGGTAAATATTAGGATTTAAATAAATAATCCTAATATTTAAATAAAAAGTGAATAAAAGATTTTAAGAAGGATGAATACTTTGAGAAAACAAAGTATATAAAAGGCCCGAGTTAACGGGACATAAAATACAATGGGTTATGACTTCCCGAACCCATTAAATTAACAAGGAATAATTAACCTAGTAAATAATATGTGATTACGTTATAAATAGTGGATTATAGCTTAAATTGATCGAAATAAAACTTGAGGGACTAAAAGTGGGCAAATTGGAAACAAGTTTATAATTAAAACTTAAAAACACCAAAACACACACAAATGTGTGTGTTTGGTCGATGTCCACAGGAGAAGAGAAGGGGGTTCTCTTCAAGAACCCTAAACACTCAAAATTCAAGAAAATCAAAGAGAGATCGAGCCGGAAAATTGGGGCTTTTAATAAAATCGTGATCACAAAGCTTAGGAGATCACAAGGTATGTTGAATTTTGATGTTTGGTGATATTTCGAATTTGTGATAAACATGCATGAATGAAATTCTTGTATGAATGTTGAATGTTATAGTGATATTGATGTGAGTATGAGTCTAGGAACAAACCCTAGATGCAAACTTGTAGAATTATGCCATAAACTAATGATTAGTCAACTAATCAAGTATGAGCTAAGTGGGTTTTGGATGATTTGACGAAATTGATGTTCTATTGGTGTTTATAAACATCATACTAACTCATATGAATGAACTACTTGAACAAATTAGAGATTTTGTTAAGAGTTCATAAGTGACTAGAAGTGGGTCTTGACATAAGAGTTAAAGCCATGATTATGATGGTCAAAGTGTGTATATGCTTATAATAACTGAAATTACATGTTGATTTATTATTACTTGAGGTAGGAATTGGATGACATGTTAGTTAATTTGGCGTCTAAAAAGATGATGCTCACTAAGTGTTGATAATGTGCCTAATTGAGCCTTGTGAACTTGATAGTGCAATCATATGTGTTAATTGGCGATTTAACTTTTAAAAAGTCAAACCAACCTACAATATGATGAATACTAATTTTTATACGAAAAACGTAAGGTGGGAATAGTCATGATTGATAAGGACCAAACTAACCATCTTACGAATTATGATGATAGTTTGACGCTTAACGAGCTAGGTGGAGGCTTGTGGAGGAAGCGGGTCAAACGGATAAGTACAAAAAGAAAAGCGTGGCTTGGATGCGAGGTAAGTATAGCTTACACTAGTCATATACTTTAGAATGTTCTTTTGTCGTATTAATTACGAATAAGACAAATGCCTAATTGAGATATGGTGTTCCGGCGTGTAGTCGTACGGAACAAGATAACCAAATAGGATACGAAACCGTATTGATGGTTAAAAATGAGTTAAATCGGTAATTCGATCATATTATGACGAATGAAACATGTACTTTTAAAGGTTACCACATAAGGTAAATCATGATAACCAATAAGAGTAAAATTGTAATTTGGTCACTCGTTGACAATAATTGTTGGTTTTGAAAGATACTTATTTCGTAAGCCTTAATAGGTCAAAAAGCGTTAAGAGGTGATTTATAATTAAAACGACCGTGCGGTGTAAACCGGAGCGAGTCGTGTAGAGGAGATGGCAATAAGCTTCATCTCGCCAATATAATCAGTCATTTAGACCAAACGGGTCAAAAGGTGAAAATATCACTCTTTGACCATATCGACTAATGATTTGTTGAGTTGTATGATTACAGAATTAATTATCGAGTGGTTATTTACATCACTATTACTTAGCGGCTATTGAGGCAAGGTATCTAAATGGGTCAATATAATGGTCCGAGCCAGGTACGTATAATAGAATAACTCTCATTTAAACGTAAGGTTTAATGAGAGTTAATCGGAGTCTAGAATAGATTTTTGGTTACTTCAATAGGTAAACCGAATGTTACAAACGATGGTCATTACGTTTGAAAGGCCTAATGACTTTTCAAACAAAATCATAGTTAAAAAGAGGGCTTATGGGTCAAGCATGTTTACAAAAAAATCTCTCATCGTAATGAAGGGCGAAAATGGACCAAAACGCCCTTATAAGTTAAACTGAGCAAACAACCCTTAAGGGTTGCGTGGAAATGAGTTTTATGATTAGAAAAATACTTAAGACGAGTATAGAAGTTAAAAGATGTGATACGTTAGTCAAATGGCTCTATTTGAGTCCTTGCCGTAAAATAATGAGTCGAGGGGTAAAACTCGGTTTATATAGATTACCATAGTAAACCCACCATAAATACAGTTGTGGTGGAAAATTATATGATAAGAAATGTGGTAACGTAATGCTAGAAGCAATCGAAAGCGATTATAAGCTAGAAGGTGCTTAAATACTCTTAACGGGTCAAAATAAGAACTTGAGCGTAAACGGGTTTTATTATGTAAGAAACCCGTGATTTGAGATTAATGACACACCCCCAAAATCCACCTGCGGAGTATCACCGCTTGGAGGCGTGACTGACCAGGATCAAGCCACCAATCATATTGAATAAGCATGTATGTAATTATAAAATCCAACCAATACAATTGGTGTCCAAACAAACATAGTTTAAGTTGCAAGCGGAAGCATAATGTTTAAAACCAAAACATAAGTTTAAACGTTTCAATGTTTAACATGGCACACAGCTGTCCATGTCCCACAATGACTCTTCCCCATGCAAGCTCCAGCTAAGTACCTAGTGACCTGCAAAGCATGTAGTAACGAGTCAACAACAAAGTTGAGCGAGTTCACAGTTGGGTGTTCGTTTTAAGTTGTTCCAAAAACAGTTTCCTTTAACTGGCATCCCTGCCGTGGGGGTTACCCCATAGTTGAAAACATGTTTTGTTTAATCCCATTTACTCTGGCTATCTAGCCATGGGGGCTACCCCATGTTTAATTATCTGGCTCTCCGGCCGTGGGGGTTACCCCATATATACTACTAGACTCGTTACCATATCGACCACTGACTTTAGTCATGTTTATGTGCCCTTAGCGTCAATGTATATCATCATTGACGTGCCCAGATCCATTAGTTCACGCCCGTCCTCTGAGGCACGGTGTGAGGCTTGTCAGACCTAAATAGCGTTATCTAACTAATGACCCGCTCGCCATTGGCCCGGCGATTAAGTCGATATAAAAAGGAGGGACTTCGTGACAGAGTTTTGGTCTAGTGAAGTTTAAACTGTCCAAGAGGACGAGGAATTATATTCCTTAACCCGTATTGTCCTACCCAAGGAGGACGAGGAATCCATATTCCTTAACCCATTCCCAACCCCTAGGAATCCCATGCTTTGTAGAAAGTGTGAACTCACCTTAGGTTAGCTCGGCAGATAAGTAAAGGTCGATTAAGCTCCTAGTGGTCAACCACGTCCTAACATGGTTACCATACAAGTCAAGTCTAGGTTCAAGAATTGCACGTAATAATCATGGCAGACACGTATAACACATTAACAGTAGCAGTCAAGTACTCATCATGTCCAAACTTATGCGACCCGAAGATATAACCCAATAACAGACGGCCCAACCTATTGTGCGATCAGCATAACTTGTGCGATCCACAATGGGTTGTGCGATTCAATCTGTGACAACCCCAAAAATTACAGGTATCCGTACAATTAATTTACATTTAATTTGTGCTTAATGACTGTGCTGATTACAACTGTTGATTTAACCGCTTACTGTTTACTGATACATACATACTTATGCATCACATTTTATTACTGTCACTCTACTCATTACATAAACAATAGTGACAAACTTGATGCACAAAAGCACAGCTAGCACAGTGGGCGGATAACCCAGTAAACATGCTGACATAGCCAGCATCAGACAGACACTGTCTCTGAGGCCAGTATGAGCCGGGAATAGTTTACTACACCAGTAGGGAGTGTAGGGAGGTGAGGATTGTAAAACTGCGTCACTAGGTGATAGTTATAGTGACCGGATGTGCCTAAAACATGCTCTAATTACAAAATCCTGCACTTTAATACAAAATTCAGCATTTAAGCTAACTAGTAAAGTGCAAAAACATGGGAAAATAATACTAGACACTTTCCAAAGTGTCAGGAATTCATTGTGTCACTAAAACAAATATTAACGACACTTTAAATGCTTATTAAGCACTTTAACGGATCAGTATCCAACCGAACCACCGGACTTTACCCGGGACATAAAAATATTGTCAATGACATTGTTTTTCTTTTTCTGAGCCAGTTAGGGTCCTCGAATACCCTAACACCCGTTATAACACATAACACACTAATAACTAGTTTGAAGTCCTAACTAATCAAACTAATCACTAACTATATGGTTGAAATTGAACCATGACCCCCCCCCCCCTTGACCGAATCGGTCCCCCAAGGGGACACACTCCTTACAAAGTTTGATTATTTTATTTAGATTGCTTAATATCTTGATGACACTTTACTCATTGGATAATACGCATATATGGTTTATAAATAAAACCATAAGATCACACTTTTCATTCATAAACACTTAAACAAAAATTGAACTCTCTCTTCCTCTTGTCTTACATTCGGCCGAGATCACAACCATAGCCACCACCATCATCAAGTCTTGTTCTTGCTAGTTTACATACACACAAGGGTGCTAGAGTTCATACAAGGAGGCCCGGTGCTTACGGAATCACAAGGACCTCTCTACGTCGCTTTTATCCACATAGTTTTCGCTTTGATTCTTCCCTAGCCTTGAGCTAGTAGTAAGTGCTTCTAAACATCTTCTTGTTCTTGTTTAAAGTGGTTAATAAGAAGTTTAATGGATAAAAGTCAAGAACTTACAAGATCAAAACTAAAAGTCTTGAATAAAAGATGAACTAGTTGGTTAAAGAAAAGCTAGTGGTGTAAAACTTATGAAACTTGTCTAGATATGACTATTTTATGTTGTTTGATGCAAGTAGTAGGATAGATCATCATCTAACCATGCTAGATCATGTTCATGGAACATGAACTAGTAGTTTGTTAAGTGTGAAAGTTACAAGATGATGAACTCTTCCACTAACAAAACATGAAATTGTGTAAAAGTGATTTTTCTTGTAAAATAGAGTTTTAAACTAGTAGATCTAAGGATCTACAAGTGGTATTTTCGAAGAACCAAGTGTAAGATGCAAACCATGTTTAAAAGCAGGATTTTTCTTGAACTAAAAGCATTTTTGTGAACAAACAAGTGTGTAAACACTTGTGTGACAAAAGGATTTAACAAAGAAATATTTCCGTAATATTTGACTAAGAAGTTGTAAAATTGCATATTCTTTAAAAATAAGGTTTTCAAGAAACTGATTTATTTTTAAAGATGGAAAGATCTACTAAATGTGTTGGAAAGTTACTACATCTTTTTACACAACTTACAAGTTCATGCGTTCGCGATTTATACTTATTTTTGACTAGTTTGATGATTGAACATTGGATATTGATGATTGGAAAATTGTTGGTTGAATTTTGAAAAGAAAATGATACGCTAGTAAGCGTGGCCACCTCCAGTTACAGAGGAAACTCTGGCGAAATTTTTCCAGAAGTATAACACTTAAAAATATTTTTGTGACAAGTGTTTATAAATATATTTTTAACTTGCTTTCAAAATAAAAATTTCGCCATGATTTTTATTACAAAATAACCAAGTGTCGGAGGTGGATTTTTGTAAAGGAAACTTGTTAAATATATATTGAGAATATATATTTCTTAATAAAACGTTTGTGTGCTTACGTGATTATTATGTGAACCGAAGATATATTATTACTTGATATATCATGAAAATACGACTCCAAAATAATACCAACGCCCTCACAAATAAATAATTAAGTTACATCGGTATTGTTTTTACAACGCGAACTTTAAAATGTAACGCGCGTATTTTCGGAAAATACTCTTAATGGTGTATTTTGACAAAGTATTATTTTGGGAAAAGGTATGAAGTAAAATATAATATTTTTGGGAAAAGTATGTATATTTTGGACAAGTGATTTAAAATATATTTCTCAAGTGAGACTTAAAAATATATTTTCGGAATTATAACGTGTACGTATGTTTTGGTAAAATATTATTTTGGAAACTAAGGAGGTGAAAATATATTATTTTTGGGAAAAATATATATATTTTGGGAATACGTTATTTTCGGACAAATGAGTTAAATGTATTTTACTAAGTGGGACTTAATATATATATATTGTCGGAACTATAAGCCTACATGTATAAAGACCCCCATCCTTGGGAAGGAAATACGAATACGAATACTCGAAAAGTATTAACACAGAAATATTGTATAAACAATTATTCCAAAACTAAATACAATTATTATAACTTGGAATAATACCAGAATTGTAACTCAAAAACAAACATACTAAGACAAGGCACGGCCCGTTCGTCTAATAGACATTAGGCCATTGTAGGTAGTCGTGTTTGCCGCGGAGATTTGGGTTACAAATACGAAGACGCAATATAGTGAGTTCATGTCCACCCTTTTCTCTAAACTGTTTTCAGTTTTTATACTCCGGGGGTGAAATACATGTTACGATTATTACGAACTTTTACTTACATGGTATGGTTAGCTTAAGGAGGGTTACTACTTAGATCATGTGAGTGGGTAGGCGGGAACTAGAGGCCATTAATCCTCATTGTAGGACCGAGGGTTATTAGCGGTAGATCTATCTGGGTGTAGAGAGCCCAACCCCTGAGCCCGCTTAGTGGACCAGGTGGTGACTTTGAGCCCGACGCAAAATCTACTAGGTTTGAGTCTTCCTACAGCACTTCACACATATCATTGGCTTTGCAACCCAATGGTGATCTCTTTTTCCTTAATTGCTACATACCAGGGACTTTTATACATACTTACAACATTTTCAAATGTTTGTACATACTCACTTACACATGAACTCGCTCAACTTTATGTTGACTTTTCAAACTACATGTATTTCAGGAAACTAACGGATCTGGCACGGTATGCACGTATTTTCAAGCTGCGTTTGAATAAAGAAGTCATCCAGGGGTTAGAAGGTGCAACCCCTTCCTGGACGTGTTACATATCCCTAAACCTAGTATTGTTTAAAGTCTTTTGCTAAGTCTTTATAAACTCAATTAAATCAAGTTAAGGTTTGTAACTTATTTTGTGAGTGTTGAAAATGGGATTTTTCTAACTTTATTAATGGATGAATATCTCATGTTTTTATCATATAGCATTGTTATGATTGTTGCTATGGTATTAAGAAGTCACACCAAATAAACCCACACTTCCGCAAAGCCAGGGTGTGACAGCTTGGTATCAGAGCCACGATCATAGCGAACTAGGATTCTTTCTCGAGTCTAGACTATGATCAACAGGGCTCTCACGAAAATGTTTTCAAACACTTTTACATTGCATACACTATACGTCCAGATCCAGGGAAACAAACCTTTTTACAAACAAAAAGGCACACATACACATTCCCAAATTTAAATTTATAGCTTAGTCGGGGAGACTGAGGGAGTCCAGTCGGGGAGACTGGGGAAAAATTAGGTCGGGGAGACCAGGAAAAATTAGGTCGGGGAGACCAGGAATTAGGTCAGGGAGACCAGGAGATTTTAGTCTGAGAGACTGAGAATTCAATCTGAGAGATTGCGAGATTTTAGTCTGAGAGACTGAGAATTCAATCTGAGAGATTGGGAGATTTTAGTCTGAGAGACCAGGAAGTCAGCCTGAGAGATTGAGAATTCAATCTGAGAGATTAGGAGATTTTAGTCTGAGAAGCTAGGAAGTTCAGTCTGAGAGGCTGAGAGGATAGTCTGGGGAAGACTAGGATGATTACATGCTTACATTGTTACTGCTTAATTGATTATTATTGATATACGTGCACATGTGGTGAATGTTCGCACACACTAATTATTAATAACTACTATGGGTATACGTACCATGACTATTACGCACCGACACACATGTCACTCTAATTAGAAAACGAGTTATCAGGCATTGATAACCCTACGACCACCGCCACAGATAGTGAGACTACATCTGCGCCAGAGATATTTACGGCAGGCACTGAGAGTGATCCTGATATGCCGACCAAGGACGAGGACGACTTCCAACAGTCCGCGCTACCAGATTCTGGTAATACTTTACCCTTACTGATGGCTTCTCTGACAAGAATCCTTCTGTCACTCTTGTTTCGGTCCATGACCACTTCATCACTGGTCATCCCGATGATGAGCACCCCATGGCTCCGACCCTCGTTGATGCGCCTCTTGTGGACATTCCTTCCGAAGGTTGGTTACTCGACGAACAATTGATAGCGATATTGGCGTGATATTGATGATTCTTCCGATAACGCCCATAATGATGGAAAGTTAGACAAGAACGTTTTTACTAATTTCACTTTTTAAAACCCCTGTTAATAAGCTACCCTCTGATTCTAGCATGCATTCAGACTCCTTTGAGTCTATGATATCTACAACCTTACAAACAGCTGGATTACAACTTTCTACTACTAACACAGACAACGATGACGTGGCTGCTGCTCTATCACCTGCTCGAGGCACCACACCGTTACACGACCCAGAAGCTGCTCCTGAGCTAGCTTCTGCACCTTTTGGGTCAGCTTGATGTTGCACCTACTGATCCTGCACCCTTGCTTGATTATAACCCTGTTTTCTTTTGGCTTACCAGACATTGCACCCCTACTATCTAACCCAGTACCAGCACCTGACAATCTCCTTATGGGTTGAAACGTTTATTTTTGCATCCATAACAGCTGATGTTGCTCCTTTTTCCCTATGGAGACCGACGCCCATTGCACTGGCATATTTATAGTTTCCTTTCCGGACTTGCCCGTACCCCAGAAGAGTACTCCAGGTCGGCACTAGCATAACGATCCGTTTTGCTACAACAGCATTTTCTACGGCCTTACAGGCCGCACCGTTTACTCCTTTCACCCCTACATCGCTGTACGAGCCACTTTGATGGATCTTATAACACGCTATACTGATTTTTGACCCTTGCCATCCCTCTTATTATGGAGGCTGTACACAGGATGAGTGTTCCTGTAACATCAACCACAGTTGAGGATACAAGTCGCAGAATGTTGGAACTTGAGCTGATGCCACAATTGGCAACTTCAAATACAAAACATTACATAACCGAAAACATGAGTTAAGTGTCTACATCACAAGACAGCATATTGTCTAAAAATTTTATGTAAAACACCACGTCCTCCACCCTGTCTATTGCCAGCATACTTTGATTCGCCACATACATCAAGGTTCCTGTTGCGCTCTCGACCGTTGCTATTACACCGTTCCCAGGATTCTGATACTTATTTCTTTACTATCAGGCGGCAGATTAGCTAACTACTTCGATACATATATACAAGCCCGAGGAGGAGTTTACGCATGCTAGCGGTCACTTTTCTTTCCTCCTCCACCTCAGTCACCAGTATAGTTGGTTTCTGGATTATGCGGATTGCATTACACTTGGGTAAAGACACTAATGATAAGCCGGGATTGCGGAGACTTTGAGGACCACTTCTGATTGCGAAATTTTGATGCACTAATATACTTGTTGTACAAGGGTAGGGTGACCCTGTGTCCCTTTCAATGTGATACATTTTGTTAGATACAGTGATTACGGCCGAAGGATAATGAAAGCCCAATCATCTTTAAACATGCGACAACATTTTGTGGCCAATAACCAATGAAAGCTCAGTCGCTAGGTCTTCGCTAAGCACGTCATTGATCTATGTGTGTGTGCTATAATTATAATACTACGTGCTTACTTGCTATACTCTCATTAAACATAATTACCGAATTACTTGGTCATACTATGATTATACTATTATTTGATTGGTTGGTATGGTAACCTGTTATGTGTATGTACTTATGGCCACTAAACAACCAAATGCACGCACGAAGCAAATTAGACCTGACCTAATCGACCTTCTTCTAGGAAGATGTCGACTCAAGGGAACGTCGATACAAACAACCCTCTGCCGACAACAACAGAGTCAGAACTGCAAGGGCACCTATCGCAAGCCATCGCACACCTCGAGGCCTTTCGTTCCAAACACGGCGGAGGTACCTCAGGAAATAAACCACCCAACGGCTGCACTTACGAGCAGTTCTTGAACCACAAACCCTGAGAATTCGACAGCACTGGGGGTGCCTTAGCTTTTGTGCGTTGGGAGGAGAAGACGAATTCTGTCTTACAGTTGAGCAAATGTGCCCCAGAACATCAGGTCACATACGTAGCTGGACTATTTGTAGATGGGGCTCTGTCATGGTGGAACCTTCAGGTTCAAACAATGGGTGAGACCGCTGTGTATGCTATGACGTGGGACGAACTGAAAGATCTAATGTGTAAGAGATATTGCTCGAGGGCAGAAGTCCAGAAGTTGGAAACAGAACTATGGAACTTGAAAATGGAAGGACCAAAGATAACAGAGTATGTGCAAAGATTTAACGAATTATCACAAGTTGCCTTACTCCTGGGGGCACCAGAGTTTAAGAGAATTGAACAGTTCATAAGGGGATTGGCATCGCAGACTCTAAGCCTGGTAACAACATCAAAACCTTCAACGATCACCGAGGCTATCAGCATAAGCATGGCACTCACGGAAGAAGCAGTTAGACGAGGAGAATTTTCCACTGCGGAGGAGAAAAAGGAGACTGCTATAGAGGCATCTGGGGATAACACGAGAAAGCTCGCAAATTTCAAGATGGTTACTCGGGGGAGTAGCAAGAAGAAGGACAAAAAGGGAAAAGACTACATGGGTATCCTACCTAAGTGCGACAATTGTTTACGTTATCACGTCGGGCGATGTAAATATGGAAAATGTGATAATTGTGGTAAGAGAGGGCATCCAAAAGAAACTTGTTGGAAAAATACTGAACATAGTAATGAAGGCCAAGATGGTAGTGGGAATCACGAAGGAAACAACGACAATTACCAAGGTAGAATGAGCGATAAACAGAAACGTGCTCGAGGTTGTTTAAACTGTGGAAGCAAAAAGCATTTCAGAAGATATTGCCCTAAACACAATCAGGCACAATGATGAAAGCTCCCCACCGGAGCTAGGGAGACACGCCAGGGATTAAAGCATGGGAATCAGTACGTCTGAATTACTCAATGTTATGCATCTGTATTGCCAAATACTGCTGCAAATTTTACGATTCGCACTTCTAGAGTTCAAGAGCATAATTGGTTTAAGTAGCGAGTAAGTAGATATTCCAGTACCCATTAGAACTAGCTTAGGGGAAGCTAGTGGAAGCCAACGCAGTAACTGGAATCGGCAAGATAGAACCCGGAGAGCGTAAGTTTATGCTAGATCTATTGCCAGTTGAGTTGGGAAGCTTCAACGTGGTAATTGGATGGATTAGTTGCCAAGCGATCGAGCGGAGGTTGATATCCGCACCTCGATGACGAATGAAGGAACGATTTTGACTCACAAAGCAGGATACGCCACCACCGATCACGAATTGCTTAAGGCACAAAAGTTGTTGTGGGAAGGATGTGTTGTTTCCTGGCTCATGTCGGGGACAAGGGAGCTGAAGAACTAAAACTTAACGATACCCCCGTGATCGGAATATACCCTGAAGTCTTCCTCGAAGACTTGCCAGAATCATCTCCTCAACGATTAGTCGAATCTCGCATCGATTTGATTCCAGGCACCACACCTGTGGTCGATGCACCGTAGCGACTTACATTTTCGGGGATACAAGGATTGTCAGTGCAACCTCAGTGGTTGATAGAGAAGGAAGATAACAGACCAAAACTTTTGTTCTGGATAACCTCAGTTCTACTCGCCAAAAGAAAGGACGAATGACTTTCAAATGACCGGGAGTCGGACGAGCTAGCCAACCAGAGTCGGTGGCACTTGCTGACGATTAACGAGCCTCTTACATAACTGATTGTAAGGACCCAACTACTATTACACGACTGGTCGAAGATCGAGTGTCGTTAGCAGTGAATTCGGGAAGAAGGTATACCGGGAAAATTGTGGGACAATGACTAGTTCTTAGACGTACACAAAAACGGTGCTTCCTACTCAATGCACAAACCAGCCTACACGGGATACGAAATCTGGAAGATTTAGAAAACATATATTTAGGACCTTTGGGAACCCAGGTCCAAACTCGTAAGGGTTTTTATTTAGGAACCATATCTGTCAACTCAATCAACCATCATTAACCGGGCACATATGCCAGTTCTGTTGACCAAACCGGAAGTACTTGAATTTCTTTTACTTCTAGCAAGTAGACATTTGCATCTCTACTCCCCTTAATGGTAGTTGCATCACACAAATTTTCTTCGCTGAGAGCGAACACACATTTGTTTCGATACTTGGTCATTTCTTCATTTTAGCAAGCACTCATTGTTTCAATACTCGGAAACTTTCATGACACACATGCATCATTTGCTACGCATGTGGTTTTGTTTCAAACAAACACTTCATTGGAATTTAAATATTACCTTGATAAACCTAATTACTGATTCGTGATTCGAATGACCTACATTCATGGTCTATTTTGCTACCATGCCGAGAATTCCTTGTTGATACATACGTTTATTGTCGGGTTACGTTGAAACCAAGTTCAATTGCTTGAACTTATCCAGTTCACAGGTTTAACTTGAAACGCTATATGATGTATTGGGAGCATCATATTCAACTATTTTTGCAGAGATTCTTTCATTTCGAGTCGTAGTAGATTTGGTTGGTCTACGACTCCACTAAAACGTTTCATTTGTTTTGATCCCTTGCGGTGATATTTTCACAAAATTGAAGCTTGCGCTAATTTGGTTACTCACTTCGTACACGGAATTCAATTCCCTATTTAGTTGTTAACAATCCATTTTGGATCTTCACGATCAAAGCGGTCTCAACAGAATTGTGTGTTAAGGCAATGGTATATATATTCATTTCATAAGCACAATGTACCTCCTAACGATTCTTTCGTTGTCAATCAAATGCCTTGCGATACTCATTACTTTTCATCTTCGATTGGAAACAGTGGTCCTTTGATGTTCCGTATTTAATTGGAAACTCTATAACATGGTATAAATCAAATCTTCAGATTGTCTCAGTACACTTTCATTTGATTTCAAACGCGGTGAACTTGTTCAGTCACCACCATTATTGAATAATGCCATTACGACACCTTGTGGTGTCATCATAAACTTGTAGCTTGTGCTAATCATGGTAACCGTTTTACACGAGACCACACATACTTTTGTTTGATTTATCATTTAAACATTTCTGATGCAACTACGAATCAAGACAATGATACACCAGATTCGATTTTATTCCATTCGGTGTATCTTCACCATTCAAAAATGTCAACACACTAAACCTTACCAGACATTTATTCAGGAGTTGACAGATCATTTTACTATTACGTTGAGTTGTTGCTTTTGAGTTCATATAGCGGGTGCTATGGTTTGTGAAAACTCGTTTGCATATTGCAACCGATCGTTTAAAAATCTTATTAGTCAAAACTCCACTTTTGTGGAACCCCTGCTAGCTGGATTACACTAGACTATACGTCAAATGCGTCTTGTACCTTTGACATCCAATGCTAGAAGCACACACCTTTCAACCCTAGGATTCGGGTTGTTATATATTCTTGGACTCACCTAATGTGAGTAATGTTTGTTTCGATTTGATGATTATCTACTTTGATATTATTCATATACATACGTGTGTGACTTAACCATAAGGAGTAGGGTAGTACAAATTTCAAGGACGAAATTTCTTTAACGGGGGGGAGGATGTGACAACCCCAAAAATTACAGGTATCCGTACAATTAATTTACATTTAATTTGTGCTTAATGACTGTGCTGATTACAGCTGTTGATTTAACCGCTTACTGTTTACTGATATATACATACTCACGCATCACATTTTATTACTGTCACCCTACTCATTACACAAACAATAGTGACAAACTTGATGCACAAAAGCACAGCTAGCACAGTGGGCGGATAACCCAGTAAACATGCTGACATAGCCAGCATCAGACAGACACTGTCTCTGAGGCCAGTATGAGCCGGGAATAGTTTACTACACCAGTAGGGAGTGTAGGGAGGTGAGGATTGTAAAACTGCGTCACTAGGTGATAGTTATAGTGACCGATGTGCCTAAAACATGCTCTAATTACAAAATCCTGCACTTTAATACAAAATTCAGCATTTAAGCTAACTAGTAAAGTGCAAAAACATGGGAAAATAATAATAGACACTTTCCAAAGTGTCAGGAATTCATTGTGTCACTAAAACAAATATTAACGACACTTTAAATGCTTATTAAGCACTTTAAAGGATCAGTATCCAACCGAACCACCGGACGTAACCCGGGACATAAAAATATTGTCAATGACATTGTTTTTCTTTTTCTGAGCCAGTTAGGGTCCCCGAATACCCTAACACCCGTTATAACACATAACACACTAATAACTAGTTTGAACTCCTACCTAATCAAACTAATCACTAACTATATGGTTGAAATTGAACCATGACCCCCCCCCCCCCCTTGACCTAATCGGTCCCCCAAGGGGACACACTCCTTACAAAGTTTGATTATTTTATTAAGATTGCTTAATATCTTGATGACACTTTACTCATTGGATAATACACATATATGCTTTATAAATAAAACCATAAGATCACACTTTTCATTCATAAACACTTAAACAAAAATTGAACTCTCTCTCCCTCTTCCCTTACATTCGGCCGAGATCACAACCATAGCCACCACCATCATCAAGTCTTGTTCTTGCTAGTTTACATAGACATAAGGGTGCTAGAGTTCATACAAGGAGGCCCGGTGCTTACGGAATCACAAGGACCTCTCTACGTCGCTTTTATCCACCTAGTTTTCGCTTTGGTTCTTCCCTAGCCTTGAGCTAGTAGTAAGTGCTTCTAAACATCTTCTTGTTCTTGTTTAAAGTGGTTAATAAGAAGTTTAAGGGATAAAAGTCAAGAACTTACAAGATCAAAACTAAAAGTCTTGAATAAAAGATGAACTAGTTGGTTAAAGAAAAGCTAGTGGTGTAAAACTTATGAAACTTGTCTAGATATGACTATTTTATGTTGTTTGATGCAAGTAGTGGGATAGATCATCATCTAACCATGCTAGATCATGTTCGTGGAACATGAACTAGTAGTTTGTTAAGTGTGAAAGTTACAAGATGATGAACTCTTCCACTAACAAAACATGAACTTGTGTATAAGTGATTTTTCTAATAAAATAGAGTTTTAAACTAGTAGATCTAAGGATCTACAAGTGGTATTTTCGAAGAACCAAGTGTAAGATGCAAACCATGTTTAAAAGCCGGATCTTTCATGAACTAAAAGCATTTTTGTGAACAAACAAGTGTGTAAACACTTGTGTGACAAAAGGATTTAACAAAGAAATATTTCGGTAATATTTGACTAAGAAGTTGTAAAATTGCATATTCTTTAAAAATAAGGTTTTAAAGAAACTGATTTTATGTTTAAAGATGGAAAGATCTACTAAATGTGTTGGAAAGTTACTACATCTTTTTACACAACTTACAAGTTCATGCGTTCGCGATTTATACTTATTTTTTACTAGTTTGATGATTGAACATTGGATATTGATGATTGGAAAATTGTTGGTTGAATTTTGAAAAGAAAATGATACGCTAGTAAGCGTGGCCACCTCCAGTTACAGAGGAAACTCTGGCGAAATTTTTCCAGAAGTATAACACTTAGAAATATTTTTGTGACAAGTGTTTATAAATATATTTTTAACTTGCTTTCAAAATATAAATTTCGCCATGATTTTTATTACAAAATAACCAAGTGTCGGAGGTGGATTTTTGTAAAGGAAACTTGTTAAATATATATTGAGAATATATATTTCTTAATAAAACGTTTGTGTGCTTACGTGATTATTATGTGAACCGAAGATATATTATTACTTGATATATCATGAAAATACGACTCCAAAATAATACCAACGCCCTCACAAATAAATAATTAAGTTACATCGGTATTGTTTTTACAACGCGAACTTTAAAATGTAACGCGCGTATTTTCGGAAAATACTCTTAATGGTGTATTTTGACAAAGTATTATTTTGGGAAAAGGTATGAAGTAAAATATAATATTTTTGGGAAAAGTATGTATATTTTGGACAAGTGATTTAAAATATATTTCTCAAGTGAGACTTAAAAATATATTTTTGGAATTATAACGTGTACGTATGTTTTGGTAAAATATTATTTTGGAAACTAAGGAGGTGAAAATATATAATTTTTGGGAAAAATATATATATTTTGGGAATACGTTATTTTCGGACAAATGAGTTAAATGTATTTTACTAAGTGGGACTTAATATATATATATTGTCGGAACTATAAGCCTACATGTATAAAGACCCCCATCCTTGGGAAGGAAATACGAATACGAATACTCGAAAAGTATTAACACAGAAATATTATATAAACAATTATTCCAAAACTAAATACAATTATTATAACTTGGAATAATACCAGAATTGTAACTCAAAAACAAACATACTAAGACAAGGCACGGCCCGTTCGTCTAATAGACATTAGAGCATTGTAGGTAGTCGTGTTTGCCGCGGAGATTTGGGTTACAAATACGAAGACGCAATACAGTGAGTTCATGTCCCCCCTTTTCTCTTAACTGTTTTCATTTTTTATACTCCGGGGGTGAAATACATGTTACGATTATTACGAACTTTTACTTACATGGTATGGTTAGCTTAAGGAGGGTTACTACTTAGATCATGTGAGTGGGTAGGCGGGAACTTGAGGCCATTAATCCTCATTGTAGGACCGAGGGTCATTAGCGGTAGATCTATCTGGGTGTAGCGAGCCCAACCCCTGAGCCCGCTTAGTGGACCAGGTGGTGACTTTGAGCCCGACGCAAAATCTGCTAGGTTTGAGTCTTCCTACAGCACTTCACACATATCATTGGCTTTGCAACCCAATGGTGATCTCTTTTTCCTTAATTGCTACATACCAGGGACTTTTATACATACTTACAACATTTTCAAATGTTTGTACATACTCACTTACACATGAACTCGCTCAACTTTATGTTGACTTTTCAAACTACATGTATTCCAGGAAACTAACGGATCTGGCACGGTATGCACGTATTTTCAAGCTGCGTTTGAATAAAGAAGTCATCCAGGGTTTAGAAGGTGTAACCCCTTCCTGGACGGGTTACATATCCCTAAACCTAGTATTGTTTAAAGTCTTTTGCTAAGCCTTTATAAACTCAATTAAATCAAGTTAAGGTTTGTAACTTATTTTGTGAGTGTTGAAAATGGGATTTTTCTAACTTTATTAATGGATGAATATCTCATGTTTTTATCATATAGCATTGTTATGATTGTTGCTATGGTATTAAGAAGTCACACCAAATAAACCCACGCTTCCGCAAAGCCAGGGTGTGACACAAACATACCCGGCCCAATTAACATAAGTAGTCCCACATGTACACGGCCCAACAAATTAAACAGTTTAACAACCTTGTGCGGTCCAGTTCAGCTTGTGCGACTGAACAAGACTTGTGCGACCGGACTTGGGCTTTGAGGCCCAACAGTAATACAATTCGTGTGAGGCCCAAGCCTTGTGCGATCGGCACTATCTTGTGCGATCAACAAGGTCTTGTGCGATCATGCAAAGTGGTGTTGTACACTGTGTTCTAACTAATTGTACATCAGTCTATCTTGTGCGACTGCCTTGTGCGATCAGATCAGATCTTGTATGATCTGATCTTGTGCGATCAGGGAGTCTTGTGCGATTAGTTATTTAAGATCCGAAATCATGGCAATCAGTTATATGGTTTCCATTTATGAACTTTATCAATTAACAATACTAACAGTTTCAATCATGCATAATCTCGATCAAACCAAGCAATTATCATCTAATTCATATAAACCCTAAAAATCATTTATTCAAAGTATAAACAATAACTTATCAAATCATTGGTTTCAAATCATCATACAACACCTCAAGTTCGATCATATAACGGGTCCGATTACACATACATGCAGCCGATTACATTCATTCGGTTCTCAATTATCTAGATCAACATCAATGTATCTATCAAACATACAATCCCCTTATTGATCTAGCGGGTTGTTTATCTAGGGTTTACTAACATAATACCTTGACATCAACATCAAATATCATATAATCAATCGTACAACATGCATCAATCATACAAGAATCAACCAAGGATATAACACTAACCGATTGGGAGAAGAACTAGATCAATCCAACAAGAAAGTCTTCGAGAGATGGGGATGTTTGTCGTCGGGTTCGAGAGGAGTTCAAGAGAGAGTAGGGTTTGGTGTGTATTATGAGATTTGCATCAAATGAGGAGTATACACTCTCCTCATGGTTTATGCGATACAAGGTAGTGGGCCGAACCCTTCATGGGCTGCCCTTATGGTTCGAGTAGAAGCATGTGGTCCGAATAGGCTTGTGCGATCGGGTTGTGTTGTGCGTTTGAGTTTGTTAAATATACATACATTCGTTACACATAACACATATCAAACATAACATTTCATTAATCATTAAGGTTCACATAATCACATAGGATCCACATACGTTACATTAACACAAAGATGGGTTCTGAAATACGAGTTGTCACATTATCTCCAAGTTGAAAGAAATTTCATCCCGAAATTTGGTACGTACTCACTGAGGAAGCTAGTTAAGTTACATGGTTTTCCTGGTTTTCCTGGGGTGTCACATCCCCCCCCCCCCGGTTGATCTGGAATTTCGTCCCGAAATTCCGCAGTAGCTTCAGCCTCAGTAGTGGTTGTACTGTTTGCGAACAATTGGGGATACTTTGGTTTCGTTTGATCTTCGCGTTCCCAGGTGAACTCTGGGCCATGACGGGAGTTCCAACGAACTCGAACGAGAGGAATTCTAGTACGCTTGAGAATCTTCACATCTCGGTTACTAATCTCTACTGGTTCCTTGACGAATCGCAACGGCTCGTCGATAGTGAGCTCCTTCAAAGGAACTATGAGGGTCTCATCTGACAGACACTTCTTCAGATTCAACACATGGAAAACGTTGTCAACTCCATTGAGTTCTGCTGGTAGGTTCAGTTTGTAGGCCACGTTGCATATTTTCTCTATGATTTCGAACGGTCCAACGTATCATGGATTAAGTTTGCCTCATTTGCCAAAACGAACAACACCCTTCCAGGGTGAGACTTTGAGTAGCACTCGATCCCCAACCTAGAACTCGAGTGGTTTCCTGCCCTTATCGGCGTAGCTTTTCTGACGGTCACGAGCTGCCGCCATTCGTTGTCGTATTTGAGTAATCCTTTCTGTTGTGTCTACCACGAGTTCTGGGCCAGTGATCTGACTGTCGCCAATTTCTGCCCAACAAAGAGGTGATTGGCATTTACGCCCGTACAATGCCTCAAACGGAGCGGCCTGGATGCTGGTGTGGTAACTGTTATTATACGAGAACTCCACTAATGGGAGATGCTTTTCCCAGCCGTTGCCAAAATCGATAACACATGCACGAAGCATGTCTTCAAGTGTCTGGATGGTGCGTTCAGACTGCCTATCCGTCTGCGGGTGATACACTGTGCTCATATCTAAACGTGAGCCAAAGGACTTGTGCATTGCTTGCCCCAATTCAGAAGTAAAACGTGAATCACGGTCAGAGATAATAGAGGTTGGCACCTCGTGCCTCGAAACCACTTCCTTAAGATAAACGTCTGCTAGAGTAGAGAACTTGTCTGTTTCCTTGATAGCCAAAAAGTGTGCAGACTTTATGAGTCGATCCACGATCACCCAAATAGTGTCATTTCCGCATTGAGATCTAGGTAGGCCAGTAACAAAATCCATGGAAATTTGTTCCCATTTCCATTGCGGTATCTCTGGTTGTTGAAGTAGGCCCGATGGTTTCGATATTCAGTCTTGACTCTCGCACAAGTCAAACACTTGCTGACGTAAGTTGCTATGTGAGCTTTCATGCTAAGCCACCAATACGTAGTTTTCATGTCGTGGTACATCTTATCTGAACCGGGATGTACTGAGTAGCGAGACTTGGGTGCGTCATCCATCACAAGCTCTCGTAGGTTTCCATAAAGTGGGACCCAAATGCGTCCTGTTACGTAGTAAGCACCGTCTTCCTTTTGTTCTAACCGTTGCCTTGAGCCACGTAGGGCTTCAGCCCTGACGTTTTCTAGTTTCAATGCTTCTACCTGAGCATCTCGTATCTGTGAAGGAAGACTAGACTGGATGGTAAGTTGTAATGCTCACACGCGCTTAGGCGTAGTGTCCTTTCGACTAAGGGCATCAGCCACAACATTGGCTTTGCCTGGATGGTACTTGATCGCGCATTCGTAATCATTCAATAACTCGACCCATCGACGTTGACGCATGTTCAACTCCTTTTGCTTGAAGATATGCTCGAGACTCCTGTGATCGGTGTAAATGGTGCACCTGGTACCGTACAGGTAATGTCTCCATATCTTAAGTGCGAAAAAAACAGCTCCCAGCTCCAAATTGTGTGTAGTGTAGTTCCTTTCGTGAATCTTAAGTTGACGTGACGCATAAGCAATGACCTTGTCACGTTGCATCAGCACACATCCAAGTCCCTGAATGGATGCGTCGCAATAAACCACAAAATCGTCTGTGCCTTCAGGCAATGAGAGGATAGGGGCGCTACAAAGTCTATCCTTTAAATGTTGAAACGCAGTGTCCTGTGCATCACCCCAACAATAAGTGACACCTTTCTGAGTTAGTGAGGTGAGAGGTTGCGCAATCTTGGAGAAGTCCTTGATAAATCTTCTGTAGTAACCTGCCAAGCCCAAGAATTGGCGGACTTCTGTTGGTGTATGAGGCGCAGGCCAGTTCCTGATTGAATCAACCTTGGATGGATCAACGTGAATCCCATCCTTGTTTACCACGTGGCCTAGGAAATGGACTTCACGAAGCCAGAAGTCACATTTCGAGAACTTTGCATAAAGCTGTTATGTTCGAAGGAGTTCTAAAATAAGTCGTAGATGCTGCTCGTGTTCCTCCTGACTCTTCGAATAGATCAGGATGTCGTGGATGAAAACAATTACGAACTTGTCCAGGTAGGGCTTGCAAACTCTGTTCATAAGATCCATGAAAACCGTGGGTGCGTTTGTTAATCCGAATGGCATGACCAGAAACTCGTAGTGTCCATAACGAGTTCTAAAGGCTGTTTTGGAGACGTCCTCTTCTCGGACTCTCAGCTGGTGATATCCCGATCTCAAATTAATCTTCGAGTAAAAGCTCGACCCTTGCAACTGGTCGAATAAGTCGTCGATACGTGGAAGAGGATAACGATTCTTCACAGTCACCTTGTTGAGCTCGCTGTAGTCAATACACATTCTGAAGGTACCGTCTTTCTTCTTCACAAATAGCATTGGAGCTCCCCATGGCGAAGAGCTAGGACGAATAAAACCCTTATTCAAAAGCTCTTGTAGTTGTGTGGACAGTTCTTCCAATTCTGATGGAGCTAAACGATAAGGTGCTCGAGCTATGGGTGCTGCTCCAGGAGTCAGCAATTTGAAACTTGACTTGACGATGAGGCGGAAGGCCAGGTAATTCCTCAGGGAATACCTCAGGAAAGTCACGTACGATTGGAAAGTCTTCTATCTTCTTCTCCTTCTTCGAGGTATCAGTAACGAGAGCCAGAATAGCTGTGTGGCCCTTTCTCAAACACTTCTGGGCCTTAAGGAAAGAGATGATGCTCACAAGAGCACCACTCTTGTCGCCACGAATCATGAGAGGTTCATCACCCGAACGAGGAATACGGACAATCTTCTAGTTACAAAGAATCTCTGCTTGGTGTTGGGATAACCAGTCCATCCCAATAACAACGTC
Source organism: Helianthus tuberosus (assembly GCA_030545235.1). Classification (NCBI taxonomy): domain Eukaryota; kingdom Viridiplantae; phylum Streptophyta; class Magnoliopsida; order Asterales; family Asteraceae; genus Helianthus; species Helianthus tuberosus. The sequence continues at coordinate 148,818,563 of CM060372.1, forward strand.
GAAACTACCCAAAACGATAGGAATGAGGTCGATAGAGAAGGTCTGATTAGCAAGAACAAGATTACAATCCTTGACTACGTGTGTGGCCTCTAAACTCTTACCATTAGCTAGCTCTATAGTGTGCTTGGTGTTCAAAAGTGTTGGGGTACGCTTAAGCATTTGACTAACTTTTAGGGACACGTAGCTAGTATCGGCACCCGAATCAAATAAAACAGTAACATAAAAGTTGTCCAGTAGGAACTTACCCGTCACGACGTTGGGATCGTTCCTTGCATCACCTTGGCCAATAACGAACACACGACCCCTTGCACCATTGCCGTTGTTACCCTCGTTGTTCCCATTCCCCTGATTGTTATTATTGCTATTGTTGTTCTGGTTCTGGTTCAGTTGGGGACAATCTCTCTTGTAGTGGCCTTCAGCTCCACACTGAAAGCACCCTTTGTTGATACCTTGCTGCTGCTGCTGCTGGCATTAATTCTGTGGGGCTTGTTGTTGACGATTCTGATTCGCGGGCCGTAAACTTCTGCAATCCTTTGCAGTGTGGCCTGGCTTGTTGCACCGATGACAGTTGCTCCTGGTGCATGGCCCGCTGTGGTGTAGGTTACAGCGATTGCATTTGGGGTGATTTCCCCTGTACCCTCCTTGACTTTGACTACCAGATGATTGCTGACCAGGGCTCTTGTAGTCGTCAGTCCTTCTCTGCTGAGACTGAGACTGAAGAGAAGTTGAACTTTGCTTGAAGTTCCATCCCATTTACGTTTGTTGTCGCTGGGAGTATCAGAAGTAGTAGCACTAATACGCTTTGGTAACCTGTTCTACTCCACCGCCTGATCCGTGAGACGATGAGCCAACTTGATGATCTGTTGAATGGTGCCAAGATTTGCTGAGGTCACGTAACTTTAAATCTCTGGCACTAAACCCTTTAGGTACAGTTCAATACGTTTTATGAGAGGGTCTACCATAGTAGGACACTGAATAGCCAACTCGTTTGATCTTCTCGTATATGCTTCGATTTCTGACCCCGTCATCTTTAAGTTGAAGAACTCTACCTCCAGTTTATGAATGTCATCACGGCTACAGTATTCTTCTTTGATTAATTCCTTGAAATCGTTCCAGGGGGTGGTGTTAGCAGCAACTAACCCCAGCATTTGGACCTGAGCATTCCACCACGTGAGCGCTATCCCCTCAAGGGTACCGGTAGCATATTTCACCCTGCGAGCCTCAGGGCATTCACACATCTCGAAGATAGATTTGAGTTTCTCGAACCAGTGGAGGAGGCCTACGGCTCCTTCAGTGCCGCTGAAAATAGTAGGTCGGCAGTCCATAAAAGTTTTGAAGGTGCACACAGGTGGCTGAGCAGGTTGACCTGTCGTGGGTGTAAGAAGGGACAAGATTAAGCACAAGTGTTGGTTTACGAGAGTAGGACCTAATGATCCTAGAGTGAGTTTAGACTGCAGGGTATACCTCCTGCTTGTGCGGCTGCAAGTGCCTCAACAACTTGTTGGTTAATCAGAGCCGTCAACTGGGCTTGAGTCATGTTAACGCGTCCACTCATGATCTTCAAATCAAAGGAAAACATGAGTGAGAGAGGTTCGTGAAAGTGCGATGACAGAAGAGAGTAAGCACACATGTGTTTTCAAACTGTCGTTGCTACGTTTATCTAAGCATACCATAAGCAAAGTTCTATGTAATCTAGCAAGTACGCAATAAAACATAAACCATATCACCTAGAATGTCGAGTCTTGCACGTGAAGCAAAGCGTCGTTGTGGATCGTTGAGCGCTGTACAGGTTATAGTCTGGTTTTAACAAAACTTTTTCCCTTATTAAAACCAAGTTCACTATAACCAATGGCTCTGATACCAATCTGTCACACCCCCAAAATCCACCTGCGGAGTATCACCGCTTGGAGGCGTGACTGACCAGGATCAAGCCACCAATCATATTGAACAAGCATGTAAGTAATTATAAAATCTAACCAATACAATTGGTGTCCAAACAAACATAGTTTAAGTTGCAAGTGGAAGCATAATGTTTAAAACCAAAACATAAGTTTAAACGTTTCAATGTTTAACATGGCACACAGCTGTCCATGTCCCACAACGACTCTTCGCCATGCAAGCTCCAGCTAAGTACCTAGTGACCTGCAAAGCATGTAGTAACGAGTCAACAACAAAGTTGAGCGAGTTCACAGTTGGGTGTTCATTTTAAGTTGTTCCAAAAACAGTTTCCTTTAACTGGCATCCCTGCCGTGGGGGTTACCCCATAGTTGAAACCGTGGTTTGTTTAATCCCATTTACTCTGGCTATCTAGCCGTGGGGGCTACCCCATGTTTAATTATCTGGCTCTTCGGCCGTGGGGGTTACCCCATATATACTACTAGACTCGTTACCATATCGACCACTGACTTTAGTCATGTTTATGTGCCCTTAGCGTCAATGTCTATCATCATTGACGTGCCCAGATCCATTAGTTCACGCCCGTCCTCTGCGGCACGGTGTGAGGCTTGTCAGACCTAAATAGCGCTATCTAACTAATGACCCGCTCGCCATTGGCCCGGCGATTAAGTCGATATAAAAAGGAGGGACTTCGTGATAGAGTTTTGGTCTAGTGAAGTTTAAACTGTCCAAGAGGACGAGGAATTATATTCCTTAACCCGTACTGTCCTACCCAAGGAGGACGAGGAATCCATATTCCTTAACCCATTCCCAACCCCTGGGAATCCCATGCTTTGTAGAAAGTGTGAACTCACCTTAGGTTAGCTCGGCAGATAAGTAAAGGTCGATTAAGCTCCTAGTGGTCAACCACGTCCTAACATGGTTACCATACAAGTCAGGTCTAGGTTCAAGAATTGCACGTAATAATCATGGCAGACACGTATAACACATTAACAGTAGCAGTCAAGTACTCATCATGTCCAAACTTGTGCGACCCGAAGATATAGCCCAATAACAGACGGCCCAACCTATTGTACGATCAGCATAACTTGTGCGATCCACAATGGGTTGTTCGATTCAATCATACCCGGCCCAATTAACATAAGTAGTCCCACATGTACACGGCCCAACAAATTAAATAGTTTAACAACCTTGTGTGGTCCAGTTCAGCTTGTGCGACTAAACAAGACTTGTGCGACTGGACTTGGGCTTTGAGGCCCAACAGTAATACAATTCGTGTGAGGCCCAAGCCTTGTGCGATCGGCACTATCTTGTGCGATCCACAAGGTCTTGTGCGATCATGCAAAGTGGTGTTGTACACTGTGTTCTAACTAATTGTACATCAGTCTATCTTGTGCGACTGCCTTGTGCGATCAGATCAGATCTTGTATGATCTGATCTTGTGCGATCAGGGAGTCTTGTGCGATTAGTAATTTAAGATCCGAAATCATGGCAATCAGTTATATGGTTTCCATTTATGAACTTTATCAATTAACAATACTAACAGTTTCAATCATGCATAATCTTGATCAAACCAAGCAATTATCATCTAATTCATATAAACCCTAGAAATCATTTATTCAAAGTATAAACAATAACTTATCAAATCATTGGTTTCAAATCATCATACAACACCTCAAGTTCGATCATATAACGGGTCCGATTACACATACATGCAGCCGATTACATTCATTCGGTTCTCAATTATCTAGATCAACATCAAAGTATCTATCAAACATACAATCCCCTTATTGATCTAGCGGGTTGTTTATCTAGGGTTTACTAACATAATACCTTGACATCAACATCAAATATCATATAATCAATCGTACAACATGCATCAATCATACAAGAATCAAGCAAGGATATAACACTAACCGATTGAGAGAAGAACTAGATCAATCCAATAAGAAAGTCTTCGAGAGATGGGGATGTTTGCCGTCGGGTTCGAGAGGAGTTCAAGAGAGAGAAGGGTTTCGTGTGTATTATGAGATTTGCAACAAATGAGGAGTATACACTCTCCTCATGGTTTATGCGATACAAGGTAGTGGGCCGAACCCTTCATGGGCTGCCCTTATGGTTCGAGTACAAGCATGTGGCCTGAATGGGCTTGTGCGATCGGGTTGTGTTGTGCGTTTGAGTTCGTTTAATATACAAACATTCGTTACACATAACACATATCAAACATAACATTTCATTAATCATTAAGGTTCACATAATCACATATGATCCACATACGTTACATTAACACAAAGATGGGTTCTGAAAAACGAGTTGTCACAATTAATATGATAGGAGATATGGAAATTATGAATTTCATGAGTTTAAGGATCAAATAAACATGTTGGTTTGATAAAAATCGAACGGGTCAAAATTTGGTAAAAAGGGTAATAAGCCGAAGACTTAAAAGTCTGAAAATTTGTTAAACCGAATGTTGGATTTTAACTCCATAAGGTGGAGAATAAAATTACAATCACGTAGGAAGAAACGGTAGGTCAAACGGACAAGCGGATTAAAAGTTATGAAGGTTTTTCGTTTTAGCAAACGGCAAACTTGGAAAAATCCTGCAGAGGCCACCGTAAGTTACGGTAGCTACCGTAACTTACGGTAGCCTTAAAGTCTTTACGCCATACACCCACTGAGTTACGATGGAAAATTCAACATTCAGGGGCTACCGTAAATTACGGTGGCTTAATAAAAAAAATTATTTTAATCAGTTTCATTTCCTAGACTCGTTTAGACACGTTTTAATCCCCGTATGACTAAAGCATTTCATGTTTATGAAATGTAGGTACATTTTGGATGCCGAAAGACGATCAAGCTCAACGAAGAACCGAACACGATAAAGATACATGCTTCCGCACATTGCCTCGTCGTAAATTTTAAACGACGAATTCGATCACGTTGTGTTGAATAACTTATGATTTGTAAAAGTTTTAATAAACCCGTATTTTTATAGTATGTGTAGTCTTAATTACATATCAAATTGTTGGTATTTACATGTAAAACCGTTAAATAGTAACTAGGGTCTTACAAGTTGGTATCAGAGCCTTGGTTTAAGAGATTCAAGTATGGTGGGGTAAACCATGCTTGGACTTAAACCTTCTGCTCTTGACAAAGATTGGTGTTCGGTTCGAGGTTTGATCCCAAATCCGGTAAGTGCATGTATGTTAATGGTTTAGCGTATTAAAATGTTGTAAACAACACATAGGGTTATCGTGTAATACATGTTACCGCAATTAAATGATAGATATAGCTAACAAAATTATGTGCGTTGACACATATAGTAGAAAAGCCTTGTATTATGATGCGGGCGTTTAGTAAAGTTGACATTACTAACTTTTGTGAATGTCTTAATTGAAGGACACATGCATTTAAAGATGACAAGGGTTAAACAAAATACGGATATGATAGAAGAACGGTCCGAAGTATGACAAGAGGAGCATGCTTACCAAGGACTAAATCGTGTAACAACCGCGAACAAGGTTAATGGCAAGAAACGCCCGTCGGGGCAAGCATTACCAGGTGCGTGCTTTTAAATATAATCGCACAAATAACAATATGCAACAAACATGTAGAGAATGATTATTGCATATGTAAATTAGAAACTTGGGAAACCTGAATAGAATACATATCCAGGATACTATTTCCAAGAAAACTAAATAGAGGTGTTACTTACATAGGGCGTGATGTGAAAACTATAAAAAGGTCATGTGTGTCATGTGTTAATCGCTTACTCTGGCCAAGTAAGTAGTGGCATATGATACCATGAACTTCTTATGATGGACACATCTACGTCCGATGTGGTAAGGACATGATGAATGGGACGAATCGAAAAGGTACCCAAAACGGATCAAATAAGTAAAATATTTGATAATAAATGTAAACGCAAGCCTGAAGACGAAAGCGTATTACGTTAGTACAACGAGCCCAAGGAAAGGGACAATAACCAAGTAAATGAAAATACAAACCGACCACTAAGAATGCTAAGGCATAGAGGATAAAGTTGACTATCAAAAGTGGTGAAACTCACAAGAACAAGTTAAACGGGTTAGATAAAACGTAACATTGGAAAGGATAATGAGCCCGGTAATGGGACGAGATTGAATACAAATATGGGCGCAAACCGAATAAAGGAAAGCGCGAGATGTTAATGAACCCATGTAAAGGGTCGGAATTAAATATGAAATGATTGCAGACACGAATCACAGTCGGAGTGAACGAAATTTTGATGCGAAAACAAATGATTTTCAAACATAAAAAGGACGATCTACGGGATCATTATAACCTTCGGGTTATAAACAGTGTAAAGGTCTACGGGACTAAACTGACCCACGGGTCGTGAATAAAAAAAAAGGAAAAGGATCATAAAGGCAACGCCCTAAAGAGGTGAAAGCCTAAAGAAATAGCCTACAAGGCTAAGTGAAAGAATCTACGGGTTACTTAGACAAGCGAGGGAACCAGTAGAGAATCCCCGCATAAAACTAAGACTGTAAAAGCATAAATTATGGACTATCAATATCCTGGTACGGATAATTGACAAAAGATAAAGAGAAGATCCTAAACTAAAACTTCGGTTTTAGTAAGAAATAACGTTTTTACAAATATAAATTCTGATAGGAATTCAAATAGTAAACATGAAAGATACAAGTCTTGACACTGATAGGCGCAAGACGATATATTCGAAAAGTGATATTTTCAAAGATGAAAGGTTGATATAAATTAAACATGATGTGACACGACCACGGTCAAGAAATGCAATGTGAAGTAGAATCACGTTATAAACAAGCGAGCGGTAAAAAGTAACTGGACTAATAAGTCTAGTTAGTGAGACCGGTTAAGGTCATTTAAATAAATTTGAAAACAAAAGAAATTGTTGTTAAAAGTGAAGGATTTCACTAAAGACCTTTAAACGGGTCAAAGTAACGGATTCATAAAGAATTCGACAGTATATGAAAGCGATGGATATCGCTAAGTTAACTAAACTAGTGGAAATAACGAGATTACGTTATTTCAAGTTGCACTATGTCGTATGAGATACGTAGACGTGATGCGTGTTAGGTGTATATGTAGGTTTAAGTATATTTTAAGCCCTTTTACACTTTCTTTAGCCAAGTTTTAAATTTATAAAACACGATATTTACTAACACTAAACACACATATGGGCAAGTGCACCCATCGTGAGTGTAGTATAGTGTTGGTAAGATACCGAGGTCATCCAAGGACACAAGAGCTTTTAGTACTGGTTTATCCTCAACGTCTAATCAAATCAAAAATTTAGAAAAATGTTTTAAACTAAGAAAATAAAAACTAACTAAAAATGCTGAAAATAAAAATAAAAGAAAAACAGATAGATAAGATGAATCACTTGGCTCCGACTCGTGTTTAGTGTAACCTTTGATTATTTCCGCACTTTTGCACTATTTAAGAGATTATCTTAGTTATTGTAGTAGGCCCCTCTTTTGGAGGTGGCGTTACCCTCAACCCAGTAGTTTGAGTCAGCAAGGATACAATCCTAAAGGGTCGGATTATTGAAAGATAATTAATTAAGTTATTAATGCAAATTATGGTAGGCCCCTCTTTTGAAGGTGACGTTACCCTCGGCTAAGTAGTCTGAGTCAGCAGGGATACAGTCCTAAATAGCCGGGTTATAGTGTTAATAGTAGCTTACATATGAGGGGATCAAAGAGTTTGGACCCCCGCCATCCAATACCGTTAAGTATTGAAGGAGGTCCTACTAAATTTGACCCAGGTCCTTGCAGGATCTATACACTGAACAAGGCAAGACTTTTACCAAACCGTTCCCTTAACCCCCGACGAGGTAGCCAACATACCTCCATATAGACCGTGGAGATATGAATGGTGAAAATCTTTTATTTTATATAGACAGTAAAATAATGCCAAGACACCACGGACAAACGATAAGGAAAAATCACCTTCAACATAAGAAACTAGTTATTAAAGTCATTAATACAAAACCAAGTAAAAAGTGCGAAAAGTTTAAAAATAAAAAGTATTACACTAGACACTTTGTCTTCACCAAGTGATGTAAGAGACTTAGGCAAACATGGCCTTGATTGTCAAGAACTCTTACGATCAATCTTGGATCCCGAGACGACTCACACACTCTATGATGGACAATGGATGATGGTGGTGGATGATGGTGTTATGGTGGTGGTGGGTGGTGGGTGAAGTGTGAGAGAGGTGGTGTGCCAAGGGATGGTTTGAGCTTTAGCCAAGCACTCCTATTTATAGGCTAAACAGAAGCTCGGGCACGGCCCCGTGTCTAGTGGGCATGGGCCCGTGTCCACATCCTTCTCTTTCTTCATTTAATGCAGCTTGTCTGTATTAGTTGACCACGCCCCCATGTCCGCTGAGCACGACCCCGTGTGTAGAAGCATATCTGTACTATCAAGATTTGCCTAGATTTCGCGAATCTTATAGTTGACCAGGGCCACGTGTCCGCTGAGCACGGCCCCGTGGTGGGCAATAGAAGCTTCTACCACTTTGTCTTTCCTGCTGACACTTGGGCACGCCCCCGTGCTCACTGAGCACGGGGCGTGTTCAGTCTTCTGTCTTCTTGTTTTGCTTGGGAAGATGCTGTCGTGGGGTCGGGCATGTCACGTTTGCTCCTTTTCTTGTATATATGGTAGATTTAGCTGCCTTTTTGCTTCTTTTGTTAATTTGAGCTCATTTAATCCTGAAAATACAAAAGGAAGACAAAAGCACACTTTTTTCCAACATTAGTACTAAAAAAGGGTTAGTTTTATGCCACAATTGATGTAATTTATATGTTGCATTTTGCACACATCAAGACGATTAGTAACTAAAAAGATATTACCATACTTTTCTGGTAATACTAACAATTGGTTAAAGTATAAGTAATGTTTTAAAGATTCTCGGAACAAATGCATTGAGTTAAACTCAATGAATTATGTAAGAAAAGGTTTCGAGGACGAAACCTCTTTAAGGGGGGTAGACTTGTAACACCCCGAAAATGGGTTTGGTGATCAAACCCCGTTAATACTAAAAGGTGGGTAAAATACCGTTAGCGGTAAAAGTAACCTGGTAAATATTAGGATTTAAATAAATAATCCTAATATTTAAATAAAAACTGAATAAAAGATTTTAAGAAGGATGAATACTTTGAGAAAACAAAGTATATAAAAGGCCCGAGTTAACGGGACATAAAATACAACGGGTTATGACTTCCCGAACCCATTAAATTAACAAGGAATAATTAACCTAGTAAATAATATGTGATTAAGTTATAAATAGTGGATTATAGCTTAAATTGATCGAAATAAAACTTGATGGACTAAAAGTGGGCAAATTGGAAACAAGTTTATAATTAAAACTTAAAAACACCAAAACACACACACATGTGTGTGTTTGGTCGATGTCCACAGGAGAAGAGAAGAGGTTCTCTTCAAGAACCCAAAACACTCAAAATTCAACAAAATCAAAGAGAGATCGAGCCGGAAAATTGGGGCTTTTAATAAAATCGTGATCACCAAGCTTAGGAGATCACAAGGTATGTTGAATTTTGATGTTTGGTGATATTTTGAATTTGTGATAAACATGCATGAATGAAATTCTTGTATGAATGTTGAATGTTATAGTGATATTGATGTGAGTATGAGTCTAGGAACAAACCCTAGATGCGAACTTGTAGAATTGTGCCATAAACTAATGATTAGCCAACCAATCAAGTATGAGCTAAGTGGGTTTTGGATGATTTGACGAAATTGATGTTCTATTGGTGTTTATAAACATCATACTAACTCATATGAATGAACTACTTGAACAAATTAGAGATTTTGTGAAGAGTTCATAAGTGACTAGAAGTGGGTCTTGACATAAGAGTTAAAGCCATGATTATGAAGGTCAAAGTGTGTATATGCTTATAATAACTGAAATTACATGTTGATTTATTGTTACTTGAGGTAGGAATTGGATGACATGTTAGTTAATTTGGCGTCTCAAAAGATGATGCTCACCAAGTGTTGATAATGTGCCTAATTGAGCCTTGTGAACTTGATAGTGCAATCATATGTGTTAATTGGTGATTTGACTTTTAAAAAGTCAAACCGACCTACATTATGATGAATACTAATTTTTATACGAAAAACATAAGGTGGGAATAGTCATGATTGATAATGACTAAACTAACCATCTTACGAATTATGATGATAGTTTGACGCTTAACGAGCTAGGTGGAGGCTTGTGGAGGAAGCGGGTCAAACGGATCAAGTACAAATAGAAAAGCGTGGCTTGGATGCGATGTATGTATAGCTTACACTAGTCATATACTTTATAATGTTCTTTTGTCGTATTGATTACGAATAAGACAAATTCCTAATTGAGGTATGGTGTTCCGGCGTGTAGTCATACGGAACAAGATAACCAAATAGGATAAGAAACCGTATTGATGGTTAAAAATGAGTTAAATCGGTAATTCGATCATATTATGACGAATGAAACATGTACTTTTAAAGGTTACCACATAAGGTAAATCATGATAACCAATAAGAGTAAAATTGTAATTTGGTCACTCGTTGACAATAATTGTTGGTTTTGAAAGATACTTATTTCGTAAGCCTTAATAGGCGAAAAAGAGTTAAGAGGTGATTTATAATTAAAACGACCGTGCGGTGTAAACCGGAGCCAGTCGTGTAGAAGAGATGGCAATAAGCTTCATCTCGCCAATATAACCAGTCATTTAGACCAAACAGGTCAAAAGGTGAAAATATCACTCTTTGACGATATCGACTAATGATTTGTTGAGTTGTATGATTACAGAAATAATTATCGAGTGGATATTTACATCGCTATTACTTAGCGGCTATTGAGGCATGGTATCTAAATGGGTCAACATATTGGTCCGAGCCAGGTACGTATAATAGAATAACTCTCATTTAAACGTAAGGTTTAATGAGAGTTAATCGGAGTCTAGAATAGATTTTTGGTTACTTCAATAGGTAAACCGAATGTGTCAAACGATGGTCATTACGTTTGAAAGGCCTAATGACTTTTTAAACAAAATCATAGTTAAAAAGAGGGCTTATGGGTCAAGCATGTTTACAAAAAAATCTCTCATCGTAATGAAGGGCCAAAATGGACCAAAACGCCCTTATAAGTTAAACTGAGCAAACAACCCTTAAGGGTTGCGTGGAAATGAGTTTTATGATTAGATAAATACTTAGGACGAGTATAGAAGTTGAAAGATGTGATACGTTAGTCAAATGGCTCTATTTGAGTCCTTGCCGTAAAATAATGAGTCGAGGGGTTAAACTCGGTTTATATAGATTACCATAGTAAACCCACCATAAATACAGTTGTGGTGGAAAATTATATAATAAGAAATGTGGTAACGTAATGCTAGAAGCAATCGAAAGCGATTATAAGCTAGAAGGTGCTTAAATACTCTTAACGGGTCAAAATAAGAACTTGAGCGTAAACGGGTTTTATTATGTAAGAAACCCGTGATTTGAGATTAATATGATAGGAGATATGGAAACTATGAATTTCATGAGTTTAAGGATCAAATAAACATGTTGGTTTGATAAAAATCGGACAAGTCAAAATTTGGTAAAAAGGGTAATAAGCCGAAGACATAAAAGTCTGAAAATTTGTTAAACCGAATGTTGGATTTTAACTCCATAAGGTGGAGAATCAAATTACAATCACGTAGGAAGAAACGGTAGGTCAAACGGACAAGCGGATTAAAAGTTATGAAGGTTTTTCGTTTTAGCAAACGGCAAACTTGGAAAAATCCTGCAAAGGCCACCGTAAGTGACGGTAGCTACCGTAACTTACGGTAGCCTTAAAGTCTTTACGCCATACACCCACTGAGTTACGGTGGAAAATTCAACATTCAGGGGCTACCGTAAATTACGGTAGCCACCGTAATTTACGGTAGACCCTGTAATAAAAAAAATTATTTTAATCAGTTTCGTTTCCCAGACTCGTTTAGACACGTTTTAATCCCCGTATGACTAAAGCATTTCATGTTTATGAAATGTAGGTACATTTTGGATGCCGAAAGACGATCAAGCTCAACGAAGAACCGAATACGATAAAGATACATGCTTCCGCACATTGCCTCGTCGTAAATTTTAAACGACGAATTCGATCACGTTGTGTTGAATAACTTATGATTTGTAAAAGTTTTAATAAACCCGTATTTTTATAGCATGTGTAGTCTTAATTACACATCAAATTGTTGGTATTTACATGTAAAACCGTTAAATAGTAACTAGGGTCTTACATGTGGACTTTTTGGTCATACGGCAAGAGTTTGTCGTTCAATCACTGTTCAACTCCAAGCAGATCCAGCACAAGCTCGGTTTCCTCCTGGTACTTGTTACATCTATGGTGAGACAAGTCATTTCAGGAACGAATACCCAAGGACTGTCAATGCAAATCTGACCCACAGATGAGCATTTGGCTAAATTCGAAGATGTTGCTGCTTTGAATAAATTATGTATTCATTGCTTTTGTTTCTTTTGTTTTTCTTGAACTGTGAAACAATCTGTTTTGTTTGATAAATAAATTATTGTTCACAATTCTGATGTACAAGTGTAGTTACATGTGTGTATGGCGTATCCCTATGATATCTACAACAAAGGACTATGTTCTTTACAAAATAAACTACTCTTGTAGTTCTCCCATTCATCCGATCACTCATGATTTCTTCAAGTACTCGTTTCATTCAAAGAAACGAATTACAGAAAATAAGTGACATCTTGAGTAATCGTGCTTTTTACACAACTGTCCCTTTAAATCCTTGGTTAGATAACTAAGGGTATTTCTCGATCTCATACCCATATCATTTCATTTTAGTTTCCACAACAACATGCATAGCATATATTTTTCAAAAACCACCTTCATGATTTCAAAATATTTTACATAGTTTGAAAACATTTTTAACATAGTATATTTACTAAACATATCAAGTGCATGATTTCAAAAGCATCATCCATGTTTTCAAAAACCTTATACACAATTTCAAAATTCATCTCGCATGATTTTAAAACATTTTATAAATATACTTATCTAATACACCTACCTTATGATTTCAAAAGTATTATGTAAGATTTCAAAAAACAATTCTAAAAGAACCCCATGCATAGTTTTCAAAAACATTTTGCTCATACATTGACTTAACCTTCAAATTTTGCTTCATATGTCGCGTTGGCATATCTAGCGCCTCAACTTCATGAGCAATTTTACCTCATGTTTTGACTTAAGCACGTCCAGTGCAAGGTTTCGAAACATCTTCAGATTCCAAAACCCATAAAGGATCTTCTTATCTTCACAATTAGATCCTTGTGGATGATTATCACTCAAATCAGAGTCCTTAATTGGATTCCTTGTGTACCTTAATTCGAATGTTACGATTCCTTGTAATCGAAATCGATTTTTTTTTAAAAAAGATCTTTCTATCTTCATAGTTAGATTATTGAAAATATTTAAAGTGCCAAAAGAAATCCATGGATTGGATTCCTAATGTGCTCTAAATACATGTGCACAATTAACAAACAAATTAACAAAATGATAACAAATTATAAGTCAAGTTAAACAATTTTGTGATTATATGATTATGTGTTATGTGTTATGTGTTTTCTTTTGTGTTTTTATTATCCAAATCCTCGTAGAATCTTCCATATCTTCATATGAGTGATTCATAGCAGGATATCTAAAGGTACTACCCTAAATCTTTAATGGGCTTCTACGTAATAGTTAAGACCCTTGGATTATATAGTACCATTCCATAATGTCTAGTCAAAAAGATTGATTCAAAAATCTGGTTAAGAATGTCATGTGATGATATAGTTGAAAAGACTCATTGGTGGTCTATTTAAAAGAGATCGTTTATTGATTTAATTAAAAGGACCATAGGGTGGTCTAGTCACACTCATCACAAGTTTGTTCATTTGGTTTTCCCCTACACATTATAAAATGTACTATGCGGACTATGCAAGGAATTACGTAATTATGGACGCGTACATAATTATGAAATTCAGTGCACGGAAATCACAGTAAGATCTATCATGTGTAAGAACCGATAGTGGCAACAATAACAAAACGTGAGCAATGTAATGGAGGTACGGTGGACGCACCAATGGCGCTTCATATACTTGTATATAGGTGTCCCTCTTACATTGCAAGCATGATGTTATTTAAAGCTACTAGAAGTTCAAAATCCTAACCAGTGTTGTCTGATCTTTTCAACTTCATGTTTCAAGCTCTCACAAGTTTCCTCTAAATAAATTTCGGGACGAAATTTCCTGAAGTAGGGAGACTGTAACATCTGTGCCTCCACAGCCATAATAACAAATACAAAACCAATGAAATATTGTATTTCATACTTGGGATTTGCATAAATATGTGTATCAATTTCACGTATCAATTCTTGTTCGATTTCGAGCTCTAAATCGCTTTCTGGAAAGTTATACGCGAACTGATACGTAAACGTAATCAGTTTAATGCGACAAACACTCCGGGATAGTGACATAGGCTTAAGATACCTTAAATAACCTTTACATAATTTACAAATAATATTTGGATGGTTTGGTGTGTCAAAATCAAGTTTGTTCGATCGTAGGGACTATTTGCGTCAAACTGCGAAACTACATCGATTTGCATAGTAACGAACATTCCGGAAGTTGACATTAAGTTAAAAATGCCCTAAATATCATTTACATATCTTAGAAACAGGATTTGAGGTGTTTGGTGCGGAAAAATAAACTTTTGGACACACATGGACTAAAAGCGTCAAAAAGTGCACAAGTTTGCATTTTCGCGCATATCTTATGTTCTGAATATATCCGGACATCCAAAAATTTATGTAATCATTAAAATATTTTATTTTAGTGATTGGCATGATAAAATTCCATTCGTCGCGTAATTTGGATCGTTATTCGCATCCGTTCGTGTTTCGTCGTAATTAACAGAACAACGCAACCGTACGACCAAACAAACTGACATCCGAGATGTTTTTTTAGCATATTTTAAGTTCCCTATACTATAACTTCATTTTATAGCTTTGAAATGGGGTTAACGGGGCTTAAACATGTCAAAACGCATCAAAAATCAAGTTTGGAGTCACATGGGCCTATTCTGCCAAATTTCAAACTTGCTGGCCTGCATATAGCATACGGACCGTAAGGGAACTTGCATACGGTCCGTAAGCAGCCCCCAGATACCAGAAAAATGTGTTCCAGCTTGTTCCAACTGTTCCCCTCATTTGCAAATGGTTTTAAGTTATCTATGGGCTTGTTTTGGATGCCCAAGGTATTGCAAAACAAGGGGTGCACATGTAAGGCCAAGATCGAAGCTCGGTTTTCGATAAACGATCTTACGGTTCTTTTTTTCTTGTAAATACCCACCCTCATTTCATTCCACACCCACAAGATCTGATTTTTATGTTCTAAGTTGAAGCTTTATGCTTCATACCTGAGTATTTAGATCAAGATCTTCAAGTCTTGGACCCTTTGTAAGTCTTCTTTCATGCTTTTATGCATTTTAAGCATAATAGTCAAACAGTGTTTGACTTTCTGCTTTGACCAGTCTATGGTCAACACGAAGTTCGTTTGAACTTCGCAACGTGAGCGTAATCACGATGGTCATAGTCCCTTGGGACTATACCTGTAACGCCTCGCTTTTGAAACTTACCCTAATTAGAAAGATTCGTTACCTTTCTATGTTTGGAAACTTATATTCGTATCATACTCGTAATTCACTTCCGTTTTAAGCATAAAAGTCAAACAGTGTTTGACTTTCTGCTTTGACCAGTCTATGGTCAACACGAAGTTCGTTTGAACTTCACAACGTGAGCGTAATCACGATTGTCATAGTCCCTTGTGACTATACCTGTAACGCCTCGCTTTTGAAACTTACCCTAATTAGAAAGATTCGTTACGTTTCTATGTTTGGAAACTTATATTCGTATCATACTCGTAATTCACTTCCGTTTTTGTGATTCGTAACTTGATTCGCAATAAAATGTGACAATTTAATCGTAGATGTTTTACATTTAATACATATGCGCGCTTGGTACATATTCGCAATTTTCGTAAAAAAAAACGCGTATACCATACAAACAACTATCATAATTACACGACTTTAACGTGCTATACTCCATTTTATAATCTTAATATATAACCCATCCTTTTATGTGCTTTACATTCCTAGTTACATATTCAAAACACGATTTTTTTATACGTTTATACATGCATACACATCATTTTTGGTTAATACTACATGTTTCATATACATAATATACCTTTTTTTTTAAACCAAACTCATAGTGCCAAACATGAAAGTTTAAAGATAGCCTTATGACCGATCACAGCTCACAGCCCAAAAATATGGCTGGAAAAACTTATTTGAGTGATTCCGTGTTACACCATTTATATGCCAAATAAATTAGACATTATTATACTCAATTATAACAAAATGAAGAACCCAAAAATGGACAAAGAGGGCTGATTTGCAGCTGGATTCGGCCAGCATCTGATGTATCAACATGGGCAGTCCAAGACCAGCCCATAAACAGCCGTTATTTCACTGATTTATGGCCCATTTTCCTTTCCACAATTATAATGTCTAATAAAATGCTTATATGAAACTTTAATGGCCAATAAAAAAAAGGATAATCAGCTAAAGGTGGCCAAACTTTCGGCCAGATCTGAATCCACAAGCTGCCAGCTTATTGGATGTCTTGTTTTGGCTCCATTTTGTGTTTCCTAGCCCACCTAACTACATTCAATGCTCAACTAAGTCAAACCCTAATCCCTTCCCTATATAAACCACCCTTCCCCAACCTTTTTACCACTTCTACAAATCTCAAAACACACCTAAACTCAGCTGAGTTTCAGCAGCAGAAAGTTTCAGCCTTCTAAGTGAGTTTTAACTCATTTCTTCTTCTATTTTCTTCTTGTTCTTTCTTCTAAAACACTTGAATGACCTCGAGGAAGGTTTTCACAAGTTTTCTTATGCAAACTAAGGTGAAACCGCACCATTTTTGAGGTCCAAAGTGCACTTTAAATTCTGTTTGTTTTTATCTCTTTGTATTTTCATGTTTTGATAGAAAACTTGGTGGAATCTTGTTCCCACCAAGCTCACAACTTAGTCTATGGTTGTGGGTTTGTGTTAAGGGGATTTCCATAAAAGTTTTGTGTTCAAATACCCATTTAAATTCTGTTTATACGTGGTTAATCAATGATGAAAACAAGCACAAGACATCATCTTCCATATGATGAACTTGTGATTTGCGAAGTGTGAACAAATGGAAGCTTTGGTTTTCCAAACTAAGTGCCACTCCTTCATTTGAACCTTGTGAACACTCTTGTGACTTGTTAGAACAGATTTGCTTTCTCATTATTCATGACCCTCTGAACCATCTTCATGGTGGTTTGGGTAGCGGTGAATCATATAATGAGGTTTTAACCTCCATGCTTGACCTACATGATACTACATGATAATATATGATTGGACTTAATTTTAGGATGTTATTATTACTATATAAACTATACGTATCTATATAAAACATGGCTGAATTTGTGATGACGATCGAGTCATGATTGTTCGTCATAAACTTAGGCTAAGATATCTAGGATTCTAAGTTACTTGTTATGATTCCAATGGGCAATTTGGGACCCATGAAACCACTTGATATGGTGTCATAAACGAGCTCTTAGAACTAGACATTATTTTGGTATACATACTTGTAGGTCCACCCGGAGGATCGAGTAACCTCTATTCCCTGTTTTCTGACAAACCCGAAAGTGCGGAATCCAAACGGGTAAGTTAAACCAAGTGACGAACACGTAAAACACAAGATTCACCGATTAACACTCCATTGTATTAATCTAGAAAACGGTTACAAAACAATGTTTACAAGATGCTCTCATAAACTCTCAGTTTGTGTGTGTGTTTACAGTGTTCGCTCCGAAATCTATTCAGACTTCCATTTTTGTGCTCTGTCTGATGTCTGTGTATATATAGTGAAGACATGACGAAAACAAGAGGCCCACGAAATCCAAGGGATTTCGTCACACAAGGTGATTTCATCCCATGTGTTTTCACCACAAGGTGTTTTCATCACAAGGTGTTTTCACCACAAGGTATTTTCACCAAAAGGGATTTCGTCACACATTGGGCCAGTGATTTCATCATATGCATGTTGGGCCTTGACTTGGGCTTATAACAAACAAACAACAAACAAACATAAACTATAATCTAAAATGCAAACTGCACACACGCAGTTGCAATCACATTGAACGTTACGAACTAGATAACATACCGAGTCAAGACAGGAGGATGTCTTGACTACGGCCTTCACTTCGTAGCCGAGTCGAACCGAGCCGAGCCGTATCCACACGATATGTATCAACAATACTTTTGATACTTAAATCTCATCACTTCCTAGACATCATGTAAGCTAACATTTAATCCTTATTCTCCAACAACACGTCACTCGTGGATAATCGGAAAGCATGTGCGATATTGTGAGTATACTCGCAACCCCCTTTTTATGTTTACCACTTTTTGGGGTGTAATATGTTTAACTATTAAACTACACTTAAACTTATTCTTTATGCAATATATGAAAACAATCCTTATACATGAATACAATGTTATGATACTTGATGCTTGCGTGGACCATACTTATGTGATATGTTTTAGTCATTAGCTTTCACGAGCCTCCATTCGACATGTATAGCGCTATAGGAGTAACGCACCGCCCGTAGACTAGTGGTCATGTTGAATTATATCATTTTTGCGTAAACAGAGGATTGACTAGAAATATTGCATGCCATGTTAGGTTGATCTTGTATAAACTAAGTTGC
Organism: Helianthus tuberosus; assembly: GCA_030545235.1. Lineage (NCBI taxonomy): Eukaryota > Viridiplantae > Streptophyta > Magnoliopsida > Asterales > Asteraceae > Helianthus > Helianthus tuberosus. Next base: position 148,837,357 of record CM060372.1, read on the forward strand.
CATGTAGATTCGTTTTTAAACTTTTATACTTATACTTATTCATAAACTTGTATACTCGCCTTTGCTTTTGCATTGAATTGTATTTTAAACATGTTATAGGTTAATGATTGATGATGCTATGAAAATGGATAGCAAAGATGCCTAGATACTCACTTAGACGTTTAGGTTTAAAGTGTTGTATCAATTTTGTTATTGTTATGTTCGAACAGTATTGTAATTGGAATTCCTTGAAATGTTTTGACAATTTATCTATGAAATGAAAACGGTTGAGTTAAATATTGTCAGAATTAGTGTTATGAAGTCTCTTGCAATCTTGAACAAGGCCCACTCCAATGATTCCGCCATTGGTTGGGGTGTGACAGATTGGTATCAGAGCCATAACTATAGGGAATTAGGAAAATTGTCATGCTTTTGACCTAGTCTATAGTTTAGCACCGAATTCGACCATACTTGTTTCGCATGCTATTTTTTAATGAAACATCTGTATGTACTATTTTCTTGAAATGCCTTTTAAGTGTTATTTTCTTGAAATGCTTTTTGTGCTTATACTTGTTATTATTATTTTAAACATACGTCTTTTTACTCGTTTATACAAAAATCGAAAACACTCGTAATACACAAACGAGACGACTTCACCAAAATAGGCGTGAAACCCACAATTTGGTGAACAACTCTCAATCCATCTGCTTTTCCTTTTTACATGAAATTCACCATCAAGTTAGGAGTGAAATCATCACCTTGATGTAGAAATTCATATTTCAAATTCTAGTGGACCCTTGTCAAAATGTTGAAATTAAATTTTGATCCGACGAATAACAACCACACTTAGGATACGAAACCGTCAAGTTAGGGGTGAAACCCACACCTTGTCGACTAGTTCCACTCCTTGATTTTTCATAAATCCCGGCAAGTCTCGAAATTTCAATTGATTTGGGACATGTAGTAACCGGAAGGGTAAATACCGTTAACCGACTTGTCGGCGAGAGTATTCCACCTATTATGCCAAAGCATGCTCCTTAAATTCAAAAGACTTTTCGACCACTTTGGTTAGTCAAAGTTCTGTTTTGGAACCATCCAAATTTTAATCAAACATATGTTTCTATTATTTATTTTATGCTATGCAATCTTTCATATTCAAATTTACTTTCGATATTCTCTTTTCACACACACAACATATTAAATCCTTTTCATACATTTATACATATGCATGATTTCATATAATTTTATTTATATACCTTGTAACAACAAATGGGGACATATCATCGAGATAGTAGTGATTTCCTTACCTTGACGATTAACTTCACTCCCCCTTTTCTTAAAACGACCTCACCAACGAGTTAGGGGTGATTCCCTTACCTAGGTGAACGTTACCAAAACGTCTCTTTAAAATATCTTATTATGCAAACCCGAACATGTGTTATACCTAAATCGTTACCATTATTCAAAATACCTACTCATACCGATTTCAAAATACTTTGTTTTATCAAACGTGCTTCTTATTCTACAATCTATTTTCACTCAACTCATATACACGAGATTCTTGATCATGTCTTAAAATGTTTTATTACTCGAACTTCAAAACCTTACGAAATGCTACCTATCAATTTAATCGGCCCAATGAAATTGTTGCCCATGAACTTCATATTCGACTTAGTCACTAAAACATGCTCACATTATATCGTCATACTAGAGACTTGCATTCTTAATTGAAACCAAACCAAGATTTCTCAATTACTTATAGGATCTTATAGATATTATAAGATCGTTTTACCAAGGACTATTTTCAAGATCAATAAATCATTTGTTAAAATTATTATTTAAAAAAAAATCACTAAGTGCTTTTACTAAATTTCTTATCTAAGGGTCGACGTTTTCACAAGAACCCTTAAAATTAAAAATCTTTGTTTTGATGCAAATGAAACAAACCCGTTATTTTCGAAAACCTTTTTCTACACCGCTTAATTCGTCATTCAAATTTCAAAACACGTGGGCTAGAAGACTTCATGGGGACCGACAATCTTCAACATACGTAAACTTAAAAAAAAAAACAAAAGTAGCATTTCATTCATTACAAAATACGTTATACTTAACTAATGAGTACTTTATATCCACTTACATTTACAAACTATAGCCTTCCTTCCAAATCAACTCAATCTATTTTGATTCGACAAACTCAAACAACTATACATGTAAATCATCATACACGTTTTAATCATCACCTCGCGACGTGTTCGCTCACATCATTCGTTTTACATTTTCAAATTCTCGAGTATTGTATATGCCCGAATTCGTTATACTTCAACATACACTATATACGTAATTTTTATTATTCGTACCTACACTTATACTCATACTCATACGTTTCATGCTCATACTTATACTCATACCTTTTATGCATATACTTATATTCATACTACTCTTACGTTTTATGCCTATACTCATACTTACGTGAATAATCATACTTAAACTTATATTTATGCTCATACTTTCATTCTTACTCATGATACATACATTCGTACCCGTACGCGAGCGGAGTCCGAGGAATTCGCTTACGTGGGTCCCATAAATACTTAAGCATGGACTTGCTTATGTACTACATTCGTATACGCACACATTCTTGTTTTCAAGTTACTGTATACCCTGACTCATACACAACTAGTACAAACTATGTGGATCGTACGACGGCCAATATAATCGCGGGTGCACACGGGATTATAGTGGTAGGCGCATGAGAATCATAGGGTGTCCTACTGTGTATGGTAAGACACGAAACCTAACTTGACACCGAATAAGGAAACGGACGTAACATGGCTAAAACAAGGTGGATACGCCGCTGGTACTTCCTATATATAAGTGTTTTCACTATGTTACCAAACTTTCGTAAAACGTGCCATGAGAAATTCGGTGTTTTGCAGACCTTAATTAGACATGATACACAAACTTTAACAGCTCACAAACGCATTGCTAAACACACGATATCCGATTATCCAAGATGAAACCTCATTCTTAACGCCTCACAATCGTTTTATATCCAATACTCATAACATCTATATCCTTGCATTCACCTACTAGATCGATCAATCACTCTCATACCTCTATTATTCCTGATTGTACTTTGACTTTTATACAAACCTTATTTACAATCCATCAATTTACATGTTCGAACCCTACGATACTTTCCTACTTAAAAAAAAAAAACTATTTTCCATTCTTTATTTATGCACAAACATATAGTCGTTCGTTACCTCCAAAATCATTTTATTAAATGCCTAACTCGTTTCTCACCAATAAAAAAATATCTCTACAATCTGAGATTTATTAATACTCTTGGAACCAATAAAACTTTTCATAACTGTGCGGCCACACTTTTCATCACAATACAAACCGTTTTGTACAAAAAAATTTCCTTCTTGGGAAACATATTTTAAAATACCTCTCCATTTGAGCTATTCAAACTTTTTTAAGCTCACTTTGCCTATACATACTCATGCACGTTTTACTTACAATTAATGCCTCAAAGCACCTTAGTTAAACAAACTACTTTTACAAATCTATTCTTTTGTTCATCAAAATTTCCATGCATTTTCAACACTCTTCAAACTTCAAGATTTCGATTTTAGCCCAACCATGTAGCCAAGATTCCTTTTTACAAGGTCTTCGTCCTCAATAAATTTCGAGACGAAATTCCCTAAAGGAGGGGAGACTGTAACGCCTCGCTTTTGAAACTTACCCTAATTAGAAAGATACGTTACGTTTCTATGTTTGGAAACTTATATTCGTATCATACTCGTAATTCACTTCTGTTTTTGTGATTCGTAACTTGATTCGTAATAAACTGTGACCATTTAATCGTAGATGTTTTACATTTAATACATATGCGCGCTTGGTACATGTTCGCAATTTTCGTAAATAAAAACGCGTATACCTTACAAACAACTATCATAACTACACGATTTTAACGTGCTATACTCCATTTTATAATCAAAATATATAACCCATCCTTTTATGTGCATTACATTCCTAGTTACATATTCAAAACACGATTTTTTTATACGTTTATACATGCATACACATCATTTTTCGTTAATACTACATGTTTCATATACATAATATACCTTTTTTTTAACCAAACTCATAGTGCCAAACATGAAAGTTTAAAGATGGCCTTATGACCGATCACAACTCACAGCACAAAAATATGGCTGGAAAAACTTATTTGAGTGATTCCTTGTTACACCATTTATATGCCAAATAAATTAGACATTATTATACTCAATTATAACAAAATGAAGAACCCAAAAATGGACAAAGAGGGCTGATTTGCAGCTGGATTCGGCCAGCATCTGATGTATCAACATGGGCAGTCCAAGACCAGCCCATAAACAGCCGTTATTTCACTGATTTATGGCCCATTTTCCTTTCCACAATTATAATGTCTAATAAAATGCTTATATGAAACTTTAATGGCCAATAAAAAAAAGGATAACCAGCTAAAGGTGGCCAAACTTTCGGCCAGATCTGAATCCACAAGCTGCCAGCTTATTGGATGTCTTGTTTTGGCTCCATTTTGTGTTTTCTAGCCCACCTAACTACATTCAATGCTCAACTAACTCAAACCCTAATCCCTTCTCAAAACACACCTAAACTCAGCTGAGTTTCAGCAAGTTCCAGCAGAAAGTTTCAGCCTTCTAAGTGAGTTTTAACTCATTTCTTCTTCTACTTTCTTCTTGTTCTTTCTTCTAAAACACTTGAATGACCTCGAGGAAGGTTTTCACAAGTTTTCTTGGGCAAACTAAGGTGAAACCTCACCATTTTTGAGGTCCAAAGTGCACTTTAAATTCTGTTTGTTTTTATCTCTTTGTATTTTCATGTTTTGATAGAAAACTTGGTGGAATCTTGTTCCCACCAAGCTCACAACTTAGTCTATGGTTGTGGGTTTGTGTTGAGGGGATTTCCATAAAAGTTTTGTGTTCAAATACCCATCTAAATTCTGTTTATACGTGGTTAATCAATGATGAAAACAAGCACAAGACATCATCTTCCATACGATGAACTTGTGACTTGCGAAGTGTGAACAAATGGAAGCTTTGGCTTTCCAAACTAAGTGTCACTCCTTCATTTGAACCTTGTGAACACTCTTGTGACTTGTTAGAATAGATTTACTTTCTCGTTATTCATGACCCTCTGAACCATCTTTATGGTGGTTTGGGTAGGTGAATCATATAATGAGGTTTTAACCTCCATGCTTGACCTACATGATACTACATGATAATATATGATTGGACTTAATTTTAGGATGTTATTATTACTATATAAACTATACGTATCTATATAAAACGTGGCTGAATTTGTGATGACGATCGAGTCATGATTGTTCGTCATAAACTTAGGCTAAGATATCTAGGATTCTAAGTTACTTGTTATGATTCCAATGGGCAATTTGGGACCGATGAAACCACTTGATATGGTGTCATAAACGAGCTCTTAGAACTAGACATTATTTTGGTATACATACTTTTGATACTTAAATCTCATCACTTCCTAGACATCATGTAAGCTTACCATTTAATCCTTATTCTCCAACAACACGTCACTCATGGATAATCGGAAAGCATGTGCGATATTGTGAGTATACTCGCAACCCCCTTTTTATGTTTACCACTTTTTGGGGTGTAACATGTTTAACTATTAAACTACACTTAAACTTATTCTTTATGCAATATATAAAAACAATCCTTATATATGAATACAATGTTATGATACTTGATGCATGCGTGGACCATACTTATGTGATATGTTTTAGTCATTAGCTTTCACGAGCCTCCATTCGACATGTATAGCGCTATAGGAGTAATGCACCGCCCGTAGACTAGTGGTCATGTTGAATTATATCATTTTTGCGTAAACAGAGGATTGGCTAGAAATATTGCATGCCATGTTAGGTTGATCTTGTATAAACTAAGTTGCCATGTGGATTCGTGTTTAAACTTTTATACTTATACTTAATCATAAACTTGTATACTCGCCTATGCTTTTGCATTGAATTGTATTTTAAACATGTTACAGGTTGATGATTGATGATGCTATGAAAATGGATAGCAAAGATGCCTAGATACTCACTTAGACGTTTAAGTTTAAAGTGTTGTATCAATTTTTTTATTGTTATGTTCGAAAAATATTGTAATTGGAATTCCTTGAAATGTTATGACAATTTATCTATGAAATGAAAATGGTTGAATTAAATATTATCACAATTAGTGTTATGAAGTCTCTTGCAATCTTGAACAAGTCCCACTCCAATGATTCCGCCATTGGTTGGGGTGTGACAATGCCTATTGATTTCCACGTTGATTAGGTGTAGTGACGAGACATAATTTCGGTCAAAATGCGCGTTTATGCGTATTTTGCAACAAAACTATTCTTGGGTATTAAAACCGTCTGTTTTGATATCAAACTTGTTTTCTAACTTCGTTAAACATGTTTTAACATGTTTAACTCGTCACTTTTAGTCTAGTGCTTATATAGAGTCGTAAAGTCAACGGTCTAAACCACCGCTTAGACTTTCAAACTCGACCCGTTTGGTCGATCATTAGGATCCGACCAGGCATGTTTACTGACCATAGATGTATAGGGAATAACCTTCTGGGGTTATACCTTATGGTCACTTGGTTTAATTAGTTGTATGATAGGTTGTTTATATGCCTTAGGTAAAATGACCAAAATGCCCTTTTCATGCATAATTGGTATTTAAGCATATGTAACCTAAACTTTTGTCACCTAACTGATTATGCAACATATTTAAACATGTTTAGGCATATAATACTTGTCATAGGACTAGTTAGGCGGTCCGAACGCGTTTTACGCGAACGACGTGTTAAGTAGCGTAAGCTACCTAAACGGGTTGTAATGGGTCGTAAGCACTTAGGTTAGGTTTCAACTTAGTATGTAGGCTCTGTTAAACCATATCATATGAGTTCCAATACCCATTTGGTTTACGAAACCTCATTCTATTCGATCTTCTGACTTAGGTCTGGTTATTAACATAGTTACCTATATTAGGTGTCGTTTATTTTCCGTGATCCCTCTAGCTTTGCTTGGTTGTTATTCAAGACTTCTAAGCACTCTCAAGTGAGTACATAGTCCCCTCTTTTACTGTTTTTCAAACATTTTGGGGTGAAACACATGTGCCTACTTGTTACTTTCGTGCTTTTCATGAATTCATGTCTCATACTTGCTATGTTCATTAGTACACGTATAGGACATGATTTTATCCATGTTTTTGCTATGTATGTTTTATTAGCATGCTAGCACATTGTTTTACATTTCATTACTGTTGCATATGTTTACTCAGCATATGGACACATTGTTTTACATTGCATTTCTGTTGCATATGTTTACTCAGCATATGGACACATTGTTTTACATTTCTACTTTGTATGTTCATTTAGCATATTAAAGTACATTATTTTCATAAAACATGCTTACATTTTGGTATGACATTTGGTTTGTTTAAATTGGACTTTCTACTGTTCTACTCCTATTCTAACACTGATTGACGGTTTCTAGTCTGATTCCACCTTTCTAGAAACCAGATTTGACTCTGATTGACTCGTATTGGACTAATCCTCGATCCTACATTAGGTTTCAACTTAATATGTAGGCTCTGTTAAACCATATCATATGAGTTCCAATACTCATTTGGTTTACGAAACCTCATTCTATCCGATCTTTCGACTTAGGTCCGGTTATTAACATAGTTACCTATATTAGGTGTCGTTTGTTTTCCGCGATCCCTCTAGCTTTGCTTGGTTATTATTCAAGACTTCTAAGCACTCTCAAGTGAGTACATAGTCCCCTCTTTTACTGTTTTTCAAACATTTTGGGGTGAAACACATGTGCCTACTTGTTACTTTCGTGCTTTTCATGATTTCATGTCTCATACTTGCTATGTTCATTAGTACACGTATAGTACATGATTTTATCCATGTTTTTATTAGCATGCTAGCACATTGTTTTACATTTCAATTCTGTTGCATATGTTTACTCAGCATATGGACACATTGTTTTACATTGCATTTCTGTTGCATATGTTTACTCAGCATATGGACACACTGTTTTACATTGCATTTCTGTTGCATATGTTTACTCAGCATATGGACACATTGTTTTACATTTCTACTTTGTATGTTCATTTAGCATATTAAAGTACATTATTTTCATAAAACATTCTTACATTTTGGTATGACATTTGGTTTGTTTAAATGGGACAAAAATACATTCATTAACATTAGCTACGCCACTTGGTAGTAAGTAATGGTACCATAGGAATTGAAAACTCCCGTTCCTGAAATCCTAGGTTTGTTTGGATGGAAGGAATGACTGAATCCAATATACATAGTTTAGATAAACCTTTAATTTCATTTAAGGGGTTGTCGCCACAGTCGCAAGGCTTGAATGTTTGCATTAGAACAATACCGCATAGATGTTTGTATCAGTAAGGCATGCGTTTGTTTTACAAAACATAACTTTTGATTTATTCAAATACTTTGTTTTGTGCATTTTTACATATGGTTTAAGTAGTCACTATTTACTTGCCATGCATGACATTTGTTTACACATTACATGATTTACATTTGACAATAGACATGGTTTACACATAAACATTTGACAATTGTTTTAAACAAGACATTTTTGGTGGTTAGTTTGGGTAAGTGATTTAAGTAACGAGGCATGTGTAATATGATAAAAGCATGGTGGATATGCCGCTGGTACTTCCTATATATAAGTGCTTTTATGATATTACATATCGTAGGGTCATTTAAACCATTTCAATTTTGACATATTACATTTTACACAGATAATATATTTTCACAAAAACATTGTTTTACAAACAACATATTTTATAAAACACATTTTACTTGGTTATTTATTTATCTAAACATCTTTCTTTTATATATCATCTGATTTCTTATCATTGTTTGTATGATTTATAAAAGAAAACATTTTACAAGGTTCATGCCTAACTTTTCTTTAAACATTTTCTTTAAACTTACAAGTCATGAATCCTAAATCAACAAAACCTATGTATCTCACAGGCATTTTTATGCTGACGTACCTATTTTCATATGCGTTTTAGGTATTGTTGTTTGATGATTATGATGCAAACATAGGATTGGACTAGGGCCTTAGTGACAATAAAAGATGCAAGACTAGTTTAATATGTTATGTTTCTTTGTTTTTAAGACATTGTAACCTCTTTTAATTCAATAAAACAAAACTTCAATTTCCATGTGTTATGAAACAATGATTCTGTTACAACACTCCCCGACGATTCCGCCGTGATTTATTGTTTTACGCGGTCGGGGTGTGATAGGGGTCAACGTGAATACCTTGACTATTGGCAATGTGACCGAGGAATTGAACCTCCTCTATCCAGAATTCACACTTAGAGAACTTGGCATAGAGTCGATTCCCTTGGAGTAGTTCAAGAACCAAACGTAGATGATGCGAGTGTTCGGTTTTTGAATTGGAATTGATCAGGATATCCTCGTTGAACACAATAACGAAGCGGTCTAGATAGGGTTTACACACACGATTCATCAGATCCATGAAAACCGCTGGTGTGTTAATTAAACCAAAGGGCATCACGACAAACTTGTAATGGTCGTACCGAGTGCGAAAGGCAGTCTTAGGGATATCTTCTTCCTGAATGCGCAACTGGTGATAACCTGAGCGTAAATCGACCTTCGAGAAACACGTAGCGCCTTGTAATTGGTCAAACAAATCATCGATACGCTGTAAGGGGTAGCGATTCTTGATAGTCAGCTTATTCGACTCCCTATAGTCGATATACATCCGGAACGATCCATCCCTCTTTTTGACGAAGAGGACTGGCGCGCCCCAAGGAGAGGTGCTAGGGCGAATAAAGCCTTTTTCAAGCAATTCATGAAGCCGACTCGAGAGTTCCCGCATTTTGGACGGGGCGAGTCGATAAGGAGATTTAGTAATTGGGTTCGATCCAGGAATGAGGTCGATACGAAAGTCGATAACACGACTTGGAGGTAAGCTTGGTAAATCATCAGGAAAGACAGCAGGAAAATCACGAACCACAGGCACCTTATCCAATGCCTTAACTTCCTTTTTCGTCGCCTTTATGATGTGTGCCAAGAAAGCTTGGTATTCCTTGCGGAGATACTTGCTGGCCTGGACACACGACATGAGTTGGAGTTTCTTCGACGTGACTTCACCATATACACACAATTGATCACCATTAGCGAGAAGGAAACGAATCATCTTATCGAAGCACACAACTTCAGAATGATTCTCCCGAAGGAAATCCATGCCTACTATGACGTCAAAACTTCCGAGTTTCATCGGAATAAGATCAATAGGAAAGACATGATTGTTGAGTTCAAGCGTACAATCACGTAGAACGAAGTTAACAACGATCGTTCTTCCGGTGGCAACTTCAACATCAAATGTCGAGGGGAGATGGGTACGCTTACGATTAAAGAGCTTTTCGAATTCTAACAACAAAAAGCAGTTATCCGCTCCAGTATCAAATAAACACGAAGCATAAATACCATTCACAAGGAACGTACCATTCACCACGTTGTTGTCGGTTTGAGCTTGGTGGGCGTTGATGTTGAATGCACGTCCGCGTGGTGCTTGCTAAGCTGGCTGCTGTTGCTGCTGTTATGGCTGCTTCGGTTGAGGCTCTTGTTTCACAACCCTATTCGGGCACATGTTTCCAAAGTGGTTGGGATCACCACACGCGTAGCAGGCTCGTGCATTAGCTGCGGGGGGAGGAGCTGTTGGTGCACCCTGAGGAGCAGGAAGTAGAGCTTGTGGAGCAGGGGCTTGACCTTGAGCTTGAGCATGTCGGGAACCGGTGCGACAGTGGGTAGTAGAATGCCCATACATGTTGCAGTGAGCACGGAATCTGCAGGCAATCCCAACTGCATGATGATAGGTACAAGTGGGGCAAATAGGATGAGGACCAGTGTACGCACGCTTTGCCAGCGGTGCATTGGTCATAGTGTCACACCCCCAAAATCCACTAGCAAAGTATCACCGCAGGAGGCGTGACATGACCAGGATCAAGCCACCAATCATATTGAACAAGAATTAAAGTAAATGTAAACCAACCAACAATATAAATGGTGTCCGAAACAAAATAACCAAATTCAAAATATCAGCGGAAGCGTAAAGTACGAAATCAAAGCAATAGTTTAATAGTTTAAATGTTTAACATGACACACAACCGTCCATGCTCCTCAATGACTCCTGCTCCCCTGCAAGCTCCAGCTAAACATCTAACGACCTACAAGGCATGTAACAACGAGTCAACAACAAAGTCGAGCGAGTTCACAGTTGGTTGTCCAGTTTTATGTTTGTTCCAAAAACCACAAGTTGTTTCGAAAACCACGAGTTATCCAAATCCTTGTTTCCCAAACCATAATCAGAGGGGGCTTCCCCATGTTAACCACTAGACTGTTACCATATCGACAACTGACTGAGAAAGTTGTGCCCTACGTCAATGTCTATCATCATTGACTAAGTGCCCAAATCCATTAGTACACGCCCGTCCTCCCGGAACGGTGTGAGGCTTGTCAACCCTAATAGCGCTATTAACTAATGACCCGCTCGCCGTTGGCCCGATGATTAATTCGATATAAAAATGACGGACTTATTGATGGAGTTTTGTCTAGTGAGTTATAGGTTGTCGTCCTTCCAACTGAGGACGGAGGTACGTAATCTACCCAAGGAGAATACGCAGGTTAATGTTGTCATCCTTCTCAACGAGGATGGAGGTACATATTCTGTTAGAGGTGAATATATAGGTTTCATTTTAGCTTCTTAACCCATTCCCAAGCCACCGGGAATCCCATGCCTTATAGAAGTGTGAACTCACCTTGGTTTGCTCGGTTGTCAAGTTACTTGTTTCCAATAAATCAGTCAAAGCCTAGGGTATGCACGTATACACAATCAGTTTGTGTTCGTAATGTTTTCGCGTACATTATAATCATAGAATGCATGTAAGGTAATGGTCATTGATTAACACACTACAGTTATACAACTCAATCAAGTACACAGTTTACATTCATGTTTCGTATGCAAGTTCATATTTCCTCAATCATAGTCAACAACACAAACAGTCAGGTAGTGAGCATTCAGACTCCATACATATGTTAAACACAGACTGTTGGGAATTAGGTACTGGACGGCGAAACTCCAGACGACGAAACCTTATAGGTTTCGTCGTGGTGCAATGTGATGAAACAGGTAGGGTTTCGTCGAGGGCCATGTTTCGTCAGGGACTAGGTTTCGTCAATTAATTGGGTGGCAAAACTCCTTGGAGTTTCGTCGACAGTAAGTGTGGTGAAACCCTTAGGTTTCATCAGAATATTAACAGTTTCATCGTCTGTCTAAACTACTCCCGTAAATTCCGTAAACACTTCCCAATTTCCCCAAAGCAGATCAAACAAGCAACTTTAGACATAAACCCTAGATTACTAGATCATCATCATGCTTACATCTATGTCATCGATCCATTAACTATACATAACAACCGATAACATACCATTTCAACATTATATCCCCAGAATCTAGTAGCAGTTCATGTATACATATAAGTTAATCGAATCAGGACAAACATTTACAATTATCTCTATTCAGAATCATGGTTCAAACATGCGTTTACTCGATCATACATTAGTCAAGCTAATAGAATCAGAATCTCTATCATAAACATCAACATACCATTAACATGTAAATCGGCCCACAATAATCATCATACCGACAACATACCTTCGTACACATATACTTTGCTAAACACATACACTAATAACCAAGATTATACACAACATAAACATCAATTGACGATTAACAGTTAGTTCAGATATAGTTTACTAACCAATGACTTAATCGAAGAAGGTAATGTCTCGTGGGGTCTGCTACTGACGTTGAGTGTCTAGGGAAGCCTAGGGTTTGTATAATTTACGTAACTAATAAACAAGAAGTTTTACTATATAGTGAGGAGTTGGGCCGAAGCCTTCCTGGGCCGGGGCCTGTTACGGTGAAACTCTAAGGTTTCATCGAGCAGGATATTGGCGAAACCCCCATGTTTCGTCAGGCCCTATATGTGGCGAAACACAACTGTTTCGTCGTGCAAGAGTTATGGTGAAACTCCCTGAGTTTCGTCGCATAAGGACAACCCATACTAACATATGCCAAACTATCCACAGTTTACTATTCACCAACTATAATATGTTACACCAAACATATATCAAACATGAACATGTTATAATGTAAGTAGGTTATATAAACATGACTGTAAACAAATAACGTGTCGAGGAAAGACCTTGAAAACTCGAGTCGTCACATCTTCCCCAACTTGAAAGAAATTTCGTCACGAAATTTAGCACGTAGTCACTGAGGATGCTAGTTAGGTTCCGTGGTTTTCCTGGGGTGTCACATCATCCCCCCGTTGGTTTGGATTTTCATCCCGAAATTCAGCCTTAGTGGTGGTTTCATTGTTCTCGAACAACTGGGGATACTTGAGTTTCATTCGGTCTTCTCGTTCCCAGGTAAACTCAGGGCCACGACGGGAGTTCCAACAAACTCGAACAACAGGTATTCTGGTACGCTTGTGAACCTTAACGTCTCGGTCTGTAATCTCTACAGGTTTTTCGACAAATCCCAACTGATCGTCGATAGTGAGCTCCTAAAAAGGAACTATGAGAGTCTCATCTGACAGACATTTCTTCAGAGTTGACACATGGAATACGTTATGAACTCCGCTGAGTTCTTCAGGTAGATTCAATGTATAAGCCACTTTGCCAATTTTCTCAGGGATTTCGAAAGGTCCGACATAACGCGGGTTAAGTTTGCCCCTTTTCCCAAAACGAACCACACCCTTCCAGGGTGAGACTTTAAGTAGAAACTGGTCCCCGACCTGGAATTCTAGAGGTTTCCTACACTTATCAGCGTAGCTTTTCTGACGGTCCTGAGCTGCCGCCATTCATTATCGTATCTGGGCAATCTTCTCTGTTGTATCAACTACGAGTTCTGGGCCAGTGATTTGGCTGTCGCCAACCTCTGCCCAACAAAGAGGTGATCGGCACTTCCGTCCGTACAATGCCTCGAACGAAGCCGCTTGAATGCTGGTGTGGTAACTGTTGTTATACGAAAACTCCACTAAAGGTAATTTCCTTTCCCAACAGTTGTCAAAGTCGATTACACATGCCTGAAGCATGTCTTCAAGAGTTTGGATGGTGCGTTCAGACTGCCCATCCATCTGTGGGTGATAAACCGTGCTCATGTCTAAACGTGAGCCAAAAGAATTGTGCATAGCTTGCCACAATTCAGAGGTAAAACGCGCATCACGATCAGATATGATGGAGGTTGGCACCCCGTGCCTCGAAATACTTCCTTCAAATAGATGTCTGCCAGGGTAGAAAACTTATCCGTTTCTTTGATAGCTAAGAAGTGTGCAGATTTTGTCAATCGATCTACTATCACCCAAATGGTATCGTTTCCTCGCTGAGATCTAGGTAAGCCAGTAATGAAGTCCATGGAAATTTGCTCCCATTTCCATGTCGGGATCTCTGGTTGTTGAAGTAGGCCGGATGATTTCTGGTATTCAATCTTGACTCTCGCACAAGTCAAACATTTACTAACGTAAGTTGCTATGTGAGCTTTCATACTAGGCCACCAATACGTAGTTTTGAGATCATGGTACATCTTATCAGAACCAGGATGTGCTGAGTAACGAGACTTGTGTGCTTCATCCCTCACAAGTTCACGTAGGTTGCCATAAAGTGGGACCTAGATGCGCCCTGTCACATAGTAGGCGCCGTCTTCCTTTTGTTCTAACCGTTTCCTCGATCATCACAGGGACTCAGCCCTGATCTTTTCTGCTTTCAATGCTTCGACCTTATTATCTCGTATCTGGGTGGGAAGACTAGAGTGAACAGTAAGTTGTAACGCATGTACACGCCTAGGTTTAGTCTCCTTTCGGCTGAGGGCGTCTGCCACAACATTGGCTTTGCCCGGATGGTACTTGATCGCGCATTCATAGTCGTTCAGGAGTTTGACCCATCGACACTGTCTCATGTTCAACTCTTTCTGTTCAAAGATATGCTGAAGACTCCTATGATCGGTGTAAATGGTGCACTTGGTACCGTACAGTGTGACACCTGGGTCACTACGACCATCAAACAAACACAAAACCAATGAAATATTGTATTTCATACTTGGGATTTGTATAAATATGTGTATCTTTTGCACATATCAATTCTTGTTCGATTTCAAGCTTTAAATCGCTTTCTAGAAGGTTATACACGCACTGATGCGTAAATATAACCAGTTTAATGCAACAAACACTCCAGAATAGTGAAATAGGCTTAACATACCTTAAATAACCTTTACATAACTTAGAAATAAGTTTTGAAGGCTTTGGTATGGCAAAATCAAGTTTAATCGCCTACAGGGACTTAATTTGACAAACTGCGAAAGTATGACGATTCGTACCAGAACAGACATTCCGAAACATGACCATAAGTTAAAAATACCATAAATATCCTTTACATAGCTTATAAATAGGCTTTGAGGAGTTCGGTGTGCTAAAACAAACTTTTGGGTCATTCAGGGACTAAAAGCGTCAAAAAGTGCACAAGTTTGCATTTTCACGCATAACTTACATTCTGAATACAACCGGGCATCCAAAAATTTATGTAATCATTAAAATATTATGTTTTAGTGATTGGCTTGTCAAAAATCCTTTCGTCGCGCAATTTGGATCGTTTTTGCGTTAGTTACGACTTCCGTAGTAATTAAGCGAATAACGCAACCGTACGACCAAACGAACCGACATCCGAGATGTTTTTGAGCATATTTTAAGTTCCCTATACTTTAACTTTATTTTAGAGCCTTGAAATGCGGTTAACGGGGCTTAAAAGTGCCAAAAATCAAGTTTTACAAGTGCAGGGACCATTTTTGAAATTTCTGGCAGATTCAATGAACCTAGTCCATTTTGAAGTGTTGATGGTTTTAACCCATGGTTTTGCAAAACCATGGGCTGGTATTCAATGAACATAGTCCATATTAGGGGCTCCCATGGTTTTAGAAAACCATGGGCACACATGTAAGGTCCAGATCAAAGCTCAGTTTTCGATGAACGATCTTAACGGTTCTTGAATTCCTATAAATACCCACCCTCACTTCCTCCCAAAGCACACTTGAATCTGATTTTGGCTCTCTAAGTTGAAGTTTATGCTTCATACCTGAGAGTAAATTGGATCAAGAGCTTGCGGGGACCTTCTGTAAGTATCCTTTCGTTCTTTTCATTCGTTTTTGTCGTTAAAGTCAAACTGCGCTTGACTTTCTGCATTGACTAGTTTATGGTCAACACGAAGTTCGTTTGAACTTCATAACATGAGCATAATCACGATGGTTATAGTCCCTAGTGACTACACCTACTGATTACCACGTTATCTAGGCTCAGTGACGAGTCGTAGTTTCGGCCAAAATGCGTTTTCTCGCGTATTTTGTAACCAAACTACTCTAGGATATCAAAACCGTTTGTTTTGATATCAAAACCTGTTTTCTAACTTAACTAAACATGTTCTAGCATGTTTAGCTAGTCATTTTTTTAGATTAGTACTTGTGTGGAGCCGAAAGTCAAGCGGACTAAACACCCGCTTAGACTTTCGAATACGACCCGTTTGGTCGATCTTTAGGATCCGACCAAACATGTTAAGTGACCATAGTAGCGTAGGGAATAACCTTCCGTGGTTATATCTTATGGTCACTTAGGTTTGATTAGTCGCATGATAGGTAGTTTATATGCCTTAGGTAAATTACCAAAATGCCCTTTTTACGCCAAAATTCATTTTAAGCATATGTAACATAATTTTTGATATCTAAACTGATTTAGCAACAATATTAGACATGTTAAGGCATATTTTATTTATCATAGGGCTAGTTAGGCATTCCGAACGCATTTTACGCGAACGACGCGTTAAAGTAGCATAAGCTACCTAAACGGGTCGTAATGGGTCGTAAGCACTTAGGTTAGGTTTCATTTTAGTATGTAGGCTTTGTTAAACCATATTACACGAGTTCCCATACTCGTTTGGTTTACGAACCCTCATTCTATCGGATCCTCCGATTTAGGTCCGTTTATTAACATAGTTACCTATATTAGGGGCCGTTTGATTTCCGTGATCTCTAGCATTGTTTGGTTGTTACACAAGGACTTCTAGGCAATCTCAAGTGAGTACATAGACCCCTCTTTTACTGTTTTCAAACTATTTTGGGGTGAAACACATGTGCCTACTTGTTACTTTTGTGCTTTCCATGTTTTCACATCATATACCTGCTATGTTCATTAGTACATATATAGTACATGATTTACATTACATTAGTTGCATATGTTTACTCAACATATGGACACATTGATTTACATTACCTTGTTTGCTATGTATGTTTACTCAGCATGCTAGCACATTGTTTTTCATTACATTTTGTTGCATATGCTCATCCAGCATATGAACACATTATATTACATTTTGAACCGTTTATAACTATTTAACTATGTGAACCGTTGTAACCATTCGACTATGTGAACCGTTGTAACCATTTGACTATTTGAACCGTTGTAACCATTTGACTATGTGAACCATTATAACCATTTGATTATGTGAACCGTTTGTAACTGCTGAACCGTGTGAACCGTATTTGACCATACATAAACATTTCTACAATTGTTAAACATTACATTTTGGTGGTTGTTTGGGTAAGTGATTTAAGTAACGAGGCGACGTGTAATACGATAAAAACATGGTGGATACGCCGCTGGTACTTCCTATATATAAGTGCTTTTATGGTATTACATATCGTAGCGTTATTTAAACCATTTCAGTTTAGACATATTACATTTACAACACATTTTCACATAAACATCGTTTTACAAATAACTTAACTTATACAAACTCATTTTTACTTGGTTATTCGCTTAACCATACATTATTCTTTTATACATATATATCATTTGGTTTATTCATCACTTTTCAAATGAATTTATGAAAGGAAACACTCAACAAGATTCATGACTACTTTTTATTAAACAGTTTCTTTAATCTCAAGTCATGAATCCTATTTTCACAAAACCTATGTATCTCACAGGCATTTTTATGCTGACGTACCTATTTTCACATGTGTTTTCAGGAGCTGTTGCATAGGATGTTCGAGACACACTTAGGCGGACCTGGGCCTTAGTGACTTAAAACAAAGCAAGAACTAGTTGAATTACGTTATGTACTCTTTGTTTCTTGTTTAAGACAATGTAACTCTCTTGTTTGATAAATAAAACGTAACTTTAATATCCATGGTTGTGAAACAATTAATTCTGTTACAACACTCCCCGACGTTTCTGCCACGTTTCGTTGTTTTACGTGGTCGGGGTGTGACAGAAAAGTTGGTATCAGAGCCAATGGTTATAGGGAATTAGGTTATTAGTAATGCTTTGACCTAGACTATAACCTTCCTAGGACCCTAACGCGAGTTTACTTGCGTTTAGTCATAAAACAATACCGGTGCCTATCTTTAGGCAGCAACCACAACGAGAACATCAATTCCGAATCCGCTTTGAAAATTAATCATCTGTTTTTGGATGATTGATTACTAGGTTTTGAACCCTCTGTTGTAAGGTTTTGAACCCTCTGTTAAAAGGTTTTGAACCCCTTTGAGTTTTCAAAATTCGTCAAAAGTTTTGGGTCCTAAATAGTGTGAACACGTGCAAACTGGAAGAGTGAATGCCTGTACCCTGGGTTTTCTGTCTAAGGCTAGAGTGTTCGTACAAATCCACATAATCGAACCAGTCACTCTTACCTGGGAACTCTTGGGGTGAGTGTCCACTTATAGGCGAGCATGTCTTCGCGATACATTATGAGGACCTACTTGCTTTGATTCAGCCTTTATGTGTCGTTTGTTTGCCTTGTGGTAACAAACAAATGACCACCATCTTTGCTTTTGTCAAATTTTGTATCACCTCATCCTTTTCATCTAATCATCTCGCTCGTTTCCTTTCATGTTTCCCTCCTTTTAGAATGCCTCCTCGACGCGACAATCAGATAGCGAATGCCGAACTGGCAGAAATCATCGCGCAGCAAATGGCTGCTGCTTTCCCAAATCTTATTGCTCAACTGAACCAAGCCAACAACAACAATAATGCTCCATGCAATTTCAAGAATTTCAATTCGGCTAAGCCACTCAAGTTTAGTGGTTCTGAAGGAGCAACTGGGCTCCTACAATGGTTCGAGAGCACTGAGAGTACATTTTATCACGTTCAGTGTCCTGATAATCGCAAGGTCGAGTTTGCTTCCATTGTGTTTTTTAAGAGGGCTCTTACATGGTGGAACGGGGTTATGAGAGACCGTGGTGCTGAGATTGCTTTAGCACAGACTTGGGCCGAGCTTAGGGCCCTTATGATGAAGGAGTTCTGTCCTCGCTATGAACAGAGGGCTTTAGAATGGGAATTTGATGATTTGAAGCAAGATAGTGGTGAGCATCGGGCTTACACTGATAGGTATGAGGAGTTGAGTTTGTTATGCCCAAACATGGTTACGCCTTTGGGTAAGGCAATCGAAAAGTACATTGATGGCCTCCCTGACTCAATACAAGACATTATGACTGGTAGCAACCCTACTTCAGTTAGGCAGGCCATTGAGCTATCTGCAACCTTGACTGAATCTCAGATCAGGAAAGGTAAACTTTTTCAAAAGCGTGACAAGAAACCAATCAAGGAATCAAAGACCATGGATGAACAGACTGGATCCCCTAAGAAGTCAAAGAAGCGAAAGGCTTCTCAGAACTTCGCCATGGTCACTCACAATGGTCAAGCCATCCCCAACCAACCAGCTCAACCTCCTACTAGGAAGCCCTACAACGGAACTGCACCCTTGTGCAACCAATGTAGCCTACATCATCATGCTGGTGTGAAGTGCCGCACATGCCAAGTTTGTGGACTCATAGGTCATACGGCGAGGGGTTGCCCAACAGCAGCTGCACCAAATCAAGGTAACAACAATCCTGCTCAAGGTCATTTTCCACCAGGTTCTTGCATCAACTGTGGCGAGATGGGCCATTTCCAAAGAAACTGCCCAAAGCTTGCTAATGCGAATCCAGTGCAGGGATGAGCATCTGACCAAATGGAAGACAACGCTGTTTAGAAATAATCACGTCTTATGTATTATTTTCTTTTGTTGTCAAGGTCCATGAAACAGTTTTTATCGTTGTTTATAAATAAAGCTTTTATTTTACAATGCAATATACAAATATTGATGTGGTTGCATGTGTAAACAACATATCCCCTACAATACCGACAATCAAGGAACCGTATCCCTTGAAGAACAGACTACCCCCAAAATTCTTCCACTTTATGATCTCTTGCGTTTTCCACGAAAATCCTAAGTACCCGTTTCTTCCAAGGAAAACGAAGTACAAGGCGCAAGTTACAACTCTGGACGAATACCCACTCCTTAATGGGGTACCTAAGGATATTCCCGTAAGTCCTTAATTGTTGTATACCCTAATTCGAATGTGGTGATTCCTTGTAATCAAAACTCGAATTTTTAGAAGATCATCCTATCTTTTCAGATAGATGCTTGAGGACGGGTTCCTGGTATGCCTTGAATACCCATGTTCAAATCAACGCAAAGTTAATAACAATCAATAACAAGATAATAACAATTAATAACCAAGAAAACAATTATGTGCTTATGTGTTCATTTTCTTATATTTTTGTGTGATCAAAATTTTGTTATCCAAATCCTCGTAGAATCTTCCATATCTTCGTATAAGGGATTCATAGTAGGATACCCAAAGGTACTACCTAAAATCCTTAATGGACTTCTACGTTGTAGTTAAGTCCCTTGGATTATAAAGTACTACTCCATAATTAGACCCCTTGAGTGGTCTAGTTAAACAGATTGATCCAAAAAAAAATCTGGTTAGGAATATCATGTGATGATATAGCTGAAAGGACTCCTTGGTGGCCTAATTAAAAAGATCATCTGTCGATCTAATTAAAAGGACCCTATGGTAGTCTAGTCACCCTCATCACAGGTTTGAATTTTCTTCCCCTAAACATTACAAATCAAACTGTGTGGACTGTGCAAGGAATTACGTAATTATGGATGCATACATAATTATGGAATTTAGTGCACAGAAATCACAGCAAGTTCTGTCATGTATTTAGAGTTAACCCAATTCATTTCCAACTCTGATGAAGCAACCGTTGAAAATGACTCCGTCTGTTCATTTTCGTTTCTAAAGATTATCGGTTGAGGAAATGAATATCTGTTTGTTTATCCTTTTCATTTTCGTTTCTGAGGAAGCAACCGTTGAGGATGACTCCGTCTGTTCATTTTCGTTTCTAAAGATTATCCGTTGAGGAAATGAATATCTGTTTGTTTAATCCTTCATTTCCATTTCTGATGAAGAAACCGTAGAAAATGACTCCTTCAGTTCATTTTCGTTTCTGAAGATTACCCGTTGAGGAAATGAATATCCGTTTGTTTATCCTTTTCATTTCCGTTTCTGAGGAAGCAACCGTTGAAGATGACTCCGTCTGATCGTTTTCATTTCTAAAGATTATCCGTTGAGGAAATGAATATCCGTTTGTTTAATCCTTCATTTCCAATTCTGAAGAATACCCGTTGAGGAAAATGATTCCGTTCGTTCATTTTCATTCTCAAGAGTATCCGTCGAGGGAAATGAATGTCCGTTTGTTTAATCCTTCATTTCCAATTCTGAAGAATACCCGTTGAGGAAAATGACTCTGTTTGTTCATTTTCGTTTCTGAAGATTATCCGTTGAGGAATATGACAGGATTATGCCTTGCATATCTTTGATGATCATTTAACACAAAGTCACAGACAGACTCCTATGAATAAATTTCGGGATGAAAATTTCTAAAGTAGGGGAGACTGTGACACCTGGGTCACTGCGACCATCAAACAAACACCAAACCAATGAAATATTGTATTTCATACTTGGGATTTGTATAAATATGTGTATCTTTTGCACATATCAATTCTTGTTCGATTTCAAGCTTTAAATCGCTTTCTGGAAGGTTATACGCGCACTGATGCATAAATATAACCAGTTTAATGCAACGAACACTCTGTAATAGTGAAATAGGCTTAACATACCTTAAATAACCTTTACATAACTTAGAAATAAGTTTTGAAGGCTTTGGTATGGCAAAATCAAGTTTAATCGCCTACAGGGACTTAATTTGACAAACTGCGAAAGTATGACGATTCGTACTAGAACAGACATTCCGGAACATGACCATAAGTTAAACATACCATAAATATCCTTTACATAGCTTAGAAATAGGCTTTGAGGAGTTCGGTGTGCTAAAACAAACTTTTGGGTCATTCAGGGACTAAAAGCGTCAAAAAGTGCACAAGTTTGCATTTTCGCGCATAACTTACATTCTGAATACATCCGGGCATCCAAAAATTTATGTAATCATTAAAATATTATTTTTTAGTGATTGGCTTGTCAAAAATCCTTTCGTCGCGCAATTTGGATCGTTTTTGCGTTAGTTACGACTTCCGTCGTAATTAAGCGAATAACGCAACCGTACGACCAAACGAACCGACATTAGAGATGTTTTTGAGCATATTTTAAGTTCCCTATACTATAACTTTATTTTAGAGCCTTGAAATGGGGTTAACGGGGCTTAAAAGTGCCAAAAATCAAGTTTTACAAGTGCAGGGACCATTTTTGAAATTTCTGGCAGATTCAATGAACCTAGTCCATTTTGAAGTGTTGATGGTTTTAACCCATGGTTTTGAAAAACCATGGGCTGGTATTCAATGAACATAGTCCATATTAGGGGCTCCCATGGTTTTAGAAAACCATGGGCACACATGTAAGGTCCAGATCAAAGCTCAGTTTTTTATGAACGAACTTAACGGTTCTTGAATTCCTATAAATACCCACCCTCACTTCCTCCCAAAGCACACTTGAATCTGATTTTGGCTCTCTAAGTTGAAGTTTATGCTTCATACCTGAGAGTAAATCGGATCAAGAGCTTGCGGGGACCTTCTGTAAGTATTCTTTCGTTCTTTTCATTCGTTTTTGTCGTTAAAGTCAAACTGCGTTTGACTTTCTGCTTTGACTAGTTTATGGTCAACACGAAGTTCGTTTGAACTTCATAACGTGAGTGTAATCACGATGGTTATAGTCCCTAGTGACTATACCTACTGATTACCACGTTATCTAGGCTTAGTGACGAGTCGTAGTTTCGGCCAAAACGCATTTTCTCGCGTATTTTGTAACCAAACTACTCTAGGATATCAAAACCATTTGTTTTGATATCAAAACCTGTTTTCTAACTTAACTAAACATGTTCTAGCATGTTTAGCTCGTCATTTTTTTAGATTAGTGCTTGTATGGAGCCGAAAGTCAAGCGGACTAAACACCACTTAGACTTTCGACCACGACCGTTTGGTCGATCATTAGGATCCGACCAAACATGTTAAGTAACCATAGTAGCGTAGGGAATAACCTTCCGAGGGTATACCTTATGGTCACTTAGGTTTGATTAGTCGCATGATAGGTAGTTTATATGCCTTAGGTAAATTACCAAAATGCCCTTTTTACGCCAAAATTCATTTTAAGCCTATGTAACATAATTTTTGATATCTAAACTGATTTAGCCACAATATTAGACATGTTAAGGCATATTTTACTTATCATAGGGATAGTTAGGCATTCCGAACGCGTTTTACGAGAACGACGCGTTAAAGTAGCATAAGCTACCAAAACGGGTCGTAATGGGTCGTAAGCACTTAGGTTAGGTTTCATTTTAGTATGTAGGCTTTGTTAAACCATATTACAAGAGTTCCCACACTCGTTTGGTTTACGAACCCTCATTCTATCTGATCCTCCGATTTAGGTCCGTTTATTAACATAGTTACTTATATTAGGTGCCGTTTGATTTCCGTGATCTCTAGCATTGTTTGGTTGTTACACAAGGACTTCTAGGCAATCTCAAGTGAGTACATAGACCCCTCTTTTACTGTTTTCAAACTATTTTGGGGTGAAACACATGTGCCTACTTGTTACTTTCGTGCTTTCCATGTTTTCACATCATATACCTGCTATGTTCATTAGTACATATATAGTACATGATTTACATTACATTAGTTGCATATGTTTACTCAACATATGGACACATTGATTTACATTACCTTGTTTGCTATGTATGTTTACTCAGCATGCTAGCACATTGTTTTACATTACATTTTGTTGCATATGAACACATTATATTACATTTTGAACCGTTTATAACTATTTGACTATGTGAACCGTTGTAACCATTCGACTATGTGAACCGTTGTAACCATTCGACTATGTGAACCGTTGTAACCATTTGACTATGTGAACCGTTATAACCATTTGATTATGTGAACCGTTTGTAACTGCTGAACCGTGTGAACCGTATTTGACCATACATAAACATTTCTACAATTGTTAAACATTACATTTTGGTGGTTGTTTGGGTAAGTGATTTAAGTAACGAGGCGACGTGTAATACGATAAAAACATGGTGGATACGCTGCTGGTACTTCCTATATATAAGTGCTTTTATGGTATTACATATCGTAGCGTTATTTAAACCATTTCAGTTTAGACATATTACATTTACAACACATTTTCACATAAACATCATTTTACAAATAACTTAACTTATACAAACTCATTTTTACTTGGTTATTCGCATAACCATACATTATTCTTTTATACATATATATCATTTGGTTTATTCATCACTTTTCAAATGAATTTATGAAAGGAAACACTCAACAAGATTCATGACTACTTTTTATTAAACAGTTTCTTTAAACTCAAGTTATGAATCCTATTTTCACAAAACCTATGTATCTCACAGGCATTTTTATGCTGACGTACCTATTTTCACATGTGTTTTCAGGAGCTGTTGCATAGGATGTTCGAGACACACTTAGGCGGACCTGGGCCTTAGTGACTTAAAACAAAGCAAGAACTAGTTGAATTATGTTATGTACTCTTTGTTTCTTGTTTAAGACAATGTAACTCTCTTGTTTAATAAATAAAACGTAACTTTAATATCCATGGTTGTGAAACAATTAATTCTGTTACAACACTCCCCGACGTTTCCGCCACGTTTCGTTGTTTTACGTGGTCGGGGTGTGACATACAGGTAGTGTCTCCATATCTTGAGTGCGAAGATAACAGCTCCCAAATCCAGATCGTGGGTAGTGTAGTTCCTTTCGTGAACCTTTTGTTGGTGCATGCGTCTGTCGACTTCATCTTGTATCGAGTCTTGTGTTGTACTAGATAGATCAGGGCACGAAAAAAGAGAAAGTGTATAAAGGTAATTTCTCTTGAAATGGTTACATGACCATTTCAAACGAAATCAAGATTGTTAATTTCGTTTGAGTGTGCTTCAAACGAAATCACTAATTTCGTTTGAGACAGCTTCAAATGAAATCAACACACCTATA
This sequence comes from Helianthus tuberosus, assembly GCA_030545235.1. Lineage (NCBI taxonomy): Eukaryota > Viridiplantae > Streptophyta > Magnoliopsida > Asterales > Asteraceae > Helianthus > Helianthus tuberosus. Next base: position 148,862,925 of record CM060372.1, read on the forward strand.
AATACCTTGAGTGCCATTTCATTTGTAACGGTTCCGGTTTGTGCAACAAAGTGCTGCCGAAGTGTCGTCTTGCTGTAAATCATTGTGAAATCAATATAACGACAGTTTAAAATGTATATCTTGCTGAATTGACCTCGATACGTCTATTTCCTCCTTTCGTATTGAGTAAAATTCTTCTGATCGACTCGTTCGGGTCTGAAAACGATCCTACAAGTGGTATCAGAGCTCAGGAGGAAGAGTTTATACCAATTCAGCTGCAAATTCTATTTTTCTACACCTTTTTTCAAAATTAAACATGTTTTCTTGGTTAAAATTGGATAATCTTTTCACAATGTGTGCGTAACTGTGTTTTAACAAACCCTTAAGAGTTTCAGAAATAAATTCGACTTAAAACTTGACAAATTGGACCAAAATTAGACCGAAAGGATGACATCATACTGATTTCGTTTGAGTTGTTCTGATAATCTCGTTTGAAATTAGACATCTTACCTGACATCATACTGATTTCGTTTGAGTTGTTCTGATAATCTCGTTTGAAATTAGACATCTTACCTGATTTCGTTTGAAAATTCTTGGTAATTTCGTTTGAATTGGGTATCTCGCTTGAACAACTTGGTTTCAATCTGCAACTTCGTTTGGAGATTTTGTTTAAATCTGCAATTCCGTTTCAAAGTAGTGATTCCGTTTGAGATTTTAAACGAAATAAGGGATTTCGTTTGAAGGTGGTAATTCCGTTTGAGAGGGAATTTAGTTTGAACCTGGTATTTCATTTGAACAGTCTGTTTTGTGAATTTTGAAAAACTGAAACATGGAAGAGGAATTCTACAACGCATTCGCTACTCCAGTTACCCCTATTACTCTTGCACAGAACACGATGTTGGAAAATGAAACGGGGACGATGCAAAAACCGCCTAAGCTCATGAACATCGAGGAGTATAAGGGTTGGGAAGGACGTTTTGAAAACTGGGTACAAGCAAATTATCTGGATGCTTGGGAATGTGTCGAGACGAAATACGTTAGACCGATGAATGATGATGAGGAGATTATTGCTATTAAGGATCTGAGTGCCGAAAATAGAAAGAAATACAAAGATGAAAAAATGATGTTAAGTCTTCTACAACAAGCTGTGAAAGAAGATATCTTGGTGTTATTGCAACACAATGGAACTTCTTATTCAATCTGGAAAGCGTTAAAATCAAAGTTTCATGGAAGTCAAGAGATGGTCAAGAACAAGAAATCACTTTTGAAGAAAGAGTTCGATCTGTTTCGTGGTTTGAAAAATGAAAGTACAAAGCAAATCATTGAGAGATACTGCAATTTGCTAGCCAACATGAAGAGGTTGAGCATCGAGAAAGATAATGATGAGTTGATTAAGAAGCTAGCTGATGCATTGCCATATGAGACTTGGGGTACATATCTCATGATGTTGAGGAACAAGAAAGGTTTTAGCAATCTGACACTGAGCAAGTTCATTGAAAAGATTGAGGCTCAGGAGATGGAACAGAGAAAGGTTTTAAGAATGAAAGATTTCGATGGTGAACAAGATATTGGTCTTTATTACAAAGGTGGTGTCAGTGATAAAACTACCAACATGTCACCGAAGGTTGAGACAGCTTTCAATGCAAAGATTTCTTTAGGAAGTTCATCCAAAGGATCAAACAGCAACACAAGTTTTTCATCATATCCATCATTTGATCCAAACATTTCAACAACCAAGATTGGCAAGAAGCTACAATGCAACATTGTTTTGAATCTGGAGAATGATGAGGATTATTCAGCAGAAATAGCTAAGAGTCACATGTCTTTGTTGGGAACTGTGTTGGAGTTTTATGGAAGTTTTGTGGCTGGTCGGATCGGGAATCCAATGTTGACAAAAGAGGATTACGATCAAATAGATGCTGAAGAGATGGAATTGATGGACATAAAGTGGTGTTTGGCAAGTGTGTTGAGACGAGCTGAGAAATTTAAGCAGATCGCAGGAAGATATGACTTACGTGAAGCTAATGTTTCTACTTTAGGTTTTGATAAATCTAAAGTCGCTTGTTTTCGTTGCAGGGAAAAAGGACACTTCAAGAGGGAGTGCAAAAACCGCGAAGCAAGTGGAGCTCAAAATCCGTTCAACAACAACAATGATTACTACCGGAAGGCCATCTATCATCAAGTTGCACAACAACAACAACAAGAACCACAAGTGGCACATGGTAGAAAATGAATCAAAGAATCTTCAAAGAGAGCTTGTATGGTGAATCAGGATGACACAGAGCCAACAAAAGGATTCAGTTGGGATAAATATATTTCAGCTGATAACAAAGCATGCCTGATAAACCAAGATGATGAAAAATTACCGGAAGGATTTAACTGGGAAGGTTTTAGTTGGGATGATTATGATCCAAACAAAACTACAACTCACAAAGCTTATGTCGCTCGTGTTGAAGAAGATAGTGATGATGATAGAGAGTATTATGCAAGAAGAATGGAAGCTGATTTGAAATTAATGGCAGAGAGTGATAGTGAAGATGAAAAACTAAAAAGAAAAAGAAAAAGGTCAAAACACCAGACAATAGTGATGACGAAGATGTAAGCTTATGTCGCTCGTGTTGAAGAAGATAGTGATGATGATAGAGAGTATTATGCAAGAAGAATGGAAGCTGATTTGAAATTAATGGCAGAGAGTGATAGTGAAGATGAAAAACTAAAAAGAAAAAGAAAAAGGTCAAAACACCAGACAATAGTGATGACGAAGATGTTCTAGTGATAAGGAAAAAGGTAAAGGAAGTACAAAAGTTCAAAGTTGATGAAGAAGTTGATGCAAGAAAGATTCCGGTGGTTTGTGAAAACTGTGAGATTATAAAGAAGAAAAACAGTGAGTTGATGAACAACATGAATAGGCTGAAGGAGTCTTATGATGTTCTAAACAAAGCCATGAATCAATACAATCAATCAAGTGAAGAACAAACAACAGCCATGAAAACACTTCAGGGAGCTTTCATGATAAAGCATAAAGTTGTGAACAACTACATCGAGAAGTGTGCTGTGCTAGAACAGAAACTTGAAACACAAAGAATTGAAACTGAAAGAGTTAATCGTTTGTTGAAAAGTTACTCATGTACTTCTTATGTCATTGACAGGATTTATCTAACTGTTGAAGGCATGAAGGCTTTTGAAGACGATGAAGTAACTGAAGAAGAGAAGGTATCTGAAGAAAAGACTTCTGAAATGAAGAAAGAAAAGAAAAAGGATACTAAAGAAAAGACATCTGGTAAGAAACAAGGTGTCAGTTACAAAAAGTGTCCACCCCCGCTTGAAAATGGATATTCTCCGAAAAATCCAAATTCAGAAAGAGTCGAAAAAGCAACAAATTTACAGTGGGAGTCGGAGTATTCAGTTAACTTGCCAGATAATATTGATGTCATGTTTACGTCATCTGACACTGATCATGAGTCCGAGTTAATAAAGAAAGTGGTTGATCAGGTGTTGGATAAAGATGAATCCGAGGAGTCAAAGTCGGAGTCTATGTAACAGTCAAAGTCTGAGTCCAGCATTCCGAGTCAAATCGACAAACAGGGAAAAAGGGTTTACAATAAAGCATTTCTTCTATCAAAATCTAATTTGAATGACGAAACATTCAAAGTTGTGTATAAATTGAATGATTCTGACAAATTATATTCTGATGAGGAATTTCCAATAAGAGGTGTTAAACCAGAAATGATCAAAAAGGTTTTCAAACTAACAGAAATTAATATTTCTGAAATAAAGGATGTAAATCTTAATGATAAGCCTAAAAAGTACACCTCAAGAGTTCAACAAAGAGAAAACAAGAAAAAGGGTTACAGTTCTGGTTCTGGTTATCGAAAGAAACCAAACCATAACGGTAATTTCAAAAAGAAAGGATTAAGATTTATTCCACCAGAAAATCATAAAAATGAAAAATATGTTAGAGATTTTAAATCAAAAATGATATTCGTTTCAGGTACAACTACTGAAGAGGAAAAAGAAAACTGGTTCAGAAAGCAGTCGAACAGAGAATTCCTTGCGAAGAAGCAAGAAGAGATGAAGACTGTTGATCAGATGAAAGAAACGAGAACCTGTTTCCAATGCAACACTGTTGGTCATATTGCTAAGAATTGTTTCAAGGCAAAACAATCAAAACAGGAAGTTTCTCGTAATTTGAAAGAAAAAGTGGTTGAGTTTGAACCACCAATTGATAGATCAAAACTTTTTAAAGATTCAAAATTTGAAATTGGTGAATGTTCAAACAGATTTTACAAGAGAAGGGCAAACTTTGACAACCAAAAGTGGGTTGTTAAGAAGTCGTACGACAGTTCTAACGATGATTCTGATAGGTCAAAATCAGAGGAGCTAACTTCGAGCGATGAATCTGATTCCACAAAATCAGAGGAGCCACAGGTTGAAATTAAAAGTGAAAAATCAGTGCCGATTGTGGATGATGTAAATTTTCCACCACTTCGGACTGAAAATTTTAAGAAGAAAGTTGGTAAAATTGAATTTCAAATCAATTTTTCTCAGAAAAGAAAGAGTTTGATATTGAGAAAGCCTTCAATTCAAAAGTTCATAACATTTTTGGAAAAAGGGTTGACAGGAAGGTAAAAGGAGTCAAGGAATTTTACGAGAAGAAAACAAAGAAGCAAGGTAAAGTATCATCCCTGGTTTATGACTGGGATGGTACCTATTATGAACAGTAAAATCCTGGACTTGCCGGAGCTCCCAAGTTGGTAATCGTGGAGCATGAATCGGCATCATTCTTTGCTTATAAAAATTGTTTTTGTAGAAGTATGACTTGCCGGAACTCCCAGGTTGGTAAGTGTGGAGTAGGAATTGGCATTTTGAGAATTTAACGTACAGGTTGGTAAGCATTGGTAAGCAAACCGACATGTGGTTGAAAAAGAGGTTTTACCTACAGTGGTATTTGATTGAAATTGTGGAGGTGATCTTACAAGTGGTAAATCAAGGACATTAAGTTGTACTTGATCTCCTACATGAGGTATTTTGGAAAAACAATATGATGAACCCCTACCATACAAATGGTATATAAAATCAACAAAACTTATTTTCCAGAAAAACCATTTGATTAAAACAAACTTAAGTGTTTTGAAATCATAATGGGAAAATAGTTTGTTTTGAGGGGGAGTTCTGATTGTTTATGCCAAGAGGATGGCGAATTGAAGTGATTCGATATCAGTTGTCATGTTGTTTATACAGTTTGTTTTCAAATTTCCTTTTATTGTGTTTGCATTTTAGGGGGAGTAAGAATTTTCAGAAAATCCAAAAACATTTGAAAATTTGAAAAAGATAAAAACATGATAAATTCAAAAATGAGTTTTGTGTCAAAGAAGAGGAAATGATAGTACATCAGTAGACTATCACAACATGCTAAAGAAATGGAAAGTAAAAAATGTGATAAACGGTCTCACTGATGATGTGCCAGTAGGTTTTTTCACATTTAGTAGATTGTGACGACATATAAACCTAAATTTAAACTTGCTTATATCGTGGGGAAACATCTCTCGGATATATGGGTAACCCCCGAAATCTTGTTTGAAAGGTCCCCCTTTCTGAGATACTAGGTCTTTATACTCAGTGATATCTGGGGTATTATCCCGGGACTTCTGATTTTGCGGGAGCAATAGCCTAGTCCCCGGAGAATACTTTACGCTTGCTTGAAATATAGCTCACCCTCAGCATAAAAAATGATGAAACATTGAAAAATGCTAATCATGTGCTGTTGAAACAAAAGATCCTCTAAAGGGGACCCACCAGAAGCCGTCATCTCTCTGCTGAACGGAAGTTCTGACCTGAGCTCTCACGGTTCTTCGCAATTATAACCCCTTACAGATATCATCTGTGGTATACTCACCTGTAAGACTGAATATTGGGATCTGGATACGAGAGTATATTCTGTGGTGGGACACGCGATTAAGTTTAAGTGCTTAATACATTAATCCATATCTCGAAACAGTTGAACTTTGTGTGAAAATTTAAGTGGACCAGTATACTGACAATCTAAGTGAATCGTTTAGAACTTAAAATGTTTAAAGCTTAACGGTGTTGGTGATTTGTCTCAAAAACTGATATGATCCTCTTACGCAAACTCACAAAAATATGGTTTGTAAATATTTTTTTTCTGTATTTCATTACTTTAAAAAAAAATCCAAAAATATTTTAGTGAGTTTTAGCATAATTTTTGAAAAATACAAAAAGAGTTTCGATAACTGATGTTGGAAAACTGATTTTCAAAATTCCAAGTGTTAAACATGATGAACAAAATCGGGTTGGGAGAATGTGTTTTGAAAAGAAAAATGATATATCTTCAAGTATTTTCATCAGAGATCTACATTGTAAAATCATTCATTGATTAAATAATTCCTGCATGTGGATTACTGTCTGAATATTTTATCCACAAGTGTTCATTAGATGATAAGAATTATTTTTACAAGTGATCATCAGAAAATTTATTTTTGGGTAGAGAATGTGCAGGATATCTGAGTGATAGAGAGCCAGGTTCCTATTCCTGAGGACTCTGTGATTTTAACAAGCCAGGCTGGGATCCCAGCATATCGAAAAGGGGAGTTTGAAGACACTTAAAGGAAGGAGTATGTTGGTGCTGATGAAAAAGAGAAAAGAGAAGATTTGAGGATGCTTACAGTGTCAGATACTTCAAAGGAGTTCGAAAGGACTGATAAAGACTGAAGATGCGAAGACTCGACACTGAAGACTCGTCAACATTCGAGGGGGAGTCTGTTGGTGCATGCGTCTGTCGACTTCGTCTTGTATCCAGTCTTGTGTTGTACTAGATAGATCAGGGCATGAAAAACGAGAAAGTGTATAAAGGTAATTTCGCTTGAAATGGTTACATGACCATTTCAAACGAAATCAAGATTGTTAATTTCGTTTGAGTGTGCTTGATGTGTTCAAAATGTAACATATAAATTTCATCAAATGAGGCATAAAACTAACCCTTTTTTAGTACTAATGTTGGAAAAAGTGTGCTTTTGTCTTCCTTTTGTATTTTCAGGATTAAATGAGCTCAAATTAACAAAAGAAGCAAAAAGACATCAAAATCTAACATAAATACAAGAAAAAGGACAAGACGTGGCATGCCCGACCCCTCAACAGCATCTCCCAAAGCGAAAACAAGAAGAAAGCTGAGCATGGGGCTGTGCCCAGCTGAGCATGGGGCTGTGCCGAGCTCGACACGGGGCGTGCCGAGCTCGACACGGGGCGTGCCCAGCTCAACACGGGCCGTGCCCAGCTCAGCACGGGGCAGTGCTCAGGATGGACAGCCCTGGCACTAAAGACAAATCTGTAGAAGCTTCTATTGCCCACCACGGGGCCGTGTCCAGTGAACACGGGGGCGTGGCGAAAGTACAGCAGGCGCATTAATTGTAATTGCGAATTACAATTAATGAAGAGAGAGAGTGTCAGACAGGCACGGGGGCGTGTCCAGCGGACACGGGGCCGTGCCCAGCCTTCTGTTCAGCCTATAAATAGGAGTGCTTGGTTTCATTTCAAACCATCCCTTGGCACACCACCTCTCTCACACTTCATCCACCACCCACCACCATCACAACACCATCATCCACCACCATCATCCATTGTCCATCGTAGAGTGCGTGAGTCGTCTCGGGATCCAAGATTGATCGTAAGAGTTCTTGACAATCAAGGCCATGTTTGCCTAAGTCTCTTACATCACTTGGTGAAGACAAAGTGTCTAGTATAATACTTTTTATTTCTAATCTTTTGCACTTTTTATTTGGTTTTGTATTAATGACTTTAATAACTAGTTACTTATGTTGAAGGTGATCTTTCCTTATCGTTTGTCCGTGGTGTCTTTGCATTATTTTACTGTCTATATAAAATAAAAGATTTACACCATTCATATCTCCACGGTCTATATGGAGGTATGTTGGCTACCTGGTCGGGGGTTAAGGGAACGGTTTGGTAAAGGTCTTGCCATTGTTCAGCGTTTAGAGGTCCTGCAATGGACCTGGGTCAAATTTAGTAGGACCTCCTTCAATGCTTCACGGTATTGGATGGCGGGGGTCCAAACTCTTTGATCCCCTCATAAGTTAACTACTATTAATACTATAACCCGGCTATTTAGGACTGTATCCCTGCTGACTCAGACTACTTAGTCGAGGGTAACGTCACCGCCAAAAGCGGGGCCTACCATAATTTGCATTAATAACTTAATTAATTATCTTCCAATAATCCACCCTTTTAGGACTGTATCCTTGCTGACTCAGACTACTGGGGTGAGGGTAACGTCACCTTCAAAAGAGGGGCCTACTACAATAACTAAGATAATCTCTTAAATATGTGCAAAAGTGCGGAAATAATCAAAGGTTATACTAGATATGAGTCGGAACCAAGTGATTCATCTTGTCTATCTGTTTTTCTTTTATTTTTACTTTTCAGCATTTTAGTTAGTTTTTACTTTTCTTAGTTTAAATCATTTTTCTAAACTTTTTATTTTGGTTAGACGTTGAGGATAAACCGGTACTAAAAGCTCTTGTGTCCTTGGACGACCTCGGTATCTTACCAACGCTATACTACGCTCACGATGGGTGCACTTGCCCATATGTGTGTTTAGTGTTAGTAAAATATCGTGTTTTATAAATTTAAAACTTGGCTAAAATAAGTGTTAAAGGGGCTTAAAATATACACCTAATATATATAACACTTCACACGCATCAAGTTTTTGGCGCCGTTGCCGGGGACACAAGGATTTTAGGAAAGCTTAAAATCGACGGCCTAATCAGTTTTTCAAAACCTTTTCAAAACGGGCCCACATTTTTCTGCATTTTAGTTTAGTTTTGCATTTACAGTAGGTTGAACACGGGCCGTGCTCGCTGAACACGGTGCCGTGCTGCACATTTTCATAAAAACACCCAGTAACAATAGCTTGAACACGGGCCGTGCTCACTGAACACGCCCCGTGCTCAACGAAATCAGTAAATTTAATTAAAACGCCCAGATACAGATGCTGAACACGGGGCCGTGCTCACTGAACACGGGGCTGTGTCCAGCCTCTGTCTCCGTTTTTTGTTTTTGTTTTCTGATCTCGAGACTTAGTTGTGGTCTGCTGAGTGATTCTTATGGATCAATACTCAGGAGGTTACAACTACACCTATGTGGAGGATGATTATAGGGGTAATTATTGCACTAATTGTCGTAACGCACGATCGGTTCAAAATAATCGCTCATATCAACCATCCAATTCATACACCTACTATGAGGAGCCCAGGTACGAGCCATTAACTTCATACACATCCTATGAAGACCAAAGGTATGAACCTCCTCCCTCATACTCATATTTTGATGAACCAAGGTATGAGCCTTCATACTCATACTTTGAGGAACCAAGATATGAGCCACCACCTTCGTATGCTTACTATGAGGAACCTTGGCGTGAACAACCCACCTCATATGAGTATTATGAAGAACAAACTTACGAACCTTATCCATCATATGCTTACAATGAAGAACAGTGGTGCGAACCATCTACTTCATATGGGTATTATGAGGAACAAAGGGTCGAACAACCGGATTCAAGCTTTGAAAATACCGATTCTTTTTCTATAACCGAAGTAACCGAGAGGATATTAGAACACATTAGAGTTATCGATCGCTGTATAAGAGAATCTCGCGCAAGGGAAGAGGAGTCCCGCGCAAGAGAAGAATTAAAAAATGAAGAGATAACTGAAATTGTAAAAATGGAAGAACAAATAAGTGAAAAACCGACACATGAGTTAAACAACGAAAAAGGTGAGTCCGACAACGTTAAAATACAAGAAGAGTCTAATTTTGAAGAAATTAACCTCTTGTCACCTTCTTTCGAAAATTATTGTTTAGTACCCACTCATGCTAAGTTTTTAAAAGAGTTAAACACTAACACTAAAATTGACGAAACGGTAAGTGTTAAGTTAACTAATGATCAACCCTCGCTAATAAAAGAAGACCCATTTGAAATTAACATTACACCGGTTCCATGTTTCTTTCAAAATTCGTTTATTAGTAATGTCACAATTGATAAAGATCTTTGTGCTAACATAATGCCTAACTACATTTTCGAAAAATTAAGTATTAGTGATTTTTCTCCACTTCAAATACCCATTTTTCTATCCAATCGGAAGGTAATAAAATCAATCGGTATAGTTGAGGATGTATTGGTTCAAACAAATCAATTGGTAATCCCCACCGACTTTGTCATCCTCGATGACGCTCCTCTAGTGTTGGGACGACCATTTGTAAAAACTCACGAAGCTTTGAAAAACCGGAAGTACAACAATCTACCTCTTCAATTAGGGGCATTCAAAAAAAGTGTCGACCTTGAGCGATCAATGAAATATCCATTCGGCAATGATGACCCCCTAATGGAAGATGAGCCAGAACCACCTGATAAGGTGGGTCTAGCCAAGGACCCTTATAAACGTGGCGCACCACGGAGGCATTCCGCGGAACTATCCGTAGTTTAGTTTAGATTAACCTTTATGTTTTCTAGTTTAATTTTTATTTTTCAGGAATAAAACACACTCGGGATGGTGAAGGATGATAAGGGAAGCTTGAACCAACACCCCATACACAAAAACAGAGCCTCCCTACGATTTTTCTTCATTACAGCAAGTTCAACACGGGGCCGTGCTCACCCCAACATGCCCCGTGCCCAAGGTTCTGTCGAAAATGCCCAGTTCAGGTACCTAGACACGGGGCCGTGCTCACTGGACACGCCCCCGTGCCCAGCCTTCTGTTTACTTTTGGTACTGGCAGTCTGGACACTGGGCCGTGCTCAGCCAACACCACCCCGTGTTCAGCTACCCAGTACCATAAAATCTTGTTTTTAACCCATTTTTACACATTTAATCAGCCTAAAAACTTATTTTTGGGACATATTGAGGACAATGTGTAATTTAAGTGTGGGGGGGATGCTAAAACCTTGAATCTTGCAAGTCCTAATAACAAGCCTTACACAAAACTCTATTGGAACCGCTAATCACCCCAAATTTTTTCAAAAATTTTCAATTTTTTTTTACTTGTCTAGGTTTAATTTGGGAATTTCAAAATTCTAAAAAGGTTTTATTTTTACAAATTTACAACCGATAGCGTTGTGATAAAAAGAACCAACATAAGAAAATTATGAAAAGGCATGACAAGCTTAGTTGAAATTTAATTATATATACTTGAACACAAAAAAAACCCATTCCCACAAAAGTGAGTTTTGAGCCTTTATTGAGCATACAAATATATATCTTTAAATTAAATGCTCATTTTTCGTTTCTTGTGTGAATAGCCGCTCGGTTCTTACAACTCTAGAACTTGCCACGACGATACATTCCCGGTCCTTACCAACTTAAACCCGAGTAAGTAAATGATGGAGGCATTAGGACTAACCCTTTTTATTTCTACACCATTATTTTTCTTTTTTCTTACCACCTACCCAAAAATCCCCCTAGTTAACCCCTTTGAGCCTAAACCTTTTCATTTCTTAACCCAAACCAAACACCTTTTCACCCACCTAAACCCTTTTTATTTTTCACCATTTGTTTTAGTAACAAGCTCGGTTTTTCGTATGACTTTTAAAAAAAAAAAAATAAAAAAAAAAAAAATAAATTGTGTGTTGATGATGAAGCAAAATAAATAAACAAGCAAGTTCATCAAAAATAACTTTGTTTGAATACTGGCTTCATCAAGATAAAAAAAAATAAAAATAAAAAATTGCAAAAATAAAAAGTCTTTCGAAAACCGACGCTTGTTACGCTTTTTCGCCCTTTCTACTAACCACTAACCACTAACCCAACCACCTACCTTTAACCCAAGCCTAACCCTTCACCCAAAAAGTCCTCTTGATGTTTACAAAGTTATATAGTTAAAAAGGAGGAGGATTGATTGCTTGGCAAGCCTATGGTAGGAGTAATTTCCATGCCGCTCTCGAGTGATTCACTAAAATACATCTTCGGCCGAGTGTTGAGTGATCCCCGTGAGGTATGTGAACTCGTATATAAATAGAATTTTAAAGAGGCATGTTATGCCCTAATAAGTAATTTCTCTTATGAAAAGTTTTAATAAATCATGACGAATATGATTGTAAATAAATAAAAATAAAATTAAATAAAGAATCTTGGAAATCCCGACACTCTACGACAAGCCCAAAAACCTTCTTCTCTACCCATTCCATTTGGGAGTGTAATAGCCACATATTAAAGAGTTTTGCTTGAGGACAACCAAAGATTCAAGTGTGGGGGTATTTGATGTGTTCAAAATGTAACATATAAATTTCATCAAATGAGGCATAAAACTAACCCCTTTTTAGTACTAATGTTGGAAAAAGTGTACTTTTGTCTTCCTTTTGTATTTTCAGGATTAAATGAGCTCAAATTAACAAAAGAAGCAAAAAGACATCAAAATCTAACATAAATACAAGAAAAAGGACAAGACGTGGCATGCCCGACCCCTCAACAGCATCTCCCAAAGCGAAAACAAGAAGAAAGCTGAGCATGGGGCTGTGCCCAGCTGAGCATGGGGCTGTGCCCAGCTCGACACGGGGCACGCCCAGCTCGACACGGGGCGTGCCCAGCTCAACACGGGCCGTGCCCAGCTCAGCACGGGGCAGTGCTCAGGATGGACAGCCCTGGCACTAAAGACAAACCTGTAGAAGCTTCTATTGCCCACCACGGGGCCGTGTCCAGTGAACACGGGGGCGTGGCGAAAGTACAGCAGGCGCATTAATTGTAATTGCGAATTACAATTAATGAAGAGAGAGAGTGTCAGACAGGCACGGGGGCGTGTCCAGCGGACACGGGGCCGTGCCCAGCCTTCTGTTCAGCCTATAAATAGGAGTGCTTGGTTTCATTTCAAACCATCCCTTGGCACACCACCTCTCTCACACTTCATCCACCACCCACCACCATAACAACACCATCATCCACCACCATCATCCATTGTCCATCGTAGAGTGTGTGAGTCGTCTCGGGATCCAAGATTGATCGTAAGAGTTCTTGACAATCAAGGCCATGTTTGCCTAAGTCTCTTACATCACTTGGTGAAGACAAAGTGTCTAGTATAATACTTTTTATTTCTAATCTTTTGCACTTTTTATTTGGTTTTGTATTAATGACTTTAATAACTAGTTACTTATGTTGAAGGTGATCTTTCCTTATCGTTTGTCCGTGGTGTCTTGGCATTATTTTACTGTCTATATAAAATAAAAGATTTTCACCATTCATATCTCCACGGTCTATATGGAGGTATGTTGGCTACCTGGTCGGGGGTTAAGGGAACGGTTTGGTAAAGGTCTTGCCATTGTTCAGCGTTTAGAGGTCCTGCAATGGACCTGGGTCAAATTTAGTAGGACCTCCTTCAATGCTTCACGGTATTGGATGGCGGGGGTCCAAACTCTTTGATCCCCTAATAAGTTAACTACTATTAATACTATAACCCGGCTATTTAGGACTGTATCCCTGCTGACTCAGACTACTTAGTCGAGGGTAACGTCACCGCCAAAAGCGGGGCCTACCATAATTTGCATTAATAACTTAATTAATTATCTTCCAATAATCCACCCTTTTAGGACTGTATCCTTGCCGACTCAGAGTACTGGGGTGAGGGTAACGTCACCTTCAAAAGAGGGGCCTACTACAATAACTAAGATAATCTCTTAAATATGTGCAAAAGTGCGGAAATAATCAAAGGTTATACTAGATACGAGTCGGAGCCAAGTGATTCATCTTGTCTATTTGTTTTTCTTTTATTTTTACTTTTCAGCATTTTAGTTAGTTTTTACTTTTCTTAGTTTAAATCATTTTTCTAAACTTTTTATTTTGGTTAGACGTTGAGGATAAACCGGTACTAAAAGCTCTTGTGTCCTTGGACGACCTCGGTATCTTACCAACTATATACTACGCTCACGATGGGTGCACTTGCCCATATGTGTGTTTAGTGTTAGTAAAATATCGTGTTTTATAAATTTAAAACTTGGCTAAAATAAGTGTTAAAGGGGCTTAAAATATACACCTAATATATATAACACTTCACACGCATCAGTGCTTCAAATGAAATCACTAATTTCGTTTGAGACAGCTCTAAACGAAATCAACACACCTATAAATACCTTGAGTGCCATTTCATTTGTAACAGTTCCGGTTTGTGCAACAAAGTGCTGCCGAAGTGTTGTCTTGCTGTAAATCAATGTGAAATCAATATAACGACAGTTTAAAATGTATATCTTGCTGAATTGACCTCGATACGTCTGTTTCCGCCTTTCGTATTGAGTAAAATTCTTCTGATCGACTCGTTCAGGTCTGAAAATGATCCTACACCTTTAGTTGGCGTGATGCGTAAGCAATGACTTTCTCACGTTGCATCAACACACAACCAAGTCCCTGGATTGACGTGTCACAATAAACCACGAAATCATCTGTGCCTTCTGGTAGGGAGAGAATAGGTGCGCTGCAGAGTCTCTCCTTTAAGTGTTGACACGCTGATTCCTGTGCATCACCCCAACGATAGGTGACACCCTTCTGAGTTAGTGAAGTGAGGGGTTGCACAATCTTCGAGAAGTCTTTGATGAACCTTCTGTAATAACCCGCCAAACCTAAGAATTGGTGAATTTCAGTTGGTGTATGAGGTGCAGGCCAGTTCTTAATCGAGTCAACCTTGGATGGATCAACATGAATCCCACCTCCGTTTACCACATGGCTTAGGAAATGGACTTCATGAAGCCAGAAGTCGCATTTCGAGAACTTAGCATAAAGTTGTTCAGTTCGAAGAAGTTCCAGAATAAGTCGCAGATGATGCTCGTGTTCCTCCTGACTCTTAGAATAGATCAGAATGTCGTTAATAAAAACAATAACAAACTTATCCAGGTATGGTTTGCACACTCGGTTCATGAGATCCATGAAAACCGCAGGTGCGTTTGTCACCCCAAAAGGCATGACCAGAAACTCATAGTGCCCGTAACGAGTTCTGAATGCTGTCTTGGAGATATCCTCGTCCTGGACTCTCAGCTGATGATAGCCCGATCTCAGATCGATCTTGGAGTAGAAACTCGACCCTTGCAGCTGGTCGAATAAGTCATCAATACGCGGGAGAGGATAGCTGTTCTTCACGGTCACCTTGTTGAGTTCGCGATAATCAATACACATTCGGAAGGTACCGTCTTTCTTCTTCACAAATAAACTGGAGCTCCCTATGGCGAAGAGCTAGGATGGATGAAACCCTTGTCCAAGAGCTCTTGCAGTTGTGTGGACAGTTCTTCGAGTTCTGATGGATCTAAACGATAAGGTGCACGAGCTATGGGCGCTGCTCCAGGAGCAAGCTCGATTTGAAACTCGACCTGTCGGTGAGGCGGTAAACAAGGTAATTCCTCAGGGAACACTTGAGGATAGTCATGTACAATCGGGATATCTTCTATCTTCCTCTCTTTCGATGATGAATCAGCCACAAGGGCTAGAATAGCAGTGTGGCCCTTTCGCAAACACTTCTAGGCCTTAAGGAAAGAGATGATGCCCACTACAGCACCACTCTTGTCACCATGAACCACAAGAGGTTCATCACCAGAACGAGGAATACGGACGATTTTCTCTTTGCAAAGAATCTCTGCTTGATGTTGAGATAACCAATCCATCCCAGTGACGATGTCGAAACTACCGAGAACAATGGGAATAAGGTCGATAGAGAAAGTCTGACCAGCAAGAACAAGATTACAACCCTTAACTATGTGTGTGGCATCAAGTCTTTTACCATTAGCTAGTTCTAGAACATGCTTGGTGTTCAAAAGTGTTGGAGTGCGCTTAAGAATCTGACTAATTTTTAAAGACACGTAACTAGTATCGACACCCAAATCAAATAAAACAGTAACAAAGAAGTCATCCAGTAGGTACTTACCCGTCACAAAGTTGGAATTGTTCCTAGCATTCCCCTGACCAAGCACAAACATACGGCCCCTGGCACCATTGCCATCATTGTTTCCCCCATTATTGTTCCCGTTCCCCTGAGTGTTGTTGTTGTTTTGGTTCTGGTTTAGTTGGGGGCAGTTTCTCTTGAAGTGACCTTCAGCACCACACTGAAAACATCCCATATTACCCTGTTGTTGCTGCTGCTGCTGCTGCTGGTTCTGTGGAGCTTGTGGTTGCTACTGATGGTTCTGATTCGTAGGATGTGGGCTCCTGCAATCATTTGATGCGTGACCAAGCTTGTTACATCTCTGACAATGACCCTTGCTACATGGCCCACTGTGGTGCATGTTACATCGATTGCACTTAGGGTGATTTCCTCTGTATCCACCCTGCCCCTAACTACCCGAAGATTGTTGACTAGGGCTGTTGTAGTCGTCAGTCTTTCGCTGCTGAAGCTGAGACTGAGCTGAAGTTGAACCCTTGCTTGAGGCTCCATCCCATTTGCGTTTGTTGTCGCTGGGGGCATTAGAAGTTGTAGTGGCACCAATACACTTTGGCAGCTTGTTCTGCTCAGTAAGACGGTGAGCCAATCGAATGACCTACTGAATGGTGGCGAGGTTAGCTGCAGTCACATGGCTCTGAATCTCTAGTATTAAACCCTTAAGGTACAACTCGATGCATTTGATAGGGGGATCCAGCATAGTAGGACACAACACGGCCAACTCATTCGATAGTTTCGTATACACCTTAATTTCAGACCCCGTCATCTTTAAGTTGTAGAACTCCACTTCCAGTTTGTGGATATCATCACGATTACAGTTTTCCTCCTTGATTAAATCTTTGATGTCATTCCATGGGGTGGCATTAGCAGCCGCCAACCCCAGCATTTGAACCTGTGTGTTCCACTAAGTTAACGCAACACCTTCGAGAGTTCCAGTAGCATATTACACCCTACGAGCCTAAGGGCATTCGCACATTTTGAAGACTGATTCGAGTTTCTCGAACCAATGGAGGAGGCTGAGCATGCTGACCTGTCGTGCGTGAAAGGAAGACAAAGTTAGGCACAAGAGTTGGTTCACGAGAGTAGGATCTAAACATCCTAGGGTAATTTGAAATGGCAGATTATACCTCCTGCCTGAGCGGCTGTGAGTGCCTCAGCCACTCGTTCATTGATCAAAGCCGTCAACTGGACTTGGGTCAAGTTGATACCACCACGTCCTCCGCCTCCGTTCATGATCTTCACATGGAAGCAAACATAAGTGAGAGGAGGGTCGCGAAAGTGCATAAGCATGGAATGATAGAAGAGAGTAAGCACACAGTGTTTCAATCAGTTGTCACGTTAACCAAGCATACCATGAATAATGTACTACGCAAACTAACAGGTAGGCAATATAAATAGAAACCATATCACCTGTAATGTCGAGTCTTGCACGTGGAGCGAAGCGTCATTTTGGATCGTTGAGCACTGTACAGGTTATAGTCTGGTTTTGTCAAAAAGCTTTTCCCTTTTTAAAACCGAGTTCACTATAACCAATGGCTTTGATACCAATCTGTCACACCCCGAAAATCCACTACCGGAGTATCACCGCAGGAGGCGTGACATTACCAGGATCAAGCCACCAATCATATTGAACAATGCATTAAAGTAAATGTAAACCAACCAACAATATAAATGGTGTCCAAAACAAAACAACTAAATTCAAAATATCAGCGGAAGCATAAAGTATGAAATCAAAGAAATAGTTTAATAGTTCAAATGTTTAACATGGCACACAACCGTCCAAGCTCCACAACGACTCCTACTCCCCTACAAGCTCCAGCTAAACATCTAACAACCTGCAAGGCATGTAACAACGAGTCAACAACAAAGTTGAGCGAGTTCACAGTTGGTTGTCCAGTTTTAATATTGTTCCAAAA
This sequence comes from Helianthus tuberosus, assembly GCA_030545235.1. Lineage (NCBI taxonomy): Eukaryota > Viridiplantae > Streptophyta > Magnoliopsida > Asterales > Asteraceae > Helianthus > Helianthus tuberosus. The sequence continues at coordinate 148,880,753 of CM060372.1, forward strand.
ACCATAAGTTGTTTTGAAAACCACGAGTTATCCAAATCTTTGTTTCCCAAACCATAATCAGTGGGGGCTTCCCCATGTTAACCACTAGACTGTTACCATATCGACAACTGACTGAGAATTAGTGCCCTACGTCAATGTCTATCATCATTGACTAAGTTTCCAGATCCATTAGTACACGCCCGTCCTCCCGGCACGGTGTGAGGCTTGTCAACCCTAATAGCACTATTAACTAATGACCCGCTCGCCATTGGCCCGACGATTAAGTCGATATAAAAATGAGGGACTTATTGATAGAGTTTTGTCTAGTGAGTTATAGGTTGTCGTCCTTCCAACTGAGGATGGAGGTACGTAATCTACCCAAGGAGAATACGCAGGTTAATGTTTTCATCCTTCTTAACGCGGATGGAGGTACATATTCTGTTAGAGGTGAATATGTAGGTTTCGTTTTAGCTTCTTAACCCATTTCCAAGCCACCAGGAATCCCATGCCTTATAGAAGTGTGAACTCACCTTGGTTTGCTCGGTTGTCAAGTTACTTGTTTCCAAAAAACCAGTCAAAGCCTAGGGTATGCATGTATACACAATCAGTTTGTGTTCGTAATGTTTTCGCGTACATTATAATCATAGAATGCATGTAAGGTAATGGTCATTGATTAACACACTGCAGTTATACAACTCAATCAAGTGCACAGTTTACATTCATGTTTCACATGCAAGTTCATATTTCCTCAATCATAGTCAACAACACAAACAGTCAGGTAGTGAGTATTCAGACTCCATACATATGTTAAACATAGACTGTTGGGAATTAAGTACTTGACGGTGAAACTCCAGACGACGTGGTGCAATGTGACGAAACAGGTAGGGTTTCGTCGAGGGCCATGTTTCGTTAGGGACTAGGTTTCGTCAATTAATTGGGTGGCGAATCTCCTTGGAGTTTCGTCTACAGTAAGTGTGGCGAAACCCTTAGGTTTCGTTAGAATATTAACAGTTTCATCATCTGTCTAAACTACTCCCGTAAATTCCGTAAACACTTCCCAATTTCCCCAAAGCAGATCAAACAAGCAACTTTAGACATAAACCCTAGATTACTAGATCATCATCATGCTTACATCTATGTCATCGATCCATTAACTATACATAACAACCGATAACATACCATTTCAACATTATATCCCTAGAATCTAGTAGTAGTTCATGTATACATATAAGTTAATCGAATCAGGACAAACATTTACAATTATCTCTACAAAAACCTACCATCATTCTATTTAGAATCATGGTTCGAACATGCATTTACTCGATCATACATTAGTCAAGCAAATACAATCAGAATCTCTATCATAAACATCAACACACCATTAACATGTAAATCGGCCCACGGTAATCATCATACCGGCAACATACCTTCGTACACATATACTTTGCTAAACACATACACTAATAACCAAGATTATACATAACATAAACATCAATTGATGATTAACAGTTAGTTCAGATATGGTTTACTAACCAATGACTTAATCGAAGACGGTAATGTCTCGTGGGGTCTGCTACTGCCGTCGAGTGTCTAGGGAAGCCTAGGGTTTGTATAATTTACGTAACTAATAAACAAGAAGTTTTACTATACAGTGAGGAGTTGGGCCGAAGCCTTCCTGGGCCGGGGCCTGTTATGGCGAAACTCTAAGGTTTCGTCGAGCAGGATATTGGCGAAACCCCCATGTTTCGTCGGGCCCTATATGTTGTCACACCCCGACCACGTAAAACAACAAAACGTGGTGGAAACGTCGGGGAGTGTTGTAACAGAATCATTGTTTCATAACACATGGAAATTGAAATATTATTTTATTGATTAAAAGAGTTACAATGTCTTGACAATCAAAGAAAAATAACATAAATAACTAGTCTTGCATCTTTTATTGTCGCTAAGGCCCAAGTCCGCCTAAGTGTATCTTGATAAAACCTAAGCATCATATCCTGAAACACATGTGAAAATAGGTACGTCAGCATAAAAATGCCTGTGAGATACATAGGTTTTGTGAAAATAGAATTCATGACTTATGTTTAAGAAAATGTTTAGTCATGAACCTTGTAATTTGCTTTATCTTGTAAATCATTTGAAAAGTGATAAATAAACCAAATGATATATATGTATAAAAGAATAATACATGGTTAAGTAAATAACCAAGTAAAATGAGTTTGTATTAGATAAGTTGTTTGTAAAACAATGTATTGTGAAAAGTATGTTATTTGTATAAAATGTTATATGTCTACATCTAAATGATTCAAATAACGCTACGATATGTAATACCATACAAGCACTTATATATAGGAAGTACCAGCGGCGTATCCACCATGCTTGTACCATATTACACACGCCTCGTTACTTAAATCACTTACTCAAACCAAACCACCAATGTAAAATGTTTATGTATAATCAAATGTCAAAATGTTTTGTGTATATCAATGTTAAAATGTTTATGTCTAATGTAAATCATGAATTGTGTATATCAATGTCAAAATGTTTATGTCTAATGTAAATCATGAACTGTGTATATCAATGTCAAAATGTTTATGTCTAATGTAAATCATGAATTGTGTATATCAATGTCAAAATGTTTATGCCTAATGTAAATCATGAATTGTGTATATCAATGTCAAAATGTTTATGTCTAATGTAAATCATGAATTGTGTATATCAATGTCAAAATGTTTATGTCTAATGTAAATCATGAATTGTGTACATCAATGTCAAAATGTTTATGTCTAATGCAAATCATGTAACGTGTATCCAAAATATCATGTATGGTAGGTGAAATATATCAACTAAACCATATGTAAAATGCACAAAAACAAGGTATTGAATTAAAACATGGTTTAAATCAAAGTTATGTTTTGTGGAACAAATGCATGCTATACTGATATAAACATCTATGCGGTATTGTAAAATGCATACATCCAAGCCTTGCGACTGTAGAATAAACCCTAGCACAAAGTCTAAGGTCCACCTAGAAATGTATTCGGATTCGGTCATTCCTTCCACCCAAACAAACCTAGGGTTCAGGAATGGGAGTTGTCAAGTCCTATGGTACCATTACCTACTAACGAGCGGCGTAGCTAATGTTAATGAATGTATATTGTCCCATTTAAACAACCCAAATGTCATACCAAAATGTAAGCATGTGATGAATAACAAATGTACTAAGTATGCACCAAATGAACATACATAGCATGTGATGTGATGTAAAACAATGTACTAAGTATGCACACAATGGACATACATTGCATAAAATGTAATGTAAAACGATGTACTAAGTATGCACACAATGGACATACATAGCATAAAATGTAATGTAAAACGATGTACTAAGAATGCACACAATGGACATACATAGCAAAACACAATGAAATCATGTACTATAAGTGTACTATTGAACATAACAAGCATATGATATGAAAACATGAAAGGCACGAAAGTAACAAGTAGGCACATGTGTTTCACCCCAAAATGTTTGGAAAACAGTAAAAGAGGGGTCTATGTACTCACTTGAGATTGCTCAATAGTCCTAGGATAACCACCAAGCAATGCTAGAAGATCACGAAATCAAACGGTACCTAATATAGGTAACTACATTAATAAACCGGACCTAAATCGGAGGATCGGATAGAATGAGGGCTCGTAAACCAAATGAGTAGGGGAATTCATGTAATATGGTTTAACAAGGCCTACATACTACAATGAAACCTAACCTAAGTGCTTACGACCCATTATGACCCGTTTAGGTAGCTTATGCTACTTTAACGCGTCGTTCGCGTGAAACGCGTTCGGACCTCTTAACTAGTCCTATGACAAGTAATATATGCCTTAACATGTCTAATATTGTTGCCACATCCTCTCTTTCTTCATTTAATGCAACTTGTCTTTATTAGTTGACCATGCCCCCGTGTCCGCTGAGCACGACCCCGTGTGCAGAAGAATCTTTGTACTATGAAGATTTGCCTGGATTGTGCGAATCTTATAGTTGACCACGGCCCCATGTCCGCTGAGCACGGCCCCATGGTGGGCAATAGAAGCTTCTACCACTTTGCCTTTTCTGCTGACACTTGGGCACGCCCCCGTGCTGGTTGAGCACGGGGCGTGTTCAGTCTTCTGTCTTCTTGTTTTGCTTGGGAAGATGCTTTCGTGGGGTCGGGCATGTCACGTTTGTACCTTTTCTTGTATTTATGTTAGATTTTGCTGTCTTTTTGCTTCTTTTGTTAATTTGAGCTCATTTAATCCTGAAAATACAAAAGGAAGACAAAAGCACACTTTTTCCAACATTAGTACTAAAAAAGGGTTAGTTTTATGCCAAAATTGATGTAATTTATATGTTGCATTTTGCACACATCAAATACCCCCACACTTGAATCTTTGCTTGTCCTCAAGCAAAACTCTTTATAATGTGGCTTTACACTCCCAAATGGAATGGGTAGAGAAGAAGGTTTTTGGGCTTGTCATAGAATGTCGGGATTTCCAAGATTCTTTATTTAGTTTTATTTTTATTTATTTACAATCCTATTCGTCGTGATTTACTTAAAACTTTTCATAAGATAAATTACTTATTAGGGCATAACATGCCTCTTTAAAATTCTATTTATATACAAGTTCACATACCTCACGGGGATCACTCAACACTCGGCCGAAGATGTATTTTTGTGGATCACTCGAGAGCGGCATGGAACTTACTCCTACCATAGGCTTGCCAAGCAATCAATCCTCCTCCTTTTTAACTTATATACCTTTGTAAATATCAAGAGGACTTTTTGGGTGAAGGGTTAGGCTTGGGTTAGTGGTTAGTAAAAAGGCGAAAAGCGTAACAAGCGTCGGTTTTCGTAAGACTTTTTATTTTTGTAACTTTTATTTTGATGAAGCTATTATTCAAACGAAGTTATTTTTGATGAACTTGTTTGTTTATTTTCTTTTGCTTCATCATCAACACATTTTTTTTTTTTTTGAAAAGTCATATGAAAAACCGAGCTAGTTACGAAAACAAAGGGTTAAAAATGAAAAAGGTTTTGGTGGGTAAAAAGGGTGTTTGGTTTGGGTTATGAAATGAAAAGGTTTAGGCTCAAAGGGGCTAACTAGGGGGATTTTGGGTAGGTGGTAAAAAAAAAAGAAAAATAATGGTGTAGAAATAAAAAGGGTTAGTCCTAATGCCTCCATCATTTACTTACTCGGGTTTAAGTTGGTAAGGACCGGGAATGTATCGTCATGGCAAGTTCTAGAGTCGTAAGAACCAAGCGGCTATTCACACAAGAAATGAAAAATGAGCATTTAGTTTAATGATATGTAATTGTATGCTCCATAAAGGCTCAAAACTCACTTTTGTGGGAATGGGTTTTTATGTGATCAAGTATATATAATCAAATTTTAACTAAGCTTGTCATGCCTTTTCATAATTTTCTTATGTTGGTTCTTTTTATCACGACGCTATCAGTTGTAAATTCGTAAAAATATAACCTTTTTAGAACTTGAAATTCCCAAGTTAAACCTAGACAAGTAAAAAAATGAAAAAAATTTGGGGTGATTAGCGGTTCCAATAGAGTTTTGTGTAAGGCTTGTATTTAGGACTTGCAATATTCAAGGTTTTAGCATCCCCCCCACACTTAAATTATACATTGTCCTCAATGTGTCCCAAAAATAAGTTTTTAGGTTGATTGAATGTGTAAAAAGGTGTAAAAAGCAAAAATTTTGTGTTACTAGGCGTAGAACACGGCCCCGTGTTGTCCGGGCACGGCCCCGTGTTCAAGTCCCAGTAACAAAAATTAAACAAAAGAAACAGAAGCCTGGACACGGGGGCGTGTTGGGTGAACACGGCCCGTGTCCAGTTTACCTGAACTGGGTATTTCTGTAGAGTGTGCAGCACGGGGCCGTGTTGGGCGGACACGGCCCATGTCGAACTTACTGTAAACGAAGAATTTTGTCGGATGGTCCTGTTTTCCTGCATGGGGTGCTGGTTCAAGTTTCCCTTGTATCCTTTGCCATCTCAAGTGTGTTTTATTCCTGAAAATTAAAATTAACTAGAAAACATAAAAATTAGTCTAAACTAAACTAAGGATAGTTCCGCGGAATGCCTCCGTGCTGCGCCACGTTTATAAGGCTCCTTGGCTAGACCCAAAGCCTGGTCATATGTCACTCAAGTGGGATGTTTCGCATCCCATGTTGCACCGTCGGAGAGCGTCATCCAAGCTTGAGTCTATGACCTTCATGTAGTCGACCGGGTTTTCGTCTTCTACTCTCTTTCCAACTCCAAACTTTACTTCCTCGTCCCCAAACTTCAATGTTAGTGTTCCGTCATTCATGTCAACCACTGCTTGGGCGGTGGCTAGAAATGGCCTCCCGAGGATGAGAGGAACATCGGCGTCTTCTTCCATGTCTAGGATGACAAAGTCGGTTGGGAAAACGAAATTGTTAACTTTAACCAATAGGTTTTCAGTGACACCTTGTGGAGTTTTGACGAATCTGTCAGCGAGTTGTATGCTCATCTTTGTAGGACTCGTTGTTCCTAGGCCAAGTCGTTTGAACATCGATGTGGGCATGAGGTTAATGCTAGCCCCAAGATCGGCTAATGCATTACGAACGGGGGATTCCCCAATCGAGCAAGGAATTGTGAAGCTTTCGGGATCGATTTTCTTTTGTGGAAGCTTGTTGAGTACTAAGGCGGAGCATTCTTCGTCTAAGTTAACTAATTGCAATGATTCAATTTTCCTTTTATGAGTGAGGAAGTCCCTCATAAATTTTGCATATTTAGGAATTTGGGTAAGTACCTCGATAAAAGGAATATTAACATGCAATTGTTTTAGTAAATTTTCGAACTTTGCGAATTGTTCATCGGTCTTTTGACGATTTAACCTACCGGGGTACGGAATCGGAGGAGTCTTGGTGGGCTCTTGATTTGGTAAAGAAACCTTTTCTGGTTGGGGTGCGGGTGGAGTCGTGGTTTGGCTGGACTGGCTTCTTTCATCTGACGGTAATGGAGCCTCCTCGGGACCCACGGTTTGATTTCTTAATGTGATGAGATGTACTTGTGCTTTTGGGTTGGTTTCGGTATTGCTAGGTAACGCGCCTTGTGGTCTCTCGGAGAAATTTTGAGCTACTTGATTTAATTGTTTTTCAATGTTTTGAATGCTAGCTTGTTGATTTCTAAAATTCGATTCCAATTGCTGAAATCGATTCGAGTTTTTCTTTTCGGTGTCGGAGATGAGGCGAGATACAGTATCTTCAAGCCTTTCTCTTCCACCTTGTTGTTGAGAAAAGCTTTGTGGTTGTTGAAAGTTAGTTCGTTGGTTTTGTTGGTTACTACTATTGCCGGGATCTCTCCAACCAAGGTTTGGGTGGTTACGCCATCCTTGGTTGTAGGTACCCGTTGGAGGACCCGACGGCCTAGGTCTGTTATCAATGTAGTTTACCGTTTCTGTTTGTTCATCTAATTCTTTCATACAACTCCAATTTTCATGTGGCCCACCACACCCTTCACAAGCCATAACCGAGGTCGTTTTTGTCATTTCTAGCTGTTTGATTTTCGAAGAGAGGGCCTCGATTTGGGCTTGTAAAGAAGTGCTTTCATCAACCTTATGGGCGCCCGGGGCAATAGATTTATTACCTCGGGGAGTGTGCCATTGAAAATTCGTTTGAGCAATTTCCTCAATTTGATTATATATTTCACTTGGGCGACGATTACCTAAAAGTCCCCCGGAGCTAGAATCAAGTGTTTGTCTTGTGTGTGGCAACAACCCATTGTAGAAAGTGGATACTTGTTGCCATACCGCAAGACCGTGATGAGGACACTTTCTTAGTAGCTCCTTAAACCTTTCCCAAGTTTCATATAAGGATTCCCCATCCTCTTGTGAATATGTATTAATTTCAGTCATTAATTTAGCCGTTTTAGCAGGAGGGAAATACTTATATAGAAACTTTTGGGCTAGTTCATCCCAGGTGTTTACCGAGCCAACTGGGAGGGTGTTAAGCCAAGCCTTAGCTCGGTCTTTTAGTGAAAATGGAAACATTCGAAGGCGGATGGCGTCATTCGATGCTCCATTGATCCGAAAGGTATCACATATTTCTAGGAAATTAGTAATATGTAGATGGGGATCCTCGTCCGCAAGCCCATGAAAAGTTGCGGAGTTTTAAAGCATTTGTATCAAATGCGGTCGAAGTTCGAAGTTATTGGCTTCGACATTCGGTGCATTGATAGCGGCGCCGAGATTACCTATGGTGGGCCGTAGGTAATCCATGAGGGTACGTTGATCCGCCATTGGAAGTGGGTCCCCCGAAACTTTCTCTTGATTTTTAGCTTTAAGTCTTTTTCTGAGAAAGCGTTCGGGTTCTTCTAGAGGTTCTTTTATGTCTCTACTAGAACTGGAGCTCATGCACTACGTAGGAAGTTCAAATGTGGCGCCAAGGTTCCAAGTCCTGCGATAAAAACAAAAAAGAATGTTGGTCAGAAGGTTCACCACGGCCCCGTGCTCAGTGAACACGGCCCGTGGTCAAATTTACAGTAATTGTTCTCCGGATCCCTGTTACTGGGAGTTGGACATGGCCCCGTGTTGCACCGACACGGCCCCGTGCTCAGCTCTCTGTAACTCGGAAAATAAAAACTGCCAGTGATAACGCTGGGCACGGCCCGTGTCCGACCAGGCACGGCCCGTGCTGAGCTCTGCAGAAACTGAAAAACTAAGAAAAATCCTAAAAAAATGAAAAATAAGAAAAAATATTAGGCCGTTGATTCCTAACTTTCTTAAAATCCTTGTGTCCCCGGCGACGGAGCCAAAAACTTGATGCGTGTGAAGTGTTTATATAAGTTTAAGTATATTTTAAGCCCTTTTACACTTTCTTTAGCCAAGTTTTAAATTTATAAAACACGATATTTACTAACACTAAACACACATATGGGCAAGTGCACCCATCGTGAGCGTAGTATAGTGTTGGTAAGATACTGAGGTCGTCCAAGGACACAAGAGCTTTTAGTACCGGTTTATCCTCAACGTCTAATCAAATCAAAAAGTTTAGAAAAATGGTTTTAAACTAAGAAAAATAAAAACTAACTAAAATGCTGAAAAAATAAAAATAAAAGAAAAACAGATAGACAAGATGAATCACTTGGTTCCGACTCGTGTATAGTGTAACCTTTGATTATTTCCGCACTTTTGCACTTATTTAAGAGATTATCTTAGTTACTGTAGTAGGCCCCTCTTTTGAAGGTGACGTTACCCTCAACCCAGTAGTTTGAGTCAGCAAGGATACAATCCTAAAGGGTCGGATTATTGAAAGATAATTAATTAAGTTATTAATGCAAATTATGGTAGGCCCCTCTTTTGGAGGTGACGTTACCCTCGACTAAGTAGTCTGAGTCAGCAGGGATACAGTCCTAAATAGCCGGGTTATAGTATTAATAGTAGTTAACTTATGAGGGGATCAATACCGTTAAGTATTGAAGGAGGTCCTACTAAATTTGACCCAGGTCCATTGCAGGACCTCTAAACGCTGAACAATGGCAAGACTCTTACCAAACCGTTCCCTTAACCCCCGACCAGGTAGCCAACATACCTCCATATAGACCGCGGAGATATGAATGGTGAAAATCATTTATTTTATATAGACAGTAAAATAATGTCAAGACACCACGGACAAACGATAAGGAAGAATCACCTTCAACAAAAGAAACTAGTTATTAAAGTCATTAATACAAAACCAAGTAAAAAGTGCGAAAAGATTGAAAATTAAAAGTATTACACAAGACACTTGTCTTCACCAAGTGATGTAAGAGACTTAGGCAAACATGGCCTTGATTGTCAAGAACTCTTACGATCAATCTTGGATCTCGAGACGACTCACACACTCTACGATGGACAATGGATGATGGTGGTGGATGATGGTGTTATGGTGGTGGTGGGTGGTGGGTGAAGTGTGAGAGAGGTGTTGTGCCAAGGGATGGTTTGAGCTTGAGCCAAGCACTCCTATTTATAGGCTGAACAGAAGCTCGGGCACGGCCCCGTGTCCAGTGGGCACGGCCCTGTGTCCACATCCTCTCTTTCTTCATTTAATGCAGCTTGTCTTTATTAGTTGACCATGCCCCCGTGTTCGCTGAGCACGACCCCGTGTGCAGAAGAATCTTTGTACTATGAAGATTTGCATGGATTGTGCGAATCTTATAGTTGACCACGGCCCCGTGTCCGCTGAGCATGGCCCCGTGGTGGGCAATAGAAGCTTCTACCACTTTGTCTTTTCTGCTGACACTTGGGCAAGCCCCCGTGCTGGCTGAGCACGGGGCGTGTTCAGTCTTCTGTCTTTTTGTTTTGCTTGGGAAGATGCTGTCGTGGGGTCGGGCATGTCATGTTTGTTCCTTTTCTTGTATTTATGTTAGATTTTGCTGTCTTTTTGCTTCTTTTGTTAATTTGAGCTCATTTAATCCTGAAAATACAAAAGGAAGACAAAAGCACACTTTTTCCAACATTAGTACTAAAAAAGGGTTAGTTTTATGCCAAAATTGATGTAATTTATATGTTGCATTTTGCACACATCAATTTAACACTTTAAAAGCTTCTGATGACCACTTGTAGACAAATATATACAAAATTTTCTCCTTTAAACACAGACTCTCCCAAACCTTTTGTTCATCATGTTTAGCATTTGGAATTTTGAAAATCAGCTCTCCAACATCAGTTGTCGAAAATCTTTTTGAATTTTTCAAAATTTATGCTAAAACACACAATTTTTTTTTTTTTTTAATTTTGAATGAAATGAAATGCATTAAAGAAATATTTACGAACAATATTTTTGTGAGTTTGTGTAAGAGGATCATATCAGTTTTTGAGACAAATCACCAACACCGTTAAGCTTTAAACATATTAAGTTCTAAACGATTCACTTAGATTGTCAGTATACTGATCCACTTAAATTCTCACACAAAGTTCAACTGTTTCGAGATACGAGATTAATGTTTTAAGAACTTAAACTTATTCGAGTGTCCCAACTCAGAATATACTCCCATATCCAGATCCCAATATTCAGTCTTACAGGTGAGTATACCACAGATGATATCTGTAAAGGGTTAAATTGCGAGGGCCGTGAGAGCTCAGGTCAGAACTTCCGTTCAGCAGAGAGATGACGGCTTCGACTTTTGGTGTGTTCCCTTTAGAGAATCTTTTCTTCAACAGCACATGATTAGCATTTTGAAATGTTTCATCATTTTTAGTACTGAGGGCGATGCTATATTTCAAGCAAGCAGAAAGTATTATACGGGGACTAGGCTATTGCTTCCGCAAAATCAAAAGTCCCGGGATAATACCCCAGATATCACTGAGTATAAAGACCTAGTATCTCAGAAAGAGGGACATTTCAAACAAGATTTCGGGGGTTACCCATATATCCGAGAGATATTCCCCACTATATAAGTAAGTTTGAAATTTAGGTTTATATCTCGTCACAATCTACTAAATGTGTAAAAACCTACTGGCACATCATCATTGAGATTGTTTATTACATTTTTTTACTTTCCAATTCTTTAGCATGCTGTGATCGTCCACTGTTGTACTATCATTTCCTCTTTTTTCAACAAAACTCATGTTTTCATTTATCATGTTTTTGACTTTTTCAAATTTTCAAATGTTTTTTGATTTTCAGAAATTCTTACTCCCCCTAAAATTCTAACACATTTAAAGGAAATTTGAAAACAAACTGTACAAGTAAAATGACAACTGATATCAAATCACTTCAAATCGCCATCTACTTGGCATAAACAATCAGAACTCCCCTCACAACAAGCTATTTTCCCATTGTGATTTCAAAACACTTAAGTTTGTTTTAATCAAATGGTTTTTCCAGAAAATTAGGTTTGTTGAATTCATAAAACCACTAGTAGGTTAGGGGATTTGTTCATCACCTTGTTCATTATCAACCTCTTGAAAAAATATAACAGTTTAAATTCAAACAACAAACACCACTTGTAGAAAATCAGATACAACTTAATGTCCCTGATTTACCACTTGTATGTTAAAACCCTTCATCAACCACTTGTAGATCTAAATCACTTTCTTGAATTTCTCAAGAAAGATGCCGATACCTGCTTCACACTTACCAACCTGGAAGCTCCGGCAAGTCATACTTATCACTCATCATAATATGTTCCATCCCAGTCACAAACCTGAGATGAAACATTCTTACCTGGTTTCTTCAATCTTTTCTCATAAAACTCCTTCACCCCTTTTACCTTTCCATCAACCATTTTACCAAAAATATGGTGCACTTTGGGGTTAAAAGCTTTTTCAATATCAAATTTGTTCTTTTCAGAGAAAAATTGATTTGAAATCTCAATTTTGCCAATTTTTTGTTTAAAATTTTCAGCCCTCAATGGTGGAAAATTGATGTCATCCATTGGAGGTACTGATGTTTCCAACTTCAACTCAACACGTGGCTCCTCTGATTTTGTGGAATCCGATTCATCGCCTGAAAATAGCTCCTCTGATTTTGACGAATCAGAATCATTGCTAGAACTATCAACATATTTCTTAACAACCCACTTGTGGTTATCAAGATTTGCAATTTTCTTGTAAAACCTTTTTGAACATTCACCAATTTCAAATTTTGAATTTTTGAAAAGTTTAGTTCTTTCAATTGGTGGTTCAAACTCAACCATTTTTTCTTTCAATTTAGAAACTCTCTGTTTGGTTTGAATTGCTTGTGAACATTTCATAGCTAGATGTCCAATTCTACCACATTTAAAATAGGTTCGAGTCTCCTTCTTCTTTTGATTAACCATCTTCTCCATTTCTTCTTGCTTCTTCGCAAGAAATTCTTTGTTCGACTGATTTCTGAACAACTTTTCTTTTTCCTCTTCAGAAGATGTACCTGAAACAAATATCATTTTTGATTTAAAATCTCTAACATATTTTTCATTTTTATAATTTTCTGGTGGAATAAAACCAAGTCCTTTTCTTTTGAAATTACTGTTATCGTTTGGTTTCTTTTGAAAACCTGAACCAGAACTATAACCCTTTTTCTTGTTTTCTCTTTGTTGAACTCTTGAAGTGTATTTTTTAGGTTTTTCAGAAAGATTTACATCTTTTTTTTCAGAAATATTAATTTCTGTCAATTTGAAAACCTTTTTGATCAATTTAGTTTTAACACCTCCTATTGGAAATTCCTCATCAGAATATAATTTTTCAGAATCATTCAATGTATATGCACCTTTGAATGTTTCATCATTCAAATTAGATTTTGATAGAAGAAATTCTTTATTGTAAACTCGTTTCTCCCTTTTGTCTGAAGGACTTGACATGTCGGACTTAGACTTTGACTCTGATTTAGACTCCGACTTTGACTCCTCCATTTCATCGTTATCTAACACATGATCCACCACTTTCTTCATCAATTGAGATTATTGATCAGTGTCAGACGATGTAAAAGTGACATCAATATTTTCTGGCAAGTTAACTGAAGACTCCGACTCCCACTGTAAATTTGTTGCCTTTTTGACTCTTTATGAATTTGGATTTCTCGGAGAATATCCATTTTCAAGCGGGGGTGGACACTTGTTGTAACTGACACCTTGTTTCTTACCAGATGTCTTAACTTCAGTATCCTTCTTCTGTTCCTTTTTCTTTTAAGAAGTCTTTTCTTCAGATACTACCTGTTCTTTAGTTACTTCATCATCCTCAAATGCCTTCATGCCTTCAACAGTTGGATAAATCATGTCAATGACATAAGAAGTACATGAGTAACTTTTTAACAATCGATTAACTCTTTCAGTTTCAATTCTTTGTGTTTCCAGTTTTTGTTCTAGCACAACACACTTCTCAATGTAATTGTTCACCATTTTCTGCTTTGTCATGAAAGCTCCTTGAAGTGTTTTCATGGCTGTTGCTTGTTCATCACTTGATTGATTGTATTGATTCATGGCTTTGTTCAGAACATCGTAAGATTCCTTCAACCTGTTCATGTTATTAATCAATTCGCTGTTTTTCTTTTTCATGATCTCATAGGTTTCACAATTCACATGAATCTTTCTTGCATCAACTTCTTCATCAACTTTGAATTTTGGAACTTCCTTTACCTTTCTCTTTATCACTGGAACTTCCTCATCATCACTGCTGACATGTTTTTTAACTTTCTTCTTTTTCTTTTTAGCTTTATCATCATCACTATCACTTTCTTCCATCATTTTCAAATGAGCTGCCATTCTTTTCGCATAATAATCATTATCATCATCACTATCTTCAGCAACTCGAGCAACAAAGGCTTTGTGATTTGAAGTTTTGTTAGGATCATAATCATCCCAACTGAAATTTGCCCAACTAAACCCTTCAGGTAACTTTTCATCATCTTGATCTATCAGACATGCTTTACCATCAGCTGAAACATATTTGTCCCAACTGAAACCTTTCGATGATTTCTGATCTTCTTGATTCACCAAACATGCTCTCTTTGAAGACTCCTCTATTGTTTTTCTACCATGTGCCACTTGTGGTTCTTGTTGTTGTTGAGCAACTTGACGATAGATGGCTTTCCTGTAGTAATCATTGTTGTTGAACGGATTTTGAGCTAAACTTGCTTCGCGATTAGTGCACTCCCTCTTGAAGTGTCCCTTTTTCCCTGCAACGAAGACAGGTAACTTTAGATTTATCAAAACCCAAATTAGAAACACATGCATCACGGAAATCATCTCTTCCTGTGATCTGTTTGAACTTCTCAGCTCACCTCAACACACTTGCCAAACACCACTTAATGTCCATCATTTCCATTTCTTCAGCATCAATCTGATCGTAATCCTCTTTTGTAAGCATTGGATTCCCGATCCGACCTGAAACTAAACTACCATATGACTCTAAAACAGTCCCCAACAAAGACATTTGACTTTTTGCAACTTCTTCAGAATAATCTTGATCATTCTCAAGATTCAATACAATGTTGCATTGTAACTTTCTGCCATTCATGGTTGCTGACATGTTTGGATCAAATGACGGATATGACAAAAAACTCGTTTTGCTGTTTGATCCTTTAGAAGAACCTCCCGATGAACTCTTAGCATTGAAAGTTGTTTCAACCTTTGGTGACATGTTGGTGGTCTTGTCATTAATACCAGCTTTGTAATAAAGACCGATATCTTGTTCACCATCAAAATCTTTCATTCTTGAAATCTTTCTTTGTTCCATCTCCTGTGCTTCAATTTTTTCAATGAACTTAGTCAACGTTAGGTTGTTGAACCCTTTCTTGTTTCTTAGCATCATCAGGTATGTTCCCCAAGTCTCATGCGGTAATGCATCAGCCAACTTCTCAATCAATTCTTCATTATCCTTGTTGATACTTACTCTCTTCATGTTGACTAACAAATTACAGTATCTTTCAATGATCTGCTTTGTGCTCTCATTTTTCAAACCACGAAATAGATCAAACTCTTTCTTCAAAAGCGATTTTTTGTTCTTTATCATTTCTTGACTTCCAACAAACTTGGATCTTAATGCCTTTCATATTGAATATGCACTTCCAATATGTTGCAATAAGACCAAACTATCCTCTTTAACTGCTTGTTGTAGTAAACTGATCATCATCTTTTCGTTTTTATATTTCTTTTTCTCATCCACACTAAGATCTTTGATAGCAATCTCCTCTTCGTCATCATTCATTGGTCTAACATATTTCGTCTCAATACATTCCCAAGCATCCAAATAATTTGCTTGTACCCAATTCTCAAAACGTTCTTCCCATCCTTTATACTCCTCGATATTCATGAGTTTTAGCGGTTTTTGCATAGTGCCCGTTTCATTTTCCATGTTCAAATTTTGAGTAACACTAGCCGGAGTAGTCGGGGTAGTAGCAAAGGCATTATAAAATTCCTCTTTCATGTTTAGGTTTTCAAAAAATCTCAAACAGACTGTTTCAAACGGAATTAACACTTCAAACGGAATATCCTCTTTCAAACGGAATCAACTACTAGACAACTTCAAGCGAAATACCAACTTCAAACGAAATTACTTTGGAGCGGTATACTCTTTCAAACGAAATAACTCTTTTCAAGCGGAATATCTGATTTCGTTTGAATTAACACCCTATCAAACGGAATAACAATTTGAAGCGAAATTGCTGATCTCAAACGGAATCAAGGTGTTATTTCAAGCGAAATACTACTGATGTCATCATACTCGAACTGTTTTCCATACGAAATTACAAATTTTACTGTATTTAGATCGAATTAAGGTCCAAAACTTTCAAGGATTTGTTAAAACACTGTTTCGCATAATATGTGAAAAACTTAGCCAATTTTAACCGTGAAAAGTTGTTAATTTTGGAAAAGAAGGTGTAGAAATCAGAAATTGCAGCTGAATTGGTAAGAACTCTACCTCCTGAGCTCTGATACCACTTGTAGGATCGTTTTCTGACCCGAACGAGTCGACCAGAAGAGTTTTTCTCAATACGAAAGGCAGAAACAGACGTATCGAGTTCAATTCAGCAAGAATATCACTTTAAACTGTCTATATATTGATTTGACAAAGTATTACAATGAGTTGACACTTCGGCAGCACTTCATTGCTCAAACCAGAAATGTTACAAATGAAACGAAATCAGAGATATATATAGGCTGAGTGATTCCGCTTGAACTGGTTCAAACGCAACCAGATTCAAACGGAATCAGTGATTTCGTTTAAAACTGCCTTGATGATTTCAAACAGAATTACCCAATCTAATTTCGTTTGAAATTGTCTCTCACCCTATATTTGACATTTTTCTCGTATAACGTGGCCTGATCTATCTAATCACATACAAGACTCGATACAAGACGAAGTCGACAGATGCATGCACTAACATATGGTGAAACTCCCTGAGTTTTGTCGCATAAGGACAACCCACACTAACATATGCCAAACTAACCACAGTTTACTATTCACCAACTATAATATGTTACACCAAACATATATCAAACATGAACAAGTTACAATGCAAGTAGGCTATATAAACATGACTGTAAACAAATATCGTGTCGAGGAAAGACCTTGAAAACTCGAGTTGTCACACATAGTTGCCGCCACATGGCGGTGCTGAGGTTGCGGTTGAGCAGGGATAGCTTGAAGTGGTGCGGCAGTCATCGCACAGTTCTTGTTGCTGGTGTTGCTGTTCTTTCTCTTGCGACGTGAGGACTTTGAACTTTGAGATGATGCGGTGATAGTTTCAGCGGTGGGAGCGGCGGTAGCTTGATGAAGACTCTTGGTGGCTTTATCAAAGAATCCAGACCTGATTCGCTTATCATTAATCTCAGCGGTGAGCAGGTAGGTTTCCTCAATAGTTGTTGTAACATCTGTGCTTGTAATCATTATGAACAGTTCTATTATCAATAAAACAATGTCATTTGATCCCAATGTTTGTTTGGTTGTGTTTTACATTTTTCATGTTTTGACTTTTATCCAATTTCAAACTCTATATCGTTTTTTGGAGAGTTATACGCAAACTGGTGCGAAAACGTAACCAGTTTAATGCGACAAATACTCCGGAATATCAACATATACTTAACATACCTTAAATAACCTTTCCATAACTTAGAAATAAGTTTTGAAGGCTTTGGTATGGCAAAAACAAGTTAATTCGCCTATAGGGACTAAACTTGACAAACTGCGAAAGTATACCAATTTGAACTGTAACAGACATTCCGGAACATGACCATAAGTTAAACATACCATAAATACCTATACATAGCTTAGAAATAGGCTTTGAGGGGTTCGGTATGCTAAAATAAACTTTTGGGTCATTCAGGGACTAAAAGTGTCAAAAAAGTGCATAAGTTTGCATTTTCGCGCATAACTAACGTTCTGAATACATCCGGACATCCAAAAATTTATGTAAGCATGACTATATTATGCTTTAGTGTTTGGCTTGCCAAAAATCCATTCGTTGCGTCATTTGGTTCGTTTTTCGCGCTTATGCGTATTCCATCGTAATTAAGCGAACATCGCGTTCGTACGACCAAACGAACCAACACCCGGCATATTTTTGAGCATGTTTCATGTCCACAATGTTTAGGAATCATTTTAGGGCCTTAAAGTTGGCTTTACGGGCCTTAGAAGTGTCAGAAATGGCCTTAAACACGTGCAGGGGCTGAAACTGTCATTTTTGAAACTTATTTTCTGATCAGAACCCCCATGCGGCCCGCATTAGTTTTGGTGTATCCTGAAGCGGGCCGCCTCAGCCTCCCAGTTCAGATAAGATCGCTTAATCAGCAGTTTCCAGCTGTTTAATCCTCAACCACAAGCTCACACTTGACCTTTCAGCTGATTAAGGGCCATTTTTAGTCACCATGACTTTCCAACAAGTGTACGCATGGGATTTGAGCACGGTTTCCATGGAACGATCTTAACGGTTACCCGAAAACTATAAATACCCCACCCCCATTTACTTCAAACTCACTAGAATCTGATCTAAAAGACTCTAAGTTGAAACCATTGTTTCATACCTGAGTTATTTGGATCTAGATTAGCATTCGGGGACCCTTCGTAAGTATTCTTTCGTTCTTTTATTGCTTTTCGAGTCTTTTCAAGTCTGAAAGTCAAACTTTGTTTGACTTTCTGCGTTGACCAGTTTATGGTCAATGCGAAGTTCGTTTGAACTTCGCAACGTGAGTGTAATCATGTTGGTTATAGTCCTTTGGGACTATGCCTACTGATTACCACGTTGTCTAGGGTCGTAGGGTAAGCGATCTAATAAATCGCTTATACCTTCGAACCCGACCAAATACATTAGGTGACCATAGTAGGTAGGGAATAACCTTCCGAGGTTATACCCTATGGTCACATCGTTTAAGTAGTTGTATGATAGGTAGTTTATATGCCTTAGGTAAATTACCAGAATACCCTTTTCACGTATAATTGGTAATTAAGCATATGTAACCTAAACTTTTGTCACATAACTGATTATGTAACATGTTTAGGCATATAACACTTGTCATATGACTAGTTAGGCGGCCCGAACGCGTTTCACGCGAACGACGCGTTAAAGTAGCATAAGCTACCTAAACGGGTCGTAATGGGTCGTAAACAATTATGTTAGGTTTCAATTAGTATGTAGGCTTTGTTAAACCAAATGACACGAGTCTCTACACTCGTTTGGTTTACGAACCCTCATTCTATCTAAATCTTCCGATTTAGGTCCGGTTTATTAACATAGTTACCTATATTAGGTGCGTTTGATTCCGTGATCTCTATCATTGTTTGGTTGTCACTCCAGGACTACTGAGTAATCTCAAGTGAGTACATAGAACCCCTCTTTTACTGTTTTCCAAACTGTTTTGGGGTGAAACACATGTGCCTACCTGTTACTTTCATGCTTTCCTGTTTTCACATCTTATACCGACTATGTTTGTTAGTACATTATAGTACATGATTTCATTACATTTCATGCTATGTATGTCCATTGTGTGCATACTTAGTACATTGTTTTACATTACATTACTGCTATGTATGTTGACTGATAGCATGCTAGAACATTGATTTACAAGACTTTTCTGCTTTGTATGTTAACTTAGCATACTTAGTACATTGTTTTCATATGACATGTATGCAACTGCTATGACATTTGGTTTGCACAAACGGGTCTTTATTACGTTCATTAACATTTGCTACGCCGCTCGGGAGTAAGTAGTGGTACCATAGGACTTGACAAATCCCATTCCTGACATCCCGGGTTTGTTTGGATGTAAGGAATGACTGAATCCGAATACAATTCTTTTGATAACCTTGACTGAAAGGGTTATCCGACTGTCTCAAGGCTTGAATGTATGCGTTAACTTACCACATAAATGTTTGTATCAATGTAACATGCATTACTTTACAAAACATAACTTTTTTATATATTCAAAATACTTTGTTTTGTACATTTCTACATTTGGATTATGTGACAATACTTTACTTACAATACATAACATTTGATACACATTACTTGACTACTTTTGGACTTATAAACATTTGACATGGCTTATGCAAGGACTTTTGACTATTGGTTTAAACATAGACTTTATACATTGGTGGTTTGTTTAAGTGACTTAAGTAACGAGATGTGAGTAATATGATACAAGCATGGTGGATACGTCGCTGGTACTTCCTATATATAAGTGTTTGTATTATATTACATATCATAGCGTTATTTAAATCATTCATTTTGGACTTATACATTTTATACAAGTAACATGTTTTCACAAGACTTTGGTTTACAATATGGTTTATTTTATACAAATCATTTTACATGGTTATTCATTTAACCATACATTATTCACTTATTTATACATATCATCTAAACTTATTGTTTTTCAAGCGATTTACAAAACAAATCAAATAACAAGGTTCATGACTAAACTTTTTCTTAAACTTAAGTCATGAATCCTATTTTCACAAAACCTATGTATCTCACAGGCATTTTTATGCTGACGTACCTACTTTCACATGTGTTTTCAGGTGCTTTTCCGTAGGATGTTGATCGTGACACTAGGGCGGACCTGTGCCTTAGAGACTTAAAATGGAGATAGACTTTGTTTAATTATGTTATAAACTCTTTATTTACTGTTTGAAACAATGAAACTCTCATGTTGATAAATAAAATACAACTTTGTATGCCATGGTTATGAAACAATTAATTCTGTTACAACACTCCCCGACGTTTCCGCCACGTTCTGTATGTTACACGTGGTCGGGGTGTGACAGAAGAGTTGGTATCAGAGCCAATGGTTATAGGGAATTAGGTTATTAGTAATGCTTTGACCTAGACTATAACTTTTCTAGGACCCTAACACAAGTTATCTTGTGTTTAGATCTTAAAACATGTACATCATCTATCCTTAGGTGATTAACAAAACAGAAACCAAATTTTTCGAAACGATTTTTGAAAAAAAACAATCATCTGTTTTTGAATGATTTATTACAAGGTTTTGAACCCTCTTTTATATGGTTTTGAACCCTTTTCAGTTTGACTAAATTTTTGGCCTTGTGCCTTCAAATTTTCAAAATCACGTCAACGTTTTGGGTTATAAATAATGTGAACACATGCAAACTGGAAGGGTGAATGCCTGTATTCTGGGTTTTCTGTCTAGGCAAGCACTTCGTATACATCTCATCAGACGCGAGACCAGTTGTGCTTACCTGGGAATTCTTGGGATGAGTGTTCACTTATAGGCGAGCATGTCTTCATGATACATTATTTTTGACCCATTTACTTTGATTAGTCATTGTGTGTCGTTTGTTTGCTTTGGGATACGGACGAATGACCACCATCTATGCTGTTTGCAATTCTTGTTTTTATCATCTCATTCTTTTCATCCAATCATCTCACTCGTTTCTTTTCATGTTTTCCTCTTTTAGAATGCCTCCTCGACGCGAGAACCAGATAGCAACTGCCGAACTGGCAGAAATTATTGCGCAGGAGATGGCTGCTCAATTTCCAAATCTCTTTGCTCAATGGAACCAAGCCAACAACAACAACAATGCTCCATGCAAATACAAGGATTTTAACCAGGCTAAACCACTCAAGTTTAGTGGTTCTGAAGGAGCGACTGGGCTTCTTCAATGGTTCGAGAGCATTGAGAATACTTTCCGTCATGTTCAGTGTCCGGATAATCGCAAGGTCGAGTTTTCTTCGAGCGTATTTCAGAAGAGGGCTCTTACATGGTGGAATGGGGTAATGAGAGACCGGGGTGCAGAAGTTGCTCTCGCACAGACATGGGCTGAACTTAGAGCCCTTATGATGAGGGAATTATGTCCTCGTCACGAGCAGCGAGCTTTGGAGAAGGAATTTGATAATTTGAAGCAAGATAGTGGTGAGCATCGGGCGTATACTGATAGGTTTGAGGAGTTGAGTCTGCTTTGCCCGACTATGGTTACCCCACTCGACAAGGCTATCGAAAGGTACATCGACGGCCTACCTGACTCAGTGCAAGACATCATTACTGGTAGTAACCCTGCCACACTCTGTCAGGCGATCGAGTTATCAGCGACATTGACTGAGTCGCAGGTTCGTAAGGGAAAGCTGCATAAAAAGGGTGACAAGGGCAAGAAGCAGTCGGCTGACAATGAAGATAGCAAGAAAGGTCAAAACAAGAATGGAAAGGATTCTGGTTCATCGAAAAGGGCAAGGAAGCGTAAGGCTTCCCAAAACTATGCCGGTACTGCACAGGCTCAAGCTGCACCAAATCAGCCTGCGCAGCCACTAGCCAAGAAGCCTTATTTTGGCAATGCACCTTTGTGCAACAGGTGTAACGGCCATCATCAACCACACCTCCAGTGTCGTCAGTGCACCAACTGCGGAAGACCTGGTCATCTTGCTGCCACCTGCCGCATTCCTGTTAACCAGAACCAGGCAGTTCAGAACCAAGCCCAACAAGTTGCTCAGCCTCTTGCTCAGCAACAAGGTCAAGTTGCACGGCCTCATTTTCCTCCTGGTTCATGCTACAATTATGGGGATCTGACCCACTACAGGAACCGGTGCCCAAGACTAGCTAACCAGAATCAGAATCAGACTCCGGCTCGAGGTCGAGTCTTCAACATGAATGCCCAAGAGGCGCAGGCAGACAATGAAGTGGTGAACGGTACGTTCTTTATTAATAATCAGCCTGCATCTGTTCTCTTTGATTCGGGTGCCGATAAGAGTTTTGTGTCATTGTCTTTTGAGCAAATGCTTCGAGTGTCTAGAACGAAAATAGGTAAACCTTTGACAGTAGAAGTTGCTAGCGGTGAACCCATTGTTCTTGATTCTGTTCTTCGCAACTGCCAGTTAAACCTTAACGGCCATCTTTTTCCGATCGACCTCACGCTAATGCAACTTGGAAGCTTCGACGTCATTGTGGGTATGGATTGGCTATCCAAGCATCGCGCAGAGATAGTTTGTTCTGAGAAGATTGTTCGTGTGCCGCTTTCGACAGGCGAGATCCTATAGGTTCAAGGTGGGAAACCTGCCGGTGGTCTCAAACTCATGTCTTGTTTTAAAGCTCGGAAATATCTGCGGAAGAACTATGTGGCTTTCTTAGCACATGTTACAGAAGATAAAGGCAAGGGTAAGTCTATTTCAGATATTCCTGTCATTCGGGATTATTCTGAAGTATTCCCTGAAGACTTACCTGGTCTACCTCCAGCACGCCAAGTTGAGTTCCATATTGATCTCGTACCTGGTGCAAATCCCATTGCCAGAGCTCCATATCGTCTTGCCCCGTCTGAGATGCAAGAGTTGTCTAATCAGCTTCAGGAACTCTCTGACAAAGGTTTTATCCATCCTAGCTTTTCACCTTGGGGTACTCCCGTTCTTTTTGTCAAGAAGAAGGATGGATCTTTTAGGATGTGTATCGATTATCGTGAGCTTAACAAGCTTACCATCAAGAATCGATATCCCCTACCGCGCATAGACGACCTCTTTGATCAGTTACAAAGTGCCTCTTAGTTTTCGAAGATTGATCTGCGTTCCGGGTATCATCAACTTCGTGTTCATGAAGAAGATATTCCCAAGACAGCGTTCCGCAGTCGTTATGGGAATTATGAGTTCACAGTCATGCCATTCGGTTTGACTAATGCTCCTGCTGTTTTCATGGACTTAATGAATAGGGTCTGCAAACCTTATTTGGATCAGTTCGTCATTGTTTTTATTGACGACATCTTGATTTATTCTAAGACGCGAGCTGATCACGAGCAACATCTTCGTCTTACTTTGGAACTCCTAAAGAAAGAGCAACCTTTCGCCAAATTCTCCAAGTGTGAATTTTGGCTTAAAAAGTTCAATTTTTAGGACATATTATCAACGAACAAGGTATTCATGTAGATCCCTCCAAGATCAGTGTGATCAAGGATTGGGATACGCCTACTACTCCTACTGAAGTTCGTTCTTTTCTTGGTCTAGCGGGTTATTATCGCCGCTTCATTGAAAACTTCTCAAAGATTGCAGTTCCTCTAACTGCTCTAACTCAGAAGAACAAACCCTTTGATTGGGGATACAAACAAGAAGAAGCTTTTCAACACTTGAAACAAAAACTTTGCAACGCGCCTGTTCTGACTTTACCTGAGGGCAATGATGATTTCATCGTCTATTGTGATGCGTCTAAATTGGGTCTTGGTTGTGTTCTGATGCAAAGGAACAAAGTCATAGCATATGCATCGAGGCAGTTGAAGATACATGAGAAAAACTACACCACTCATGATCTTGAGTTAGGTGCAGTTGTTTTCGCTCTAAAGATCTGGAGACATTATTTGTATGGTACAAAATGTGTGGTTTTCACAGACCACAAAAGTCTTCAGCATATCTTCAACCAGAAAGAACTCAACATGAGGCAACGACGTTGGGTTGAGCTGCTAAACGACTATGACTGCGAAATTCGCTACCATCCTGGTAAGGCTAATGTCGTAGCTGATGCATTGAGTCATAAGGAACGTACTAAGCTTCATTGTGTACGTGTTCAATCTGTTATTCAAGCTCAATCCGATATCCAAGCACGCATTTCTCAGGCTCAACAATCTTGTGTTTCACAAGGTTTGATGGATAAGGAATTTCCTTATCACATAACACCTGCTCTTGAACTGAAGGACAATGGATCGTATTACTTCATGGACCGTTTGTGGGTCCCAAGCCTAGATAATCTTCGTGCCTTGCTTATGGATGAAGCCCATAAGTCTCGTTATTCTATTCATCCGGGCTCAGATAAGATGTATAAGGATCTTCGTATTCACTATTGGTGGCCTGGTATGAAGAAAGACATTTGCTTATACGTATCAAAATGCCTTACTTATCTTAAGGTTAAGGCTGAACATCAGCGTCCTTCGGGTTTATTGGTGCAACCAGAGATCCCAGTTTGGAAATGGGAAAACATTACTATGGATCTTGTTACCAAACTTCCACGCACCAAGAAAGGTCATGATGCCATCTGGGTAGTCGTCGATCGTCTTACCAAGTCAGCACATTTCTTGCCTATCCGTGAGGACTTTTCTGCTGACAAACTTGCAAAAATCTATGTGGATGAAATTGTAGCTCGACATGGTGTTCCTTTGAACATCATTTCTGATAGAGATGCTCATTTCACTTCTCATTTTTGGAGAACCATGCAATCTGCTATGGGGACCCAACTTAATCTGAGCACAACATATCATCCGCAAATGGATGGTCAATCTGAGAGAACAATCCAGACTCTGGAGGATATGCTTAGAGCTTGTGTGATCGATTTTGGTGGTAGTTGGGATTCACATCTACAGTTGATTGAATTCTCCTACAACAACAGTTATCACACCAGCATCAAAATGGCTCCTTTCGAGGCTCTCTATGGTCGAAAATGTCGTTCACCAGTCTGCTGGAATGAGATCGGCGAGGCTCAACTTACTGGACCTGCCCTCATTTTAGAGACAACTGACAAGATCAAGAAAGTTCGTGATAACCTTCAGACAGCTAGAAGCCGTCAGAAGAGTTACGCGGACCCAAAACGCAAGGCCTTGGAATTTCAAGTCGGTGATCGTGTATTACTTAAGGTCTCACCTTGGAAAGGTGTGATCAGATTTGGAAAGAAAGGAAAACTTGCACCTAGATATGTTGGACCATTCAAGATCGTCGAAAGAATCGGAAAGGTAGCCTACAGACTTGAGTTACCTCCTGAACTTGGAAATGTTCATCCAACTTTTCACGTGTCCAATCTCAAGAGGTGTTTAGCTGATGAGAACCTCCACATACCACTTGACGAAATTCGTGTTGGTAAAACATTGAAATTTGTTGAGAAGCCAGTGGAAATCATGGAACGTGAAGTCAAGTGGCTTAAACGCAAGCGCATTCCTTTGGTCAAAGTTTGTTGGGAAGCTAAACGTGGACCCGAGTTTACTTGGGAACGCGAAGATCAAATGAAGGCGAAATATCCGCATCTTTTCCCATGAGTTTCCTCTAAATAAATTTCGGGATGAAATTTCCACAAGTAGGGGAGACTGTAACATCTGTGCTTGTAATCATTATGAACAGTTCTATTATCAATAAAACAATGTCATTTGATCCCAATGTTTGTTTGGTTGTGTATTACATTTTTCATGTTTTGACTTTTATCCAATTTCAAACTCTATATCGCTTTTTGGAGAGTTATACGCAAACTGGTGTGAAAACGTAACCAGTTAAATGAGAAAAATACTCCGGAACATCAACATATACTTAACATACCTTAAATAACCTTTCCATAACTTAGAAATAAGTTTTGAAGGCTTTGGTATGGCAAAAACAAGTTAATTCGCCTATAGGGACTAAACTTGACAAACTGCGAAAGTATACCAATTTGAACTGTAACAGACATTCCGGAACATGACCATAAGTTAAACATACCATAAATACCTATACATAGCTTAGAAATAGGCTTTGAGGGGTTCGGTATGCTAAAATAAACTTTTGGGTCATTCAGAGACTAAAAGTGTCAAAAAAGTGCACAAGTTTGCATTTTCGCGCATAACTTACGTTCTGAATACATCCGGACATCCAAAAATATATGTAAGCATGACTATATTATGCTTTAGTGTTTGGCTTGCCAAAAATCCATTCGTTGCGTCATTTGGATCGTTTTTCACGCTTATGCGCATTCCGTGTAATTAAGCGAACATCGCGTTCGTACGACCAAACGAACCAACACCTGGCATATTTTTGAGCATGTTTCATGTCCACAATGTTTAGGCATCATTTTAGGGCCTTAAAGTTGGCTTTACGGGCCTTAGAAGTGTCGGAAATGGCCTTAAACACGTGCAGGGGCTGAAACTGTCATTTTTGAAACTTATTTTCTGATCAGAACCCCCATGCGGCCCGCATTAGTTTTGGTGTATCCTGAAGCGGGCCGCCTCAGCCTCCCAGTTCAGATAAGATCGCTTAATCAGCAGTTTCCAGCTGTTTAATCCTCAACCACATGCTCACACTTGACCTTTCAGCTGATTAAGGGCCATTTTTAGTCACCATGACTTTCCAACAAGTGTACGCATGGGATTTGAGCACGGTTTCCATGGAACGATCTTAACGGTTACCCGAAAACTATAAATACCCCACCCCCATTTACTTCAAACTCACTAGAATCTGATCTAAAAGACTCTAAGTTGAAACCATTGTTTCATACCTGAGTTATTTGGATCTAGATTAGCATTCGGGGACCCTTCGTAAGTATTCTTTCGTTCTTTTATTGCTTTTCGAGTCTTTTCAAGTCTAAAAGTCAAACTTTGTTTGACTTTCTGCGTTGACCAGTTTATGGTCAATGCGAAGTTCGTTTGAACTTCGCAACGTGAGTGTAATCATGTTGGTTATATTCCTTTGGGACTATGCCTACTGATTACCACGTTGTCTAGGGTCGTAGGGTAAGCGATCTAATAAATCGCTTATACCTTCGAACCCGACCCATTTGGTCGATCATTAGGATCCGACCAAATACATTAGGTGACCATAGTAGGTAGGGAATAACCTTCCGAGGTTATACCCTATGGTCACATCGTTTAAGTAGTTGTATGATAGGTAGTTTATATGCCTTAGGTAAATTACCAGAATACCCTTTTCACGTATAATTGGTAATTAAGCATATGTAACCTAAACTTTTGTCACATAACTGATTATGTAACATGTTTAGGCATATAACACTTGTCATATGACTAGTTAGGCGGCCCGAACGCGTTTCACGCGAACGACGCGTTAAAGTAGCATAAGCTACCTAAATGGGTCGTAATGGGTCGTAAACAATTATGTTAGGTTTCAATTAGTATGTAGGCTTTGTTAAACCAAATGACACGAGTCTCTACACTCGTTTGGTTTACGAACCCTCATTCTATCTAAATCTTCCGATTTAGGTCCAGTTTATTAACATAGTTACCTATATTAGGTGTGTTTGATTCCGTGATCTCTATCATTGTTTGGTTGTCACTCCAGGACTACTGAGTAATCTCAAGTGAGTACATAGAACCCCTCTTTTACTGTTTTCCAAACTGTTTTGGGGTGAAACACATGTGCCTACCTGTTGCTTTCATGCTTTCCTGTTTTCACATCTTATACCGACTATGTTTGTTAGTACATTATAGTACATGATTTCATTACATTTCATGCTATGTATGTCCATTGTGTGCATACTTAGTACATTGTTTTACATTACATTACTGCTATGTATGTTGACTGATAGCATGCTAGCACATTGATTTACAAGACTTTTCTGCTTTGTATGTTAACTTAGCATACTTAGTACATTGTTTTCATATGACATGTATGCAACTGCTATGACATTTGGTTTGCACAAACGGGTCTTTATTACGTTCATTAACATTTGCTACGCCGCTCGGGAGTAAGTAGTGGTACCATAGGACTTGACAAATCCCATTCCTGACATCCCGGGTTTGTTTGGATGTAAGGAATGACTTAATCCGAATGCAATTCTTTTGATAACCTTGACTGAAAGGGTTATCCGACTGTCTCAAGGCTTGAATGTATGCGTTAACTTACCACATAAATGTTTGTATCAATGTAACATGCATTACTTTACAAAACATAGCTTTTTGATATATTCAAAATACTTTGTTTTGTACATTTCTACATTTGGATTATGTGACAATACTTTACTTACAATACATAACATTTGATACACATTACTTGACTACTTTTGGACTTATAAACATTTGACATGGCTTATGCAAGGACTTTTGACTATTGGTTTAAACATAGACTTTATACATTGGTGGTTTGTTTAAGTGACTTAAGTAACGAGATGTGAGTAATATGATACAAGCATGGTGGATACGTCGCTGGTACTTCCTATATATAAGTGTTTGTATTATATTACATATCATAGCGTTATTTAAATCATTCATTTTGGACTTATACATTTTATACAAGTAACATGTTTTCACAAGACTTTGGTTTAAAATACGGTTTATTTTATACAACTCATTTTACATGGTTATTCATTTAACCATACATTATTCACTTATTTATACATATCATCTAAACTTATTGTTTTTCAAGCGATTTACAAAACAAATCAAATAACAAGGTTCATGACTAAACTTTTTCTTAAACTTAAGTCATGAATCCTATTTTCACAAAACCTATGTATCTCACAGGCATTTTTATGCTGACGTACCTACTTTCACATGTGTTTTCAGGTGCTTTTCCGTAGGATGTTGATCGTGACACTAGGGCGGACCTGTGCCTTAGAGACTTAAAATGGAGATAGACTTTGTTTAATTATGTTATAAACTCTTTATTTACTGTTTGAAACAATGAAACTCTCATGTTGATAAATAAAATACAACTTTGTATGCCATGGTTATGAAACAATTAATTCTGTTACAACACTCCCCGATGTTTCTGCCACGTTCTGTATGTTACACGTGGTCGGGGTGTGACAGTTGTCGTCTTCGCCGCTTGCACAAAGTCTTCAACACAATCCGGCAGAGCGCGGATATACTTCTTGATCATAATCTCTGGGGTCGTAACTTGGCCAGGACAGATGAGACTCAGCTGCTTGAAGCGAGCAGTTAAACCGGCATTGTCGCCACCATCTTGCTTGATATGCCAAAATTCGTCCTCCAACTTTTGGAGCTCATGGGGAGGGCAGAACTCGCGAATCATGATGTCCTTCATCTCAGCCTACGTCAGCCCGTAAGCTGCATCATTCCCTCATTTGTTTCTCTCAGCGGTCCACCAATCTAAGGCTCGGGATTGGAAGACACCGGTATCATTAACAGTGCGAAGGTTTTCTGGACAGCCACTCTGGCGTAAGATGACCTCGATTGAATCAAACCATTAGAACATAGCCGTAGGCCCTTTCGTTCCAGTAAATTCTTTCGGTCCGCATGCTTTAAACTACTTGATGCTAAAAGTCGCTCTAGGTGAGTCAGTCCTTGATTCCTCTGAAGATTTGCTGGCGTTTTCGTTCAGCTCACTGACAATCAGAGGAATTACTTTAACGATTTGACTAGCGACGAGGGAGGCGAGTCGCATGTCAGCTTGCTTGCGTCTAGCAGTGCGAGAGTGAAGTAATCCAGACGACGACATTGTCTGCAACAGACATCGTCACAGGATTCAAAACACGATTCGATTAATCATAGCATGGTCTGGCGTACTAACACTTAATCTCGCATGTCACACCCCGACCGCGTTAAAACAATAATACCGCGGCGGAAACGTTGGGGAGTGAGGCGACCGAATTATTGTTTCACAACCATGGTATTTAAAGTTATGTTTTATTTATAAACAAAGGTGTTACATTGTCTTAAAGCAACTAAAACAAAGAGTACATAACATTTTTTTTTTAAAACTGGTTCTAGCTTCGTTTTATGTCACTAAGGCACAGGTCTGCCTAAGTGTATCTTGTCCAATCCTATGCAACAGCTCCTGAAACACATGTGAAAATAGGTACGTCAGCATAAAAATGCCTGTGAGATACATAGGTTTTGTTTATGTATGATTCATGACTTTTAAGTTAAAAAGAGTGTTTAATAAAAATTAGTCATGAATCTTGTAAAATGTTTTCTTTTATAATTCATAAAAATTGATTATGAAAATCAATGATATAAAAGAAAGATGTATGGTTAAATGAATAACCAAGTAAAATAAGTTTGTATAAAGTATAATTGTTTGTAAATCATTGTCTTGTATGAATATGTTGTTTGTATAAAATGTATCATGTCTAAATTGAAATGGTTTAGATAACGCTACAAGGCGAAATATCATAAAAGCACTTATATATAGGAAGTACCAGCGGCGTATCCACCATGCTTTTATCATATTGCACATTGCCTCGTTATCTAAATTACTTACCCAAACAAACCACCAAATTGTCTTGTTTAAACCAATGACAAAATGTTCATGTGTAAACAATGTCTAATGTCAAATGTAAATCATGTAATGTTTAAACCATGTCTATTGTCAAATGTAAATCATGTAACGTGTAAACAAATGTCATGTATGACAAGTAAAAATAACTACTTAACCATATGTAAAAATGTACAAAACAAGGTATTTGAATAAATCAAAAGTTATGTTTTGTAAAACAAATGTATGCTCTACTCATACAAACATCTATGCGGTATTGTAAAATGCATACATTCAAGCCTTGCAACTGTGGCGACAAACCTTTAAACAAATTAAAGGTTTATCTAAAGCATGTATATCGAATTCGGTCATTCCTTCCATCCAAACAAACCCAGGATTTCAGGAACAGGAGTTGTCAATTCCTATGGTACCACTACCTACTAACGAACGGCGTGATCAATGTTAGTGAATGTATTTTTGTCCCATTTAAACAAACCAAATGTCATACCAAAATGTAAGCATGTTTTATGAAATAATGTACTAGGTATGCAACAAATGAGCATACATAGCATGAAATGTAATGTAAAACAATGCACTAAGTATGCACTAAATGGACATACATAGCGTGAAACATAATGAAATCATGTACTATAAGTGTACTAATGAACATAAGAAGCATATGATGTAAAAGCATGAAAAGCACGAAAGTAACAAGTAGGCACATGTGTTTCACCCCAAAACAGTTTGAAAACAGTAAAAGAGGGGACTATGTACTCACTTGAGATTGCTCAATAGTCTTAGGATAACCACCAAGCAATGCTAGAAAGATCACGGAATCAATCGGCACCTAATATAGGTAACTATGCTAATAAACCAGACCTAAATCGGAAGATCAGATAGGATGCGGTTTGGTAAACCAAATGAGTATCGGAACCTATCCTAAGTGCTCTTGACCCATTACGACTCGTTTAGGTAGCTTATGCTACTTTAACGCGTCGTTCGCGTAAAACGCGTTCGGACTGCCTAACTAGTCCTATGACAAGTAACATATGCCTTAACATGTCTAATATTATTGCCTAATCAGTTTAGATGTCAAAATTTAGATTACATATGCTTAAAATGGATTTATGCGTAAAAAGGGCATTTTGGTCATTTACCTAAGGCATATAAACTACCTATCATACAACTAATTAAACTAAGTGACCATAAGGTATAACCTCGGAAGGTTATTCCCTATATAACTATGGTCCTATAATGTGTTTGGTCGGATCCTCATGATCGACCAAACGGGTCGAGTTCGAAAGTCTAAGCGGTGGTTTAGACCGCTTGACATACGACTCTAAACTAAGCATTAAACCTAAAGTGACGAGCTAAACATGTTAAAACATGTTTAACTAAGTTTGAAAACAAGTTTGATATCAAGACAAAGGGTCTTGATACCCAAGAGTAGTTTAGTTGCAAAATACGCGCTAAAGCGTTTTTTGACCGAAACTACGACTCGTGATTACGCTCACGTTGCGAAGTTCAACCGAACTTCATGTTGACCAGTAACTGGTCAAAGCTGAAAGTCAAACACTGTTTGACTTTCATGCTTGAAATACATAAAAAGCATGAAAGAGGACTTACAAAAGGTCCAAGGAGGTTTGATCCAATTTATTCTCACGTATGAGGTGCAAGACTTCAACTTAGAGAACGAAAATCAGATCAAATGTGAGTTGCAACAATGAAATGGGTGGGGGGTATTTATAGTTTTCGTAGAACCGTAAGGATCGTTTCTTGAAAACCTAGTTTCAATCTTGACCTTACACTTGCACCCACTGATTTAGAATACCATGGGCATCCAAAACAAGTCCATAGATTCAAGGAAACCATGTGCAAAACAATGGAAGCAGTTGGGTTTTATGTGACACCTGTGCCTCCACGTCCATCAAACAAATACTGTATCAATGAAATATTGTATTTCATACTTGGGTCTTGAATAAATATGTGTATCATTTACACATATCAATTCTTGTTCGATTTCAAGCTTTAAATCGCTTTCTGGAAGGTTATACGCGCACTGATGCGTAAATATAACCAGTTCAATGCAAAAAATACTCCGGAACATCAACATATGCTTAACATACCTTAAATAACCTTTACATAACTTAGAAATAAGTTTTGAAGGCTTTGGTATGGCAAAATCCAGTTAAATCGCTTACAGGGACTAAAGTTGACAAACTGCGAAAGTATGCCAATTTGAACTGTAACATACACTCCGGAACATGACCACAAGTTAAACACACCCTAAATATCCTTTACATAGCTTAGAAATAGGCTTTGAGGGGTTCGGTGTGCTAAAATAAACTTTTGGGTCATTCAGGGACTAAAAGCGTCAAAAAGTGCACAAGTTTGCATTTTCGCGCATAACTTACGTTCTGTATACATCCGGACATCCAAAAATTTATGTAAGCACTAAAATATTTTATTTTAGTGTTTGGCATAAGAAAAATCCATTCGTCACGCAATTTGGATCGTTTTTCGCTCTTATGCGCATTCCGTCGTAATTAAGCGAACATCGCGATCGTACGACCAAACGAACCAACATCCGGCATATTTTTGAGCATGTTTCATGTCCAAAATGTTTAGGCATCCTTTTGGAGCTTTGAAAATGATTTAACGGGCTTCAAACGTGTGGAAAATGGACTGAAACATGTGCAGGGACCTATTCTGCCATTTCTGTTTGAAAACTGCAGATAGGGGGCTAGGCGTGACGCGAGGGACCCTAGGCGTCACGCGAGGCCCTTTCAGATCAGCAAAAGTCATTATAACAACTATTAACAGCTCTTATGCACTCCAAACCCAATTCCACTTGTTAATCCCTGATGGTGGGGGGCCAATTTGAGTACCCTTAATGTTCCAACACATGTACGGATGAGATTGAAGCACGGTGTTCAAGAAACGATCCTAACGGTGGTCCATTTCCTATAAATACCCAACCCTTTCATTTACAAAAACCCACACCTTTGAAATCTGAACTTGCTCTCTGAGTTGTTGGATTTAACACTTCATACCTGAGAGTGTTCGGATTCAAACCTTCCGTTCTTGGACCCTTTGTAAGTGTTCCTTCGTTCTTTTATTCTTTTAGCGTTAAAGTCAAACTTTGTTTGAATTTCTGCATTGACCAGTTTATGGTCAAATCAAAGTTCGTTTAAACTTCATAACGTGAGCGTGATCACGATGGTTATAGTCCCTAGTGACTATACCTACTGATTACCACGTTATCTAGGCTCAGTGACGAATCGTAGTTTCGGCCAAAATGCGCATTCTTGCGTATTTTGTAACCAAACTACTCTTAGGTATCAAAACCATTTGTTTTGATACCAAACCTATTTTCTAAACTTAGTTAAGCATGTTTTAACATGCTTAGCTCGTCACTTTTAGTTTAGTGCTTATATAGGGTCGTAAGGTAAGCGATCTAAACAATCGCTTATACTTTCGAACCCGACCCGTTTGGTCGATCATTAGGATCCGACCAAACACATTAGGTGACCATAGTTGTATAGGGAATAACCTTCCAAGGTTATACCTTATGGTCACATCGTTTGAGTAGTTGTATGATAGGTAGTATATATGCCTTAGGTAAATTACCAAAATGCCCTTTGAACGCCAAAATTCATTTTAAGCATATGTAACATAACTTTTGGTGTCTAAACTGATTTGGTAACAATATTAGACATGTTAAGGCATATTTTACTTATCATAGGACTAGTTAGGCGTTTCGAACGCGTTTTACGCGAACGACGCGTTAAAGTAGCATAAGCTACCTAAACGGGTCGTAATGGGTCGTAAGCACTTAGGTTAGGTTTCATTGTAGTATGTAGGCCTTGTTAAACCATATTACATGAGTTCCCCTACTCATTTGGTTTACGAGCCCTCATTCTATCCAATCCTCCGATTTTAGGTCTGGTATATTAACATAGTTACCTATATTAGGTGCCGTTTGATATCCGTGATCTCTAGCATTGTTTGGTTGTTACTCAAGGACTACTAAGCAATCTCAAGTGAGTACATAGACCCCTCTTTTACTGTTTTCCAAACATTTTGGGGTGAAACACATGTGCCTACTTGTTACTTTCGTGCCTTTCATGCTTTCATATCATATGCTTGTTATGTTCATTAGTTCATTATAGTACATGATTTCATTACATTTTATGCTATGTATGTCCATTGTGTGCATACTTAGTACATCGTTTTACATTACATTTCATGCTATGTATGTCCATTGTGTGCATACTTAGTACATCGTTTTACATCACATTTGATGCTATGTATGTCCATTGTGTGCATACTTAGTACATTGTTTTACATTACATTTCACGCTATGTATGTTCATTTGATTACATACTTAGTGCATTGTTTTCACATGCTTACATTTTTGGTATGACATTTGGTTTGTTCAAATGGGACAACATACATTCATTAACATTAGCTACGCCGCTCGTTAGTAGGTAATGGTACCATAAGACTTGACAACTCCCATTCCTGAACCCTAGGTTTGTTTGGGTGGAAGGAATGACCGAATTCGATAAACATAAAACAGATGGACCTTTAAATTCTAGGGGTTTATCGCCACAGTCACAAGGCTTGGATGTAAGCATTTTCACAATACCGCATAGATGTTTATATCAGTATAGCATGCATTTGTTCCACAAAACATAACTTTGATTTAAACCATGTTTTACTTCAATACCTTGTTTTTGTGCATTTTATATATGGTTTAGTTGATATATTTCACCTACCATACATGATATTTTGGATACACATTACATGATTTACATTAGACATAAACATTTTGACATTGATATACACAATTCATGATCTACATTAGACATAAACATTTTGACATTGATATACTCAATTCATGATTTACATTAGACATAAACATTTTGACATTGATATACACAATTCATGATTTACAATAGACATAAACATTTTAACATTGATATACACAATTCATGATTTACATTAGACATAGACATTAGACATGGTTTTCACACAAACATTTTGACATTTGATTATACATAAACATTTTACTTTGGTGGTTTGGTTTGAGTAAGTGATTTAAGTAACGAGGCGTGTGTAATATGATACAAGCATGGTGGATACGCCGCTGGTACTTCCTATATATAAGTGCTTGTATGGTATTACATATCGTAGCGTTATTTGAATCATTTCAATTTAGACATATAACATTTTATACAAACAACATACTTTTCACAATACATTGTTTTACAAACAACTTATCTAATACAAACTCATTTTACTTGGTTATTTACTTAACCATGTATTATTCTTTTATACATATATATATCATTTGGTTTATTTATCACTTTTCAAATGATTTACAAGACAAAGCAAATTACAAGGTTGATGACTAAACATTTTCTTAAACATAAGTCATGAATTCTATTTTCACAAAACCTATGTATCTCACAAGCATTTTTATGCTGACGTACCTATTTTCACATGTGTTTCAGGATATGATGCATAGGATTTATCAAGATACACTTAGGCGGACTTGGGCCTTAGTGACAATAAAAGATGCAAGACTAGTTATTTATGTTATATTTCTTTGATTGTCAAGACATTGTAACTCTTTTAATCAATAAAACAATATTTCAATTTCCATGTGTTATGAAACAATGATTCTGTTACAACACTCCCCGACGTTTCCGCCATGTTTTGTTGTTTTACGTGGTCAGGGTGTGACAGAAAAGTTGGTATCAGAGCTCATGGTTATAGGGAATTAGGTTATTGGTAATGCTTTGACCTAGTCTATATCCTTCCTAGGACCCTAACGCGAGTTTACTTGCGTTTAGTCATAAAACAATACCGTCACCTATCCTTAAGTGACAACCACAACAAGAACACAAATTTCAAAACCGCTTTGAAAAGCAATCGTCTGTTCTAGGATGATTGATTACTAGGTTTTGAACCCTCTAAGTTTTCAAAATCTCGTCAAAGTTTGGGTCTTATAATGTGAACACATGCAAACTGGAAGAGTGAATGCCTGTACCCTGAGTTTTCTGTCGAAGGCTAGAGTGTTCGTACAAATCCGCAGTATCGGACCAGTCACTCTTACCTGGGAACTCTTGGGGTGAGTGTTCACTTATAGGCGAGCATGTCTTCAGTGATACATTAATATGATCCGTTTACTTTGATTTGTCACCGTCTCATTTGTTTGCCTTAGGTAACAAACAAATGATCGCAAATTCTTATGCACTGCCATTCTGTATTGTTTATCCGATGACGTTTCACTTGTTTCTTCCAATGTCTTTCATTTTCTCCTAGAATGTCACTTCATCGCGATGACGCCCAGATATCCGAGCAGACAGCCAAATTTGCCCAGC
Organism: Helianthus tuberosus; assembly: GCA_030545235.1. Lineage (NCBI taxonomy): Eukaryota > Viridiplantae > Streptophyta > Magnoliopsida > Asterales > Asteraceae > Helianthus > Helianthus tuberosus. The sequence goes on from CM060372.1 coordinate 148,917,922, forward strand.
GAATAGGCGAAGTAGTCCTGAAGACTGTCGAATTAGCTACTGCCATGTATCGTCTCCAGGATGAAGCCACTCAAGAATCACCAATGGAGACAGAAGCCAAGCCTTCACCAAAACCAAAGAAACATAAAGCTTCAAAGAATCCCGCAGCGGTTACACCAAAACAGGCAAGACCTAGCCAAGTGACAGCACCACCAGCCAAGAAACCAATCGAGGAATCAAAGACCATGGATGAACGATTCCCTAAGAAGTCAAAGAAGCAAAAGGCTTCTCAGAACTTCTCCGTGGTCGCTCACAATGGTGAAGCCATCCCCAACCAACCAGCTCAACCCCCTGCTAGGAAGCCATACAACGGAACTGCACCCTTGTGCAACCAATGTAACCTTCATCATCATGCTAGTGTGAAGTGCCGTGAATGCCAAATTTGTGGACTTAAAGGTCATACAGCAAAAGTTTGCCGAGCTGCAGTTACACCAAATCAAGCTGACAACAATCCTGCTCAAGCTCGCTTTCCACCAGGTGTCACACCCTGGCTTTGCGGAAGCGTGGTTAATTTCGGTGTGACTTCTTAATACCATAGCTTAATCATAACAAAGCTATATGAATTTAAAAACCATGCAAGTCATCATTAAGTTTAGAAATCAACATAGAATACCATAGTTTTAAACGTACGACCATAACTATGTTCAGTAAAAAGTACAACTAATAACAAAACATAAATGAGGGTTAAGGATTGTGTCTTGTCCAGGTAAGAGAACACAACCCCTAAGCCTTGATGACTTCATGAAGATTGCAGCGGAAAACGTTCATACCGTGCCAGAATCCGTTAATTTCCTGAAATACATGTGAGTTGAAAAATCAACAATAATGTTGAGCGAGTTCATGTGCAAGTGAGTAAGTAAAACACTTGTAAGTATAAAAGTTTCCTGGTATGTAGCAGTGTAAGAGGACTTGTGATCACCAATGGTTTGCAAGGCCATTAGCATGTCGTGAAATGCAAGTAAGTAAGACACAACCCTAGCCGATTTTGCGTTGGGTACCAAGTCACTCCGGATCCGTTCTGTTAGTCCTCCGAGAGGCCTGTTCTGTTGGACCGGGAGCTGGGCTCGCTACACCCAAATAGATCTACCGCTCGAGTCCCTCGGGGTTCTAACTACCCATTCACATGATCTAAACCTCCTTACGTTATTCATACCGTGTAAAAAGTACTTGTAAACAAAGTAACATGTATTTCACCCCCGCAGTTAAGAAAACTGAAAACAGTTAGAGAAAAGGGGGACATGAACTCACAGTGGATGCGTAAACTCTATCAAGCGTCTCTGAAGCAGTAAGCTGTGTAACGACCTACAAGTGCTAATTCTATTAGACGGACGGTCGTGCTTTAGCTTTACAGTTTATGTTTGCGGGAAATAGTTAGACAACTATTTCGTGTTACATTTTGTATATGCTTGATAGTTATTTTTCCTTCCCAAGGATGGGGGATACAATACATGTGCGTAAGTTACGTTTTATCATTCTTGTGGTAATGTAATTACCGGTGTAACTTATATGTTGTGGAAACGTTCGCGAAGTTTTGGAATCATTAACGCTTGTAAATATTATTTTTACCCTAAAATAATATTTATGTGTTTTTACAAAATAATCATAAACAGTGTTGTGACAAATATATTTATCACGTTAATCTTTGTGAAAATCCCACCTCCGAATGTTTAGTAAAATATAGTGCTGGCGAAATTTATGTTTCGAAAGTATGTCCAAAAATAGTTGTAACACTGGTTGTGTAAAAAGTCTAAGTGTTAGGTTTTTAGAAAATTTCGCCAGAGTTTCCTCTGTAACTGGAGGTGGCCACGCTTTCAAGCGTATCATTTTCTTTTAACAAATCAATTCAACAACTTCTTTATTTCACCAAGCAATTTCCGACACATCCAACTAGTCAATAAATATGTAAAGTTGCATAATCGCATGAACTTGTAGTTTTTCCGAATCTATATTATAAATCCCATTTATATACGTAGATAAAGTACTTTCAATCTTGTAAAAAAAACCTCGTTTTTAGAGAAGTCCGACTTTACAACTTCTAGTTATTTTTCCCAAAAATAGTCATTTTGTCGAAATATGCGTTGCACAAGTGTTTACACACTCGTGTGTTCTAAATATCATTCTTAACATTGTAAGATCCGTTTCTTTAAAAACATGATTTCTTTAAAGTGTGGTCCTTTGAAGATACCCCTTGCGGATACGTAGATCCGCTAGTTTTAAACACCCTTTTACCGGTTAAAACACTTTTACACAAGTAAAATATTTCCTTACAAGTTCATGTCTCTAAAATGTGGTAGTGTTTCACCTTTAACCCTTGTATCTATCAAAAACAAGCTTATGTGATGATACGTGATTTTACAAAGTCGGGTTAAACGGAGATTTGAGCTACCACATTATAGATCGGGTCACAATAAGCACAAATTTCAAGTCCTACGACTTTTACACAAGTTATATGCTATTAACCACCATTTTTGTGATTTTACTAGACTTTAAAGATTCAAAACGCGTGTTTACGATATTTCACCGATAAAATTCTTTTTAACCACATTAAACAAGCTTAAATATGAGTTTTACGTGATATACCTCTAGCTCGGGGCTAGGGAAGAGTTGTGACGAAAACCGCGTGGATAAAAGCCAACGAGAGTGGTCCTTCGCGTTCCGCTTGCACCAAAGCTCCTTATTTGCAACTTGTGATGTTTGTATGGTGATGGAATGATGGAAGCAAGAACCGAAATTATGATGGTGGTGTGTAGGGTGTTCGGCCGAGAGTAGAGAACAAGAGAGAGTGAGTGAGAGTTGGTGAAATGTAGTGGTGATTATCTTATGTTTAGTGTGTTATTTATAGACTAGTTCTAGTGTGTATTAACCAAGAGTCCATGTGCTTCCTTGATATTAGACAACTTTCCTTAAACAAATCAACTAGGTACAATTGTGTCCCCTTGGTTCATGGGGCCGGTTATGGCATGGGGTGGGGCTAGTTCGATCCAAGCTTGTTTAGTTAGGGGTTTAGTTTAGTTAATTAGGTTAAGTTAAATAGCTAACTCCGTTAGTTACGTGTAACATGTTATGACGGGTGTTAAGGTAACCAGGGACCCTAACTGGCTCAGAAAAAGAGTGATAGTAAAAATACTAATATTTTCGTGTTCCGGGTAAAGTCCGGGTGTCCGGTTGGATAGTAATCCGTTAAAGTGTTACAAAAGACTTTAAAGTGTCGTTATTACATTTTTAGTGACACAATTTGTTTTCCCGACACTTTAGAAAGTGTCTAGTGATATTTTCTCATTTTTGGCACTTTACTAGTCAGCTAGAAGCTGGTTAAATTATTAAAGTGCTGTGTTTGGTACTTAAAGTACGTTTTAGGCACATCCGAATCAGTGTATCTTATCCCTAGAGACGCGGTAACACAACCCTTATATCCTACACTCACTACCAGTGTAGCCAAAATATATGAGGCTCTTAACAGGCCTTAGAGGCAGTATTTGCCTGATGCTGGTTATATCAGCATGTTCACTGTGTATACGTTTAGTGCTACTGTGCTTTTTGTGCATCATGTTTGTCACTAGGGTTCAGTATGTAAATAATGTAGTGACAGCAAATACAGTATGATGCAAGTAAGTGCATGTATCAGTATGCAGGTAGCAGTTTATCAGCTAGTTTCAATCAAGCACAGTAATTAAGCAGTAATCAATCATTAATTAAGTTGTACGGATACCTGGTTTTGTGCGGGTTGTCACATACTCCCCCCGTTAAATAAATTTCGTCCCGAAATTTTAAGTTCTGCTCGTAGAAGCAGGGTTCTTGGGAAATAAGTGGGGGTACTTTTCTTTCATCCGGTCCTCACGCTCCCAGGTAAATTCAGGACCATGTCTGGCATTCCAGCGAACCTTGACGAGTTTGACACTACTCCGGCGGGTCCTGTTAACTTTCCAATCTGTGACCTCGACGGGTTCTTCTACGAAGTGGAGCGTGTCGTCAACATGAATTTCGTCGATAGGAATGGCAACGTCTACTTGAGTTGGACTTTTCTTTAAATTGGATACATGAAATGTATCATGAACGCCGTTAAGTTCGGCAGGTAGATCCAACTTGTATGCTACTGTCCCGATTCTTTCTAGAATTCTGAAAGGACCAATGTAGCGCGGATTTAGCTTTCCACGCTTCCCAAAGCGTGCTACCCCTTTCCAGGGTGAAACTTTCAACAACACCATTTCCCCAACTTCAAATTCCACATGCTTTCTGTTTGGATCCGCGTAGGCCTTTTGTCTGTGGCGAGCGGCCTCGATGTTTTTAAGAATCTGCGCAATCTTATCCGTCGTCTCTTGGACGATTTCGGGGCCGGCAAGTTGTCTATCACCTGCGTCAGCCCAACATAGTGGTGATCGGCACTTGCGTCCGTATAGGGCTTCAAAAGGCGCGACACCAATACTGGTGTGGTAGCTGTTGTTGTAAGAAAATTCGACCAAAGGTAAGTGTTTATCCCAGCTACCTCCCAAATCCATAACACATGCTCTCAGCATGTCTTCCAAGGTTTGTATCGTTCGCTCGCTCTGGCCATCGGTTTGCGGATGAAATGCAGTGCTCAGATTCAATTGTGAGCCAAAAGATTCTTGGAAAGATTGCCATATTCTTGACACAAATCTTCCGTCTCTATCAGAGATGATCGATAGTGGTACTCCATGACGTGCTACGATCTCTCTCATGTAAATTTCCGCAAGTTTACTAGTACTGTCTTTCTCCCTGATTGGCAGAAAGTGTGCGGACTTTGTTAGGCGGTCAACAATTACCCAAATCATATCATGACCTCTTGGCGTTCTTGGCAGTTTTGTAACAAAATCCATTGAGATTTGTTCCCATTTCCATTTGGGAATCTCAGGTTGTTGCAGAAGTCCCGAAGGCTTCTGGTATTCTGCCTTGACCTTAGCGCACGTTAAACATTTGCTCACATAGACAGCAACGTCGCCTTTCATCCTAGGCCACCAATAGTAATCTTTAAGATCCTGGTACATCTTATCCGATCCAGGGTGGATAGAGTACCGTGACTTGTGCGCTTCGTCGAAGATAACTTCTCTTAATCCACCAAACAGAGGAACCCAAATCCTTTTCTCAAAACATAATGTTCCTTCCTCGTTTGGTACCAAAAGCTTCTCCATCCCACGGAGATATTCTTCCTCAAGGTTTCCCTCCTTGAGAGCTTCTTTTTGTGTAGCGCGAATGCGCGAGGGAAGATCGGTTCGTATGATCATTTCTAGAGCCCTAACCCTTATGGGCTTGATTCTTTCCTTACGACTTAGGGCATCGGCAACTACATTCGCCTTCCCCGGGTGATACTTGATCTCGCAGTCGTAATCGTTTAGCAATTCAACCCATCGTCTCTGTCTCATATTCAGCTCTTTCTGGTTGAATATGTGTTGCAAGCTCTTGTGATCTGTGAAGATTGTGCATTTCGTACCATACAGGTAGTGTCTCCAGATCTTTAAAGCGAAAACCACTGCGCCAAGCTCTAAATCGTGTGTGGTATAATTCTTCTCGTGCACCTTCAGTTGGCGTGATGCATAAGCTATGACCTTTTGGCGTTGCATCAACACACAACCCAATCCTTGACGCGATGCGTCGCAGTATACCACAAAATCGTCGGTACCTTCCGGTAGAGCTAAGATTGGCGCGTTGCAGAGCTTATCTTTCAATACCTGAAACGCTTCGTCCTGTTTGATTCCCCAATCAAACGTCTTATCCTTCTGGGTCAGGAGTGTCAAAGGTTGAGCGATTTTCGAAAAATCCTCGATGAACCTTCGATAGTAGCCAGCCAAACCCAAGAATTGTCGAATCTCGGTTGGCGTTGTAGGCGTCTCCCAATTCTTGATTGCCTCGATCTTTGTGGGATCAACATGAATTCCATCCCCATTAACCACATGTCCAAGAAACTGGACTTCGCGTAGCCAAAACTCGCACTTGGAGAATTTGGCGTACAGTTGTTCCTTCTTTAGCAGCTCCAAAATGGTTCTAAGATGTTGTTCGTGTTCAGCCTTCGTCTTTGAGTAAATCAGGATGTCGTCAATGAATACAATCACGAACTTGTCTAAGTATGGCTTGCAAACTCTATTCATTAGATCCATGAATACTGCAGGTGCGTTTGTCAAACCAAATGGCATCACGAGGAACTCGTAGTGTCCATAACGAGTTCGGAAGGCTGTTTTCGGGATACTTTCCTCCTGTATCCTTAATTGATGGTATCCAGATCGTAGATCGATCTTAGAGTAACAGCTTGAACCTTGAAGTTGATCGAACAGATCGTCGATTCTTGGCAGTGGATACCTGTTCTTGATTGTCAGCTTGTTCAATTCTCTGTAGTCAATGCACATCCGAAAACTACCGTCCTTCTTCTTAACAAACAAGACCGGAGCTCCCCAAGGCGAGAAGCTTGGTCGGATAAAACCCTTGTCTAACAACTCCTGGAGCTGTGTTGACAATTCCTGCATCTCTGATGGAGCAAGTCTGTATGGTGCCTTAGCCACAGGCGCGGCGCCTGGAACTAAGTCAATGTGAAACTCCACTTGTCTCTGAGGTGGCAGTCCAGGTAAGTCTTCTGGGAAGACTTCTGGATACTCCCTTACGACAGGGATGTCTTCGATTGTTGGCTCAGCAGCCTTCTTATCCACAATGTGTGCCAGGAAGGCAACACATCCCTTCTGCAAACACTTCCTTGCCTTCAAACAGCTGATAATTCTTAATGGCGTCTCACGCTTTTCTCCATGTACCATAATGGTCTCACCATAATCAGTTGGAATACGAATCACTTTTTCGTGGCAAACTATCTCCGCTTTGTTGCCGGATAACCAATCCATTCCTACTACCACGTCGAAGCTTCCCAGTGGGACCGGTAGTAGATCAAGAGTAAACTCGCGTTCTCCCAATTCTATCACACAACCTCTGATTACTTCGTCGGCTCCAACTAACTTTCCATCAGCTAATTCGATCGAGTAGGGTATGTCTAACTTATTAGCAGCTAACCCAAGCATATTCTTAAATTCTAACGATACGAAGCTATAGTCGGCACCAGTATCAAATAAAACAGATGCATAGCGTTGATTTACAGGGAACGTACCGGTAACAACGTTGGGATCCTGGCGTGCTTCCTTTGCTCCAATCTGAAATACCCTTCCACGGGCTTGGTTCAATCCCGGGCAATCCTTTTTGAAGTGCCCAATGTCACCGCAATTGAAACATCCAAGTCTTTTACCACTTCCCGCACCATCCATAACTGGCGGGTTGTTCTGGTTAGCATTTCCGGCTTGATTGGCATTGTAGCCTCGATTATTCCCCTGTGGGTGACTACCAGAACCACCACGGTTGTTATTCCTATTTCCATATCCTCCCTGGCCTCCCCGGCCAGTGCCAACCCAACAGGTGTCCTTAGAGTGACCACGTTTCCCACATGCTTCACATACTTTTAGCCCACAATGACCAGAATGGTGACGCTGGCAGGCATTACACCTAGGATGGGTGCCCATATATCCCCTTCCTTTCCTTCCACTGCCAGTCGTACCCTGAGCTGGCGTGTTTGGTGCTCCTCTCTTACCATCACCGCTAACACTTTGTTTGAAGTTCGAAAACTTTCTTTTGTTACTTCCTGACGACTCAACATGAGTCTCTTTCTCCTTTGCCTTGACATCACCAAACTTGTTCAGACGAATCGCCTCTTCTGTGAGAGCCACGCTCAAATCGATGGCTTCAGTAATAGTTGCTGGTTTGGAGGAGGTTACCATGCTAATGATTTGGGGAGCCAAACCCCAAATGAAGCGCTCGATTCGCTTGTATTCAGGTGTAACCATGTAAGGAACCACTTGAGATAGGTCATGAAACCTCTGAACGTACTCTGCTACTTTCGGACCATCCATCTTTAAGTGCCAAAATTCAGTCTCCAACCTTTGAATTTCTGCGCGTGAACAGTACTTTCGGCGCATCAGTTCTTTCAATTCGGCCCAAGTCAGGGCGTAGGCGGCAGCTTCGCCTAAGGTTTGGACTTGTAAGTTCCACCAAGATAGGGCTCCGTCGAGAAATAGCCCTGAAATGTATGTGACTTGTTGATCCTCAGCACACTTGCTCATGCGTAAGACAGAATCGGTTTTCTCAGCCCAGCGGGTAAAGGCAACTGCACCTCCTGTGCCATTGAAGTTAACTGGTTTGCAGTCTAAGAACTGCTTGTAGGTGCATCCTGCACGTATGTTAAAACATGTGGTTGGCATTAGCATCACCGCTAAAATCTCCAACTAGTTCATGGTAGGTTCGAATGGCGTGGTATTACCGTGAGGTGGATTGTTATTGCCTTGATTAACACTTCCGCTCCCTCCTGGCTGAGAAGCTGCGTACTGCGCTATGGCAGCAGCAATGACTTGTTGTAGCTCTTCCTGAGTGGTAGGCATAGGTTGCTGTTGTCGTCTTGGTGGCATCTTTCTAAAAGATGTGTTCACGTTGGTCAGGACATAGTACAGTGTACGTATATAGTAATAATAATAGTATAATCACATAACATCTCATGTTATCACATATCACAAATATCAATCACACAACATCCCATGCCATAAAATATAAACAAGTAATCAAGCGAATCCAAAATATGGTGAGAAAACTGCGATTGCCATAATAATGAGACCACATCGTAAGTGTATACATACAATCATGAATCACTGGGGCTACATCACCCCTGTCAAAAGCTACATCAGTATCAATACGACATCAAGTACATAACAAAAGTCAAATCATAGTGTAGTCTCTCCAAAATGCTGTGCAAGTAAAAGCAATCGCTGTCTTCTCACCTCGCCTACCCTGTGGCACTGATGAGCTCAAGCAGATGGTGGTGGAGGAGGAGGAAAACGGGTATAAAACAAACGGCGCATCTCTAACCAATCTGCCTCCATCGCCTGCTGCGTGCGAATAACGGAGGCAATCTGCTGCTCCAAAGTAGTAAGACGAGTAGCATAGTCAGGGGGTAATGATCGAAACGGCTGTAACGGAGAGGGTGCCTGACCATGGTACTGACATGGCCGAGCTCTCTCGAGCTCCTGTAGTCGCTGCTCGTGCGACTCATGCTGGTAAACAAATGACATCAATACATCCTCAATGGTGTGGCCCACGTGGAATCTGTGGAATGGATCAGTGGGCGGCATAGGGGAAAACGGAGACCAAAGCAGTGGATCTCGTGTGGGATCGAAGGGTGCTACACCAAAAGGAGCAGTGGTAGGTGGAACAACTGGGATCTGAGGCATGAAGGGTATGGGCATAGGTACATGCCCTGATGGGTGGGCTGAAGAGCCCTCTCCAGGCCCCGCTGGAGGTATGTATGTGGGAATCTGAAACGGAAAGTCAGTGTGTCTAGCGTCTGGAATCTGTGGGGGTAGTGGTGGGACGTCCTCATCAGCCGGGATCCACCCGTGCTGTGCGGCCTCGTCCGGTGGATCCATCTGTGCCGCGAACGGTGCATGTCCGGGCTCTATGGGAACGGGATCAAGTACAGGGGCTACAACAGGGTCAACGGGTGCCACGTGCTCAAATGGTGGGTCAACAGGTACAGCAACAAGGGGTAGAGGATCAATGGGATCAACAGGGGCATGATCGTCTGCAATCAAGGGAATACCTAGGTGGTGATCAACAGCAATGGGCTCAAGGGGTATATCAGCATGCATAGGGTCATGCTCCGGTAACACATCAAGAGCAGCTGCCTGCTCAGGGGCAAGGGCAGGCTCCAAGTCATCGAATGCCATATCAAAGTCAAAATCAGGATCGATCGGGTCGAAAGGATCAATAGGATCAGCAGGATCCTCCATCATCTCGTCCATAGGGACAAACTCCAAATCGCGGTCAGGATCAAAGCCTGGGGGAAACATAGGGTCTGAATCCCCCTCGTCGTCAGTATCATAAACAAGTCCCGGTACGGGAGCAACAGAAAGAGCCTGGTCCGAATCAGACTCGTGCGAAAAGTGCTGCGCACTAAGGGTATGTGTCGGTGCAGAAGCCACAGACTCCGAGGAGTCCTGGGCTGGGGAAAGTGCAGGTGCCTCCGCAGTCGGAGCATCTGCAATCAGTAATGGGGCAACAGCGGGTAGGGCCTCGCCCTGAACGTCCTCCATAGGCTCTACCTCAAATAGGTCGACATCGTCCTCCTCGCCATCGAATGGTAACTCCTGAACGGGATAAGAAGCGAGGGGTATGGGAGCAGGGATCACCGCTAGTGGCAAATCCCCGGTCGGAATATCAACAGGGAGCTCATCGTCGCCATCAGGTAGGGCGAATGGCTGGAAGTCGTCATCGTCGGTACTGGTAAAGTCTGACGTGTACACCTCGTGCTTCGAGGACTCTAAATCATCTGACACTATGGGTCTGGGTCCGGTGGTGCCTGAACCACCTGAATCTGACGAGTCCATGTACCTGTAACACAACCATAAGTATGCACAAACTGTCAATCATATAGTCAAATAATCACGTAAATCACCAAGTAAGCATTCAAATTATCCTCCTAGTCCCACTAGCCAACATTCCTAGTCCCACTAGTCAACACTTCTAGTCCCACTAGCCAACACTCCTAGTCCCACTAGTTAACACTTCTAGTCCCACTAGCCAACACTCCTAGTCCCACTAGTCAACACTTCTAGTCCCACTAGATCAACACTCCTAGTCCCACTAGTCAACACTTCTAGTCCCACTAGACCAACACTCCTAGTCCCACTAGTCAACACTCCTAGTCCCACTAGACCAACACTCCTAGTCCCACTAGACCAACACTCCTAGTCCCACTAGACCAAGCCTCAGCCTCCCGACTGGGCCTAAAATAATGGATAAAATGTGCTCAACATTTGTTTGTAAAAAGTTTTGGATTCTGGACTTAAGTGGTATGCAGTAAAAATGTTTTCGTGAGAGCCCTAGTGATCATAGTCTAGACTCGAGACAGAATCCTAGTTCGCTATGATCAGAGCTCTGATACCAAGCTGTCACACCCTGGCTTTGCGGAAGCGTGGTTAATTTCGGTGTGACTTCTTAATACCATAGCTTAATCATAACAAAGCTATATGAATTTAAAAACCATGCAAGTCATCATTAAGTTTAGAAATCAACATACAATACCATAGTTTTAAACGTACGACCATAACTATGTTCAGTAAAAAGTACAACTAATAACAAAACATAAATGAGGGTTAAGGATTGTGTCTTGTCCAGGTAAGAGAACACAACCCCTAAGCCTTGATGACTTCATGAAGATTGCAGCGGAAAACGTTCATACCGTGCCAGAATCCGTTAATTTCCTGAAATACATGTGAGTTGAAAAATCAACAATAATGTTGAGCGAGTTCATGTGCAAGTGAGTAAGTAAAACACTTGTAAGTATAAAAGTTTCCTGGTATGTAGCAGTGTAAGAGGACTTGTGATCACCAATGGTTTGCAAGGCCATTAGCATGTCGTGAAATGCAAGTAAGTAAGACACAACCCTAGCCGATTTTGCGTTGGGTACCAAGTCACTCCGGATCCGTTCTGTTAGTCCTCCGAGAGGCCTGTTCTGTTGGACCGGGAGCTGGGCTCGCTACACCCAAATAGATCTACCGCTCGAGTCCCTCGGGGTTCTAACTACCCATTCACATGATCTAAACCTCCTTACGTTATTCATACCGTGTAAAAAGTACTTGTAAACAAAGTAACATGTATTTCACCCCCGCAGTTAAGAAAACTGAAAACAGTTAGAGAAAAGGGGGACATGAACTCACAGTGGATGCGTAAACTCTATCAAGCGTCTCTGAAGCAGTAAGCTGTGTAACGACCTACAAGTGCTAATTCTATTAGACGGACGGCCGTGCTTTAGCTTTACAGTTTATGTTTGCGGGAAATAGTTAGACAACTATTTCGTGTTACATTTTGTATATGCTTGATAGTTATTTTTCCTTCCCAAGGATGGGGGATACAATACATGTGCGTAAGTTACGTTTTATCATTCTTGTGGTAATGTAATTACCGGTGTAACTTATATGTTGTGGAAACGTTCGCGAAGTTTTGGAATCATTAACGCTTGTAAATATTATTTTTACCCTAAAATAATATTTATGTGTTTTTACAAAATAATCATAAACAGTGTTGTGACAAATATATTTATCACGTTAATCTTTGTGAAAATCCCACCTCCGAATGTTTAGTAAAATATAGTGCTGGCGAAATTTATGTTTCGAAAGTATGTCCAAAAATAGTTGTAACACTGGTTGTGTAAAAAGTCTAAGTGTTAGGTTTTTAGAAAATTTCGCCAGAGTTTCCTCTGTAACTGGAGGTGGCCACGCTTTCAAGCGTATCATTTTCTTTTAACAAATCAATTCAACAACTTCTTTATTTCACCAAGCAATTTCCGACACATCCAACTAGTCAATAAATATGTAAAGTTGCATAATCGCATGAACTTGTAGTTTTTCCGAATCTATATTATAAATCCCATTTATATACGTAGATAAAGTACTTTCAATCTTGTAAAAAAAACCTCGTTTTTAGAGAAGTCCGACTTTACAACTTCTAGTTATTTTTCCCAAAAATAGTCATTTTGTCGAAATATGCGTTGCACAAGTGTTTACACACTCGTGTGTTCTAAATATCATTCTTAACATTGTAAGATCCGTTTCTTTAAAAACATGATTTCTTTAAAGTGTGGTCCTTTGAAGATACCCCTTGCGGATACGTAGATCCGCTAGTTTTAAACACCCTTTTACCGGTTAAAACACTTTTACACAAGTAAAATATTTCCTTACAAGTTCATGTCTCTAAAATGTGGTAGTGTTTCACCTTTAACCCTTGTATCTATCAAAAACAAGCTTATGTGATGATACGTGATTTTACAAAGTCGGGTTAAACGGAGATTTGAGCTACCACATTATAGATCGGGTCACAATAAGCACAAATTTCAAGTCCTACGACTTTTACACAAGTTATATGCTATTAACCACCATTTTTGTGATTTTACTAGACTTTAAAGATTCAAAACGCGTGTTTACGATATTTCACCGATAAAATTCTTTTTAACCACATTAAACAAGCTTAAATATGAGTTTTACGTGATATACCTCTAGCTCGGGGCTAGGGAAGAGTTGTGACGAAAACCGCGTGGATAAAAGCCAACGAGAGTGGTCCTTCGCGTTCCGCTTGCACCAAAGCTCCTTATTTGCAACTTGTGATGTTTGTATGGTGATGGAATGATGGAAGCAAGAACCGAAATTATGATGGTGGTGTGTAGGGTGTTCGGCCGAGAGTAGAGAACAAGAGAGAGTGAGTGAGAGTTGGTGAAATGTAGTGGTGATTATCTTATGTTTAGTGTGTTATTTATAGACTAGTTCTAGTGTGTATTAACCAAGAGTCCATGTGCTTCCTTGATATTATACAACTTTCCTTAAACAAATCAACTAGGTACAATTGTGTCCCCTTGGTTCATGGGGCCGGTTATGGCATGGGGTGGGGCTAGTTCGATCCAAGCTTGTTTAGTTAGGGGTTTAGTTTAGTTAATTAGGTTAAGTTAAATAGCTAACTCCGTTAGTTACGTGTAACATGTTATGACGGGTGTTAAGGTAACCAGGGACCCTAACTGGCTCAGAAAAAGAGTGATAGTAAAAATACTAATATTTTCGTGTTCCGGGTAAAGTCCGGGTGTCCGGTTGGATAGTAATCCGTTAAAGTGTTACAAAAGACTTTAAAGTGTCGTTATTACATTTTTAGTGACACAATTTGTTTTCCCGACACTTTAGAAAGTGTCTAGTGATATTTTCTCATTTTTGGCACTTTACTAGTCAGCTAGAAGCTGGTTAAATTATTAAAGTGCTGTGTTTGGTACTTAAAGTACGTTTTAGGCACATCCGAATCAGTGTATCTTATCCCTAGAGATGCGGTAACACAACCCTTATATCCTACACTCACTACCAGTGTAGCCAAAATATATGAGGCTCTTAACAGGCCTTAGAGGCAGTATTTGCCTGATGCTGGTTATATCAGCATGTTCACTGTGTATCCGTTTAGTGCTACTGTGCTTTTTGTGCATCATGTTTGTCACTAGGGTTCAGTATGTAAATAATGTAGTGACAGCAAATACAGTATGATGCAAGTAAGTGCATGTATCAGTATGCAGGTAGCAGTTTATCAGCTAGTTTCAATCAAGCACAGTAATTAAGCAGTAATCAATCATTAATTAAGTTGTACGGATACCTGGTTTTGTGCGGGTTGTCACACCAGGTTCTTGCTACAACTGTGGCAAGATGGGTCATTTCGTGAATAAATGCCCGAAGCTTGCTAAGGCAAATCCAACCCACGGATAAGCAGTCGGCTGATTAGAAGATGTTGTTGTCTTATGCTTTTGTTTCTTCTATTTTCTTGTAATGTGAAACAATCTGTTTTGTTTATAAATAAATTGTTGTTCACAATTCTGATATACAAGTGTAGTTACATGAGTGTATGGCATTTCCCTATGATAACTACGACGAGGAACTACATTCTTACAAACTACTCTTACGAATTTCCCATTCTTGCATTTGCTCATGATTCCCTTGGAAAATTCTAAGTACTCGTTTCATTCTAAGAAACGAAGTACAGAAAAATAAAGTGACATTACGAGTAATCGTGCTTTTTAAATCCTTGGTTAGATAACTAAGGATATTTTCAAATCTCATACCCATTACGTTCTGATTTTTTCAACATGCATAACATAAGTTTTCAAAACAACCTTCATGATTTCAAAATGTTATTAATACCGTATAATTACTTATATCAAGTGCATAACTTCAAAAGCATCATTCATGTTTTCCAAAAACCTTATACATACTTTCAAAATTCAACTCATGATTTTAAAACATTTTATAAATATACCTACCTAGTACACCTACTTTATGATTTCAAAAGTATTATACATAAGGTTTCAGAAACATTGAACACATTTTTTTTAAGAACCCCATGCATAGTTTTTAAAAATATTTTCCTCATACATTGACTTAACCTTCAAATTCCGCTTCATATGTCGCCTTGGCATATCGAGCATCTCAACCTCATAAGCATTTTACTTCATGTTTTGACTTAAGCACGTCCAGTGCAAGGTTTCAAAACATCATCCAATTCCCGAAATCCACATGGGATCTTTTTATCTTCACAATTAGACCCTTGTGGATGATTTCCATTCAAATCCGAGTCCTTATTTGGATTCCTTGTATACCCTAATTCGAACATTTCGATTCCTTATAATCGAAATCGAATTTTCTTTTTAAGATCTTCCTGTCTTTATAGTTAGATCCTTGGAAATATTTAAAGTGCCAATCAAAATCCATGGATTGGATATCTGGTATGCTTTAAATGCATGTGCACAATTAACAAAATGATAACAAATTAAAGATCAAGATAAACAATTTTGTGGTTATGTGTTTTTGTGTTATGTTTTTCCTTTTGTGGTTTTATTTTCGTTATCCAAATCCTCGTAGAACCTTCCATATCTTCATATGAAGGATTCATAGTAGGATATCCAAAGGTACTACCTTAAATCCTTAATGGGCTTCTACATGATAGTTAAAACCCTTGGATTATATAGCCCCGTTCCATCTTTCATAAGACACCCTTTGAGTGGTCTAGTCAAAAAGACTGATTCAAAAATCTGGTTAAGAATGACATGTGATGATATAAGCTGAAAAGACTCCTTGGTTGTCTATTAAAATCATTTATTGATTTAATAAAAGGGACCCTATGGTGGTCTAGTCACATTCATCACAGGGTTTGTTCATTTGGTTTTCCCCTACACATTATAAAATAGACTGTGTGAACTATGCAAGGAATTATGTAATTATGGACGCGTACGTAATTATAAAATTCAGTGCACAGAAACCCAGTAAAACTTATTATGTGTAAGAACCGATAGTGACCACAATAACAAAATGTGAACGATGTAATGGAGGTACGGTGGACGCACCAATAACGCTTAATAGACTTATATATAAGTGTCCCTCCTACATTGTAAGCATGATGTTATTTAAAGTTACTAGAAGTTCAAGAACTCTAACCAGTGTTGTTCGATCTTTTCAACTTCATGTTTTAAACTCTCACAAGTTTCCTCTAAATCAAATGTCGGGACGAAATTTCCTAAAGCAGGGGAGACTGTGACACCTGTGCCTCCACGGCCATCAAACAAATACTGTATCAATGAAATATTGTATTTCATACTTGGGTCTTGAATACATATGTGTATCATTTACACATATCAATTTTTGTTCGATTTCAAGCTTTAAATCGCTTTCTGGAAGGTTATACGCGCACTGATGCGTAAATATAACCAGTTCAATGCAAAAAATACTCCGGAACATCAACATATGCTTAACATACCTTAAATAACCTTTACATAACTTAGAAATAAGTTTTGAAGGCTTTGGTATGGCAAAATCAAGTTAAATCGCTTACAAGGACTAAAGTTGACAAACTGCGAAAGTATGCCAATTTGAACTGTAACAGACATTCCGGAACATGACCATAAGTTAAACACACCCTAAATATCCTTTACATAGCTTAGAAATAGGCTTTGAGGGGTTCGGTGTGCTAAAATAAACTTTTGGGTCATTCAGGGACTAAAAGCGTCAAAAAGTGCACAAGTTTGCATTTTCGCGCATAACTTACGTTCTGTATACATCCGGACATCCAAAAATTTATGTAAGCACTAAAATATTTTATTTTAGTGTTTGGCATAAGAAAAATCCATTCGTCACGCAATTTGGATCGTTTTTCGCGCTTATGCGCATTCCGTCGTAATTAAGCGAACATCGCGATCGTACGACCAAACGAACCAACATCCGGCATATTTTTGAGCATGTTTCATGTCCACAATGTTTAGGCATCCTTGTGGAGCCTTGAAAATGATTTAAAGGGCTTCAAACATGTGGAAAATGGACTGAAACATGTGCAGGGACCTATTCTGCCATTTCTGTTTGAAAACTGCAGATAGGGGGCTAGGCGTGACACGAGGGACCCTAGGCGTCACACGAGGCCCTTTCAGATCAGTAAAAGTCATTTTAAGAGCTGTTAACAGCTCTTATGCACTCCAAACCCAATTCCACTTGTTAATCCCTGATGGTGGGGGGCCAATTTGAGTACCCTTAATGTTCCAACACATGTACGGATGAGATTGAAGCACGGTGTTCAAGAAACGATCCTAACGGTGGTCCATTTCCTATAAATACCCAACCCTTTCATTTGCAAAAACCCACACCTTTGAAATCTGAACTTGCTCTCTAAGTTGTTGTGTTTAACACTTCATACCTGAGAGTGTTCGGATTCAAACCTTCCGTTCTTAGACCCTTTGTAAGTATTCCTTCGTTCTTTTATTCTTTTAGCGTTAAAGTCAAACTTTGTTTGACTTTCTGCATTGACCAGTTTATAGTCAAAGCGAAGTTCGTTTAAGCTTCATAACGTGAGCGTAATCACGATGGTTATAGTCCCTAGTGACTATACCTACTGATTACCACGTTATCTAGGCTCAGTGACGAGTCGTAGTTTCAGCCAAAATGCGCATTCTTGCGTATTTTGTAACCAAACTACTCTTAGGTATTAAAACCGTTTGTTTTGATACCAAACCTATTTTCTAAACTTAGTTAAGCATGTTTTAACATGCTTAGCTCGTCACTATTAGTTTAGTGCTTATATAGGGTCGTAAGGTAAGCGATCTACACAATCGCTTATACTTTCGAACCCGACCCGTTTGGTCGATCATTAGGATCCGACCAAACACATTAGGTGACCATAGTTGTATAGGGAATAACCTTCCGAGGTTATACCTTATGGTCACATCGTTTGAGTAGTTGTATGATAGGTAGTATATATGCCTTAGGTAAATTACCAAAATGCCCTTTGAACGCCAAAATTCATTTTAAGCATATGTAACATAACTTTTGGTATCTAAACTGATTTGGTAACAATATTAGACATGTTAAGGCATATTTTACTTATCATAGGACTAGTTATGCGTTCCGAACGCATTTTACGCGAACGACGCGTTAGAGTAGCATAAGCTACCTAAACGGGTCGTAATGGGTCGTAAGCACTTAGGTTAGGTTTCATTGTAGTATGTAGGCCTTGTTAAACCATATTACATGAGTTCCCCTACTCATTTGGTTTACGAGCCCTCATTCTATCCAATCCTCCGATTTTAGGTCCGGTATATTAACATAGTTACCTATATTAGGTGCCGTTTGATATCCGTGATCTCTAGCATTGTTTGGTTGTTACTCAAGGACTACTAAGCATTCTCAAGTGAGTACATAGACCCCTCTTTTTCTGTTTTCCAAACATTTTGGGGTGAAACACATGTGCCTACTTGTTACTTTCGTGCATTTCATGCTTTCATATCATATGCTTGTTATGTTCATTAGTACATTATAGTACATGATTTCATTACATTTTATGCTATGTATGTCCATTGTGTGCATACTTAGTACATCGTTTTACATTACATTTCATGCTATGTATGTCCATTGTGTGCATACTTAGTACATCGTTTTACATCACATTTCATGCTATGTATGTCCATTGTGTGCATACTTAGTACATTGTTTTACATTACATTTCACGCTATGTATGTTCATTTGATTACATACTTAGTGCATTGTTTTCACATGCTTACATTTTTGGTATGACATTTGGTTTGTTCAAATGGGACAATATTGTCACACCCCCAAAATACCACAAGCGGAAACCCCCGCGAGGTGTGTGACATACCAGGATCTAGCCACCAATCATATTGAACTCATAGGTATAATTGAATAAAACTTTCATTTATTAACATTAAGTATTACAACATTACAAATAAATTATCGTGTACAGCGGAAGCATATTTCATTCGTTAAGTGTTTATAAACCACAAGTAAAATCCATTAGTCTTGTGTTGCGATTCCATGTATCTCGACCCATGACCACTCCAGCTTCCTAGATAGCAAGTTCCAACAATATGCACCTAGAGGCCTGCAAGGCATGTAACAACGAATCAACAACAAAGTTGAGCGAGTTCACAGTTGGGTGTTCATTTTAAGTTGTTTCAAAAACATAGTTTTTCTTTAGCTGGCTTACTTGCCGTGGGGGTTACCCCATAGTTGAAAATATGATTAACCAATTCCTTCTTTCCCTAACCATAACCAGTGGGGGCTTCCCCATGTGAACAACTAGACTCGTTTACCATATCGACCACTGACTAAAGTAAGTTGGTGCCCTGACGTCAATGTCTATCATCATTGACTAGTGCCCAGATCCATTAGTTCACGCCCGTCCTCTGAGGCACGGTGCGAGGCTTGTCAAACCTAAATAGCGCTATCTAACTAATGACCCGCTCGCCATTGGCCCGGCGATTAAGTCGATATAAAAGGAGGGACTTCATGATAGAGAGTTTTGGTCTAGTATCCGTGTTGTCACCCTTCAGTAAAGAGGGTGTGTACGTAATCCCTAAACCAGGAGATTACGCAAGTTCCGATTATATTCTTATCACGTGTTGTCACCCTTCAATAAAGAGGGTGTGTACGTGTCCCAAACCAGGAGATCACACAGTTTCAGTTTAAATCATTTACCCATTCCCAATCCTTGGGAATCCCATGCCTTGTGGAAAGTGTGAACTCACCTCGGTTTGCTCGGTATGCTTAATTACTTGACTAACAGTCGCACAAACACGTCCTAAAAGGATTACTGATAACAGTCAGTCTTACATACATACATAACCTATTAATACCCCCTTCAACCCGCTATTAAACACGTATGGCCCAAAGATAAAACATGTAAGTATCACAATTTCTAGCACATATAAAACATTCATTGACCAGTCAAAATATGTTATACGCGGCCACTGACTCGGCGGTCCTATTCTCAAAACAGTAGCCCATATAGATTGAACTCGCGACGAGTCTACTACCAAGAACACAATCAACAGTTGCATATAGATTCATGTATGCACTAAAACATAGGCTCAAGCGAGGATACAGTCGAACCAAAACCGCGACGAGTCTACTACCAAGAACTACGGACGAGAGAGAGGGAGATCGTACCGGTGTTTGCCGGAGATTGAACTCGCCGGAGAAGGAGATGGTGATGGCTGGTTAGTTGCGGGATTCCGAGTGAAGGAGGAGGAGTCGCGACGGCGAGCGGGGGTGGGTCTTCTTGCTTCCGTAGGGTTTGTGTTTTTGTGTAGGGGTGAGATCGATATGCGAATATATACAACCCATGTAAATTAATGGCTGAATCCAAAAGGAGGCGGTGGAAGTTGTGGGTGTGGGCCGAAACATGAGGTGAGGTGGGTTAAAAGTTTGGGTTGCATGTAATGTTGAGGTGTGGGCTTCCCACAGACGAGAGAAGGGTGGGTTGTGATTGGGTTCCATATTTTTCACTTATGTAATAGTGTTATTATTATTATTATTATTAAGTTATCAACTATATAATATAAATGTACTACTCAAGTTATAGTTCAGTTTGGCCCGACACGATAACGATTTGGCTTCAAGTATCTATTTATATGAAAATACATTAGGCAAGTGTAATTAATTCGTCACACACATTCATGCAATTATAGGACAGTATAACGGTGTTAACCTCAAAAGTACGGGTTGTCACAAATATACATTCATTAACATTAGCTATGCCGCTCGTTAGTAGGTAATGGTACCATAGGACTTGACAACTCTCATTCCTGAACCCTAGGTTTGTTTGGGTGGAAGGAATGACCGAATTCGATAAACATAACACAGATAGACCTTTAAATTCGTTTAGGGGTTTATCGCCACAGTCACAAGGCTTGGATGTATGCATTTTCACAATACCGCATAGATGTTTATATCAGTATAGCATGCATTTGTTCCACAAAACATAACTTTGATTTAAACCATGTTTTACTTCAATACCTTGTTTTTGTGCATTTTACATATGGTTTAGTTGATATATTTCACTTACCATACATGATATTTTGGATACACATTACATGATTTACATTAGAGATAAACATTTTGACATTGATATACACAATTCATGATTTACATTAGACATAAACATTTTGACATTGATATACTCAATTCATGATTTACATTAGACATAAACATTTTGACATTGATATACACAATTCTTGATTTACAATAGACATAAACATTTTGACATTGATATACACAATTCATGATTTACATTAGACATAGACATTAGACATGGTTTTCACACAAACATTTTGACATTTGATTATACATAAACATTTTACTTTGGTTGTTTGGTTTGAGTAAGTGATTTAAGTAACGAGGCGTGTGTAATATGATACAAGCATGGTGGATACGCCGCTGGTACTTCCTATATATAAGTGCTTGTATGGTAATACATATCGTAGCGTTATTTGAATCATTTCAATTTAGACATATAACATTTTATACAAACAACATACTTTTCACAATACATTGTTTTACAAACAACTTATCTAATACAAACTCATTTTACTTGGTTATTTACTTAACCATGTATTATTCTTTTATACATATATATATCATTTGGTTTATTTATCACTTTTCAAATGATTTACAAGACAAAGCAAATTACAAGGTTCATGACTAAACATTTTCTTAAACATAAGTCAAGAATTCTATTTTCACAAAACCTATGTATCTCACAGGCATTTTTATGCTGACGTACCTATTTTCACATGTGTTTCAGGATATGATGCATAGGATTTATCAAGATACACTTAGGCGGACTTGGGCCTTAGTGACAATAAAAGATGCAAGACTAGTTATTTATGTTATATTTCTTTGATTGTCAAGACATTGTAACTCTTTTAATCAATAAAACAATATTTCAATTTCCATGTGTTATGAAACAATGATTCTGTTACAACACTCCCCGACGTTTCCGCCACGTTTTGTTGTTTTACGTGGTCGGGGTGTGACATTTTATAAAAATGAAATCTGCTGAACTGGAGATAGCTTATGGACTGTAAGCAGTGTCATACGGTCCGTATGGACCTTGTGTGCTGGCAGCAAGTTTCAGCAAATGGCAAAACAGGCCCCTGAGTGCGTATTGTCGTGTTTTGGAACTTCTAACACCTGTCAAACCCATTTTTAAGCTTCATGAAGAAGTTAAAGTGTAGGGAACCTTAAATATGCTCAAAAACATCTCAGGTGTTGGTTCATTTGGCCGTACGGTTGCGTTGTTCGGTTAATTACGACGGAAATCGTAACGAACGCGTGTACGATCCAAAAGGCGAAACAAATGGAGTTTTAGCATTCCAATCACTAAAATATAATATTCTAATGATTACAAAAATTTTTGGATGTCCGGATATATTCAGAATGTGAGATATGCCCGAAAATGCAAACTTGCACACTTTTTGACGCTTTTAGTCCCTGAATGACCAAAAAGTTTATTTTAGCATACTGAACCCCTCAAAGCCTATTTCTAAGCTATGTAAAGGATATTTATGGTATATTTAACTTATGGTCATGTTCCAAATTGTTCGTTACCACACTAATCAGCATAGTTTCGTAGTTTGACGTAAATAGTCACTGCGATCGAATAAACTTGATTTTGCCACACCAAAGCCTTCAAAACTTATTTCTAAGTCATGTAAAGGTTATTTAAGGTATGTTAAGCATATTTGATGTTCCAGAGTGTTTTTCGCATTAAACTGATTACGTTTACGCACCATTTTGCGTATAACTTTCCAGAAATCGATATAGAGTTTGAAATTGAACAAAATCAAAACATGCAAAATGTCAAACATAAATAAACAAACATTGGGGTCAAATAACATTTTTTTATTGATAATTGAACTGTTTAGAAAGATTACAAACACAGGTGTCACATCGCAGGCACAGAAACATGTTGACACACAAGCACCCGATCACATGTTATCCCACACTAACATGTGACTCGGGTACGCACGTAAGTAAATAAGCACGTAGTCCACATAAGCACAAAATTCACGTAAGCACATAATCCATGTAAGCACATTTGTCACTATATTTTTCACGTATTCACCTTCTAATGTAGCACGTATTCACCTATCCTACTAGTTGCGAGTGCGATCGAGAGTAGCGAGTGCGATTAGCGAGTAACATAGCGAGTAGTATCACACAATATCAGCGATTCGTTAGCGATTTGATATAGATATGCAGTGCGAGTTGTGCGTGTTATCAAAGCGTAGAGTCACCATAAACCGAAACATATAAACATTTAAGATCACGTAAAACACATAAAATCACATAAAATCAGCGAGTGCGAGCTTGAAATCGAGAAATAGATTGTCTTGGCGTGTTTAGACATCGACTACCCAGAGTGATTCGACTATTCACAATGGCCTCGAGTACACGCTTTAGCCTTCGAGACAGAGCACTTACACCGCATTGCGGTGTTGGCATGCATCCTTCTGGTTAATATGCGAGATTGGGTCGTTGGAGTCCGTCAAGACTCTGGTGAGAGATTTGTAAAACAAAATAGAAGTCGGAACAAGTCATCAAGATTCGGGTTTCACCCCTGACTTAACGGCTGCGTTCCTGTCTGTAGTGAGAGATTTGCGTCGAAGTATGGATTTCACTCCTGATTCAACGCAAATTCTCGTGTTTGAAAGTAAGAATCATGCGTCGTGCGAGTGATTCGATCGAGAGTTTGCGGTTTTCACACCTAATCTCGACCAAATCATTTGATTGTGCTGTGCTAAACCTTAGGAATGTCTAAAATGACGTAGACAACCTTAGGAACGATTGTCGAGCATTTGGATATTGAGCTGAATACCTTATGAAAAGTGTGCAACTCGGGCAATGTGACCTACTTCATTCGAGGTGTTTCACTTGAGTGAAGTAGCTTACCTTGTGCGAGTTGTCCCAATTCGTACTGGTATTCCTAGTATTGCATAAGCGATGGAATTCACACGTATAGAGGTCGCATTGGGTACTTAAACTATAGTCTAGGTCGATTCTAAGACAATAACCCAGACTAGATTGTGTCTATCCTAGTTCCCTATAGTTACGGCTCTAATACCAATCTGTCACACCCCAACCGATGGCGGAAACATCGGCGCGCGACACTGAGGGAAACAGATTGTCCAAGAGAAATTCCATAACAATTACTTTACCGAATAGTTAACATTATGTTCCATACCATAACCTATTAAACAAGTAAATTATTACACACTGCGATGTCTCGAAGACAGATAACATGTTCCGACAACTCGGATTTAAATAAAATAAATTGTCTTTGTTTCTAGACTCTCAACCCTACTTGATTCCACAAAAGTAAGCTTCCTAGCAGATAGCATCTTAAACACTTGTCACATACATTAAAGTAAAAGTCAATACACATAGTGTAAAGGTGAGCATACAAGTTTGATAGCATAATCATAGAGTTCGAATTCGTTTACGCATAACCAACATGTAGTACGTATAATGTGAAGCATGTAAGTTATCGACAATGATCCTATCAATACCAATGACTGTGAGTTGACTTCGAATAAATGAGTGAACAACACATGTTCACCACTGCGAACACGTGAAGTAATATCCTTAACAACCCCTGGATAAACAGGTGCGGAGTCCAAACAATAGTACTATCATTGCTAAGGCAGGTAGACAGCAATCAAAGTGTTAACATAACAAACAGGCATTCATCGAGTCACGTATAACATGCGATAGCGGTTAGCGTTAAAAGTATTTGTGTTGTGGCTCGATGTGATTGGATATAAGTAACGTATGTAACACCCAAAAGTGCGTTAAGCGAAAAAGGGTTTGAGTATACTCACAGTGATGTTTGTATGGACTGAAAGGAGCGCTAGAGAGTCAGCCTAGATACAGACCGATATTGTAAGTGAAGAGCAGTGCGTAAAACGGTGCAAGTGAACCAAGTGTCGAGCTGTAATTCGATCGGATGGCCATTCGATCGGGTGTCAATCCGTTCGGGTGGTCATCCGATCGGATGGCCACTCGGTTGGATGGATGCTCGTTAGAAATGAGTTTTTGTTGTAGCATTAAAAAACAGAGGAGTATCCCTACCCTTCAGGTCGTTCGATCGAACAGCGGTTCGATCGGATAGCGAACCGATTGGTGGGACACTTAGTGAGAACAGTTCATAGTAGAATTATCACTCGATCGGATGGCAATCCGTTTGGATGGAATTCCGTTAGAAACTGATGTTCTTTGGAAATCACAAAATGTCAAGTGTTGAAAATCCAAGTGCAATCCGATCGGACAGTGGTTCGATCGGATGGCAATCCGTTCCGCGGTCTGACCGTTCTGCAACTTGATGATTTTTGAGCGTTTTAAGCTTGACTGAGACGGTATGACTTCGTATCAACAACGGAAACCTCATCAGGACTTAGGTAATCCCATCGGGTGGGAATCACCCCAGTCCGACCAGTTACTGTTCGGGACAGTGTTTCATGTTTGACCCAAAATCACTTGTCTCTTTAATAGAGGTCAGATCTTGAACCAACACTTCACTAAGAATGAGTAGAAGATCAGAACGAGCTCCGATTCTATCAGTTTTGGGTGCATTGAGTGTAGAAGAGTTGAAAGAAAGTTGAAAATCCTTCTTTCAATCCTTTTAACTTTGAAGATGTTTAGATCTGAGTGAAAACATTGCTTATTTATGTGGAAATCTTTCGGATCTGAGTTATTCATGGTGGAATGATGCCAAAACTTGAAGTTCATATGAACTGCAAGTTGACATCACCCTAGAACACCTCAAATTCATTGATTTCATGGTTAAAAGTTGAGATTCAAAAGAGAAAAAGATGAAGAAATGCGTGTAGATCATAGAAGTACAAGATTTTGGTTGAAAAACTTACAAGAATTGAGAGAAATCACGAGAAAAGAGCTTGAGTGCGGCTGGTTCGAGTGAGAGAGCTGTCGCATCAAAAGATGTGACAGGAGGGGGTATTTGTAGGGTTTCCCAAAAAGGAAAGGGGCACACGGATCGGATGGCCATTCAATTCGAGTGTTTGGTGCGTTGAGTTTTGTCGTTTCGTTTCGCGTGTTGAGTGTTGTGATGCGATAGTTTTAACCAATAACTACACAAATAGTCCCAACTAACCGTCATAAACCTAAACAACCATATATCGTCTCGTAATGCGATTGAGATTGCGATGTGATAGAGTCGCGATTGCGTTTTCGATTATCACCACAAACATAAACATAAGCACACACATTTAACACATAAAGCACACACACGTAAAACAATATCCAGAACCTGTAATTCACTGCGATTCGTAGTGTGATTCGATGGCGATATTTTAGCGTTAAGTAGATTAGCGTTTAGTTAACTTTATCGCATTGTTACTTCCTATTGTTCACAGTCGTAAAGCGATTAACGGCGATCAATATACATCGATTAAACTGCGATTATTAACTTTTACTCCACATAATACAACTAAGATAAACAATTGCAAGAAGTTGATTATAAGTCCAGGGCGCGATCGGTAGTTAAGCAAGTAGTGGCAGATCGCAATTAGTAATCTTTTCTTCCTTTGATTTTGACTTGTATTTGACTTTCGGAACACGGGGTGTTACATTTAGATCCATTAGAATGGTCTTTTCTGATAATCTTCTCTTGTTCTTGATCAGCTTCTGATTCTTTGATGAATACGTGTTTTTCTTTTCAAGCGTCCTATCTTGTTTCTTCTTGTTGTTTGATCTTCAGGACTTTATATTCTTCTTTAGATTAGGCTAAATAAGTTTTTCTTTAATACTTACATAAAAAGTTTCCTAACAGACATTCATGTGCTATGGCTGATCTTATCTTAACACCTTCTTCTAGGTTCCAAATTATATCTGATTGGGAGTCTCCCTTGATCCATCTACTATCATTAGGTGAACTTGTGTGTTCTAATGTTACTCAAGTTTCCCCTTCTTCTAGGTTCCCCTTGAACTTTGGTGTATATTTGAATTTTCTAATAAATTTCCAGAATTCTGATCATCTTGTGTAGTTTCTGATAAAGGTTCTAGATTTTCTGTAGGGTTAGTACATGACAGATTTTTGGTTGATGCATTATCCATGTATTCATGTTCTAGAAGTTCTTCCGCTAATTGAGTAAGAAGATGTACTGTAATAACCATAAATTTAAAACCATTATTATTATTATTATTATTTATTTTAGTTAAAAGGAAACCATAATTAAGACACCCAAGTAATTCTGTACAAACCCTAGAATTTTCAGAATTTTCAGAATCAGGATTAGGGCCCCTAAAACTCAGGGGGGGTATTCCCTACTTGATAAATATCCTAATAACTTGCAGCCGAAGTTGAATTTTTAAAATCTGTCGACTCAGCTAGGCTAGTCCCACACGTGGCAACCCTATGCATAAAATAAGTTGCCACGCGGCCCGCGTAAGAATAGGTTAAATGTCACGCGGGCCGCGTCAAGATCAAAATTCACCTATAAATAGAGGATGTTGGGACTTGATTCTGGGCACAAAAACGACGAAGAAACTCCAAATACTCGCTGAGATATCGGCCAATTACTCAATTAACACACACGAAACACAAATTAAGTATAGCAGGGTGCTGCAATCAGGGTAATAACTCGATCGCTATTACGATTCATTGTCCGATCGATCAATATATCCAATGGATGTTTAAGTGCCGCCCACATTAGGGTTATACTTTGTCGTTCGTCATTAATTCGATGAATGAGTTTAAGTATCGTACTTTGTCGTTCGTCGTTAATTCGATGGATGAGTTTAAGTATCATACTTTGTCGTTCGTTGTTAATTCGATGGATGAGTTTAAGTATCGTACTTTGTCGTTCGTCGTTAATTCGATGGATGTTTAAGTATCGCACTTTGTCGTTCGTTGTGAGAATTTGATCTCGTGAGTTATCGTAAATGCTGTATTAAGTTACTAACCTAGTTTGTGTGCATGTTATTTAAATTAGGTTAAAAGACTAATCAGTAGTCTAAACTCTGCCCGTATAAATCTGAAATATTATCACAAGGTAGCATAACTTTGGAATTGTTAAGGTACGGATCCTTACCCCACTCCTTATTGCTTCATATTCAAATTTTTATAAACCATTAAATTCGTAAACTCCCCACGTCTTTGATTATCGATTCATTTGACAGTCCGTTGAATTTCTATTCTAAAAACTGTGAATTTAGCTTTTATGTCATGCGATAGTTTTCTGTTATGTTGTACTCATTATCGCATGTTCCAATATAAGTTATGTTTTGTTATGAAAAGTATTTTGATAAGTTATGTAAATAAGACTATTTGTACTCTGTTACCCTGAGTATCGCTTCTCGTGGAGTGTCCCACGAGCATGTTGTTGCGGCATCGACATCATGTGCTCCATCCGTGACGGAGAGATCAGTTCACGGCGTCTCTTAAGTACAAGTGTGGTACATATAAGCTATTAGGAGGCATATGGATCGATCCTAGGATTTAAGTATAAGGAGGTGGATAACGGGTATGCCAATTTGCCATCTCATGTGATAATTATGCAGGAGTAGCTACCTGTGTATTGTCACGTTTTAAGTTGCTCATGGGTACATCCGTAAGAAATGATTATGAAAATTATGTTCTTGCATCGTATCATTTTCGCATAAAGCGTTATTTGTTATTTGAGCCTATTATTCCGTACTGAGCATTCGGCTCATTCCGTAAATTTTTGTATATACAGGTCCGCATGTTACTTTGGGCGGGGAAAAGAGAGAAGAATAAAGCCTAGGAATAAATCTGAAGATATTAGTTAATGAAGTCGAATGTTTCCGCTTGTATAATTAAACCTTAAATTTCGTTGTTATATGTTTGTATCCTTGTCAAATAAATAAATGGAATTATGACTTTTGTTTATGATACTACTGTTATTGTGACACGTCAGCCCTTTCGGGTTGGGGTGTTACAGCTATGGTATCAGAGCAAAGGTTCTTTCCTGTAGACAACTTGAAGATAGTAAGTAAAACCTGTGAGGAATGGGTAGATATCTATGATAGGATTCAACTTGGTCTCTTATTTGGTTTAACTCCTATGTCTATTCGTATAGATGCCTCCTCGTCGTCCGCTACGTAGGAGTACTCGTACTAACCATGTACGTAACAACACTTCTTCGAATGAGACTCCAGTTGATCCAAGCGTAATTAATGCTATCAACCAGGCTGTTGCCGGGTTGCTTCCAAACCTTGTTGCTCAAACAGCTGAGGCCTTTATTCAACAAACTCGTCATCCAGAAGGCACTAACACTAATCCAACCTCTGGTGGTGGAATTCGTGAGAATACCACGAACAATACTAATTATAGTATAGACATATGGATTAGTAAATTCCAAAAACAAAAGCCAAAATCCTTTAGTCACGCTAATAATCCAGTCGAAGCAAGAAACTGGATATCTCATGTTGAAAAGATCTTTGGAGTTCTTGGAGTTCTGGAGCAATACAAAGTTAGACTGGCTACCTACAAATTTGAAGATGACGCACAAACTTGGTGGGAAGGATATAAGCAAGTTAAAGGAGGGGATGATTTTGACGCTAATCTTTCATGGGTCGACTTTCGTAACATCTTTTACGACAAGTATTTTTCGACCGCTGATAAAGAAGCTTATATCAGGGAGTATGCAGTGATTCGACAGGGAAGTGATGAACCAGCCTCTGAGTTCATTACTAGATTTGCAAGGTTGGCTAGTATTGTAGGAGACGTTGCAGGATCAGCAGAAGTCCAAGCAGAAAAATGCAAGTGGGCAGTTAATGATCGAATTCGGAAGTCGATCATGTACATGAAATTTAAGGATATCACCGAAGTTGCTGATGCAATCAAGACTTTTGAGTTCGAAAGGAAAGAATTTTTATCTCGAACTGGGGATAATAAGAAGAGAAATAGGGAAGGACAAATTAAGCAGGAAATCGGCCAATCATCCACTACGCCACAACATCAAGATCGCAAGGTGCAAGGAAATCAAAACTCTGGAAATCAGGCACGTCCATGGCAACCTAGACTGCAAAACCCGAGGCCTGCTCAGAACCAGATTCAGTTGTATGCAGAACCTATTAGAACTCAACCACTGAATCAACATGTCAACCCGAATCAGATTACATATCCTTTATGTAATACTTGTGGCAAGCGACATCAGGGCGTATGTCACCGAAGTACAGGAGCATGCTTTAGATGTGGCCAAACTGGACACATGATCAAGGAATGTACACAGAAAGACACTAGAAAGAATAACCGATCAAACGTTGCACCACCCAATGTTGGAGGAAGAGTTTTCGCACTTTCTGCTACTGATGCTGCTAATGTCCCAGGTACTGTGTCGGGAACCCTTCAGCTTGGTAAACATAGTATCTATGTGTTATTCGATACAGGAGCGACTCATTCTTTAGTATCCCACTCGTTTACTAAGTACCTTCCGATAAGACCAACTCTCTTAAATCATACCTTAACCATTTCCACTCCCATGGAAAATTCATCCGTAATCACTTACGTATATAAGGATTGTCCGATTCGTATTGAATCTATTGTATGTAAGGCAGACCTATTTCCAATACATATGTGTGACTTTGATGTTATTCTAGGAATAGATTGGTTGTCTCGACATCGCGTAACTATAGATTGTCATTCCCGACGTGTTATTTTCGGTGATCTTCATCATCCTGATATTATATATCAGGGAACTCAAGCTCATAAATCTCTTAAGATTATTTCTGCGCTCAAGGCTCGAAAATTCATATCAAACGGCTGTGCTGGATTCCTAGCATCGATTAAGGATACTTCTGCTAGTGTTAAGAGTATTGATAACCACTCCGTTGTTCGTGAATATCCTGATGTATTTCCAGATGAACTACCAGGATTACCACCCGACCGACAGGTAGAATTCACCATCGACTTAATTCCTGGTGCCGAACCTATTTCTAAAGCTCCATACCGTATGGCCCCAATGGAACTGAAGGAGTTGAAGGAACAATTGCAAGAATTTTTAGATCTAGGATTCATAAGACCCAGTGTTTCACCTTGGGGTGCTCCGGTCTTATTTGTGAAGAAGAAAGACGGTAGTATGCGTTTATGTATTGACTACCGAGAGCTGAACAAGAGTACTATTCGTAATCAGTATCCTCTGCCTCGCATTGATGATATCTTTGATCAACTTCAGGGGGCTCAGCTCTTCTCAAAAATTGACCTGAGGTCCGGGTACCATCAGCTAAAGATCAAAAATGATGATGTTCCCAAGACCGCCTTTCGTACTAGATATGGTCATTACGAATTTTTAGTTATGCCCTTTGGGCTAACTAATGCACCCGCAGTCTTCATGGATTTGATGAATCCCGTATTTCACAAATTCCTAGACAAATTCGTAATTGTTTTTATCGATGACATTCTGGTATATTCCAAGAGTAGTGAAGAGCATGAAGCACATCTACATGCAGTACTTGAAACCTTGCGACATGAGAAGTTGTACGCTAAGTTTTCCAAATGTGACTTTTGGCTTAGCCAAGTGGCATTTCTAGGTCATGTCATATCAGCAGAGGGAATTATGGTAGACCCAACAAAGGTTGAAGCTATTACAACATGGCCAAGACCCACTTCGGTTACCGAAATACGAAGTTTCTTGGGTCTTGCTGGCTATTACCGAAGATTTGTTGAAAAATTCTCGGTAATTGCTTTACCACTCACAAAACTCCTAAGGAAAGGGGTGAAGTACTCATGGAATGAGGAACAAGAGAAAAGCTTTGAAGAATTGAAGAAACGACTCGTATCCTCTCCGATACTCGCTCTCCCTTTTGAATCAGGAGGTTACCAAGTCTATAGTGATGCCTCAAAGAAAGGATTAGGTTGTGTGCTAATGCAACATGGGAAGGTTATCGCTTATGCCTCCCGTTAGTTGAAGCCTTATGAAGTTAACTACCCTACACATGATTTAGAACTCGCCGCAGTCATCTTTGCACTTAAGATTTGGCGACACTATCTGTATGGTGAAAGTTGTGAGATTTTTACCGACCATAAGAGCCTCAAGTACATATTCACCCAAAAAGAGCTGAATATGAGGCAAAGAAGGTGGTTAGAACTTTTAAAAGATTACGACGCAAATATTCAATACCATCCAGGCAAAGCCAATGTTGTAGCTGACGCGTTGAGCTGAAAGAATTCCGGGACTATATCTTGCTTACAAATTCAGCCTCGTATTAGGAGGGATCTCGAAAGAATGAATATTTGGCTTCAGGTTAGTAAATCTGATGGATATCTAGCTAGAATGCAGATTGAACCCGACCTCATATCACGGATCAAAGATGCACAAAAGCAAGATGGAGAACTTTGGGCAATTGTGCAAAATCTTGAGGTGGGTAAGCAATCTGAATTTCGTATAGACCATCATGGGGTGATTTGGTGCGGTAAAAGACTTTGTGTACCCAATGACTCCAGCCTTCGTGAGTCATTGTTAGTCGAAGCTCACAGCTCACCATTTTCAATTCACCCAGGATCTACCAAGATGTATAGAGATTTAAGACAGAACTTCTGGTGGAATGGGATGAAGGAAGACGTTGCTCGATACGTAAGTAAATGCCTCACTTGCCAACAAGTGAAAATTGAACACAAACGAGCAAGCGGTCTGTTGCAGCCATTGGATATTCCCATATGGAAGTGGGATGAGATCACAATGGATTTTGTTACTGGTTTGCCTAAGACATTCAAGAAGAATGATGTTATATGGGTTGTTGTGGATAGATTGTCGAAGTCAGCACATTTTCTACCAATTCAGGAAGGATTTTCGGTTAATAAGTTATCCGAAATATTTCTTCAAGAAATTATTCGACTCCATGGCACACCATCTTCCATTGTTTCCGATAGAGACCCACGTTTTACCTCACGATTTTGGAAAGGTTTTCAGGCAGCTTGGGGTACACGACTGAAGTTTAGTACGGCTTTCCATCCACAAACAGATGGACAGTCGGAACGCACGATTCAGACCTTGGAAGACATGCTCCGAGCATGTGCACTTGAATGGTCTGGAAACTGGGATGAATATCTATGTCTTGTTGAGTTCGCTTACAACAATAGTTGGCAAGCAAGTATTGGCATGGCACCTTTTGAGCTTTTGTACGGTCGGAAATGTCGAGCACCGATATGCTGGGATGAAGTTGGAGAAAAAATTATTGAAGGGCCAGAATTAGTTCAGATTACAAATGAAAAAGTCACTATGGCCCGAGAAAAACTGAAAGAAGCTCAGAGCAGACAAAAGAGCTATGCAGATCAAGATAGACGACCACTCGAATTTAAAATTGGCGACCACGTTTTCTTAAAGGTATCACCTTGGCGTGGCGTTCGTAGATTTGGAATTAAAGGGAAGCTTAGTCCCCGTTTCATCGGTCCGTTTGAAATCCTTGAAAGAATTGGAGAAGTGTCATATCGATTGGCTTTACCTCCTCAGCTCTCTCACGTTCATAACGTTTTTCATGTCTCCTTGTTAAGAGGATATAATTATCATCCACTCCATGTCATTAGTTATCCGTTACTTACAATTCACGAAGATTTGTCCTACGAAGAGGAACCAGAAGCCATCTTAGATCGACAAGAAAAGGTTTTGCGTAGGAAAGTAATTCCGTTTGTTAAAGTCCTTTGGAAAAATCACTCTGAACACGAAGCAACATGGGAATCTGAAGAATCAATTCGATCTCTATACCCTAATCTATTCTCATAATAGAATTTTAGTCGAGTAACGGTAAATCTTGCTCTTTGATATATGTTTATTTGTTTCTGTTTACGGTCAATCATGCTTTACCTTATGTGAATATATATCTTAGTTATGATTAAGCAGGTTTATGTAGGAGATATCAGTATCAATAGTCACTCTTGTTATCTGCAAGTCTATGTTGATTTTCGGCATGATTAACTATGTTATTAAGATACGTTATAGAAGGACCATTAGGGCACATATGTAAGGTAATTGACAATTATAGTCATGACCTTAGTTATGAATTTCAGATACACATGTGTGTTTAAGAGATTCTGGTAATATAAGTTAGTAATTCTGTTATGAAAGTTCCGTTTCGTTACTTATGCAATATGTTATATTCTTATTTTGAAAAATTTCGAGGACGAAATTTCTTTTAAGGGGGTAATAGTTGTAATAACCATAAATTTAAAACCATTATTATTATTATTTATTTTAGTTAAAAGGAAACCATAATTAAGACACCCAAGTAATTCTGTACAAACCCTAGAATTTTCAGAATTTTCAGAATCAGGATTAGGGCCCCTAAAACTCAGGGGGGGTATTCCCTACTTGATAAATATCCTAATAACTTGCAGCCGAAGTTGAATTTTTAAAATCTGTCGACTCAGCTAGGCTAGTCCCACACGTGGCAACCCTATGCATAAAATAAGTCGCCACGCGGCCCGCGTAAGAATAGGTTAAATGTCACGCGGGCCGCGTCAAGATCAAAATTCACCTATAAATAGAGGATGTTGGGACTTGATTCTGGGCACAAAAACGATGAAGAAACTCCAAATACTCGCTGAGATATCGGCCAATTACTCAATTAACACACACGAAACACAAATTAAGTATAGCAGGGTGCTGCAATCAGGGTAATAACTCGATCGCTATTACGATTCATTGTCCGATCGATCAATATATCCAATGGATGTTTAAGTGCCGCCCACATTAGGGTTATACTTTGTCGTTCGTCATTAATTCGATGAATGAGTTTAAGTATCGTACTTTGTCGTTCGTCGTTAATTCGATGGATGAGTTTAAGTATCATACTTTGTCGTTCGTTGTTAATTCGATGGATGAGTTTAAGTATCGTACTTTGTCGTTCGTCGTTAATTCGATGGATGTTTAAGTATCGCACTTTGTTGTTCGTTGTGAGAATTTGATCTCGTGAGTTATCGTAAATGCTGTATTAAGTTACTAACCTAGTTTGTGTGCATGTTATTTAAATTAGGTTAAAAGACTAATCAGTAGTCTAAACTCTGCCCGTATAAATCTAAAATATTATCACAAGGTAGCATAACTTTGGAATTGTTAAGGTACGGATCCTTACCCCACTCCTTATTGCTTCATATTCAAATTGTTATAAACCATTAAATTCGTAAACTCCTCACGTCTTTGATTATCGATTCATTTGACAGTCCGTTGAATTTCTATTCTAAAAACTGTGAATTTAGCTTTTATGTCATGCGATAGTTTTCTGTTATGTTGTACTCATTATCGCATGTTCCAATATAAGTTATGTTTTGTTATGAAAAGTATTTTGATAAGTTATGTAAATAAGACTATTTGTACTCTGTTACCCTGAGTATCGCTTCTCGTGGAGTGTCCCACGAGCATGTTGTTGCGGCATCGACATCATGTGCTCCATCCGTAACGGAGAGATCAGTTCACGGCGTCACTTAAGTACAAGTGTGGTACATATAAGCTATTAGGAGGCGTATGGATCGATCCTAGGATTTAAGTATAAGGAGGTGGATAACGGGTATGCCAATTCGCCATCTCATGTGATAATTATGCAGGAGTAGCTACCTGTGTATTGTCACGTTTTAAGTTGCTCATGGGTACATCCGTAAGATATGATTATGAAAATTATGTTCTTGCATCGTATCATTTTCGCATAAAGCGTTATTTGTTATTTGAGCCTATTATTCCGTACTGAGCATTCGGCTCATTCCGTAAATTTTTGTATATACAGGTCCGCATGTTACTTTGGGCGGGGAAAAGAGAGAAGAATAAAGCCTAGGAATAAATCTGAAGATATTAGTTAATGAAGTCGAATGTTTCCGCTTGTATAATTAAACCTTAAATTTCGTTGTTATATGTTTGTATCCTTGTCAAATAAATAAATGGAATTATGACTTTTGTTTATGATACTACTGTTATTGTGACACGTCAGCCCTTCCGGGTTGGGGTGTTACATGTACAGAATTCTCTTGTTGATTTGATGAGTTTAATTCTTGCAAAATTTCATCAGAAAGTTTTGTTTCTGATGAATCATCAAATGATACATATAACTCTCTCTTATTGTTCTAGAATTTAAAATGAAAACTCTGTATGCTTTTGAGGACAAAGAGTAACCAAGAAAAATTCACTTTTCAGCTTTTCTATAAAAATTTTCCAGACTATCAAAATCATTAAACACAAAACATCTACAACCAAAGGTGTGTAAAAATTTGATGTTAGGAACCCTTCCATTGATGATGTTGTAAGGCGTTTTCTGGTGTCTTTTGTTTATGATAGTTCTGTTTTGTGTAAAACAAGTACTAGCAACTGCTTCCACCTAAAAGTAAGTGTGCAGTTTGGCATAAGCAAGCATGGTTCTTGCTGCTTCAACCAAGGTTCTATTTCTTCTTTCCATAACTCCGTTATGTTGTGGAGTTCTTGGAGAATAAAAATCATGAGAAATTCCTTTGTTTTCAGGAAAGTCTCAAGTTTTGAGTTTTTAAATTCTGTTCCATTATCAAATCTGATCCTTCTAATAGATAATTTTAATAGATTTTATGTTTTTCTGATAAATTTATGATTTGGTCTGGGTTTCACTGTCACACCCCGACCGCGTAAAACAATAAATCGCGGCAGAAATGTCGGGGAGTGGAGTAACAGAATCATTGTTTCACAACACATGGTAATTGAAGTTTTGTTTTATTCAATAAAATGTGTACATTGTCTAGGAATTTAGAAGCCTAACATGAATTAAACTGCCTTTCATGGTTTTAAGTTACTAAGGCCATTGACGAATCCTATGTTTGCATCATGATCATCTAACAACAGCACATGAAACACATGTGAAAATAGGTACGTCAACATAAAAATGCCTGTGAGATACATAGGTTTTGTTAAAATAGGATTCATGACTTGTAAGTTTAAAGAAATGTTTAACAAAAGCTAGTTATGAATCTTGTAAAGTGTTTTCTTTTATAAATCATACGTAAATCGATAATAAATCAGATGATATAAAGAAAGATGTATGGTTAAATGAATAACCAAGTAAATGAGTTTGTATAAAATATGTTGTTTGTAAAACAATGTTTTGTGAAGATATGTTATTTGTGTAAAATGTAATATGTCTAAATTGAAAGGGTTTAAATAACGCTACGATATGTAATATCATAAAAGCACTTATATATTGGAAGTACCAGTGGCGTATCCACCATGCTTTTATCATATTACACACGCCTCGTTATTTAAATTACTTACCCAAACAAACCACCAAAATATCTTGTTTAAACCAAAAGTCAAAACATTTATGTGTAAACAATGTAAATCATGTAATGTATAATCGAATGTTATGTATGGCAAGTGAAAAAGTGTCAACTAAAAACCATAGGTAAAATGCACAAAACAATGTATTTGAATAAATCATAGTTTAAATCAAAATTTATGTTTTGTAAAATAAATGCGTTATTGATACAAACATCTATGCGGTAATGTTTTACGTCTACATTCAAGCCTTGCGACTGAGGAGACAAACCCTTAATAAGTTAAAGGTTTATCAAAATTATGTATATCGGATTCTGTCATTCCTTTCGCCCAAACAAATCTAGGACTACGGGAATGGGAGTTGTCAATTCCTATGGTACCACTACATACTACCAAGCGGCGTGATCAATGTTAATGAATGTATTTTTGACCCGTTAAACAAACCAAATGTCATACCAAATGTAAGCATGTTATGTGAAAACAATGTACTAAGTATGCTAAATGAACATACATAGCATAAATGTAATGTAAATCAATGTGTACATATGCTGAAATAAACATATGAAACAAATGTGTTTATGAAATCAATGTACTAGCATGTTAATTAAACATACGTAGCATAAACATGGATGAAAACATGTACTATATGTGTACTAATGAACATAGCAAGCATTTGTTATAAAAAGCATGAAAAGCACGAAAGTAACAAGTAGGCACATATGTTTCACCCCAAAATATTTGAAAACAGTAAAAGAGGGGTCTGTGTACTCACTTGAGATAGCTTAGAAGTCTTTAAATAACAACCAAGTAATGCTAGAAGGATCACGGAAACAATTGGCACCTAATATAGGTAACTATGTTAATAAACTGGACCTAAATTGGAAGATCGGATAGGATTAGGTTTCGTAAACCAAATGAGTATTGGAACTCATGTGATAGGTTTAACAAAGCCTACATACTAAAGCGGAACCTATCCTAAGTGCTTATGACCCGTTACAACCCGTTTAGGTAGCTTATGCTACTTTAACGTGTCATTCGCGCAAAAGCGCAAATGAGTAGCCTAACTAGTCCCATGACAAGTATTATATGCCTTAACTTGTTTAATAATCAGTTTATATGACAAAAGTTAAGTTACATATGCTTAAAAAGAAGTTATGCACAAAAAGGGTATTTTGGTCATTTTCCTAAGCCATATAAACTACCTATCATATAGCTAAGTAAACTAAGTGACCATAAGGTATAACCTCGGAAGGTTATTCCCTATACAACTATGGTCATAAAATGTGTTTGGTCGGATCCAAATGATCGACCAAACGGGTCGGGTTCGAAAGTCTAAGCGGTTGTTTAGACCGCTTATCTTACGACCCTATATAAGCATTAAACTAAAAGTAACGAGTTAAACATGTTAAAACATGCATAACTATGTTAGAAAACAAGTTTGATATAAAAAAAAGAGTTAATTACCAAAATCGCCCCTGAGGTTTGGGCACGTTTGCCATTTTCGTCCAAAATGACACTTTTGTACCAAATTGCCCCCAACGTTTGTAACTTTTTGCCATTTTCATCCAAACCACTAACTTAGTTTATTTTTTCTGTTAAGTTGAGGATATTTGGATGAAACTGGCAAATATAAAATCACAGGGACGATTTTGGCAATTT
Source organism: Helianthus tuberosus (assembly GCA_030545235.1). Classification (NCBI taxonomy): domain Eukaryota; kingdom Viridiplantae; phylum Streptophyta; class Magnoliopsida; order Asterales; family Asteraceae; genus Helianthus; species Helianthus tuberosus. Next base: position 148,956,761 of record CM060372.1, read on the forward strand.
ACTCAAACCCTTTTTAATTTCTTTTATTTAATTATTTTTGTTACATATATAATAGAAAAGAATATACATGGAGTTTTTAGAAAAAAAATATTAGTTTTCTCTCATAATTTTTATAAATTTTCATCCAAATCACTAATTCAGTTTATTTTTTCTGTTAAGGTGAAGGATGTTTTAAATTTTATAAATCAAGACAGAAATTAATTTACAGCTTCTTTATATAAATCAGTTTTATAAAGAGAAAACGTCATTGGTGTGCAACACATAACAATTGATTACAACTTTTAGTATTTATCAGCTGTAGAGATAGAAAAAAATTGTAAAACGTTAAATATTTTTTAAATGTGTTGAGCACCTATGAAATATGTTGATAGAAATAAAATATTTATTTAATTAAGATTATGAGGGTAACTAACTAATACGTATTCTGAGTGGCTTGAGTAAAGAAACTTTTGGTTCATAGCATTATAATTACAATTTGGTGGGTAATTTTAAGGTTTGGTAACGATAAGTTGATAGAGGGGGGGGGGGGACTGGCTTCTGTTTTTCCTTAGGAGCGAATTTAAAAGTGTAGAAGATGAATTACAAACTTGGTACATATGATAAGATTTTTTTATTTGACATTTTTCAATAAGGTCACCAGCATTTTAGTTTTATAAAATTTTGAGGTTTAAGTAGATTTTATTTTTATAAAACTGATCTATAAAAAAATTAGAAATTAATTTTTGTCTTAGTTTATAAACATCATTCGCCTTAATTGAAAAATTAACTTAGTTAGTGGTTGGATGAAATGTAGGATCGAGATACGACCTAACGAGTCGATCAGAAGAGTGCTCAGACTGAATCAGAGGCGGAATTCATTGATTCAGTCTTTGTTTAGCTTGATTTCACTATTAAATGTCTCTTTTATTGATCTGCTAACAGTTTACAAGCGCTGGAGACGATTCGGCAGAGTTTCGTCGTTACATACAAGACCTTCACACCTGTTCTATGTGGTTTCGTTTATGGAAACCCCTATATATAAGGCTTGTGATTTCGCTCATGCGTACTGACACAAGAGCGAAACCCTCATGATGACACATGAGCGAAACCTATCAACTTGACCTAATAAGCGAAATCTAGTTGTTGGTGATTTCGCTCATATGACCATATGTCACTACGAGCGAAATCATCATTAAGACATACATGATTTCTTGATTTCCATGCATTGTACAATCAGCTCTAACCTAAGACTCGAATGAAGATGTAGTCGACAGACAACTGCACCAACAGACTCCCCCTTGAATGTTGACGGAATCTTCAGTGAGAGTCTTCAACATGACAACTCTTCAATCTTGATCGGTCTTCTTCAGGAACTCTTCCTGGAATCATGTACCCGGATCTTTCTCTGGCTCTAACTCTCGTCAGACTCCCCCTATCATCCAGCTGGGATCGCTGTCTGGAATTTGTTATCACCTTTGAAATTAAATCCTGGCTTTCTCAGTTTAAGCTCTTCTCAAGTTCTGATATATCTCCTGGCTTTCCATAGCAACAGGATCAGAAACCTACACAACTCAAACACTCTATTACAACAGACCAAGTTGTGATTCAATTTAATGAATTAACTAAACATTCGAGAATTATTACATTTAAAACTTATCAAACTTTGAAACATTTCTAAATCTGATTCAACTTAATGAATCATCTAAACATTTCAAACCATTAACCAAACCATCTGTTCAACATGTTTATCCGTTGAGATTTTGAATATCAGCTTTTCAACATCAGTTGTCAAAAATCTTTTTGGATTTTTCAAAATATGAAACATAAATGCAATGACAGAGATTAAATGCAGAAAAGAAATATGTACAAACATATTTTTGTGAGTTTGCGAAAGAGGATCAGATCAGTTTTGAGACACATCACAAGCACCGTTAAGCTTTAAACATTTTAAGCTCTAAACGATTCACATAGATTAACGATATTGTTGTCCACTTAAACTCAATCTAAAAACTTTCGACATGCTTACCGATACTTTAAGGTATATTAAGATAGCACTAAGTTCTTATGGACCCCACGATCTCAGCATATCCCCTCATCATGCAATACACTGACTCAAGTAATGCCTTTAAACTTTTATCAACTGTGAATTGTGCAAAAACAAAGTAGAATGTTTAAACATTAACAATCAGGTCGATACTTCCGTATAGGCAGAGAAAGTCCAATGTTTAAACAAAATAAGAAAAATAAAACAAGTTGAAGTTGTTTAGGCTTTAACCACCAGGTCGATACTCCCGTATACGCAGAGGTGATCCAAAGCTTAAACGAAACACCAAAGAAAATAAAGCAGAACGTTTAGGCAACAACATCCAGGTTGATACTCACGTATACGCAGAGGATATCCGATGTTAAACAAAATAAAGAAATAAAACAAGTTTAAGTCTTTGCAAAATGAAATACACAATCACAGCGACTTTTCAGCAAAGTTGTGAAAATTCAAAAACTTAACCAGTTTTATGTCTTTCGACAATCAGCGATTACTAAGTAGGTACACAGTCAAGAAGGACAAAACTAAGTACTATGCTTTCGACCATGTTTCCCACTAGAACTAGGCTTTTTCATTTAAGTTTGTATCGTTATCGCAAATCTACTAATCTAGCTGAGCCTACCGTCACATCTTTAGTGAGACCGTTTATCACATTTTGACTTTCCATTTCTTTAGCATGTCGTGACAGTCCACTGATGTACTATCATCTCCTCTTTTTGACAACAAAACTCATTTTTGATTTTATCATGTTTTTGTATTATTCAAATTTTCTAATGTTTTTGGATTTTCTGAAATTTTCTACTCCCCCTAAAATGCAAACACATTTTAGGAAATTTGAAAACAAACTATACAGAAAGTGACAACTGATATCAGATCACCTCAATTCGCCACCCACTAGGCATAAACAATCAGAACTCCCCCTTTCACAAAACTATTTTCTCATAATGATTTCAAAACACTTAAGTTTGTTTTAATCAGAATGATTTTTCCGGAAAAAAAGTTTTGTTGATTTTACCACTTGTAGGTTCGGGGTGTGGTTCATCATATTGTCCATTCAAATGTAGTAAATCAAGTACAAATTAATGTCCCTGATTTACCGTTTTGCAATTAGGCAACCTGTATCACTTATAGAAATAACCAATGTATGAATATACAAAATGCCGATTCCTGCTTCGCACTTACCAACCTGGAAGCTCCGGCGAGTCAGGTTTTTCATTTGAACAGATTCACCCAAGCCTGACGGTCCTTGGGTGATTTTGAATTCTTGTTCAACAATGGTGGAAAATTTGCATCATCCATTGTTAGACCAGAATTCTCATTTTTTACCTCAACACATGGCTCTTCTGGCTTTACCACACCAGATTCATCACCTGAACGTGGCTTGTCTGACTTTGATGAGCCAGATTCATCGCCTGCAGGTGGCTTGTCTGACTTTGACATGTCAGATTCATCGCCGACCATTTTCTTCTTCTTCTTTTCTTCTTTCGTCCTCAGATTTGTATCCGATGAATTCGTCTTGCTTGACTTTGCCATCGAGGAAGTCGATCCATCAGAACTCTTATTTTTACCAACAGATGAACCCGAGGACAAAATCTTCTCGAGATACTCTCTCGCCTTCTTTCTCTTCTTTCGCAGTCTGTCCTTCTATCCCTGTGAAAGTTTTACTTTCGGTTCTTGAACTTTCTGTTCTTGAACTTTACATTCTTGAACTTTCTGTTCTTTGGACTTGACAGAGACTGGAATCTTTGCCAATTTTTGAGAATTAACCCTCAATCTTTCATTTGATCTCCTTGGGCAATCTCTGGCAATGTGACCTCTGATGTTGCAGTTAAAACATCTCCTCGTCTCATAACTCCAACCTTGGCAGTTAACAGCAATGTGTCCTTGATAACCACATCGGTAACACACTCTGTTATCGTAGCAATCACCATTGTCAGCCCAAATGCTCAAATCATAGCATTGTTTGGCTTGGTGATATTCCTTCCTCATGTTTGCTGGATTTGACTTTTGAGCACTGTGGTCCGACCTGCACCACTTATTGCCAACAGTTTTTGAGTTTTCAATTTTCAATTTTTGTGATTTTTGATCTTGATTGGATGATTGAACTGATGAGCTTTTATTTTCTTTTTGAACATTTTTCGGTTTTTTATCTTTTTGTTTTTGTTCCACATTCTTCTTTACAGGTTTTTGCGTTGAGCATTCACCTTTTTCAGTAGAATGTAGAACAGTTTCTCGAAACATTTCTTTTAATTTCAAAAATGTTTTCTTTTTCTCATCATCATCAGTTTTCTCATCACAATCTTCAACTTTGACAATGTCAAAGTTTGTGACATTGTCACTTATTGGCAATGAATTTAAAGGTTTTGGGCAAGGAATAGTTGAAGTATTCACAAACACCTTCAACTTTTCTTCCCATTCATTGGTTTTCTTTTGAGCACATTCTGCCTCTTTTTCAAGTCGAATAATCTTTTCAAGATGAGAATTGATTGCAATTTGTTTTTCAAGATTGTTTTTACCAAACAAATCTCTCTCATCTTCTAAAATTTTTATTTGACTTTGAAAATATTTTTCAATCTTTGATTTTTCATTTTCAAAACTCTTAATTTTCTCTTCAAAAACTTTTGCTTTTTCTTTCAACTTCTTGTTTTCTGATGTCAAACTGTTCAAATCATTTAACAGTTTAACATTTTCAGCTTTTAGCTTTTCACAATTTCCCTGTAAATCCAGAATCTGTTTTACATCAGTTTGCTTCTCATCTTTCAACTTCTTGACTTCCGATTTCAAACTTTCCGCATCCTTCAAGAGTTTGCCATTGTCAGTCTTAAAGTTGTCACATTTAAAACACACTGATTCAGAATTTGAAGATTCATTCTTCACAGATTCTTCATTCTTTAGAACTTGCTCTTTCTCTATCTTATAAGTACCTGCACCAAAGATAGTAACGAAATCAAGAGGATTTTCATTATCATCAATATAACAACCCCTTTTCATATCATATATCAAATTTCTTTTTGCTGCCCAACAAACATTGATTATTTTGTTTATTTCATTTATCACGTCTAAATTCAACTCATCTAAATTCATTTTTATTTTATCTATCACATCTCTCTTCTTTTGATAAATTTCATAATTGTGATTTTTAAGTTTACTAATGAATTTATTCAGAGATAATTTTGAAAAACTAGAATTTTCTCTCAAATTTTTCAAACAATCATCCCATTCAGCTGGTAATCCATTAGCAAACTTTGATACCATATCAGCTTCTGTTATTACTATTTGATTTTCCTTCAAATAGTCAATCAAATGATCAAAACGCTTCTCCAAATCATCCAATTTTTCATCTTTCTTACACAGAAAACATTCGAATCGGTTACTCCAAACCTCTTTGGGTAATTTCTGATAAGAACTACTGAAATATCCTTGATACCAATCATTTAACCTTTTAAGATCATTGTTTTCTTTTTCATCAAAGACCTTTGCCATTTTTCTAACAATCCCGACACGTTTTCTGAAATATCACAAAAGTGAAAAACAAGAAGTGTCCTTTGAACGAAACCCTGATTGTCACTGGAGCGAAATCCTGGATTGTCACAAAAGCGGAACCTTAAGTTGTCACTAAAGCGAAATCACATTGTGCCTTATGAGCGAAATCACTCTTGAATTGTTCACAAAAGCGAAACCTTTATCTGTTCACTAGAGCGAAACCTCTAATTGTCCCACAAGTCACAATAAGCAAAAAACTAGGTGTCCACAAGAGCGAAATCAGATCTACCATATAAGCGAAACCCAGATGTTTTTAAAAGCGAAAACTGATAAGCCTTATGAGTGAAACTTAACAGGCTTTATGAGCGAAACCCCTGATGTTGTACATAAGAGCGAAATCCCAGATGTTCATAAGAGCGAAACTAGGTCTCTTGTGTCCTTATGAGAGAAATTAGGTGTTAATGGTGATCATAAAAGCGAAATTAGATGGTCATTGGGGCGAAATCAGAGGATGTCCAAATAAGCGGAATCAACTCGGAGATCCATTTTGTCCATTTTTACTTTGAATTTGAAGCTCAAACTTTCAGGGATTTGTCTACGTACAATTGTGCACAGTCTGTGAAATTTTGAGCAGGTTTTGTCCGGTAAATCTCGTTCTGGTGAAGAAAGAAGGTGTAGAAAATAGAATACTTGAGCGAAAACGAACTAAACGATAAGAACTCTTCTTCCTGAGCTCTGATACCACTTGTAGGATCGAGATACGACCTAACGAGTCGATCAGAAGAGTGCTCAGACTGAATCAGAGGCGGAATTCATTGATTCAGTCTTTGTTTAGCTTGATTTCACTATTAAATGTCTCTTTTATTGATCTGCTAACAGTTTACAAGGGCTGGAGACGATTCGGCAGAGTTTCGCCGTTACATACAACACCTTCACACTTGTTCTATGTGGTTTCGCTTATGGAAACCCCTATATATAAGGCTTGTGATTTTGCTCATACGTACTGACACAAGAGCGAAACCCTCATGATGACACATGAGCGAAACCTATCAACTTGACCTAATAAGCGAAATCTAGTTGTTGGTGATTTCGCTCATATGACCATATGTCACTATGAGCGAAATCATCATTAAGACATACATGATTTCTTGATTTCCATGCATTGTACAATCAGCTCTAACCTAAGACTCGAATGAAGATGTAGTCGACAGACAACTGCACCAACATGAAAATTTATAAAAATTATGTGACATAGCTATTATTTTTTCATATAAAAATTGCATGTATATTCTTTTTTCTTATATATGTAACAAAATTAATTAAATAAAAGAGATTTAAAAGAGTTTGGGTAAGTTTCCAAAATCGTTCTTGTGGTTTTATATTTGCCAGTTTCATCCAAATATCCACAACTTAACAGAAAAAATAAACTAAGTTAGTGGTTTGGATGAAAATGACAAAAAAGTTACAAACGTTGGGGGCAATTTGGTACAAAAGTGTCATTTTGGACGAAAATGGCAAACGTGCCCAAACCTCAGGGACGATTTTGGCAATTAACTCTCAAAAAAAAGTGTTTTGTTACCCAAAGATAGTTTCGTTGCAAAATACGCATAAATATGTATTTTAACTGAAACTATGACTCGTCACTACGCCTAATCAACGTGGTAATCAGTAAGTATAGTCACAAGGGAATATAACCATCGTGATTACGCTCACGTTGCAAAGTTCAAACGAAGTTTTTGTTGACCATTGACTGGTAATAGAACAGAAAGTCAAACACTGTTTGACTTTCATGCTTGAAATGTATGAACAAGCATGAAGGAGACTTACAAAAGGTCCAAGCTATGGAGATTTGAACTCAAAATACTCAGGTATGAAGCTTCTCAAAGGAGAGCTTCAACTTAGAGCAAAGTTGAGATCAAATGTGTGAAAAATGCAAATGAAGTAAGTGGGTATTTATAGAAAGTCTTGGGTTTATAGGATCTTGACATGTGTTTTTGCAAGAATCAAGGCTCAAATCTCACCATACACTTGTGGAACATGGTTTTGTATACAATGGGAGCTCCAAAACTAGTTCAAGGTAATGCAAATGTTGCATAAAAGACCCTCGAAATCAAGTTGGTTGCCAAAAATGGAATTTCTGCCCAGATGAAGCCGTGGCGTGCTGCCACGGCACAGCCCTTTTGCTGTGGCGTGACGCCACCACTCCCCATGTGAAGAAACTTTTGAAAAAATGGCAGGTTTGGTCCCTGCAGCATGTTTAAGCTATTTTTGACGCGTTTAAAACCCGTTAACCCATTTTCAAGGCTCTACAAGGATGTTAAAGCATAGGGGACTTGAAACATGCCTGAAAATATCTCGGATGTCGGTTTGTTTGGTCGTACGGATGCGTTGTTCGGTTAATTACGACGAAACTCGAACGGACGCGAAAAACGATCCAAATTGCGTGACGAATGGAATTTTGGAATTCCAATCACTAAAATAAATTATTTTAATGATTATAAAAATTTTTGGATGTCCGGATGTGTTCAAAACGTAAGATATGCGTGTAAATGCAAACTTGTGCAATTTTTTACGCTTTTAGTCCTTGATTGACCAATAAGTTTATTTTCGCATACCGAACGCCTCAAAGCCTATTTCTAAGCTATGTAAAGGATATTTAGGATATGTTTAGCTTATGGTCAGGTTCTGGAATGTTCAATACCGTATGAATCAGCACACTTTCGCAGTTTGACACAAATAGTCCCTGCGATCGAATAAACTTGATTTCAAAACACCAAACCCTCCAAAACTTATTTCTAATTTATGTAAAGGTTATTTAAGGTATGTTAGGCTATTGTTGATGTTCCAGAGTGTTTTTCGCGTTAAACTGATTAAGTTTACGCATCATTTTGCGTATAACTTTCAAGAAAGCGATTTAGAGTTTGAAATCGAACAAGGATTGAAATGAGAAATTGTCAAATATAAATCTATACTACTTTAATAAGCATATAGGAAGGATAGAAATGGTCATTTGCCACTTTACAACCATTTAAAGCCCAATGTACAACCTTTAAAGCATGAAGGTGTTGAAAGTACCTTTTCAACACACGCAGCAGGCGGGAACATTTTGTTCTTTTGAATTTTGAAATTCGATTATGGCTCCATACTTTTGTTCTTTTGTCAGATCCTGCTCTCATTTCTCTCTCTCTCCTCCGAGTTCTCTTTCATCTTGTTCAAGAAAAAACCCTAAAATCACAAAATGGTGATTTTCATTTCTTCAGTCGCTCCTCCTTTCTCTCTCTGGTGATTTTCAACTTAGGGTTTCTTGCCTCCTGTGGTATGAGCAAGATCTCACCAGATCCAACAACGGCGTGGTCTGTAATAGAGGTCGAGGCAAGTTCCAACAACCCGAGGTAAGTCCGACAATCTCCTTTGATTTTTTTAGATCATGCCCTTTAGTTTTTGAATCCGATGTTTGTATCTGCTTTAAACTTGCAGATCTAGGGTTTTACTTTCGAATTCATGTCTGAGGTAAGCTCTACTTTGAATCAACAGATCTAGGGTTTTATATCTCACGTCTGAGGGTTTATTTGACAGATCTCATGATTCCACTTGGCTGAGGTATCTTCTCTGGCGGCGGCAGTGAATGTGACAACGGTGTACGGGAGCTGCGTGTGTGGAGACTCGATGAAAATGGGTGGCTCCGGCATCAACAGCAGGTAGCGGCTAGGGTTCTGACCATGACCACCTGGTAAGTTCAGTTCATCCAAAAATCTTTACCGATGAACAAGTAAACATGTTTTATCATCTTTTTGTTTAAATTTGTTTTAAAAAGCTGTTAAATTTGTGAAGATCCGCTGTATAAGGAGCTGTGGAAGGCTTGTGCAGGGCCATTTGTGAAGATCCGCTGGAAAAACGAACGCTTTTGATGAGGTATAATATGGCTTCTGGTTTGTCTCCGTTTTTCCTCACTGATTTCTTTCAATCTTTTGACATTCTTGAAAATATATTGTAGGAGGTTACATAACCTAGCTTTATAGTTGATGATACAAACTGTGAAACTCAAAATGATGACAACACCAATGAAGATAGCGAGTCAGATGATGACGATGATCATTTCGATTCTGTTTGTGCGATATGTGATAATGGTGGCAAGCTTACATGGTACAACTTTTTTACTTCACGTCTTCATTTTCTTAAGAAAAAATTTAAATGATTTTTAACTGATGGTTTTTTGATGACTTTGTGGTCAATTGCAGTTGTGAGGAGAGATGTTTTAGGTGGTTTCACGCAACCCCAGATTCTGAAGAGGCACAAGAGTCTAATTGTGAATCTCTTTGTTTATCTCTTGAAGAACTGGAGGTTAGTTAATCGTATAGGAGATTGGATGATATCATATATATTGTTTCATTTAATTATTCTTTTAAGTACTTATTCTTTGCAGAGTCAAAATGAATATAAGTGTGAAAATTGCCAGTATAGTCTGCACCAGTACTTTGTCTGTGGTGAACTAGGGTCTTCTGATAAATCTTCAAATGCAGAGGTATGTAATACTCGAGAAAATATATTTTCATCGTCATTTTTCCCAATGATATTCAGCAATTATCTATTGGTATCATTGTGTAGGTTCTGCAACGTGTGACCACTTTTATCACCCGAAATGCGTAGCTAAGCTGCTCCAGAAAAACGATAAGACCGAGCGACAGACGGTTCAAGAAAAGATTGCTGTAGGGTAACCGTTTATATGTCCAGCTCACAAGTGTGCCATCTGTAAGCAAACCGGAAACGAAAAAGTCGAAGATTTGCAGTTTGCAGTTTGTTGATGCAGAGGTTGAAGGGTTTTATCCCAATTCAACAGAAAGGTATCTTTTAAAGTTTTGGTTTTTCAGTTGGAGATGATTCTGCTTATATTTGTGTTATTAATCTTTTTTTGGGGTTAGGGATTGACTGAGGTTACTATATTGTAAAGGGAGCTAGCAAGTACAGGGTATTAGATTTGATTTCAAAAGCTATTTGTTATAAAGAGAGCTAGAAGTTACGGGTTAAATAATTTGAGAATTAACTATAGTTAAAAACTATTTTTTTAAATATTAAAATTATAAAACCAATGGATTTAACATTTAACAATAAAAAATGTGGGGGGGGGGGGGGACTGATACTGATGTTCCTAACCTGAATCCAACATTAACCGCCTGTCAGCTTACAACAGATCATAGTACCCCCATTGAAGAGGTAAAAGTTGTTACAATGTTATTAACTTATTATGACTTTAATACTTGAAATAATTGTTTTCTTAAACTTATGTTTTTTTCTTTTTGCAGGAAATTCAAAGAATTAAGAGTGAACACCCTGATGATGCTTGTGCGGTTATGAACGATCGCGTTAAAGGCTCGCTTAAGATCACTCGTGCTTTCGGTGCTGGCTTCCTCAAACAGGTATTTGACTATTCACTAATTGTCAATAAATAATGTTCAACTTGATCAATCTTTTCTATAAAAGCAATGTGGATTCAATTCCTTATCGGTACTTTAAAAAGTTATATTCTCATAAATAGTGGCAAAAATCCTTTTGGATTAAGAAACCAAATTGGTATATCCATCAACATTGAACCTTTTAAAAGTATCAGTTGTCAATATCACATTGACTTTTAGAAGTATCATTCAAAATTTTTTTTATTCATTTGTTTCTTGATTTGTTGCAGCCTAAATGGAATGATGCACTTCTAGAGGAGTTTAGGATCGATTATGTTGGAAAATCTCCGTACATAAACTGTATCCCGAGCCTTTACCATCACAAACTAGGCCCGAGAGATAGATTCTTGATATTATCATCAGGCGGGCTTTATCAGTATTTCACTAACGAGGAGGCCATTTCTGAAGTCGAGCTCTTTATTCAGTGGTCTCCAGAAGGCGATCCAGCTCAGCATTTAATAGAACAAGTTCTGTTTCATGCAGCCAAGAAAGCTGGTAACAGTTCATCCGAATCACTTTTGTGTTTGTTCGGGTTATATTTTCTCCGTTAAGTCAAGGGCATTTCTGTCCTTTTGTTAACTTAAAGGGCAATTAAGTCTTTTTCACTCTATATGTACAAGAGTTTAGCATAATGCAAAATGTAACCTAGCTAAATTGAAAAAAAAAGCTGAATTGCCCTTTAACTTAACCAAAAAAACAAAAATACCCCTGACTTAACCAAAGAAATTGGATGGAGTTAATGAGCCAGATGAAAATGGCAAGATTTCAAACCTTTTTTTAATCTAGATGCAAAAAAACAAATCTTTAGACGGAAGTCGCAAAACTAGTTAAATCTCGAGCGAAAATAACACTTTAGGGATTTTGTACGCATAGTCAACCCAGGTGAAAACTTTTGAATGCTTGGGTGACCTATCTATACATTATCTTTTTTTTAATATTTCAAACAACATATACTCACACATGTTTGTTTTAGGAAGGTAATTGAATTTATTATTAGTAGTTTGGAATCTGAGTGGACTGAAGAACGATTCACAGCCGTTCGTTTATTTTCGAAATGTATACAAGAAGATGGAAAATGTAGGAATATAATTGCTGATAAGGCTGAACTTGCACCAGTTTTAGAGATTCTTGTTGGAGCGAATGATGAAGATCGGTTTGAAATTGTCCAGTTTCTTTCTGAGTTGGTTAAATTAAATAGGTATTTAATTTTTCAGTTTTGCTCTAATTAGAGATGACAATTTCAACTTGTTTACCGTGCCAAACTGGTAAATTAGAAAAATAGCGATTAAGGTAACCGGTCGAAAGTTGCCCAAACTGTGCTTTTAATACATACGGAACAATATTTATAGAAAAGAACATTTTTAATCATACTGGGCATACTAATTGATTACAAAAAAGAACACTAAAATATTTTGCCCTTTAAGTTGAAAACCTCTAAGGGGCAATTTGGTCCTTTTCACTCCAGGTAATGCGATGTCCTTTTTAGTTATCTGAAACGATCCTTTCACCTTCATTTAGTGTGCCCTTTGTTTTAAACTATGTAGTTATGTAGCTTGTTGGGTGATTACAAACTATTTTAACTTGTGTATAGAAATTAACAAATATCATTATCTTTTCCAAATTAAGAGTGGATGCTGGTTTGCAGGAAAACCTTGAACCGTTGGGGGCTGTGCAAACAAACTTATGGGAGTCCGGGGCTCCCTACGGACTTGTTTAACGTTATGAAAGTTGCAAAGACGGTGAGGCTTTGAAGGATGACTCCCTATATAATCCGGGGGCCCATGAGAAGTTTCTTAACGCCATGCATGAGCTGGAACACCTGCGATTCCCATACATTGTAGAGCTGTCACAATGTGCAGAGCGTTCGCTCGATGACTTAAGAGCATTGGAGCCCATAGGGTTGGAAAAGGATGGAGATGAAGATGCAGTTACTGCTGGTGGTAGTGGTGATTAGTAGTTTGCATACGGTTTTGTTTTAGGTCCAAGTGAGATAGTGTATATCATCATAGGTCTGCTTTTGTTATGCTACTTTTGACTTTTCGGTCAAACATTAATTGCCGATCTGCTATGCACAAGAGAATCTGCTGAATTGTTATTTATAAACTCTGATGGCTTTCTGTTCAAAAGATTAAAGTAAGATCTGCACGCTCACATACTAAGATCTAATCTAATACAAACACATTGTTAAAATATGAAGTAGAGAGAGCTCGAGAAAAATGAACTCCGTTGCTGAGCTCCATTCACTACAACCCTTCATATTCCTCTGTCATGTATACTTTATAAAGTAGTTATATCACTTGTATATCAAATAATTCTATTAAAGGTGGCAAAATGGATAGGTAAGATAATCTTCTTACGTGATTAACCGAGTTGGTGAGTTGAGTTGACCCAGAACACTGTTTGTCCAAAACGTCAACCTTCTATTAAACAATAAATAAACAAGTAGAATATGGTTACAGGCGTTATATGATCGCCATACATTACTTGTATTAGTAGAAAGAAGACCACATAGAGTAATATGATATATCAATTTTTAAATTGTTGGTTGATACAATAATATCACATTGTAAATATCGTATGATCAAAACATATGAAAGGTTATTAGTTATCAGTTTTTTTTAACTTTTTTATGGTTTGTAATTAAGCTAATTTCTATATATACATTATTACTATTACTATTTCTTTTAACTTGAATTTTATGTGATAAATTTCCAACTTTCTAAAAATATCTCGATTGAAAGTTAACATTATTATTTGTTTGTAGATTTTCTTAGACAACAATTAGTGTGATTTTTTGATCTTCTATTGAATTAGCTTTGTAATATGAGGTTTGTTTTTGTAATTTGTTTTTTTCCTACTTCAGTTTTTTTAATCTTTTGCTTAATCTTTCCAAATTTTAGAATTGAGAATCCCTACTTTGTTCACCTTTGAGCATGTTATTTGCTCTACAAGGGGTATGATGCAAGCATCAATGAGATTGAACTTTTTTGCTTCAAAAAGTAGCCGAGCCAAGCAATTTACACTGTATACGCTTCATATAGTATGGTAGCTGATGAATGGAGTATTGGTTTTATAGCATTTATTCTTTTATGTGGGACCAGGCCCTTTTGGGCCCGATAAGTCCCAGATTTTTCAGGCTGTTTTAAAAGTCCATTCAAGTTTTAATGAAGTAGCATGGCCTATGTTATCCATTTGAGTCCAAAGTATTTTGTTAAATGTTTATCAAACAAATAACCTAGGAAAAGAGTGACGACTACTCAAGCATTGACTATGTTTTCCGTTGCAAACAAATTTAGATTTTAGTTATGACCCAACTGAACTGAACCTTCTCATGCACACCCTTATAATTACTAACAAGTATTATGTTTTCCGTTGCATCACGAATTTGGTTTTGGTTATGGCTCAAAACCGAACCGCCCCGTACATAGCCCTAAACTCACCAACCTAACGGATATGTTTCCCGCCGCATCGCGCGGGTAAACGACTAGTAAACAAATAAGGGGATCAAAATACATTTTTTATTGATAATTGAACTGTTCAGAGTTCAAATAATGATTATGCAAGCACAGGTGTCACAGTCTCCCCTACTTTAGGAAATTTCGTCCCGAAATTTATTTAGAGGAAACTTGTGAGAGTAGATGTGGATGTTTTGCTTTCAAATAAATCCTCCGTTCCCTAAGTAGAATCTCTGGGTCACATTTGGATTTCTTGCAAGCTTTTGTTATCTGCACCAGTCGGTTGTTTATACGGAAGGGTTTAGATCCGAAGGTTTAACTCCATCCTGGTGAGTTTGTGTATGGTTATACCAAACCTCAAGAGGGCCATGAAATTTGTCAAAATGAAGTCCTTACTGTAGTGAAATGTAGAGAGCGCGTGAATTCTACGAGAAGTTGGAGTTTCGAATAATGGATAGAGAAAATGTTTCTCGTGAAGGTTATTTTAGGAAACTTTGTGTAAGCTCGAAACTTGAAGTAGAAAAGATAAAACAACATGGGTTAGGGTTCTGAACGTCTAGTAACTTAAATAACGTCATGCTTGCAATGTAAGAGGGACACTTATATAAATATATGAAGCGTCATCGGTGCGTCCACCGTACCTCCATTACATTGTTCACGTTTCATTATTTTTACCACTATAGGTTTTTACACATGACAAATCTTACTGTGGTTTCTGTGCACTGAATTCCATAATTGTGTATGCATCCATAATTACGTAATTCCTTACACAGTCCACATAGTGCATTTTATAATGTGTAGGGGATGAAAAATCAAGTGAATAAACCTGCGATGACGGTGGCTAGACTGCCAAAGGGTCCTTCTTAGTTAGATCAACAAATGATCTTTTTTAAAATAGACCACTAAAGGGTCTTTTCAGCTACATCATCTCATGATATCATTAACCAAGTTAATGATTCAATCTTTTTAATCAGACCATCCAAGGGGTCTTTTTAAATTTGGAATAGTACTTTATAATCCAAGGGCCTTAACTATTACGTATAAGCCCATTAAGGATTTAAAGTAGTACCTTTGGATATCCTACTATGAATCCCTCATATGAAGGTATGGGAGATTCTACGAGGATTTGGATAACGAATATTTGGATCATACAAAAACACATAAACACATAAACACATAATGACGTAATCACATAATTGTTTATCTTGGTCTTCAATTTGTTATAAATTTTGTTTATCAACATGTTATTGGTTTGTACACGGGTATTTAAAGTACACCAGGAATCCAATCCATGGACTTTAATTGGCACTTTTTACATCTTCAAGAATCTAACTATGAAAAATAGGAAGATCTTAATAGGAATTGACTCTGTCCTTAATGAATGGTAATATACGTATTAAGGCATGCAAAGAAATCAATTAAGGATTTTGATTTTGTGGCTTAATCATCCACAAGGATCAAATCATGAAGATAGGAAGATCCAATAAGGATTTTGGAATTCGTGTAGCGAGAGGTGTTTGGAAACCTTGCACTAGACGTGCTTAAGTCAACATGTGAGATAAAGTGTTCATGAGGTTGAGGTGCTAGATATGCCAAGTGTCACACCCCGACCACGTGTAACATACAAAACGTGGCGGAAACGTCGGGGAGTGTTGTAACATAATTAATTGTTTCATAACCATGGCATACAAAGTTGTATTTTATTTATCAACATAAAAGTTTCATTGTCTCAAACAGGAAATACAGAGTTTATAACATAAATAAACATAGTCTATCTTCTTTTAAAGTCTCTAAGGCACAGGTCCGCCCTAGAATCATGATCAACATCCTATGGAAAAGCACCTGAAAACACATGTGAAAATAGGTACGTCAGCATAAAAATGCCTGTGAGATACATAGGTTTGTGAAAATAGGATTCATGACTTGTATTTAAGAAAATGTTTAGTCATGAACCTTGTAATTTGCTTTGTCTTGTAAATCATTTGAAAAACAATAAGATCAGTTGATATGTATAAATAAATGTAAGGTTAAATGAATAACCATTTAAAATGTGTTGTATAAGATAAGTTGTTTTGTAAGTCAATGTCTTGTGAGAAAAGTATGTTATTGTATAAAATGTTATATGTATCAAACTGAAATGATTCAAATAACGCTACGACATGTAATACCATACAAACACTTATATATAGGAAGTACCAGCGGCGTATCCACCATGCTTGTATCATATTACACACGCATCGTTACTTAATCACTTAATCAAACCAAACCAACAATGTAAGATGTCTATGTCTAAACCAATTGTCAAATGTATTGGATAATATGTCAAAGTGTTTATGTCAAGATGTAAATCATGTAGTGTAAAACAAATGTCAATCATGTTATGTGTCAAATGTAAATCATGTCAAAATGTCTATGTCAAATATCCATGTCAAATGTCTTTGTCAAATGTCTTTGTGTAAAATGTCTATGTCAAAATGTCATGTATGGCAAGTGAAATGTCTCAACTAAACCATATGCACAAAAACAAAGTATTGAAGTAAAACATGGTTTAAATCAATATTATGTCTTGTGGAAAATGCATGCTAATAATGAATATGAACATTTATGCGGTATTGTGAAAATGCATACATCCAAGCCTTGTGACTGTGGTGATAAACCCTTAAACAAATTAAAGGTCTATCTGTCTTATATCATCGAATTCGGTCATTCCTTTCTGTCCCCTTTCCCTGGGATGTCTGGAACGGGAGTTGTCAATTCCTATGGTACCACTACCTACTAACGAACGGCGTAGCTAATGTTAATGAATGTATTGTCCCATGTAAACAAACCAAATGTCATACCAAAATGTAAGCATGTGAAAACAATGCACTAAGTATGTAATCAAATAAACATACATAGCGTGAAATGTCATGTAAAACGATGTACTAAGTAATGCACACAATGGGCACACCTAGCATAAAATGTCATGTAAAACGATGTACTAAGTAGGCACACAATGGGCATACATAGCATGAAATGTCATGTAAAACAATGTACTATAATGTACTAACGAACATAGCAGGTATATGATGTGAAAACAGGAAAGCATGAAAGTAACAAGTAGGCACATGTGTTCCACCCCAAAACAGTTTGGAAAATAGTAAAAGAGGGGTCTATGTACTCACTTGTGATTGCTCAGATGTCTAAAGATAACCACCAAGTAAAGCTAGAGATCTCGGAATCAAACGGCACCTAATATAGGTAACTATGTTAATAAACCGGACCTATATCGGAAGACTGGGTAGCATTAGGGTTTGTAAACCAAATGAGTGTAGGAACTCATGTGATATGGTTTAACAAAGCCTACATGCTAAATGAAACTTAACCTAAGTCTTATCGACCCATTACGACCCGTTTAGGAAGCTTATGCTACTTTAACGTGTCGTGCGCGTGAAACGCGTTCGGACCGCCTAACTAGTCCTATGACAAGTGTTATATGCCTAAACATGTTATATAATCAGTTACATGACAAAAGTTTAGGTTACATATGCTTAATTACTAATTATACATGAAAAGGGTATTCTGGTAATTTACCTAAGGCATATAAACTACCTATCATACAACTACTTAAACGACGTGACCATAAGGTATAACCTCGGAAGGTTATGCCCTATACTATGGTCACCTAATGTATTTGGTCGGATCCTAATGATCGACCAAACTGGGTCGAGTTCGAAGGCATAAGCGATTGATCAGATCGCTTACCCTACGACCCTAGACAACGTGGTAATCAGTAGGCATAGTCCCAAGGGACTATGACCATCGTGATTACAATCACGTTGCGAAGTTCAAACGAACTTCGCATTGACCATTACTGGTCAACGCTGAAAGTCAAACAAAGTTTGACTTTCTGACTCGAAAAGCAGTAAAATAAGGAAAAGAACGAAAGAATACTTACGAAGGGTCCCCAAAATGCTAAACTCGATTCAAAAATCTCAGGTATGAAACAAATGTTTCAACTTAGAGTTTCTCAAATCAAATTTCTAGTGATTTTGAAGCATGGGGGGTGGGGTATTTATAGTTTTTGAAGAACCGTTAAGATCGTTTGTCGAATATCGTGCCTTAATCGTAACCGTACAAGTGTTGCAAAGTTGTGGTGGTTAGAAATGATGTTTATCAGCTGAAAATGCAAGTTGCAAGCATGTGGTTGTGGTTAAAACAGCTGGATCATGCTGACTGTTCGTTCAAATCTGATCAGACAGGCGGACGCGGCCCGCGTCAGGATGTGAAGAAACTCAGGCGGGCCGCCTGAGAGTTGCAGATCAGAAATTACAGTTTTGGTCCCTGTTGTGTAATCAGCCCATTTTCGGCACTTCTAAGGCCCGTAAAACCAACTTTAAGGCCCTAAAATGATGCCTAAACATTGTGGACATGAAACATGTTCAAAAATATGTCTGATGTCAGTTCGTTTGGTCGTACGAACGCGATGTTCGCTTAATTACGACGGAATGCGCACAAGCGCGAAAAACGAACCAAATGACCCGACGAATGGTTTTTTCTTAAGGCGAACACTAAAATATAATATAGTCATGCTTTCATAAATTTTTGGATGTCCGGATGTATTCAGAACGTAAGTTATGCGCGAAAATGCAAACTTGTGCACTTTTTGACACTTTTAGTCCCTGAATGTCACAAAAGTTTATTTTAGCACACCAAACCCCTCAAAGCCTATTTCTAAGCTATGTAAAGGATATTTAAGGTGTGTTTAACTTATGGTCATGTTCCGGAATGTTCGTTACAGTTCAGATTGGCATACTTTCGCAGTTTGTCAATTTTAGACCCTGTAAGCGAATTAACTTGTTTTTGCCATACCAAAGCCTTCAAAACTTATTTCTAAGTTATGTAAAGGTTATTTAAGGTATGTTGAGTGTATGTTGATGTTCCGGAGTATTTCTCGCATTAAACTGAGTACGTTTACGCACTAGTTTGCGTATAACTCTCCAGAAAGCGTTGTAGAGTTTGAAATTACATAAAAGTCAAAACATGAAAAATGTAAAACATAACAAAACAAACATTGTGATCAAATAACATTGTTTTATTGATAACAGAACTGTTCATAGTGATTACAAACACAGGTGTTACAGTCTCCCCTACTTGTGGAAATTTCATCCCGAAATTTATTTAGAGGAAACTCGTGGAAAAAGATGTGGATACTTTGCCTTCATTTGGTCTTCGCGTTCCTAAGTAAACTCGGGTCCACGTTTAGCTTCCCAGCGAACTTTGACCAAAGGAATGCGCTTGCGTTTAAGCCACTTGACTTCACGTTCCATGATTTCCACTGGTTTCTCAACAAATTTCAGTGTTTTGCCAACACGAATTTCGTCAAGCGGTATGGAGAAGTTCTCATCAGCTGAACACCTCTTGAGATTGGACACATGAAAAGTTGGATGAACATTTCCAAGTTCAGGAGGTAACTCAAGTCTGTAGGCTACCTTTTCGATTCTTTCGACGATCTTGAATGGTCCAACGTACCTAGGTGCAAGTTTTCCTTTCTTTCCAAATCTGATCACACCTTTCCAAGGTGAGACCTTAAGTAATACTCGATCACCGACTTGAAATTCCAAGGGTTTGCGTTTTGGATCCGCGTAAATCTTCTGACGGCTCTGAGCTGCCTGAAGGTTATCGCGAACTTTCTTGACCTTATCTGTTGTCTCTAAAATGAGGGCAGGTCCAGTAATTTGGGCCTCGCCGATCTCATTCCAGCAGACCGGTGAACGACATTTTCGACCATAGAGAGCCTCGAAAGGAGCCATTTTGATGCTAGTGTGATAACTGTTGTTGTAGGAGAATTCAATCAATTTAAGATGTGAATCCCAGCTACCACCAAAATCGATCACACAAGCTCTAAGCATATCCTCCAGAGTCTGGATTGTTCTTTCAGACTGACCATCCGTTTGTGGATGATAAGCTGTGCTCAGATTAAGTTGGGTCCCCATAGCAGATTGCATGGTTCTCCAAAAATGAGAAGTGAAACGAGCATCTCTGTCAGAAATGATGTTCAAAGGAACACCATGTCGAGCTACTATTTCATCAACATAGATTTGAGCAAGTCTGTCAGCATGATAATCCTCACGGATTGGCAAGAAATGTGCTGATTTTGTAAGACGATCAACGACTACCCAGATGGCATCATGACCCTTCTTAGTGCGTGGAAGTTTGGTAACAAGATCCATAGTAATGTTTTCCCATTTCCAAAATGGGATCTCTGGTTGCACCAATAAACCAGATGGACGCTGATGTTCAGCCTTAACCTTAAGACAAGTAAGGCATTTTGATACGTATAAGGCAATGTCTTTCTTCATACCAGGCCACCAATAGTGAGTACGAAGATCCTATACATCTTATCTGAGCCCGGATGAATAGAATAACGAGACTTATGGGCTTCATCCATAAGCAAGGTACGAAGATCATCCTGGCTTGGGACCCACAACCGGTCCATGAAGTAATACGATCCATTGTCCTTCAGTTCCAGAGCAGGCGTTATGTGATAAGGAAATTCCTTATCCATTAAACCTTGTGCAACACAAGATTGTTGAGCCTGAGAAATGCGTGCTTGAATATCAGCTCGAGCTTGAATAACAGATTGAACACGAACACAATGAAGCTTAGTTCGTTCCTTACGACTCAATGCATCAGCTACGACATTCGCCTTACCAGGATGGTAGCGAATCTCGCAGTCATAGTCGTTTAAAAGCTCAACCCAACGTCGTTGTCTCATGTTAAGTTCTTTCTGGTTGAAGATATGCTGAAGACTTTTGTGGTCAGTGAAAACCACACATTCTGTGCCATACAAATAGTGTCTCCAGATTTTGAGAGCGAAGACAACTGCACCCAACTCAAGATCATGAGTGGTGTAGTTCTTCTCATGTATCTTCAACTGCCTCGATGCATAGGCTATGACTTTGTTCCTTTGCATCAGAACACAACCAAGACCCAATTTCGATGCATCACAATACACAACAAAATCATCATCACCCTCAGGCAATGATAGAACAGGCGCATCGCAAAGCTTCTGCTTCAGGTGTTGAAAAGCTTCCTCTTGTTTGAATCCCCAATAAAAGGGCATTTTCTTCTGAGTTAGAGCAGTTAGAGGAACTGCAATCTTCGAGAAGTTTTCTATGAAGCGGCGATAATAACCCGCTAGACCAAGAAAAGAACGAACTTCAGTAGGAGTAGTAGGCGTATCCCAATCCTTAATCGCACTGATTTTGGAGGGATCTACATGGATACCTTGTTCCTTGATAATATGCCCCAAAAACTGAACTTCTTTAAGCCAGAATTCACATTTGGAGAATTTGGCGAAAAGTTGCTCTTTCTTCAGGAGTTCCAGAGTAAGACGAAGATGCTGATCGTGATCAGCTCGCGTCTTAGAGTAAATCAAAATGTCATCTATAAAAACAATGACGAACTGATCCAAATAAGGTTTGCAGACCCTATTCATTAAGTCCATGAAAACAGCAGGAGCATTAGTCAAACCGAATGGCATGACTGTGAACTTATAATGTCCATAACGAGTACGGAACGCTGTCTTCGGAATATCTTCTTCTTGCACCCGAAGTTGATGATATCCGGAACGTAGATCAATCTTCGAAAAATAAGAAGCGCCTTGAAGCTGATCAAAGAGATCATCGATGCGAGGTAGGGGATATCGATTTTTGATGGTAAGCTTGTTAAGCTCACGATAATCGATACACATCCTAAAGGATCCATCCTTCTTCTTGACAAAAAGAACGGGAGCACCCCAAGGTGAAAAACTAGGACGGATAAAACCTTTGTCAGAGAGCTCCTGAAGCTGCTTAGACAACTCTTGCATCTCAGATGGTGCAAGACGATATGGAGCTCTGGCAATGGGGTTGGCACCAGGTAAGAGATCAATACGGAACTCGACTTGGCGTGTTGGAGGTAGACCAGGTAAATCTTCAGGGAATACTTCAGAATAATCCCGAACGACAGGAATATCTGAAATAGACTTACCCTTGGCTTTATCTTCTGTAACATGTGCAAGAAAGCCACATAGTTCTTCCGCAGATATTTCCGAGCTTTAAAACAAGACATGAGTTTGAGACCAACGGTAGGCTTCTCACCTTGAACTTGTAGGATCTCGCTTGTTGAAAGCGGCACACGAACAATCTTCTCAGAACAAACTATCTCTGCGCGATGCTTGGATAACCAATCCATTCCCACAATAACGTCGAAGCTTCCGAGTTGCATAGGCGTAAGATCAATAGGAAAAAGATGATCATTTAGGTTCAACTGGCAGTTGCGTAGAACAGAATCAAGAATAATGGGTTCACCACAAGCAACTTCTACTGTCAAAGATTTACTTAGTTTTGTTCTAGACACGCGAAGCATTGGCTCAAAAGATAAAGACACAAAACTCTTGTCGGCACCAGAATCGAAAAGAACAGATGCAGGCTGATTATTAATAAAGAACGTACCGTTCACCACATTATCATCCGCCTGCGCCTCTTGGGCATTCATGTTAAATGCTCGGCCTCGAGCCGGAGCCTGATTCTGATTCTGGTTCTGGTTCTGGTTCACCAGTCTTGGGCACCGATTTCTGTAATGGGTCAGATCCCCACAATTATAACAAGCACCCGGTGGGTATTGTGGTCGAGCAGCTTGACCCTGTTGCGGAGCAGGAGGCTGAGCAACCTGTTGAGCCGGGTACTGAACCGCGGGATTCTGAGCAGACCGACAAACATTGGCAAGATGGCCTGACTTCCCACAGTTAGTACAGAATCGGCATGGAAGTTGCGGCTGGTGGTGGTTGTTGCATCTATTGCACAAAGGTGCATTCCCTGAATAGGGTTTCTTTGCTGGAGGCTGTGCGGGTTGATTGAGAGCTTCCTGGTTAGCTTGGGCAGTGACAACATAGTTTTGGGAAGCCTTACGCTTCTTTGACCTCTTCGAAGAACCAGAGTTCTTTCCATTCAAGTTTTGACCTTTCTTGCTATCCCCCTTGTCAACCGACTGTTTCTTGCCCTTGTCACCCTTCCTGTGTAACTTGTTCTTCCGGATCTGCGACTCAGTCAGTGTCGCTGATAACTCGATTGCCTGACGGAGTGTGGTAGGGTTACTACCAGTAAGGATGTCTTGTACCGAGTCAGGTAGGCCGTCGATGTATCTCTCGATAGCCTTGTCGAGTGGGGTGACCATTGTTGGGCAAAGCAGACTCAACTCTTCAAACCGATCAGTATATGCCCTGTGCTCACCACTATCCTGCTTCAAATCATCAAATTCCTTCTCCAAAGCTCGTTGCTCATGACGAGGACAGAATTCCCTCATCATAAGGGCTCTAAGTTCAGTCCATGTCTGTGCGAGAGCAACTTCTGCACCCCTGTCTCTCATAATCCCGTTCCACCATGTCAAAGCCCTCTTCTGAAATACGCTCGAAGAAAACTCGACCTTGCGATTATCCGGACACTGCACATGGCGGAAGGTATTCTCTATGCTCTCGAACCACTGAAGAAGCCCAGTCGCTCCCTCAGAACCACTAAACTTGAGTGGTTTAGCCTGGTTAAAATCCTTGTATTTGCATGGAACATTGTTGTTGTTGGCTTGATTCCATTGAGCAAAGAGATTTGGGAATTGGGCAGCCATCTGCTGCGCAATAATTTCTGCCAGTTCGGCAGTTGCGATCTGGTTCTCGCGTCGAGGAGGCATTCTAAAAGAGGAAAACATGAAAGGAAACGAGTGAGATGATTGGATGAAAAGAATGAGATGATAAAAACAAGAATTGCAAACAGCAAAGATGGTGGTCATTCGTCCGTATCACAAAGCAAACAAACGACACACAGCGACTAATCAAAGTAAATGGATCAAAAATAATGTATAATGAAGACATGCTCGCCTATAAGTGAACACTCATCCCAAGAATTCCCAGGTAAGCACAACTGGTCTCGCGTCTGGTTGAGATGTATACGAAGTGTTTGCCTAGACAGAAAACTCAGAATACAGGTATTCACCCTTCCAGTTTGCACGTGTTCACATTATTTAAAACCCAAAACTTTGACGAGATTTTTGAAAATTTGAAGGCACAAGGCCAAAAACCAAACTGAAAAGGGTTCAAAACCATATAACAGAGAGTTCAAAACCTTGTAAAAATTTATTCAAAAACAGATGATTGTTTTTCAAAAATCGTTTCGGAAAAATTTGGTTCTTGTTTTGATAATCACCTAAGGATAGGTGATGTTTATGTTTTAAGATCTAAACACAAGATAACTTGTTTTAGGGTCCTAGAAAAGTTATAGTCTAGGTCAAAGCATTACTAATAACCTAATTCCCTATAACCATTGGCTCTGATACCAACTCTTCTGTCACACCCCGACCACGTGTAACATACAAAACGTGGCGGAAACGTCGGGGAGTGTTGTAACAGAATTAATTGTTTCATAACCATGGCATACAAAGTTGTATTTTATTTATCAACATAAAAGTTTCATTGTCTCAAACAGGAAATACAGAGTTTATAACATAAATAAACATAGTCTATCTTCTTTTAAAGTCTCTAAGGCACAGGTCCGCCCTAGAATCATGATCAACATCCTATGGAAAAGCACCTGAAAACACATGTGAAAATAGGTACGTCAGCATAAAAATGCCTGTGAGATACATAGGTTTGTGAAAATAGGATTCATGACTTGTATTTAAGAAAATGTTTAGTCATGAACCTTGTAATTTGCTTTGTCTTGTAAATCATTTGAAAAACAATAAGATCAGTTGATATGTATAAATAAATGTAAGGTTAAATGAATAACCATTTAAAATGTGTTGTATAAGATAAGTTGTTTTGTAAGTCAATGTCTTGTGAGAAAAGTATGTTATTGTATAAAATGTTATATGTATCAAACTGAAATGATTCAAATAACGCTACGACATGTAATACCATACAAACACTTATATATAGGAAGTACCAGCGGCGTATCCACCATGCTTGTATCATATTACACACGCATCGTTACTTAATCACTTAATCAAACCAAACCAACAATGTAAGATGTCTATGTCTAAACCAATTGTCAAATGTATTGGATAATATGTCAAAGTGTTTATGTCAAGATGTAAATCATGTAGTGTAAAACAAATGTCAATCATGTTATGTGTCAAATGTAAATCATGTCAAAATGTCTATGTCAAATATCCATGTCAAATGTCTTTGTCAAATGTCTTTGTGTAAAATGTCTATGTCAAAATGTCTATGTCAAAATGTCATGTATGGCAAGTGAAATGTCTCAACTAAACCATATGCACAAAAACAAAGTATTGAAGTAAAACATGGTTTAAATCAATATTATGTCTTGTGGAAAATGCATGCTAATAATGAATATGAACATTTATGCGGTATTGTGAAAATGCATACATCCAAGCCTTGTGACTGTGGTGATAAACCCTTAAACAAATTAAAGGTCTATCTGTCTTATATCATCGAATTCGGTCATTCCTTTCTGTCCCCTTTCCCTGGGATGTCCGGAACGGGAGTTGTCAATTCCTATGGTACCACTACCTACTAACGAACGGCGTAGCTAATGTTAATGAATGTATTGTCCCATGTAAACAAACCAAATGTCATACCAAAATGTAAGCATGTGAAAACAATGCACTAAGTATGTAATCAAATAAACATACATAGCGTGAAATGTCATGTAAAACGATGTACTAAGTAATGCACACAATGGGCACACCTAGCATAAAATGTCATGTAAAACGATGTACTAAGTAGGCACACAATGGGCATACATAGCATGAAATGTCATGTAAAACAATGTACTATAATGTACTAACGAACATAGCAGGTATATGATGTGAAAACAGGAAAGCATGAAAGTAACAAGTAGGCACATGTGTTCCACCCCAAAACAGTTTGGAAAATAGTAAAAGAGGGGTCTATGTACTCACTTGTGATTGCTCAGATGTCTAAAGATAACCACCAAGTAAAGCTAGAGATCTCGGAATCAAACGGCACCTAATATAGGTAACTATGTTAATAAACCGGACCTATATCGGAAGACTGGGTAGCATTAGGGTTTGTAAACCAAATGAGTGTAGGAACTCATGTGATATGGTTTAACAAAGCCTACATGCTAAATGAAACTTAACCTAAGTCTTATCGACCCATTACGACCCGTTTAGGAAGCTTATGCTACTTTAACGTGTCGTGCGCGTGAAACGCGTTCGGACCGCCTAACTAGTCCTATGACAAGTGTTATATGCCTAAACATGTTATATAATCAGTTACGTGACAAAAGTTTAGGTTACATATGCTTAATTACTAAGTATACATGAAAAGGGTATTTTGGTAATTTACCTAAGGCATATAAACTACCTATCATACAACTACTTAAACGACGTGACCATAAGGTATAACCTCGGAAGGTTATGCCCTATACTATGGTCACCTAATGTATTTGGTCGGATCCTAATGATCGACCAAACTGGGTCGAGTTCGAAGGCATAAGCGATTGATCAGATCGCTTACCCTACGACCCTAGACAACGTGGTAATCAGTAGGCATAGTCCCAAGGGACTATGACCATCGTGATTACAATCACGTTGCGAAGTTCAAACGAACTTCGCATTGACCATTACTGGTCAATGCTGAAAGTCAAACAAAGTTTGACTTTCTGACTCGAAAAGCAGTAAAATAAGGAAAAGAACGAAAGAATACTTACGAAGGGTCCCCGAATGCTAAACTCGATTCAAAAATCTCAGGTATGAAACAAATGTTTCAACTTAGAGTTTCTCAAATCAAATTTCTAGTGATTTTGAAGCATGGGGGGTGGGGTATTTATAGTTTTTGAAGAACCGTTAAGATCGTTTGTCGAATATCGTGCCTTAATCGTAACCGTACAAGTGTTGCAAAGTTGTGGTGGTTAGAAATGATGTTTATCAGCTGAAAATGCAAGTTGCAAGCATGTGGTTGTGGTTAAAACAGCTGGATCGTGCTGACTGTTCGTTCTAATCTGATCAGACAGGCGGACGCGGCCCGCGTCAGGATGTGAAGAAACTCAGGCGGGCCGCCTGAGAGTTGCAGATCAGAAATTACAGTTTTGGTCCCTGTTGTGTAATCAGCCCATTTTCGGCACTTCTAAGGCCCGTAAAACCAACTTTAAGGCCCTAAAATGATGCCTAAACATTTTGGACATGAAACATGTTCAAAAATATGTCTGATGTCAGTTCGTTTGGTCGTACGAACGCGATGTTCGCTTAATTACGACGGAATGCGCACAAGCGCGAAAAACGAACCAAATGACGCGACGAATGGATTTTTCTTAAGGCGAACACTAAAATATAATATAGTCATGCTTTTATAAATTTTTGGATGTCCGGACGTATTCAGAACGTAAGTTATGCGCGAAAATGCAAACTTGTGCACTTTTTGACACTTTTAGTCCCTGAATGTCCCAAAAGTTTATTTTAGCACACCAAACCCCTCAAAGCCTATTTCTAAGCTATGTAAAGGATATTTAAGGTGTGTTTAACTTATGGTCATGTTCCGGAATGTTCGTTACAGTTCAGATTGGCATACTTTCGCAGTTTGTCAATTTTAGACCCTGTAAGCGAATTAACTTGTTTTTGCCATACCAAAGCCTTCAAAACTTATTTCTAAGTTATGTAAAGGTTATTTAAGGTATGTTGAGTGTATGTTGATGTTCCGGAGTATTTCTCGCATTAAATTGAGTACGTTTACGCACTAGTTTGCGTATAACTCTCCAGAAAGCGTTGTAGAGTTTGAAATTACATAAAAGTCAAAACATGAAAAATGTAAAACATAACAAAACAAACATTGTGATCAAATAACATTGTTTTATTGATAACAGAACTGTTCATAGTGATTACAAACACAGGTGTTACACCAAGGCCACATATGAAGCAGAATTTGGAGGTCGTACGTTAAGTCAACATACGAGCAGAGTGTTCTTGAAAACTATGCATGGGGTTCCTTGGAATTAGGTTTAATGTTTTTGAAACCTTACGTAATGCTTTTGAAAACATATGGTAGGTGTATTAGGTAAATATGTTTATAAAATGAAATGGAATTTGAAATCATGTATAAGGTTTTTGAAAAGATGGATAATGTTTTTGAAATCATGCACTTGGTATATTAAGTAAACATACTTTGCTAAAATGTTTTTAAACCATATGAAACATCTTTGAAATCATGAAGGATGTTTTGAAAACATGTGCTATGTAATTTGTTATGAAAACCAGAATATAATGGTAGTACATAGACATATGAGATTATTGAAGGATTTATGAAAAGTACCCTTAAATATCCAAGCAAGGATTTCAAGTGGTACTTTGAGTATACGTCCAGAGTTGTAACGTGTACCTTGTACTTTGTTTCTTAGAAGGAAACGAGTACTTAGGATTTTCGTGGAGATCGTGAGCGATCACATGAATGGGGGAACTACAAGAGTAGTTTGTCTTACAAAGAACACAGTTCCTTGGTGTCGGTATCGTAGGGGTATGTCATACACATATGTAACCATATTTGTATATCAGAATTGTGAACAACGATTTATTTATAAACCAACCAAATTGTTTCAGAGTTCAAGGAAAATAAAAGAAACAAAAGCATAAGATTCTAGTTATTTCAAAGCAGCATCAACTTCCAATCAGCCAAATGCTCATTCATGGGTCAGATTTGCATTGACAAGCTTTGGGCATTTGTTCCTGAAGTGAGTCATCTCGCCACAGTTGTAGCAAGTACCAGGTGGAAAGCGAGCTCATGCTGGATCTACTTAAAGTTGAACAGGGTTCTAAATAGCATGGTTTGGCGCAGTGGCTGAACGACAGACTTTTGCCGTATGACCAAAAAGTCCATAGCTGAAACATTCTCGACATTTGACACTGGCATGGTGATGGAGGTTACAATGATTGCACATAGGGGCTTTTCCTTCGAACGGTGCCTGAGCAACAGTGGGATTTGCAATAGTTTTGTTCTGGATAGCAAAACGGCATGTGTTAACCAAATGTTCCCATCGTCCACAGTGGGTACATTTGAAACATGGTGTTTGATTCGGATGATGACGATTGCATTGATTGCACAAAGGAGCAGTACCCCTGTATGGCTTCTTAGCTGGTGGTGTTGCCACTTGGCTAGGTCCTTCTTGATTGGGTGCAACTGCTGCATGATTCTTTGAAGCTTTACGCTTCCTTGATTTTCATGAAGGCTTCGCTTTCGTTTCCTTTAGTGTCTCTTTAGTGGTTTCATCCTTGAGGCGAGTCATGGTAATGGCTAAGTCAACGGTCCTGTGGAGTACTACGCCTATTTGTTGGGCAATTGTAGCACCCAGCTCGGACATTTGAGTGTTGTTGCGATGAAGAGGCATCCTAAAGATAATGGAAGACATGGGAGGAAACAAGGGAGATGTTATCGGATAATTAAAACAGAATGTTTAAATATATCAACAACGTATAAAGATTGTGATCATTTGTTTGTTACCTAAGGCAAACAAATGAGACGGTGACTAATCAAAGTAAGCGGGTCATATTAATGTATCGCGAATACATGCTTTAGCCTATAAGTGGACACTCACCCCAAGAGTTCCCAGGTAAGAGTGACTGGTCCGATTATATGGATTTGTATGAACACTCTAGCCTTGGACAGAAAACTCGGGATTAAGGCACCCACCCTTCCAGATTGCACATGTTCCCATTAATAAGACCCAAACTTTGACAAGATTTTGAAAACTTTGAAGGTTCAAAACCTTATAATATATCATCCTGAAATAGATGATCGGTTTTCAAAACGGATTTGAAATTTGTGTTCTTGTTGTGGTTGTCGCCTAAAGATAGGTGACAATATTGTTTTAAGATCTAAACACAAGAATCTTGTGTTAGGGTCCTAGGAAGGTTATAGACTAGGTCAAAGTATTACTAATAACCTAATTCCCTATAACCATGAGCTCTGATACCAACTCTTCTGTCACACCCTGACCGCGTAAAACAACAAATCGCGGCGGAAATGTTGGGGAGTGGAGTAACAGAATCATTGTTTCACAACACATGGTAATTGAAGTTTTGTTTTATTGAATAAAATGTTTACATTGTCTAGGAATTTTGAAGCATAACATGAATTAAACTGTCTTTCATGGTTTTAAGTTACTAAGGCCCTTGTCCAATCCTATGTTTGCATCATGATCATCTAACAACAACACATGAAACACTTGTGAAAATAGGTACGTCAGCATAAAAATACCTGTGAGATACATAGGTTTTGTTAAAATAGGATTCATGTCTTGTAAGTTTAAAGAAATGTTTAACAAAAGCTAGTCATGAATCTTGTAAAGTGTTTTCTTTTATAAATCATACGTAAATCGATAAGAAATTAGATGATATAAAGAAAGATGTATGGTTAGATGAATAACCAAGTAAATGAGTTTGTATAAAATATGTTGTTTGTAAAACAAAGTTTTGTGAAGATATGTTATTTGTGTAAAATGTAATATGTCTAAATTGAAATGGTTTAAATAACGTTACGATATGTAATATCATAAAACTTATATATAGGAAGTACCAGCGGCGTATCCACCATGCTTTTATCATATTACACATGCCTCGTTATTTAAATCACTTACCCAAACAAACCACCAAAATATCTTGTTTAAACCAAATGTCAAAACGTTTATGTATAAACAATGTAAACCATGTAATGTATAATCGAATGTTATTTATGGCAAGTGAAAAAGTGTCAACTAAAAACCAAAGGTAAAATGCACAAAAACAATGTATTTGAATAAATCATAGTTTAAATCAAAAGTTATGTTTTGTAAAATAAATGCTTTATTGATACAAACATCTATGCGGTAATGTTTTACGTCTACATTCAAGCCTTGCGACCGAGGAGACAACCCTTAACAAATTAAAGGTTTATCAAAATTATGTATATCGGATTATGTCACCTAGGACTACGGGAATGAGAGTTGCCAATTCCTATGGTACCACTACATACTACCGAGCGGCGTGATAAATGTTAATGAACGTATTTTTGACCCGTTAAACAGACCAAATGTTATACCAAATGTGAGCATGTTATGTGAAAACAATGTAATAAGTATGCTAAATGAACATACATAGCATAAATTTAATGTAAATAAATGTGTACATATGCTGAAATAAACGTATGAAACAAATATGTTTATGAAATCAATGTACTAGCATGTTAATTAAACATACATAGCATAAACATGGATGAAAACATGTACTATATGTGTACTAATGAACATAGCAAGCATTTGTTATAAAAGCATGAAAAGCACGAAAGTAACAAGTAGGCACATGTGTTTCACCCCAAAATATTTGAAAACAGTAAAAGAGGGGTCTATGTACTCACTTGAGATAGCTTAGAAGTCTTTGAATAACAACCAAGTAACGCTAGAAGGATCACGGAAACAATTGGCACCTAATATATGTAACTATGTTAATAAACTGGACCTAAATCGGAAGATCGGTGTCACACCCCGACCGCGTAAAACAACAAACCACGGCGGAAACGTCGGGGAGTCGTGTGGCAGAATTGTTGTTTCAAAACACATGATAATTTAAGTTAAGTTTTACAAGCTTAAATTATTACATTGTCTTAGTTCAAACAAAACACATAACATAAAAGATGATAACTTTCTTGATTTTATATTGCTAAGGCCCAAGTCGCCCTATGTGTAGTGTGACAACTGCCACTTTCTAGTAATTTACATACATTTAAAGCAATAAATTACATTATAGAAATATGTGTTTTGAATATCCGAATTTATTGATTACATGATATACATCTTAGAACACTCATTTATGATGCACATTATTCGTTTCTATTGGTTTTATTTGAAACAGTTTAAAACAATGCATCGAAACAACTAGAGTAGTACCTAGTGAACTAGCGTGCTGACAAAAACTCCGGATCCGTAGAAACCATCTAAATTACATCTTTAGGACTCAGACGAAAGTCCAACATCAAATATACATTAAACCCTATATGGAAATACAAGGGTTTGGTTTAATACTTTCCCGATGTCCGATAACACTAAAAACTGCCGAAAAGAACTAAAAGCGACAATTTCAACACTTTTCCGCAGAAATTCTGCAGAAATCAGCTTTCTAATATTTTTAAGACATGTAAAAATGTTATTAAACATATAATTCATATGAGGATACTTTCGGGTATCATCCGAACCAATAACTACATCAATTCATACAAGTTACACAACTTAGCATTCAAATAACGTCTAACCGAAACAATTCGAAACGAATATCCGAACAATGTCGGATCTTTTTCTTAGTGACCATCTAATATTATTTAGATCATATTAGACTAGTAATGGTCACTTAACACCTTCTTAACACATTTATACACTTGAAACATTTAAACACCAAAACACCTAAACTTTGCTAAAAGTTTCTAACACTTTAAACACTTAATAACAATTCAACAATTCAAGACCCCCCCCCCCCATGTTGTTGTGAACGATTTTAAAGGGGTCCCACACCCTAATTTTTTTTGTTAAATATCTAGATATTTTATTAGTTTGCAAGTGGATTATGTTGGTGAATTATTACAACACTTACTCACTAAGTAAACTAGCTCCTTACACTCATTTTTTTTTCATCTTTTATTACTTTCACTAAAACTCTCTCATCATCTTCATCCATCTTACCAAGAACACCAAAAACCCACTTCACTTTAGTCTTTTATTTGTTGATCAAAATGGATTTCCAAGTAACATAAGAAGATCTAAAGCTTTTGTAAGTAAAAGGAAGGGTTTTCATCCATTCAAGAGTATTCTACCATCAAGATCTTCATCTTCTTAGTTCTTAATCATCTTCTAAGATCATCCCTAGCCAAGTGCTAGAAGTAAGCTTCAAGATCTATTTTTTTTTCATACTTATATTATGTTTATGATTGTTATTATAACTAATAAATAACTAAATAATCATACATAATAAACATGAAAAATACAAAGAAGCAAAAATAATAATCATGATATATTTATGTTGGTTTATATTGTGATCTAAGACTTGATATATGTACATTTGATCTTGTTATGATGATTATGATATAAATAAATTGTTAGAGGATGTTTTAAAAATATGATCTAACAATTATACATGTTTATGTTAAAGGGTTTTTAACATAAAGGTTTAAAGGGATGATCATAACCTTTGATCTTGTGAAAGTATTTAAAGTTTTTATTTAAAAACAAGACTTTTACAAGATTATAAAAAGTAACATACAACATGAGATTTTTATAAAAGTTGTTAAAACTAGAAGTAAACTTGGTTTTTGAACTAGTTAGCACATGTTATGATCATGTCCAAAACCCTACATGATTTGGAGATCATTTTGATAAGTTTATGTTATAAAAATCTCATATGTTTTAGTTAAGATGTTATGAGTAAATTGATGGTGATTTGGAAAAGAAAATGATATGTAAATAAACATGGCAAAGTTCATATTACAAAGGAACTATGGCCAACTTTTCTTAGAAATCATATGTTAGAAAAACTATCATTTTTTTTACAAAGTCTTTACAAGATTAGAAAGTTGGTCTTTCTAAACATAAAAATTGACATAAATATATATTTTGGTAAAATACATATTTATTGAACATATCAAGTATGTGTTATGTGTTATTATTTGTATTAGTTATATATACAAGTTAGAGACTTGATAATAATGACACAAATAAATACAAGACATACTTACAACTAAAGACTTACAAGAATACATATAGACACACTTGAAAACAACTTACGGACATTCTGAGCTTTCGGACACAACTTATGGTCGAAACCGACGACGGGCGAATTTATAAACATATCGCCATTCCGAGGAATTACTACGACGTATAGACGATCTTTCGACGCGGACACAAAAATTACGTTACCATTAACAAAATTCGGACATTTTGAAGCATATAAAAACTATTATGTTTTTATTAACTAAAAAGTATACTTAGTGATTTTTATAAAAATGTTTTGATAAAAATGAAAGACTTATACTTTCAAATGGGCTATTTTATACCAATGGGCTTACACCTCTTAATGGGCTATTTTATACAAATGGGCTTACACTTCTTAATGGGCTTATCTTCATAATGGGCTTAACATAAATACATGGGCTAAGCCCAATATCAAAAACTCATGGGCTAAGCCCAAATAACAAACATATGGGCCAAGGCCCAATAACATTAAGCCCAACACTATTTAAGCCCAACACTATTTAAGCCCAACACTATTGAGGCCCAACACTATTTAGGCCCAACACTATTTAAGCCCAACACTATTTAGGCCCAATACTATTGAGGCTCAACACTATTGAGGCCCAACACTATTTAGGCCCAACACTATTTGGGCCCAATAACATGAATTCTTGGGCTAAGCCCAATGACATATAATTAATAAACATTACAATTATACAATTTACTTATACAAGACACGAAACCAAGATGACAAGACCCGATGATACAACTCACGAGATACAAGAATATGTATTTGGGGAAATATATACACTAAACAGTTATCAGTTAATACATCTAATACATAGTTCAATGAGTAACAAAGACATACAGGTCTAAACACATATTCAAGACACAAGACTTATACTCAAGTCATTTATAAAGACCGAAGTGTCTAACAAATAAAGAACATTTGTAGGTCGCAACATTGTTCAAGACGACCACACGCGAGATCATAATTACTTCTATTCACGGACGCGATTCTGTGAGTTCATGTCCCCTATTCATTTAAATGTTTTACAACTTTACAACTATCGGGGAAAATACATGTTCAACGTATGTTAAAGTTAGGGAATGAAACACCTTAGATCATGTGCGAATTAGGGTTATACATCTAAGCACCATTAATCCAGTTTGGACCTAGGTACAAGTGGTTAGATCTAATGGGTTTTGGCGAGCCCCACTCTTGGTCATGGACCCATACAGAAGAGTGCGTTTGTGTCCCAGTCGATGGTAATCGACACGAAATCGTCTAGGTTTGGATTGCTTCCTATTTCGTCACACATATTAATGTCCTCGCGAAACATTAATGATCAACGATTTCATTAACGCTTTACATACTACATCATTACATACAGATACATTTTATACAACTCACATTTTATGGATACAGTTTATACAACTCACATTTTTTGGATACAGTTTATACAACTCACATTTTATAGATACATTTTATACAACTCACATTTTACAGATACATCTCATACAACTAAACTGCATGAACTCGCTCAACTTTTGTTGATGTTTTCAAACTTACATGTATTTCAGGGAATTAGTGGACCAATGCAACGATTTCAGTTCAAGGAAAACAAGTATCAATACTCCATGCCAACTATTGAAGGGTTTGCCTGTTATATACCGCCTCTTTGCGGTGATATAGTGGTCAAAGTCTTGACATTTTAAGACTTACATTTTGATGTATAAAACGATGACAACTTATTTTCATTTGATGGTTTGTAACCAATACATTCAACTTATGTTGCATTCTTTTGAAACAATTATGAAAATGGCATTGGAGCTTGTTTTTATTCATTTAGTATGTTCACCTATATTGTTATGCAATGAGAACCGATCAGATCACACCTCGCGCTTCCGCTACGAGCGGGTGTGACAGATTGGTATCAGAGCATCGATTGTAGTGAACCAGGATTCTTTCTCGAGTCTAAGTCTACAATCACTAGGGATCTCTCACGAAAACCTCTTGTACATGTTGAACAGATTATAAATAAAATTGGACAGGTCAAATGATTTTCATTGCATAAACATTTTTCAAGGTACACTACAACAAAAATTCATTTCACATAAATCAAGCGAGGACATTTCCATGGG
This sequence comes from Helianthus tuberosus, assembly GCA_030545235.1. Taxonomy (NCBI): domain Eukaryota; kingdom Viridiplantae; phylum Streptophyta; class Magnoliopsida; order Asterales; family Asteraceae; genus Helianthus; species Helianthus tuberosus. The sequence goes on from CM060372.1 coordinate 148,993,053, forward strand.
TGAAGTCTATGAGACAGACACAATACATTAATAGACTATGTGCCTACAATACATTACATTATCAGTTTATGCATTATAAACAGTTTACTGGTTCAGCTTATACAAGATAGAAATCCTTGATTGATAGGATTTACATGATTATATATATAGGTTGTTCATATATATGTTGCATGAAATATTTTACCAAGAACAAAATACCTTCGACTTCAAACTCTATTATTATTCTTTACTCACACGATGAAAATATCGACCCCATGTCTAATGCGGAGCTTATGGCGAACATGATTCCTAAGTGAAATCTTAAACTTAATTCCGTAAAATATGGTTGCTTTCTCGCGAATGCTGAGATGCCTGACCATGATAATGACGATGAGGCGAAGGTGGTAACCTTGGACAACAACTCCATTAGTGGGACGAGATCCATGTGACTCATACTAATCAAGGTGGATATACTCTTGTCCTTACAAGGAAGATGAAGTACTCATCTTAAAGGTGCCTCTTTGGTTGTTATTGTTACAGATTCTTTTCATTTCTATTTCACCTAACGCCGTACCGTTCTGCGAGTAATGACAACGAACGTTGACACGTGAGTTATCACGAAGGTCCCTCCTATGTTGAAGGTATATTGACAATAATGTTTCCTCTCTTATTGATCGGCAGCTTCGTACGAGAGAATGCTAGGGTGACCATGCAAGGCAATTTATTATTACGGTGGCCAACGTAATAACAACTTGTAGTGCATGGGAATTCTGGTGGACTCTGCGGGCCAAGCTAATGATCACTATTTGTTCGAAATTCTTAAGTTATTATTTGAGATTCTATTAGAACACGAACTGTGGTGGTTAGTATAACACCCTACAATACAATACAATACAATACAATACAATACAATACAATACAATACAATACAATACAATACAATACAATACAATACAATACAATACAATACAATACAATACAATACAATACAATACAATACAATACAATACAATACAATACAATACAATACAATACAGGAAGACGACACGTATTTGTTCACACCTAACATTCGATCTATATCACGATTCAGTTGAGACTAGTCATTTAAACAAACAAAACTTGTTAGCTACTCATGGAGGATTTTCCTCAACATTCTTGAAATTCTTGAACATGGGTTGGTTCCATGGTGTCTATGACACTTTACCCTACTTTACCTTACCTTACTTTATCATATTCCACCTTATCATATTTATTGGAAGTGATACAATAAATTCTGTCGTTTGACATTTGTCTTTTTCCAAGGGATGGTATGGCATGCGCCATGCTGCAACTCCCTCATTACATTCTATTCTACATTTTTGGAGATTCTAATAATCTTGCTAGAGCTCGTGAAACTCAAGCACTATTACCATAATTGTCACATGGACAAGTAAGACAAAGGATTTTCTCTACTTAGGATGATCGAGGTCCATAGAGTAGGGAATACATATTATATGGACGAAGACCACTGGTTGGTTTCCCCTCCTCAACGAATTATTTTTTTTTCTTTTTCCATTTAAACATATGACCAATACACGCAAGAGGCATTACACCTTTTGGTTTTGGTTATCCACATTATCATTTATTCAAACATGTATGCACAATATGGTCTTGAGGTTTCCATGACCGATTGATTCCATTCTTCATTCTTGGGCACATGATAGACTTTATTTATCCAAATACATGTCTAGATTCTTTTAATAGTGTGTATTAAAAAGATCATGGCGCCAAAAGAATCAATTGTTTAAGTTAAAAGTTATGTGTTGAAAACCATTGCTTTTACACAAGACATGTTTTATACATGACATTGTTACGCAAGACATTGTTATACATGTCATTTGACGTTGGTATACACAAGACATTTTTGGTGGTTATTTGTAAGTGATGAGACGTGTGTAATATGATAAAAGCATGGTGGATACGCCGCTGGTACTTCCTATATATAAGTGCTTATATTATATTGCATATCGTGGTGTTATTCAAATCTCTTCGACAAAGACAAGACATGACATTTTGGCACAAGACACGACATCCTCTACACAAGACATAATATTCTATTTCAAGACATGATATATTTATACACTACATTTTCATTGGTTATTTATTTAACCATACATCATTCTTTTATATCATCTGATTTTCATATCTATTTTCATATGATTTTATAAAAGAACTCGATCATAACTAGAGCCAATGTTGATGGTTACACTTGATGCTTTCACGGTCTCTCAGGGGTAGTTCCATACTGGGTAACACCCGAATTCAAACACACTAAGTGTTACATTTCGGGTTTAGCTTCAGAGATCCGAAGCATGATCGCATCATCCCTCCCTACCTCGATCACTCAAACAATAACTCTAGCCATGAGAGAAATGAAGGCAATTGCTGCCATAAACGATTTTGGCACCAGGATGTATGCTGGTAACTTGCCGAAATCCTAAATGCGACAAGTGAGACGTTCATCATGAAGGCATTTGCAAAAGCGCCAAGAGTAGCGGTGTGCTGATACCGGGCACAAAACAAAGGCTAGTAAGACGATAATACTTAAGAACGGATCAAGCTAGTGAATAAGTGTGTGTGTGATTAGAAATATGAATATTCCACAAAATCCCATGAAGTCATGAGTACGCACACTCTACGATCATCATGTATCAATTCTTTTAATACCAACACCGAGCTTAGCTATTGTCTTTAAAAAAAGTTAAGCATATACTCGAATCAGTGTCATGTTGGACACACATTACTATATCAAGATAGCTAATGGGGAATTATCTGAGACATGTCAAATCATTAAGAGTCACCGACACGTTTTCTATCAACCAAATTCATACATGTGAAGTGAGTTTCATGGCTAGTGACGGGATTGTCCTAGCTACAAATAGGGATTGGGTTATCCTACATCTAAACACAGGGATTGGGTTGTTCTCTACATTTGTACAGTGAAGTCCTTACTACATAGAATTCAAAATGTACTTGGCCTAAAGTCAAGTAAGCTAGACGTCTCCTCATTCTATAGAATTGGCAAACGGTAAACTGGTCGAGTCAGGAGCAGAAATTTCATATCGATCTCTTACCCATTGAGTTGGGTATTTTCGACGTAGTGGTTGGCATGGATTGGCTATCCAATAATCGAGCCGAAGTCTTCTGTCATGAGAAGGTCATTCGCCTACCACTACCGAATAAAGAGACACTTGTTATTCATGGAGAGAAGCATGACACACCATTGCAGATCATCAATTGCATGAAGGCACAGAAGTACTTACGGAAAGGTTGTGTTACCTTTCTAGCACTTGTTGTAAACAAGAAGGCCGTTGGGCCGTAGCTGACAGATATTCCTGTAGTAAAAGAATTTCCTGAAGTCTTTCCTGAAGACTTTCCAGGACTACCACCATATCGACAAGTCGAGTTTCACATCGACTTGGTACAGGGAGCTGCACCCGTAGCCAAATCTCCATGTTGATTAGCACCTTCTGAACCTTGTAATTTACCGAATAAGGATGTTGTGAGTTCATAACCCCCACTCTTTATCATTATACATCTTTATAAAGGTTTTGGGGGTGGAAAGACATGTCAGTTTTGCAAAAGGGCACAACATTTCGATGAATGAAAATTCATATTTCTAAACCATGTTACAAATGAATTTCCAACTAACTCAAATGGTTTATGAAAGGTTCTAGCTTCTACTCTAAGATAGACTTACGATCGGGGTATCACTAGTTACGAATTTAAGAGGAAGGCGTACCGAAAACAGCCTTTCGGAATCATTGTGGTCATTACGAGTTTCTCGTTATGCCTTTTGGTTTAACAAATGCACCAGCGGTCTTCATGGAATTAATGAATCGCGTGTGCAAGCCGTATCTCGACAAATTCGTCATAGTATTCATTGACGACATTTGATATACTCACAATCGGCAGATGAGCACGAACAACATTTGAGAACCATTTCGGAACTACTCAAGAAGGAGAAACTATACGCGAAATTTTCCAAGTGCGAATTTTGGATTCGCGAAGTACAATTCCTCAGGCATGTAGTGAACGAGAAAGGCATTCAAGTAGACCCAGCTAAGATTGAAGCAAATGAGAATTGGGAGGTGCCCAAGACTCCAACTGGAGTCCGACAAATTTTGGGATTAGCGTGATATCATCGGAGATCTATTGAGATTTTTTTTGTAATTACTCAATTGCTAACCTCCCTCACACATAAAGACAATAAATCCGTCCCAATCGAAAAACAAGATATAGCATTACAACTTATTCTTAAGATTGGTGCATAGCATTTTACAATCTTATCATTACCCGACGGTACTGAAGACTTTGTTGTATACTGTGATGCTTCGCATCATGGATTGGGTTGCGTACCCATGCAACGTGAAAAAGTTATCGTGTACACGTCACGCCAACTAAAAGTTCACGAGAAAAACTATACCACTCACGAACTAGAGTTAGGCGTGGTGGTATTCGCTTTAAAAATATGGCGACATTATTTATATGGTACTCAATGCATTATTTTTCACGGATCATAAAAGTCTTCAACACATATTCAACCAAAAAGAATTAAAATATGCGTCAACGATGTTGGTTGAATTGTTGAAAGAATGATTGTGAAATAAAGTACCATCCGGGCAAGGTGAACGTTGTAGCTAACGCCTTGAGCCGCAAGGAGCGAGTTAGAATACTGAGAGTTCAAGCATTAGAGAAGATAATTCACAAGCGCTCAAGGAAGATCATATTCAACCAGAAACACTTCGAGGCATGAAGGAACAATTAGTGCCGAAAGAAGATGGAACTTTATACCTTATGGGTTGAAATTAGGTTCCATTCTTTGGCGGCCTTCGAGATGATATTTGGAGGAAGCACATAGGCCTAAGTATTGAAAGAATACTATTGGTGGCCTAACCTCAAAAGTAATATCGCGACTTATGTCGGAGAATGCTTGACTTATGCGAAAGTCAAAGCCGAATATTAAAATCCCTCGGGATTGGTACAACAACCCGAGATTCCCGTTTAAAAATGGGAACAAATATCGATGTACTTCATTACGAAGTTACCCAGGACCTCAAGAGGTCACGACATGATATGGGTAATCCTCGATAGATTGACAAAGTCCGCACACTTCTAACCGACTCGGGAGAAGGATAGTACTGAGAAACTAGCGGAACTCTATCTCAAAGAAATAGTGGCTCGTCATGGAGTGCCTATTTCAATCATTTCGGACCGAGACGGTTGTTTTGTTTCAAGAATTTGGAAATCATTTCAACAGGCCTTTGGATATCATTTGAATTTAAGTACGTCCTTTCATCCACAAACTGATGGCCAGAGCGAACGGACAAGCCAAACACTCGAAGATATGCTTCGCGCATGTGTTATGGATTTAGACGGCAATTGGGATACTCATCTACCTTTAGTTGAGTTTTCCTACAATAACAGCTACCATACTAGTATACAAGCTGCACCGTTTGAAGCTCTATATGGTCGAAAGTGTCGCTCTCCGCTATGTTGGGCGGAAACAGGCGATAGTCAATTAATTGGCCCGGAACTAGTCCAAGAGACTACGGATAAAATTTTTCAGACCCGAGACCGTATCAAGGCGGCTCGCGATCGACAAAAGAGCTACGCAGATAAAAGACGAAAACCATTATCTTTCGAGGTTGGAGACAAAGTCTTGTTGAAAGTCTCGCCTTGGAAAGGCGTAGCGAGGTTCGGTAAACGTGGAAAGCTTAACCCACGTTACATTGGACCATTTGAAATCTTAGAAAAGATTGGCACTGTTGCCTATAAGTTGAAGTTACCAGATGAACTTAACAGTATGCACGACACGTTTCATGTGTCGAATCTTAAAAAGAGTCCAACACAAGCAACCGTTATCATTCTATTCACATTGACGACAAACTCCAATTCACTAAAGAACCTGTTGAAGTCATGGACTGTAAAGTCTAGAAATCATGGAGGAGTCGTATAAAATTATTAAATTGTACTTTGGAACTCTCGACACGGACCCGAGTATACTTAGGAACGTGAACATTAAATCAAAGCCAAATACTCTCACCTGTTCGAGTAGTCTCCTGTATAGGATGACTCAGCTTGAATTTCGGGACGAAATTCTCAATAACAGGGGGAGAATGTGACAACTGCCACTTTCTGGTAATTTACGTACATTTAAAGCAATAAATTACATTATACAAATATGTGTTTTGAATATCCGAATTTCTTGATTACATGATATACATCTTAGAACACTCATTTATGATGCACATTATTCGTTTCTATTGGTTATATTTGAAACAGTTTAAAACAATGCATCGAAACAACTAGAGTAGTACCTAGTGAACTAGCGTGCTGACAAAAACTCCGGATCCGTAGAAACCATCAAAATTACATCTTTAGGACTCAGACGAAAGTCCAACATCAAATATACATTAAACCCTATATGGAAATACAAGGGTTTGGTTTAATACTTTCCCGATGTCCGATAACACTAAAAACTGCCGAAAAGAACTAAAAGCGACAATTTCAACACTTTTCCGCAGAAATTCTGCAGAAATCAGCTTTCTAATATTTTTAAGACATGTAAAAATGTTATTAAACATATAATTCATATGAGGATACTTTCGGGTATCATCCGAACCAATAACTACATCAATTCATACAAGTTACACAACTTAGCGTTCAAATAACGTCTAACCGAAACAATTCGAAACGAATATCCGAACAATGTCGGATCTTTTTTTAGTGACCATCTAATATTATTTAGATCATATTAGACTAGTAATGGTCACTTAACACCTTCTTAACACATTTATACACTTGAAACATTTAAACACCTAAACTTTGCTAAAAGTTTCTAACACTTTAAACACTTAATAACAATTCAACAATTCAAGACCCCCCCCCATGTTGTTGTGAACGATTTTAAAGGGGTCCCACACCCTAATTTTTTTTGTTAAATATCTAGATATTTTATTAGTTTGCAAGTGGATTATGTTGGTGAATTATTACAACACTTACTCACTAAGTAAACTAGCTCCTTACACTCATTTTTTTTTTCATCTTTTATTACTTTCACTAAAACTCTCTCATCATCTTCATCCATCTTACCAAGAACACCAAAAACCCACTTCACTTTAGTCTTTTGTTTGTTGATCAAAATGGATTTCCAAGTAACATAAGAAGATCTAAAGCTTTTGTAAGTAAAAGGAAGGGTTTTCATCCATTCAAGAGTATTCTACCATCAAGATCTTCATCTTCTTAGTTCTTAATCATCTTCTAAGATCATCCCTAGCCAAGTGCTAGAAGTAAGCTTCAAGATCTATTTTTTTTTTCATACTTATATTATGTTTATGATTGTTATTATAACTAATAAACAACTAAATAATCATACATAATAAACATGAAAAATACAAAGAAGCAAAAATAATAATCATGATATATTTATGTTGGTTTATATTGTGATCTAAGACTTGATATATGTACATTTGATCTTGTTATGATGATTATGATATAAATAAATTGTTAGAGGATGTTTTAAAAATATGATCTAACAATTATACATGTTTATGTTAAAGGGTTTTTAACATAAAGGTTTAAAGGGATGATCATAACCTTTGATCTTGTGAAAGTATTTAAAGTTTTTATTTAAAAACAAGACTTTTACAAGATTATAAAAAGTAACATACAACATGAGATTTTTATAAAAGTTGTTAAAACTAGAAGTAAACTTGGTTTTTGAACTAGTTAGCACATGTTATGATCATGTCCAAAACCCTACATGATTTGGAGATCATTTTGATAAGTTTATGTTATAAAAATCTCATATGTTTTAGTTAAGATGTTATGAGTAAATTGATGGTGATTTGGAAAAGAAAATGATATGTAAATAAACATGGCAAAGTTCATATTACAAAGGAACTATGGCCAACTTTTCTTAGAAATCATATGTTAGAAAAACTATCATTTTTTTACAAAGTCTTTACAAGATTAGAAAGTTGGTCTTTCTAAACATAAAAATTGACATAAATATATATTTTGGTAAAATACATATTTATTGAACATATCAAGTATGTGTTATGTGTTATTATTTGTATTAGTTATATATACAAGTTAGAGACTTGATAACAATGACACAAATAAATACAAGACATACTTACAACTAAAGACTTACAAGAATACATATAGACACACTTGAAAACAACTTACGGACATTCCGAGCTTTCGGACACAACTTATGGTCGAAACCGACGACGGGCAAATTTATAAACATATCGCCATTCCGAGGAATTACTACGACGTATAGACGATCTTTCGACGCGGACACAAAAATTACGTTACCATTAACAAAATTCGGACATTTTGAAACTTATAAAAACTATTATGTTTTTATTAACTAAAAAGTATACTTAGTGATTTTTATAAAAATGTTTTTATAAAAATGAAAGACTTATACTTTCAAATGGGCTATTTTATACCAATGGGCTTACACCTCTTAATGGGCTATTTTATACAAATGGGCTTACACTTCTTAATGGGCTTATCTTCATAATGGGCTTAACATAAATACATGGGCTAAGCCCAATATAAAAAACTCATGGGCTAAGCCCAAATAACAAACATATGGGCCAAGGCCCAATAACATTAAGCCCAACACTATTTAAGCCCAACACTATTTAAGCCCAACACTATTGAGGCCCAACACTATTTAGGCCCAACACTATTTAAGCCCAACACTATTTAGGCCCAATACTATTTAGGCCTAACACTATTGAGGCCCAACACTATTGAGGCCCAACACTATTTAGGCCCAACACTATTTGGGCCCAATAACATGAATTCTTGGGCTAAGCTTATTGACATATAATTAATAAACATTACAATTATACAATTTACTTATACAAGACGCGAAACCAAGATGACAAGACCCGATGATACAACTCACGAGATACAAGAATATGTATTTGGGGAAATATATACACTAAACAGTTATCAGTTAATACATCTAATACACAGTTCAATGAGTAACAAAGACATACAGGTCTTAACACATATTCAAGACACAAGACTTATACTCAAGTCATTTATAAAGACCGAAGTGTCTAACAAATAAAGAACATTTGTAGGTCGCAACATTGTTCAAGACGACCACACGCGAGATCATAATAACTTCTATTCACGGACGCGATTCTGTGAGTTCATGTCCCCTATTCATTTAAATGTTTTACAACTTTACAACTATCGGGGAAAATTCATGTTCAACGTATGTTAAAGTTTGGGAATGAAACACCTTAGATCATGTGCGAATTAGGGTTATACATCTAAGCACCATTAATCCAGTTTGGACCTAGGTACAAGTGGTTAGATCTAATGGGTTTTGGCGAGCCCCACTCTTGGTCATGGACCCATACAGAAGAGTGCGTTTGTGTCCCAGTCGATGGTAATCGACACGAAATCGTCTAGGTTTGGATTGCTTCCTATTTCGTCACACATATTAATGTCCTCGCGAAACATTAATGATCAACGATTTCATTGACGCTTTACATACTACATCATTACATACAGATACATTTTATACAACTCACATTTTATGGATACAGTTTATACAACTCACATTTTATGGATACAGTTTATACAACTCACATTTTATAGATACATTTTATACAACTCACATTTTACAGATACATCTCATACAACTAAACTGCATGAACTCGCTCAACTTTTCTTGATGTTTTCAAACTTACATGTATTTCAGGGAATTAGTGGACCAATGCAACGATTTCAGTTCAAGGAAAACAAGTATCAATACTCCATGCCAACTATTGAAGGGTTTGCCTGTTATATACCGCCTCTTTGCGGTGATATAGTGGTCAAAGTCTTGACATTTTAAGACTTACATTTTGATGTATAAAACGATGACAACTTATTTTCATTTGATGGTTTGTAACCAATACATTCAACCTATGTTGCATTCTTTTGAAACAATTATGACAATGGGATTGGAGCTTGTTTTTATTCATTTAGTATGTTCACCTATATTGTTATGCAATGAGAACCGATCAGATCACACCTCGCGCTTCCGCTACGAGCGGGTGTGACATGTAGCTTGCTCACATCAAATATTCGCTCCTGAAACATATCTGAAAGTAAATACGTCAGCATAAAAATGCCTGTGAGTAACATAGGTTTAGTGTTGAAGATTCATGACTTTGAATGTTAAAAGAAATGTTTAATGATAAGTAGTAATGAACCTTATAAAATATTTTCTTTTATAAAATCATATGTAAAATCAAATGATATAAAAGAATGATGTATGGTTAAGTAAATAACCAAATGAAAATAATATGTATAAAATATGTCATGTCTTGTCTCTGTTGAAGTAGTTTAGATAACGCCACGATATGCAATATAATAAAAGCACTTATATATAGGAAGTACCAGCGGCGTATCCACCATGCTTTTATCTTATTACACACGTCTCGTTACTTAAATCACTTCTTAATAACCATGAAATAATGTCTTGTTTAAATGTCAATGTCCAATGTCAAATGTCCAGTATAAACCATGTCTTGCATGGCGAATAAATAGTATCTACTCAAGACAAAATGCATAATGTCATGTATAAACATATGTCTTACGTAATCAAATGTCATGTACAAAACAAAGTCTTTGAATAAACAAAAGTTGAAAACAAAAGTTATGTTTTGAAAACCATTGCTTTTATCGATATGAACATTTATGTGGTTTGTCTATCGCATACACTCAAGCCTTGAAACTGTCGGATAAACCCTTATCAGGATCAAGGTTTTTAAAAAAAATGTATTCGGATTCTGTCATTCCCCTTCCGAAATACCTTGAAAGCGGGAACGAGATTTGTCAAGTCCTATAGCGCTATTACATACTACCGAGCGGCGTGATCAATGTTAATGAATGTACTACTCCGTTAAACATACCAAATGTCTTTTTCAATGTAAGCATGTCATGAGAATGTCTTTGTAAAATCATGCATTTGGCATACTAAGTCAATATGCCTAAGAAAATGTCTTTGAGACCAAATGTTAGGTATACTAAGTCAATATACCATAAAAATGTCTTTGAAATAATGTATTATATGTAATATGTAATAAAACATGTATAATGTTATGAAAACGAAAAGTAAAGTTATGCACATATGCTTCACCCCAAAACATTTGAAAACGTAAAATAGGGGAACTATGTACTCACCTTTGGGTGCGTTTTTATATGTTAACACAATCCCTCAAATTGTTTATTCATCCTAAATTAAATAAGAACGATTTAATAATAAAAAACTCACAAAAATACCCAAGTTTCTCCGATACTTAGAATTTTCACATAACTTTGAGATTTTCTCGAAAAGTTATTATTTTTTATTATGTTGGTGTGAATATATATATATATTAAGAACTTTGCGACTTGAACGATTTTATTGGTGACCCTCAACATGTTATAAGCAATATATCTACGATTTGCGTGTCGTAATATATATACTTATTGTGACATAAAATAAATATCGTAATACACATAATCTTTTCAACTATAAACATGTCATCATACACGTATTATAAATCACATAACATCTTGTAACACATAAAATTAACCCATGAACAACCCATTCTAGTGTACATTGAAAAACGCGTATTTTAGCGATTCAGTAACGTTTTTGGGTGCCGGAAGTCACGTATGACTAACCAAACACCAAGTAAACTTAATATATTTTAAAATACTTATTTTTATATCAAAAATATCAGTTTACTTAGTGATCTAAAACAGTTTTATAAAAATCCTCCGAAAAGCTGATTTTTAACCGTTTTACCGCATAGTTATGCATTCAACGTTACCCTAACCATCCCAAATCGTAACGACTTGATATTTTAACATAACCCATGTTATTTACTGAATAAAATAATGGTTATACTCATGATAGTGCAGGTCTCACATAAAGCACATAAATCATGCAAATTTCACATATTTTACCACTTTCTAAGCTATATGTACAACATGCAAAGCTATCAAACCTATGACAAAGTTTCACGCCATTATAATATACCAAATAATGTTATTTTTAGTGTTTATAATCTGTTCTAAAACATTTTTTTCATACAATCATTTTCTTATCATTTCTTGATCTTTAAATCAACATGCATTCTTATGTACAAGTGTCTAAATCACACAATCATATCATCATCATTTCATATGAATTTAAATGCATCAAACATGTAATTTATTCATGTTTACTTACTGATTTAATTGATCATTTATCATATCATGCACAAATCATCAAACACTAGCATTTTAACTATCTTTCAAGAACAAGCAACAACTTAAAAATTCTCAAATATGTCTAATAAATTTTTGGCCATTTACATGTCAAAATACTAACATTATTTCAAATTATAACTCATGATTCAATCACTCCTTTATATCTCTAACATATTTGCACATAATCTTGTTCATGCAAGCAAACATCCTAAACAAGTATTTATCAAGAATCAACTCAAACTCAAATCTCATACACACACATATATATACGGTTATATATACACACATATATACACCATTTTTATTTTGTATCAAGACCCATTTCTTTTTAAATTTCAAGTTTGTGAAAAATTCCAAGATTCAAGAGAAACTTCCAATCATCAAAAACAACCAAGAATCAAGTGTATGATTTAAACATAAACTTTATATCTTCAAGATTCAAGTAAGTTTTTGGATGAGATTTTGATGATACGGAGCTTGAAATCACTTGAAAACACATTGGAAACTCCTTTGGATCTTCACACCAACTTGAAATTTGCTTGGAATGGAGTTTGATCTTGAAGAACAAGGTTGAAAGATGATAATGGTGATGGTGGTGGGGTTTACGGTTTGGGAGAGAGAGAGAGGAAGAGAGTGGAGTGAAGTGTGAAGTATGATGATCTTATATAGTGCTTGCAAGATCTTTCATATCTCAAAGAATCCAAGAAAGATCATGTGAATCAAAGGAGATATAGAGAAGATCAAGTAGGATTTGGCAAGATCATATAAGATCAAGTAAAATCTTTGATGGGGGCCACCATGACCGTAAATTATATGGGGGGGGGGGGGTAAGTGTAATTTTTTTTATTTTTTTTTTAATGGTAAAAGTAAGTAACTAGTTGGAGGTTAAGTGTAATGTCTAGTGTTTTAATCCCGGTTTATGGCGTTGTATATCATTTTTATTATTCTATAAAAATAAACTCGCCAAAATATTACTGAAATAAATATCAGTTGCCGAGACTGGTTGCGTTGTCTGCGTTTTGCAGTATAAACACTGTGTTGCGCAGTAACACGCGGTACGCGCTTAAACTTGAAAAATAACGTTTTTAAGCGTTTTAATTTATTTTTCAACACGAACATGATTAAAAATAAAATTTTAATCATAACAGAATATTTTTAGGATTTAAATATTATCCGGGCGGTCACCAACGTTCGTTTCGCAGTTTTGTCGCAATTAGTTCTAAGGTTTGAATAAACATGTTTTTGCCATACCGAATCCTTCGAAACTCATTTCTAAGTTATGTAAAGGGTATTTACGGTATGTTTGGCTTATTTCACAGTTCCAGAGTGTACGTCGCGTTAAACTGATTATGTTTACGTAACAGTTTATGATTTCACTTCCAGAACAGGTTTGAGAGTTCGGAATTGAACAATGATTGAAAATGTACTAATGTCACAAATAATTAAAAAAATATTGAAATTAAAACACCATATTTTATTAAATACAAAGTTGTTCGGAACAGTACAAGGATTAAAATTCACAGATGTCATAGTCTCCCCTACTTTTGGAAATTTGGTCCCGAAATTTATTTAGAGAAAACTTGTGGGAAAAGGTGTGGATATTTCTCCTTCATTTGATCCTCTCGTTCCCAAGTAAACTCTGGGCCACGTTTGGATTCCCAGCGAACTTTGACTATCCGTATGCGCTTGCGCTTAAGCTTCTTGACTTGATGGTCTAATATTTCCACTGGTTTCTCGACGAAATGCATCGTGTTGTCGACACGAATTTCATCAAGGGGGATGTGGAGGTTTTCATCAGCCAAACACTTTTCAGATTGGACACGTGGAAAGTTGGATGAACATTTTCAAGTTTAGGAGGCAGCTCAAGTCTGTAGGCTACTTTTCCGATTCTTTCAACGATCTTGAATTGTCCAACATATCATGGTGCAAGTTTTCCTTTCTTCCCAAATCTGATTACACCTTTCCAAGGAGATACCTTGAGTAGGAAGAGATAACCGACTTGGAATTCCAAAGGCTTGCGTCGTCTATCCGCGTAACTCTTTTGATGGCTTCTAGCTGTTAAGAGGTTGTCGCGAATTTTCTTGACTTTGTCTGTAGTCTCTAGAATGAGTTTAGGTCCAGTGAGCTGAGCTTCACCAATCTCATTCCAGCAGACCGGCGAATGACATTTTCGACCGTATAAAGCTTCGAAAGGAGCCATGTTGATGCTGGAGTGATAACTATTATTGTAGGAGAATTCGATGAATGGAAGATGCGAATCCCAACTACCACCAAAATCGATCACACAAGCTCTAAGCATATCCTCCAATGTCTGGATTGTTCTTTCAGAATGTCCATCCGTTTGAGGATGATAAGCTATGCTCAAATTGAGTTGGGTTCCCATAGCAGACTACATGGTTCTCCAAAAGTGAGATGAGAATCGAGCATCTCGGTCTGATATGATGTTCAAAGGAACACCATGTCGGGATACAATCTCATCTACATAGATCTTGGCAAGCTTTTCAGCAGAGAGTTCCTCACGGATTGGCAAGATGTGAGCAGATTTTGTCAAACGATCAACTACTACCCAAATGGCATCATGACCTCTATTAGTGCGTGGTAGTTTGGTAATGAGATCCATGGCAATGTTTTCCCATTTCCAAACCGGTATCTCTGGTTGTTCTAATAATCCAGAGGGATGTTGATGTTCCGCCTTAATCTTCAGACAAGGCATTTTGATACGTATAAGGCAATGTCTTTCTTCATTCCCGGCCACCAATACTGGGTTCAAAGATCCTTATACATTTTTTCTGCACCAGGATGAATAGAATAACGGGACTTATGAGCTTCATCCATAAGTAAGGTGCGAAGATTGTCTATACTTGGGACCCACAAACGGCCCATGAAATAGAATATCCCGAAGTCTCTCAATTCAAGCTCAGGTTTAATGTGACACGGTAATTGTTTACCCATCAAGCCTTGGGTAACACAAGTATGTTGAGCTTGAAAGATGCGGGTTTGAATATCAGATCGAACTCGAACACAATGAAGCTTGACTCTTTCTTTTCGACTTAACGCATTGGCTACGACATTCGCCTTCCCAGGATGGTAGCGAATCTCACAGTAGTAGTCGTTTAGAAGTTCTACCCAACGTCGTTGCCTCATGTTTCGTTCTTTCTGGTTGAAGATGTGTTGGAGACTTTTGTGGTCAGTGAAAACCACACATTTTGTTCCATAAAGGTAGTGCCTGCAAATTTTGAGAGCAAACACCACAGCGCCTAACTCAAGATCATGAGTCGTGTAGTTTTTCTCATGGATTTTCAATTGTCTTGATGCGTAGGCTATGACTTTGTTTCTCTGCATGAGAACGCAGCCAAGGACTAGATTCGATGCGTCACAATATACGACAAAGTCGCCGTTTCCCTCAGGTAAAGACAACACAGGAGCATCGTAGAGTTTATGTTTCAAGGTCTGAAAAGCTTCTTCTTGTTTGGATCCCCACTCAAAAGGTTTATTCTTTTGATTTAAGGCTGTGAGAGGAACCGCAATCTTGGAGAAGTTTGCAATAAAGCGGCGGTAATAACCCGCGAGACCCAGAAATGAACGAACCTCGGTAGGAGTAGTTGGTGTATTCCAATCCTTAATTACACTGATTTTGGCGGGATCTACATGTATACCTCGTTCGTTAACAATATGTCCCAAAAATTGAACTTCCCTAAGCCAAAATTCACACTTGTTAGACAGAGATGTTGTTCATGGTCAGCTCGTGTCTTGGAATAAATCAAGATGTTATCAATGATGATGATGATGAACTTATCTAAATAAGGCTTACAAACTCTATTCATTAAGTCCATGAAGACGGCAGGAGCATTCGTTAAATCGAAAGGCATAACAGTAAACTCATAGTGGTTGTATCGTGTGCTGAAAGCAGTCTTGGGAATATCTTCTTTGCATACGCGAAGCTGATGATACCCAGAATGTAAATCAATCTTCGAAAAGCAGGTAGCACCCTGAAGCTGATCAAAGAGATCATCAATGCGAGGTAGGGGATATCAATTTTTGATGGTGAGTTTATTAAGCTCATGGTAATCGATACACATTCGGAATGATCCATCCTTCTTCTTTACAAATAGGACAGGTGCGCCCCAAGGGGAAAAGCTTGGACGAATAAATCCTTTATCTGATAACTCCTGCAGCTGCTTCGACAACTCTTGCATCTCGGACGGTGCAAGACGGTATGGAGATTTAGCAACCGGGTTAGCACCAGGTACAAGGTCAATACGGAACTCGATTTGACGAGCTGGGGGTAAACCAGGTAAGTCTTCAGGAAAAAACTTAGGATAATCCCGAACGACGGGGATGTCTTGTACAGTTTAACCTTGTCTTTCTCCTCTACGACATGTGCCAAGAAAGCCAGATAATTCTTTCTTAGGTAACTCTGGGCTTGGGTGCTTGTCATCAGTTTAAGGCTACTAGCGGGTTTCTCTCCACGAACCTCTAAGGTTTCACCAGACAAAAGAGGCACATGAACAATCCTGTCAAAACAAACCACCTCTGCACGGTATTTGGTCAACCAATCCATCCCTACTATAACGTCGAAACTCCCAAGTTGCATTGGCGTGAGATCAATGGGAAAAAGATGATTATTGAGGTTCAACTGACAATTTCGAATGACGGAATCGAGTACAAGGGATTCACCACTGGCTAACTCTAATGTCAAGGGTTTTCCTAGTTTTGTTCTAGGCTTTGCAAGCAAAGGTTCAAAAGCTAGGGATACAAAACTCTTGTCAGCACCTGAATAAAAAAGAATAGAAGCAAGTTGGTTGTTAACATAGAACATACCGTTCACCACCTCATTGTCGGCACGCGCTTCATTTTCATTGATGTTGTATACTCGTCCACGAGCCGGGTTCGCATTAGCCAACTTCGGGCACTTGTTCCTGTAGTGAGTCAAATCTCCACATTTGTAGCAAGACCCAGGTGGAAAAGGAGGTCGTGCAGGATTTGCTGGCTGTTGGGCAGGGTTTTGTGCCGCTTGATTCGGAGTAGGAGGAGAGCGACATGTGTTAGCCAAATGGCCATATCTTCCACAGTTGTTGCAAAGGCGACACTGAAGGTGTGGTTGATGATGACAATTGCACTTGTTACAAAGAGGTGCAGTACCAACATACTGTTTCTTGGCAGGTGGTTGTGCTGGCTGGGTAGGAGCAGCTTGATTGGTCTGTGCAACAACGGCAAAGTTCTTGGAAGCCTGACGCTTCCTAGATTCCTTTGAGGTTTTAGCTTTCTTTCCCTTCTTCTTCTCTGTCTTGTCAGATGGTTTCTTGTCACCCTTGCTGTGGAGTTTACCCTTCTTGACTTGAGACTCAGTCAAGGTTGCAGCTAGCTCAATGGCTTGTCTCACCGTGGTAGGGTTGCTGTCGGTGACAATATCCTCAATGGGATCAAGAAGACCATCTATGTACTTTTCAATCGCCTTGTCCAAAGGCATGACCATGGTGGGACACACCAGGCTTAGTTCTTCGTATCAGTCTGTATATGCATGGTGCTCTCCACTATCTTGTTTGGGATCGTGGAATTCGTTTTCCAGTGCCCTCAGTTCATGACGAGGACAAAACTCCCTCATCATAAGTGCGCGAAGCTCTTCCCATGTTTGAGCCATTGCCACGTTGGCACCTCTGTCCCTCATCACACCATTCCACCAAGTAGGCGCCCTTTTCTGAAACACACTTGACGCAAACTCAACCTTTCGCTCATTTTGGCATTGAACGTGACGAAACGTACTCTCGAGACTCTCGAACCACTGTAGGAGCCCAGTTGCTCCTTCTGACCCAGAAAACTGAAGCGGTTTAACCGAATTGAAAGTCTTAAAGTTGCACAGAACAGGTGCGTTGTTATTGTTGTTTGCTTGGTTTAGCTGAGTTACTAGGTTCGGGAGTACAGCAGCGATTTGCTGAGCGATCAAGGCTGCCATTTCGGTGTCTTAGGTTTGATCACGTCTAGGAGGCATCTAAAAGAAAAGGAACACAAGGAAATGTGTGAGATTGACATAGGACAATCAAAAAGGAATACTGAAAAACATCGACAACACAAGGGAAGGTGGTCATTTGTCCATTACTTAAAACAAACAAACGACCCACAGTGAATAATCAAAGTAAATGGGTCTATATAATGCATAATGAAGACATGCTTTAGCCTATAAGTGGACACTCACCCCAAGAGTTCCCAGGTAAGAGTGACTGGTCCGATTATGTGGATTTGTACGAACACTCTAGCCTTAGACAGAAAACTCAGGGTACAGGCACCCACCCTTCCGGATTGCACGTGATCACATTATTAAGACCAAAACTTTGACGAGATTTGAAAACTTTAAAGGCGTAAAGCCTAAAAACAGATCATCCAAGGATAGATGGTTGATTTTCAAATGGAATTGAGATTTGTGTACTTGTTTTGGTAATCGCCTAAGGATAGGTAATAGTATTATTTTAAGATCTAAACACAAGGTAACTTGTGTTAGGGTCCTAGAAAGGTTATAGTCTAGGTCAAAATTTTACTAATACCCTAATTCCCTATAACCATGAGCTATGATACCAACTCTTCTGTCACACCCCGACCGCGTCAAACAACAAACCGCGGCGGAAACGTCAGGGAGTCGTGTGGCAAAATTATTGTTTCAAAACACATGATAATTTAAGTTAAATTTTACAAGCTTAAATTATTACATTGTCTTACTTCAAACAAAACACATAACATAAAAGATGATAACTTTCTTGATTTTATATTGCTAAGGCCCAAGTCGCCCTATGTGTAGCTTGCTCACATCAAATATTCACTCCTGAAACATATGTTAGGGTAAATACGTCAGCATAAAAATGCCTATGAGTAACATAGGTTTAGTGTTGAAGATTCATGACTTTGAATGTTAAAAGAAATGTTTAATGATAAGTAGTCATGAACCTTATAAAATATTTTTTTTTATAAAATCATATGTAAAATCAAATGATATAAAAGAATGATGTATGGTTAAGTAAATAACCAAATGAAAATAATATGTATAAAATATGTCATGTCTTGTCTCTGTTGAAGTGGTTTAGATAACGCCACGATATGCAATATAATAAAAGCACTTATATATAGGAAATACGAGCGTCGTATCCACCATGCTTTTATCTTATTACACACGTCTCGTTACTTAAATCACTTATTAATAACCATGAAATAATGTCTTGTTTAAATGTCAAATGTCCAGTATAAACCATGTCTTGTATGGCGAATAAATAGTATTTACTCAAGCCAAATGCATAATGTCATGTATAAACAAATGTCTTATGTAATCAAATGTCATGTATGAAACAAAGTCTTTGAATAAACAAAAGTTTAAAACAAAAGTTATGTTTTGAAAACCATTGCTTTTATCGATATGAACATTTATGTGGTTTGTCTATCGCATACACTCAAGCCTTGAGACTGTCGGATAAACCCTTATCAGGATCAAGGTTTATAAAAAAAATGTATTCGGATTCTGTCATTCCCCTTCCGAAATACCTAGAAAGCGGGAACGGGATTTGTCAAGTCTTATAGTGCTATTACATACTACCGAGCGGCGTGATCAATGTTAATGAATGTACTACTCCGTTAAACATACCAAGTGCCTTTTTCAATGTAAGCATGTCATGAGAATGTCTTTGTGAAATCATGCATTTGGCATACTAAGTCAATATGCCAAAGAAAATGTATTTGAGACCAAATGTTAGGTATACTAAGTGAATATACCATAAAAATGTCTTTAAAATAATGTATTATATGTAATATGTAATAAAACATGTATAATGTTATGAAAACGAAAAGTAAAGTTATGCACATATGCTTCACCTCAAAACATTTGAAAACGTAAAATAAGGGAACTATGTACTCACCTTTGGGTGCGTTTTTATATGTTAACACAATCCCTCCAATTGTTTATTCGTCCAAAATTAAATAAGAACGATTTAATAATCAAAAACTCACAAAAATACCCAAGTTTCTCCGATACTTAGAATTTTCACATAACTTTGAGATTTTCTCCAAAAGTTATTATTTTTGATTATGTTGGTGTGAATATATATATATATATATATATATATATATATATTAAGAACTTTGCGACTTGAACGATTTTATTGGTGACCCTCAACATGTTATAAGAAATATATCTACGATTTGCGCGTCGTAATTGTCACACCCTGACCACGTAAAACAACAAAACGTGGCGGAAACGTCGGGGAGTGTTGTAACAGAATCATTGTTTCATAACACATGGAAATTTAAATATTTTTTTATTGATTAAAAGAGTTACAATGTCTTGACAATCAAAGAAACATATCATAAATAACTAGTCTTGCATCTTTTATTGTCGCTAAGGCCCAAGTCCACCTAAGTGTATCTTGATAAATCCTAAGCATCATATCCTGAAACACATGTGAAAATAGGTACGTCAGCATAAAAATGCCTGTGAGATACATAGGTTTTGTTAAAATAGAATTCATGACTTATGTTTAAGAAAATGTTTGGTCATGAACCTTGTAATTTGCTTTGTCTTGTAAATCATTTGAAAAGTGATAATTAAACCGAATGATATATATGTATAAAAGAATAATACATGGTTAAGTAAATAACCAAGTAAAATGAGTTTATATCAGATAAGTTGTTTCTAAAACAATGTATTGTGAAAAGTATGTTATTTGTATAAAATGCTATATGTCTAAATTGAAATGATTCAAATAACGCTACGATATGTAATACCATACAAGCACTTATATATAGGAAGTACCAGCGGCGTATCCACCATGCTTGTATCATATTACACACGCCTCGTTACTTAAATCACTTACTCAAACCAAACCACCAAAGTAAAATGTTTATGCATAATCAAATGTCAAAATGTTTGTGTGAAAACCATGTCTAATGTCTATGTTTAATGTAAATCAGGAATTGTGTATATCAATGTCAAAATGTTTATGTCTAATGTAAATCATGAATTGTGTATATCAATGTCAAAATGTTTATGTCTAATGCAAATCATGTAATGTGTATCCAAAATATCATGTATGGTAAGTTAAATATATCAACTAAACCATATGTCAAATGCACAAAAACAAGGTATGGAAGTAAAACATGGTTTAAATCAAAGTTATGTTTTGTGGAACAAATGCATGCTATACTGATACAAACATCTATGCGGTATAGTGAAAATGCATACATCCAAGCCTTGCGACTGTATATTAAACCCTAGCACAAAGTCTAAGATCCACCTAGAAATGTATTCGGATTCGGTCATTCCTTCCACCCAAACAAACCTAGGGTTTCAGGAATGGGAGTTGTCAAGTCCTATGGTACCACTACCTACTACCGAGCGGCATGATCGGTGTTAATGAATGTATATTGTCCAATTTAAACAAACCAAATGTCATACCAAAATGTAAGCATGTGATGAATAACAAATGTACTAAGTATGCACACAATGGACATACATAGCATAAAATGTAATGTAAAACAATGTACTAAGTATGCACACAATGGACATACATAGCATAAAATGTAATGTAAAACGATGTACTAAGTATGCACACAATGGACATACATAGCATAAAATGTAATGTAAAACGATGTACTAAGTATGCAACAAAGGACATACATAGCAAAAACACAATGAAATCATGTACTATAAGTGTACTATTGAACATAGCAAGCATATGATATGAAAACATGAAAGGCACGAAAGTAACAAGTAGGCACATGTGTTTCACCCCAAAATGTTTGGAAAATAGTAAAAGAGGGGTCTATGTACTCACTTGAGATTGCTCAATAGTCCTAGGATAACCACCAAGCAATGCTAGAAGATCACGGAATCAAACGGTACCTAATATAGGTAACTACATTAACAAACCGGACCTAAATCGGAGGATCGGATAGAATGAGGGTTAGTAAACCAAACGAGTATGGAGACTCGTGTAATATGGTTTAACAAAAGCTACATACTAAAATGAAACCTAACCTAAGTGCTTACGACCCATTACGACCCGTTTAGGTACCTTATGCTACTTTAACGCGTCGTTCGCGTGAAACGTGTTCGGAATGCCTAACTAGTCCTATGATAAGTAAAATATGCCTTAACATGTCTAATATTGTTACCAAATCAGTTTAGATACCAAAAGTTATGTTACATATGCTTAAATTGAATTTTGGTGTTAAAAGGGCATTTTGGTAATTTACCTAAGGCATATATACTACCTATCATACAACTACTCAAACGATGTGACCATAAGAAATAACCTTGGAAGGTTATTCCCTATACAACTATGGTCACCTAATGTGTTTGGTCGGATCCTAATGATCGACCAAACGGGTCGGGTTCGAAAGTATAAGCGATTGTTTAGATCGCTTACCTTTACGACCCTAGACAAGCACAAAACTAAAAGTGACGAGCTAAGCATGTTAAAACATGCTTAACTAAGTTTAGAAAATAGGTTTGGTATCAAAACAAACGGTTTTGACACCTAAGAGTAGTTTGGTTACAAAATACGCAAGAATGCGCATTTTGGCCGAAACTACGACTCGTCACTGAGCCAAGATAACGTGGTAATCAGTAGGTATAGTCACTAGGGACTATAACCATCGTGATTACGCTCACGTTATGAAGTTCAAACGAACTTCACATTGACCATAAACTGGTCAACGCAGAAAGTCAAACAAAGTTTGACTTTAACGCTAAAACAAATGAAAAGAACGAAAGAACACTTACAAAGGGTCCCCGCAAGCAATCTCGATCCAAATAGCTCAGGTATGAAGCAAAGGCTTCAACTTAGAGCACTTTAGATCAGATTTTGTGAGGAAGAAGTGAAACATAAGGTGGGTATTTATAGGAAATGGACCACCATTAGGATCATTTCTCGAATAACGTGCTTCAATCTCATCCCTACATTTGTTGCAACACCTTGGTACCCAAATTGGCCCCCCATGATCAGGAAATGACAAGTGTGGGTGAGGAGATGAGTGGTTAACAGCTGTAAACAACTGTTAAAACTGATTATTCTGATCTGGGAGCCTGACACGGGCCACGTAAGGGATCACCAAGGGTTTACGCGGGCCGCCTGGCCCTTCTGATCAGAAGCTAACTTTGAAAAATGACAGTTTTGGTCCCTGTTGTGGTTTAAGCTCATTTTCGACAAGTTTAAGGCCCGTTAAGCCAACTTTAAGGCCCTAAAATGATACCTAAACATTTTGGACATGAAACATGCTCAAAAATATGTCGGGTGTTGGTTCGTTTGGTCGTACGATCGCGATGTTCGCTTAATTACGACGGAATGCGCATAAGCGCGAAAAACGATCCAAATTGCGTGACGAATGGATTTTTCTTTTACCAAACACTAAAATAAAATATTTTAGTACTTTCATAAATTTTTGGATGTCCGGATGTATTCAGAACGTAAGTTGTGCGCGAAAGTGCAAACTTGTGCACTTTTTGACGCTTTTAGTCCCTGAATGACCCAAAAGTTTATTTTAGCACACCGAACCCGTCAAAGCCTATATCTAAGCTATGTAAAGGATATTTATGGTATGCTTAACTTATGGTCATGTTTCGGAATGTCTGTTACAGTTCAAATTGGCATACTTTCGCAGTTTGTCAACTTTAGTCCCTGTAAGCGATTTAACTTGATTTTGCCATACCAAAGCCTTCAAAACTTATTTCTAAGTTATATAAAGGTTATTTAAGGTATGTTAAGCCTATTTCACTATTCCAGAGTGTTCGTTGCATTAAACTGGTTATATTTACACATCAGTGGGCGTATAACCTTCCAGAAAGCGATTTAAAGCTTGAAATCGAACCAGAATTGATATGTGCAAAGGATACACATATTTATACAAATACTAAGTATGAAATACAATATTTCATTGGTTTGGTATTTTTTTTATGGCCGTGGAGGCACAGGTGTCACAGTCTCCCCTACTTCAGGAAATTTCGTCCCGGAATTTATCTAGAGGAAACTTGTTAGAGTTTAAAACATGAAGTTGAAAAGATAGAACAACATTGGTTAGGGTTCTTGAACTTCTAGTAACTTTAATAACATCATGCTTGCAATGTAAGAGGGATACTTATATACAAGTATATGAAGCGTCATTGGTGCGTCCACCGTACCTCCATTACATTGTTTATGTTTTGTTATTGTTGCCACTATAGGTTCCTACACATGATAATTCTTACTGTGGTTTCCACGTAGTAAATTTCATAATTATGTATGCATCCATAATTATGTAATTCCTTGCATCGTCCACACAGTGTATCTTATAATGTTTAGAAGAAAACCAAATGAACAAACATGCGATGAGCGTGACTACACCTGCATAGGATCCTTTTAATCAAATAAATAAATGATTTCTTTAGATAGACCACCAATGAGTCTTTTCAGCTAAAGCATCACATGTCATTCTTAACCAGATCCTGAATCGATCTTTTGACTAGACCACTAAAAGGGTCTCTTATGTATCATGGAATGGTACTATATAATCCAAGCGTCTTAACTATTACATAGAAGCCCATTTAGGATTTAAGGTAGTACCTTTGGATATCCTACTATGAATCCTTCATATGAAGATATGGAAGGTTCTACGAGGATTTGGATAACGAAAATAAAACCACAAAAGGATATACATAACACAAAAACACATAACCACAAAATTGTTTATCTTGATCTTTAATTTGTTATCATTTTGTTAATTTGTTTTTGTTAATTGTGCACATGTATTTAAAGCACACTAGGAATCCATTCCATGGATTTCATTTGGTACTTTAAACATTAGCAAGAATCTAACTATGAAGATAGAAAGATCTTAAAGAGAAAATTCGATTTTGATTATAAGGAACCAAAATGTTCGAATTAAGGTACATAAGGAATCCAATTAAGGACTCTGATTTATATGATAATCATCCGCAAGGGTCTAATTGTGGAGATAAAAAGATCCCATAAGGATTTTAGAAGTTGAAGATGTTTTGAAACCTTGCACTGGACGTGTTTAAGTCAAAACATGAAGTAAAATGCTTATGAGGTTGAGATGCTCAATATGCCAAGGCGACATATGAAGCGGGATTTGAAAGTTAAGTCAATGTATGAGGAAAAATATTTTTGAAAACTATGCATGGGGTTCTTAAAAAAAATGTGTTCAATGTTTCTGAAACCTTATGTATAATACTTTTGAAATCATAAAGTAGGTGTACTAGGTAGGTATATTTATAAAATGTTTTAAAATCATGAGTTGAATTTTGAAAGTATGCATAAGGTTTTTGGAAAACATGAATGATGCTTTTGAAGTTATGCACTTGATATAAGTAATTATACGGTATTAATAACATTTTGAAATCATGAAGGTTGTTTTGAAAACTTATGTTATGCATGTTGAAAAATCAGAACGTAATGGGTATGAGATTTGAAAATATCCTTAGTTATCTAACCAAGGATTTCAAAGGCACAGATGTGCAAAAGCACGATCACTCGTAATGTCACTTTATTTTCTATACTTTGTTTCTTAGAGTGAAACGAGTACTTAGAATTTTCCAAGGGAATCTTGAGCAAACACAAGAATGGGAAATTTGCAAGAGTAGTTTGTAAGAATGTAGTTCCTCGTCGTAGGTATCATAGGGAAATGCCATACACTCATGTAACTACACTTGTATATCAGAATTGTGAACAACAATTTATTTATAAACAAAATAGATTGTTTCACATTACAGGAAAATAGAAGAAACAAAAGCATAAGACAACAACATCTTCTAATCAGCCGACTGCTCATCCGTGGGTTGGATTTGCCTTAGCAAGCTTCGGGCATTTATTCACGAAATGACCCATCTTGCCACAGTTGTAGTACGATCCAGGCGGGAAGCGAGCTTGAGCAGGATTGGCTTGTGGTTGATTTGGACCACCTTGGTTCGGGTTACATCGACAAGCACTTGCCAGGTGACCAACTCGCCCACATGATACACACAGACGACACTGTAAGTGAGCTTGGTGATGCCCATTACATTTGTCGCATATTGGTGCCGTTCCCTTGTATTGCTTCTTAGCAGGTGGTGTTGCCACCCGGATGGGTCCTGCTTGATTTGGTACAGTTGTAGTTGAGCAAACCCTTGCTGTATGACCTATAAGTCCACAAATCTGGCATTTGCGGCACTTCACACTAGCATGATGATGAAGGTTACATTGGTTGCACAAGGGTGCGGTTCCATTGTATGGCTTCCTAGCAGGGGGTCGAGCTGGTTGGTTGGGGATGGCTTGACCATTGTGAGCGACCACGGCGAAGTTTTGAGAAGCCTTTCGCTTCTTTGACTTCTTAGTGGATCCAATTTGTTCATCCATGGTCTTTGATTCCTCGATTGGTTTCTTGGCAGGTGGTGTTGGCTTGACTTCTGCTTCCTTTGGTGGCTCTTTAGTGGCTTCATGGTTGAGACGAGACATGGCAATGCCTAATTCCACAGTCTTCAGAATCACTTCGCCTATTCGCTGGGCAAATTTGGCTATTCGCTCGGACATTTGACCGTTGCTGAGAGGAAAAGACATTCTAGAAGGAAATGAAAGACATAGGAAGAAACAGGTGAAAGGTTATCGGATAATCAAAACAAAATGGCAATGCATAAAAATTGCGATCATTTGTTTGTTACCTAAGGCAAACAAATGAGACGGTGACAAATCAAAGTAAGCGGATTATATTAATGTATCAATGAAGACATGCTTGCCTATAAGTGAACACTCACCCCAAGAGTTCCCATGTAAGAGTGACTGGTCCGATACTGCGGATTTGTACGAACACTCTAGCCTTTGACAGAAAACTCAGGGTACAGGCATTCACTCTTCCAGTTTGCACGTGTTCACATTATAAGACCCAAACTTTGACGAGATTTTGAAAACTTAGAGGGTTCAAAACCTAGTAATCAATCATCCTAGAACAGATGATTGCTTTTCAAAGCGGTTTTGAAATTTGTGTTCTTGTTGCGGTTGTCGCCTAAGGATAGGTGACGGTATTGTTTTATGACTAAACGCAAGTAAACTCGCGTTAGGGTCCTAGGAAGGTTATAAACTAGGTCAAAGCATTACTAATAACCTAATTCCCTATAACCATGGGCTCTGATACCAACTTTTCTGTCACACCCCGACCACGTAAAACAACAAAACGTGGCGGAAACGTCGGGGAGTGTTGTAACAGAATCATTGTTTCATAACACATGGAAATTTAAATATTTTTTTATTGATTAAAAGAGTTACAATGTCTTGATAATCAAAGAAACATATCATAAATAACTAGTCTTGCATCTTTTATTGTCGCTAAGGCCCAAGTCCACCTAAGTGTATCTTGATAAATCCTAAGCATCATATCCTGAAACACATGTGAAAATAGGTACGTCAGCATAAAAATGCCTGTGAGATACATGGGTTTTGTGAAAATAGAATTCATGACTTATGTTTAAGAAAATGTTTGGTCATGAACCTTGTAATTTGCTTTATCTTGTAAATCATTTGAAAAGTGATAATTAAACCAAATGATATATATGTATAAAAGAATAATACATGGTTAAGTAAATAACCAAGTAAAATGAGTTTATATCAGATAAGTTGTTTGTAAAACAATGTATTGTGAAAAGTATGTTATTTTTATAAAATGTTATATGTCTAAATTGAAATGATTCAAATAACGCTACGATATGTAATACCATACAAGCACTTATATATAGGAAGTACCAGCGGCGTATCCACCATGCTTGTATCATATTACACACGCCTCGTTACTTAAATCACTTACTCAAACCAAACCACCAAAGTAAAATGTTTATGCATAATCAAATGTCAAAATGTTTGTGTGAAAACCATGTCTAATGTCTATGTTTAATGTAAATCAGGAATTGTGTATATCAATGTCAAAATGTTTATGTCTAATGTAAATCATGAATTATGTATATCAATGTCAAAATGTTTATGTCTAATGCAAATCATGTAATGTGTATCCAAAATATCATGTATGGTAAGTGAAATATATCAACTAAACCATATGTAAAATGCACAAAAACAAGGTATGGAAGTAAAACATGGTTTAAATCAAAGTTATGTTTTGTGGAACAAATGCATGCTATACTGATACAAACATCTATGCGGTATTGTGAAAATGCATACATCCAAGCCTTGTGAATGTAGAATAAACCCTAGCACAAAGTCTAAGATCCACCTAGAAATGTATTCGGATTCGGTCATTCCTTCCACCCAAACAAACCTAGGGTTTCAGGAATGGGAGTTTTCAAGTCCTATGGTACCACTACCTACTACCGAGCGGCATGATCGGTGTTAATGAATGTATATTGTCCCATTTAAACAAACCAAATGTCATACCAAAATGTAAGCATGTGATGAATAACAAATGTACTAAGTATGCACACAATGGATATACATAGCATAAAATGTAATGTAAAACAATGTACTAAGTATGTACACAATGGACATACATAGCATAAAATGTAATGTAAAACGATGTACTAAGTATGCACACAATGGACATACATAGCATAAAATGTAATGTAAAACAATGTACTAAGTATGCAACAAAGGACATACATAGAAAAAACACAATGAAATCATGTACTATAAGTGTACTATTGAACATAGCAAGCATATGATATGAAAACATGAAAGGCACGAAAGTAACAAATAGGCACATGTGTTTCACCCCAAAATGTTTGGAAAACAGTAAAAGAGGGGTCTATGTACTCACTTGAGATTGCTCAATAGTCCTAGGATAACCACCAAGCAATGCAAGAAGATCACGGAATCAAACGGTACCTAATATAGGTAACTACATTAATAAACCGGACCTAAATCGGAGGATCGGATAGAATGAGGGTTCGTAAACCAAAAAAGTATGGAGACTCGTGTAATATTGTTTAACAAAACCTACATACTAAAATGAAACCTAACGTAAGTGCTTACGACCCGTTTAGGTAGCTTATGCTACTTTAACGCGTCATTCGCGTGAAACGCGTTCGGAATGCCTAACTAGTCCTATGATAAGTAAAATATGCCTTAACATGTCTAATATTGTTACCAAATCAGTTTAGATACCAAAAGTTATGTTACATATGCTTAAAATGAATTTTGGCGTTAAAAGGGCATTTTGGTAATTTACCTAAGGCATATATACTACCTATCATACAACTACTCAAACGATGTGACCATAAGGTATAACCTCGAAAGGTTATTCCCTATACAACTATGGTCACTTAATGTGTTTGGTCGGATCCTAATGATCGACCAAACGGGTCGGGTTCAAAAGTATAAGCGATTGTTTAGATCGCTTACCTTTACGACCTTAGACAAGCACAAAACTAAAAGTGACGAGCTAAGCATGTTAAAACATGCTTAACTAAGTTTAGAAAACAGGTTTGGTATCAAAAGAAACGGTTTTGACACCTAAGAGTAGTTTGGTTACAAAATACGCAAGAATGCGCATTTTGGCCGAAACTACGACTCGTCACTGAGCCTAGATAACGTGGTAATCAGTAGGTATAGTCACTTGGGACTATAACCATCGTGATTACCCTCACGTTATGAAGTTCAAACGAACTTCGCATTGACCATAAACTGGTCAACGCAGAATGTCAAACAAAGTTTGACTTTAACGCTAAAACGAATGAAAAGAACGAAAGAACACTTACAAAGGGTCCCCGCAAGCAATCTCGATCCAAATAGCTCAGGTATGAAGCAAAGGCTTCAACTTAGAGCACTTTAGATAAGATTTTGTGAGGAAGAAGTGAAACATAAGGTGGGTATTTATAGGAAATGGACCACCGTTAGGATCGTTTCTCGAATAACGTGCTTCAATCTCATCCCTACATTTGTTGCAACACCTTGGTACCCAAATTGGCCCCCCATGATCAGGAAATGACAAGTGTGGGTGAGGAGATGAGTGGTTAACAGCTGTAAACAACTGTTAAAACTGATTATTCTAATCTGGGAGCCTGACACGGGCCACCGCCTGGCCCTTCTGATCAGAAGCAAACTTTGCAAAATGACAGTTTTGGTCCCTGTTGTGTTTTAAGCTCATTTCCGACACGTTTAAGGCCCGTCAAGCCAACTTTAAGGCCCTAAAATGATTCCTAAACATTTTGGACATGAAACATGCTCAAAAATATGTCGGGTGTTGGTTCGTTTGGTCGTACGATCGCGATGTTCGCTTAATTACGACGGAATGCGCATAAGCGCGAAAAACGATCCAAATTGCGTGACGAATGAATTTTTCTTATGCCTAACACTAAAATAAAATATTTTAGTGCTTTCATAAATTTTTGGATGTCCGGATGTATTCAGAACGTAAGTTGTGCGCGAAAGTACAAACTTGTGCACTTTTTGACGCTTTTAGTCCATGAATGACCCAAAAGTTTATTTTAGCACACCGAACCCCTCAAAGCCTATCTCTAAGCTATGTAAAGGATATTTATGGTATGTTTAACTTATGGTCATGTTCTGGAATGTCTGTTACAGTTCAAATTGGCATACTTTCGCAGTTTGTCAACTTTAGTCCCTGTAAGCGATTTAACTTGATTTTGCCATACCAAAGCCTTTAAAACTTATTTCTAAGTTATGTAAAGGTTATTTAAGGTATGTTAAGCCTATTTCACTATTCCGGAGTGTTCGTTTCATTAAACTGGTTATATTTACGCATCAGTGCGCGTATAACCTTCCAGAAAGCGATTTAAAGCTTGAAATCGAACCAGAATTGATATGTGCAAAGGATACACATATTTATACAAATCCCAAGTATGAAATACAATATTTCATTGGTTTGGTATTTGTTTAATGGCCGTGGAGGCACAGGTGTCACAGTCTCACCTACTTCAGGAAATTTCGTCTCGAAATTTATCTAGAGGAAACTTATTAGAGTTTAAAACATGAAGTTGAAAAGATAGACAACATTGGTTAGGGTTCTTGAACTTCTAGACCGCTTATCTTACGACCCTATATAAGCACTAAACTAAAAGTGACGAGTTAAACATGTTAAAACATGCTTAACTAAGTTAGAAAATAAGTTTGATATCAAAACAAAGTGTTTTGATACCCAAAGATAGTTTCGTTGCAAAATACGCATAAACACGTATTTTAACCAAAACTATGACTCGTCACTACGCCTAATCAACGTCGTAGTCAGTTGGTATAGTGACAAGGGACTATAACCATCGTGATTACGCTCACGTTGTGTCACACCCCCAAAATACCACTTAGGGAATACCCCTGCTAGGCGTGTGACTTACCAACAACGAGCCACTAATCATGTTGAACCCATACAAGTTTTCAACTAAAAATCTTTCATTCATTTCAAACAAGTGTTACAAAATCATAATTTATAACTCGTTATTTTCAGTGGAAGCATAATACATAGTTTAACCAAACCCAAGTGTATGAAATCAGCTAGTCTCTTTTCGAGTTTCCATGTATCTCGACCCATGACCACTCTAGCATCCCAGACAACAAGTTCCAAATCCAGACATACCTATAACCTGCGAGCATGCACACACGTGTATCAGATAACACTGGTGAGTTTATAGTTTTACCAAAACGTTAGTTACCAAGTGTTTAGTTCAATTCATTGATGATAATGTAGATAATAACCCGAGTACCGTACAAGATGGCTACCAGATTGTTTTTCCCATCTCCATTGCCCCTATCTAAGCAATGGTCATGACTTAAGGTCATTAGTTCACGCCCGTCCTCTCAGGTACGGTGTGAGGTTGCCAAGCCTAATAGCGCTATCAACTAACACCCAGTTACCTCTCAAGTAACTATTCGTTATAAGATGTGACTTAAAATGATAGGAAAGGTGTATTATCTAAAATTCACGTTTTAATCCAGAGATGTATTCCTCTCAGGAATACCCAACGATTTACCCAAAACCCATTCCTCTCAGGAATACCCAATTGACTGTCCCAACCAACGGGACGCATGCTTAAGAGATGAACTCACCTTTGGTTTGCTCGGTAAGATTAGGTACTCGTTTATCAGTTGGTCAAACACATCCTAAAAGGGTTACCGATAACAATCAGTTCCTTAATCTTTTAACGCAAATTGCACCACATATGATCCAAGTAACATACACACATCCTCATACAATTGTAACAGTTGGTCATGTCATGAAATCAGTACATACTTTATGGTATCACATAGTTAATGTTTAATTCTTCCAATATCCGTTTATTGGTGTGATCATATTTAGAAATCTCATTTTTTAACAATGTGCTAATTACATGTTATGTCTACGGCCCAACACCAAATTTGTGACACCCCAGGAAAAGCCAGTAAACAGCGCAACTTAACTAGCTTCCTCAGTAACCACGCGCTAAATTTCGGGACCAAATTTTCTTAACAGGGGAGAATGTGACAACCCTCGTAATTCCATGTATCCGTACGATTTATTAATAATAATTAAAGTGCTTGGTGACTGTGTTTAATTACTTAACTGTTTCCTGATTTCTGTGTCATACTTACATGTGCTTGTTAACATACTAGTCATGTGTAGAAAAGTTACTAAATAGTCCTGTATGCTTTCCTGAGTGTTGGGAAATAAATTGTGTTACAAAAATATATATATAAGACACTTTACGGAATAATTAAACACTTTAACGGAACAGTATCTGACCGAACAACCGGACATTACCCGGGACACCAAATATTTGTCAAACACATGGTATTATTATTTCTTGGCTTGTCATGATCCCCGAACACCCTAACACTCCCAAATTGTTAACTAACTAATATATGTAACTTTATACTTGGATCCTAACTTATACTTGCCAACTTGTTACAAAACTTACATCCACCCCCCCCCATGCCCAAATTCGGTCACCAAAGGGACTCCACAAAAATTCACCAACATCCTACTAGATCTTCATTCTAATATTTTATTAGATTACTTACTTGTTTTAGTAGCCAAAATATTGGAGTATGATTATAAGTATGGAGTCTTACTAGATCACCATATCCTTCATCATACCTTTCTTACCTTCACACATCTTCCTCACTCTCCTCTCTCCCTCTCGGCTCCATATACAACCGCCACCCCCATCACCTTACAACCTCCATCCATCCATTTTCATGCTTGATTCAAGTGCTTAAAGGTGATATAAGGAGCTTCTAACTTGTGGATCATCAAGGAGCTTCAATTCTTGCTTTCTCACACCATTTTCACCATCTTTCCACTAGAGATTCCTCCCTAGCCTTGAGCTAGTGGTAAGTCTTTGATCTACCTTAGTTTACTTGCATTTTGAGTAAATAAAAGATGTAGCATGATGAATGTTACAAGAACACTAAAAGGGTTTAAACAAGAAGATGAACATAAAAGTTACATGAAGATTTACATGATGAAATGTTGTAGTGGGATGTTGTAGTGAACATGTTGTTGATTACTTGATGATTTACTTGTTAATATTGATGTGAAAGGTCATTGTTGATCACTAGACATGTTAACGGAACAAATAGAACATGCGTTGGAACATAATAAGATGAAAACAGCTTCTGTCCAAATGTTTACAGCCAACTTCAGTTGGCTGTAACCAGATTATAACTTAATGAAAAAACTGATTTTCTTGAGTTTATAACGTGTTATTATGAAATACAGTTCTAATGGCACTGGAATCATAATTTTTGGATTTCGTTTGCTATTTTTAAAGAGTCGTTTTGTAACAGCAGCAAAAGCTGCATTTTTGCTGCTGAAAATATGTGTTATATTCTTCAGTCATAACTTGAAATCTATGTTGAATCAGCTCATAAAATTTGTACTGTAAATGACCACTGATGTATTTGTAATCCTCCCAATGGAATTTCGTAAATCGGACTTACGATGAATTTTAAATAAATTATTCTGTGGACTGCAATCAGAAAAAGATGAATCTGATTTCAGTCCGGAAAATGAATTTTTATAAAATATTGGTGATGAGTTGGATCCCAAGATTTTTACACAATAATATTTGGATCGTTTAAGACCTTTTGTAAAAAGTTGGGAATTTTTGGAACAAGTTAACTATTTTATTAAAATCCCCGAAAACAGCCCAGTTTTGAAGATTAAAGTTGAAACGACATAAGTAGTAATTTGCGTGTCTAAATGTCGGGTAGGTTATCTGAGAATGATCTAAAATGTTATATGACAATGAAAAGTGTTATGTGCGATGTCGTATGTTTGCTTATGAACAGGAATGGATGGGAAGTTTATATGGGCATGAACCGTTAAAGTGATGCATGTTATGTGGTAGATACGTGTAAGAACTTTGTGCTTATTTGAAGTCACTAATAAACTAAGTGGTAATCATACTAGGACGTGATTGACCGACCTTGACTGTTAGCTATTTTTGAGAGTCAAACCGAGCAACCGAGGTGAGTTCACACCCTTACTAAGGCATCGGATTCCCGGTGGTTGGGAATGGGATTAAATAGCTGAGACAGAACTTGTACTTTCACCACTACTAGACTTCTTACCTCCGTCCTCGGATTGGGAAGGACACCAGCGCTAAACCTACATACTCACTACATACCACTGTCCTCGGATTGGGAAGGGCACCAGCGTTAAACCTACGTATTCTTATACGTACCTATGTCCTCGGATTGGGAAGGGCACCAGCGCTAAACCTATGTATTCACTACGTACCACTGTCCTCGGATTGGGAAGGACACCAGCGCTAAACCTACATATTTAATATGTACCTCTGTCCTCGGATTGGGAAGGACACATATATATACATCTAGTCTAGCGGTTTACAACATGGGGTAGCCCCCACCGTTTATGGTTTGGAAAATAAGCAAAGTTGATTTAACCTACGATTGCAAACAAACTCATAGTTTTTGAAAAACTACTTTATAACGAACACCTACTGTGAACTCGCTCAACTTTGTTGTTGATTTGTTGTTACATGCCTTACAGGTCGCTAGATGCTTATGGAGCTTGCACGAGGAGGAGGTCGTTGTGGGATATGGACTGTCATGTCCCGTGCTTAACATTTGAACTTTATGAACTTGTTGGACTTATGTTTTGGGTTTCACCTTTAATGCTTCCGCTGTTTAATTTGAACTTGGTTAACTAGCTTTTGGTCACCAATTGTATTGTGGTTGGTTTAATTTACTTAATTACGTTGTTCAATGTGATTGGTGGCTCGATCCTGGTTATAGTGAACTTGGTTTTTAAATGGGGGAAAAGCTTTTTGATAAAACCAGACTATAACCTGTTTAGTGCTCAACGATCCACAACGACGCTTCGCTCCACGTGCAAGACTCAACACTATAGGTAATATGGCTTATGTTTGTATTGCCTACCTGCTAGTAGCGCATTTGATCATGATATGCTTAGTTAGCGTAACAACTATTGCTTGAAACCCTGTGTGTTTGTTCTCTTCTGTCACTCCACACTTACGCACTTTCACGACACCACTTCTTACTTGTGTTTCCTTCAATATGAAGATCATGGGCAAACGCCTGAACTTGACACAAGCCCAGCTGACGGCTCTAATCAACGAACGAGTGGCTGAGGCACTCGCAGCTGTCCCTGCAGGAGGTCAGCATGCTCAACCTCCCATATGTACGTTCAAGACGTTCATGGATTGCCGACCTAGTACTTTCAGCGTCACAGAAGGAGCTGTAGGTCTTCTTCACTGGTTCGAGAAGCTTGAGTCTATTTTCGAGATGTGTGAATGCCCTGAAGATCGTAGGGTGAAATATGCTACTGGAACGCTCGAAGGTGCCGCGTTAACCTGGTGGAAAGCACAGGTTCAACTGCTAGGGCTGGCGGTTGCTAATGCCACCCCATGGAACGGTTTCAAAGAACTGATCAAAGAAGAGTACTGTAGTCGTGACGACATCCACAAGCTGGAGGTGGAATTCTTCAATTTGAAGATGACGGGGTCTGAAATTGAGGCGTATATGAAGAGGTCAAACGAACTGGCCATCTTGTGTCCTACTATGGTAGACCCTCCCATCAAACGTATTGAGCTGTACCTCAAGGGTCTTGTACCAGAGATTCAGAGTCACGTGACTTCAGCTAACCTGGGTACCATTCAGCAAATCATTAAGTTAGCCCATCATCTCACCGATCAAGCAGTTGAACAAAACCAACTGCCCAAGCGTATTAGTGCTACTACTACTGACGCTCCCAATGATAACAAGCGAAAATGGGATGGGAATTCCAGTAAGGGTTCTACTTCAGTTCAGTCTCAGCAGCGAAAGACTGATGACTACCAGACTCCTGGTCAGCAATCTTTCGGTAGTCAAGGATAGGGTGGATACCGAGGGAACCACCCCAAGTGCAACCGGTGCAACAAGCATCATAGCGGGCAGTGCCACAAGGGTCGTTTTATGAGGTGTAACAAGTTTGGTCATGAAGCAAAGGATTGCAGGAGCGCACGACCAGCAAATCAGAATCGCCAACAACAACAACAAGCGCAACAGAACCACCAGCAGCAGCAACAACAGGGCAATAAAGGATGCTTTCAGTGTGGTGCTGAAGGCCACTTTAAGAGGAACTGTCCTCAGCTGAATCAGAATCAGAACAACAACAACCAGGGAAACGGGAACAACAATGGAGGCAATAATGGAGGCAACAATGGGGGTAACAATAACGGTAATGGTGCCAGGGGACGTGTCTTCGTGCTAGGTCAGGGTGGTGCAAGTAACGATCCCAACGTTGTGATGGGTAAGTTTCTTCTGGATGATTTCTTTGTTACTGTTTTATTCGATTCGGGTGCCGATACTAGTTATGTGTCCTTAAAAGTTAGTCAAATGCTTAAGCGCACCCCAACACTTTTGACCACCAAACACACGGTAGAGCTAGCAAACGGTAAAAGTCTCGAGGCCACTAACTTATTTAAGGGTTGTAACCTCGTCTTAGCTGGTCAGACCTTCTCTATCGATCTTATCCCTATCGTTCTGGGTAGTTTCGACGCTGTTATTGGGATGGATTGGTTATCTCATCAATAAGCGGAAATTCTTTGCGACGACAAGATTGTCTGCATCCCTCGTTCTGGTAAAGAACCACTCGTGATTCATAGCGACAAGAGTGGTGCTGTTGTAGGCATTATCTCTTTCCTTAAGGCCCAGAAGTGTTTGCGAAAGGGTCACACTGCCATTCTAGCACTCGTTGCTGACGCATCAATGGAAGAGAAGAGAATTGAAGACATTCCTATTGTACGCGACTTTCCTGAGGTATTTCCTGAGGAATTACCTGGTCTTCCGCCTCATCGACAAGTCGAGTTTCAAATGGAGCTAGCTCCTGGAGCAGCACCAATAGCTCGTGCACCTTATCAACTAGCTCCGTCAGAACTTGAAGAACTGTCTACGCAATTACAAGAACTCTTGGAAAAGGGTTCATACGTCCTAGCTCTTCGCCCTGGGGAGCTCCAGTCTTGTTTGTGAAAAAGAAAGACGGTACCTTTAGAATGTGTATTGACTATCGCGAATTTAACAAGGTGACCGTGAAGAATCGTTATCCTCTCCCACATATTGACGACTTGTTCGACCAGTTGCAAGGGTCGAGCTATTACTCTAAGATTGATTTGAGATCGGGTTACCATCAACTGAGAGTCCGAGATGAGGACGTCTCCAAAACAGCATTTAGAACTCATTATGGGCATTACGAGTTCCTGGTTATGCCTTTCGGATTGACGAACGCACCAGCGGTCTTCATGGATCTCATGAACCGAGTATGCAAACCTTACCTGGATAAGTTCATTATTGTTTTCATCGACGACATCCTGATCTATTCTAAGAGTCAGGAGGAACACGAACAACATCTATGACTTATGCTGGAACTTCTTCGAGCAGAGCAACTGTATGCTAAATTTTCGAAATGTGACTTCTGGCTTCGCGAAGTCCACTTTCTAGGCCATGTGGTAAACAAGGATGGGATTCATGTTGATCCATCCAAGGTAGACTCAATCAAGAACTGACCTGCACCCCGTACACCAACAGAAATCCGTCAATTCTTGGGTTTGGCGGGCTACTACAGAAGATTTATCATGGATTTCTCAAAGATTGCGCAACGTCTCACTTCACTGACTCAGAAGGGTGTCACCTATCGTTGGGGTGATGCACAGGAGTCCGTATTCCAACACTTAAAAGACAGACTTTGTAGCGCGCCTATCCTTTCATTGCCTGAAGGCACAGATGATTTTGTGGTTTATTGCGACGCTTCCATCCAAGGACTTGGTTGCATGTTGATGCAACGTGACAAGGTCATTGCCTACGCATCACGCCAACTTAAAGTTCACGAAAGGAACTACACCACGCATGACTTGGAATTGGGAGCAGTTGTTTTCGCACTTAAGATATGGAGACATTACCTGTACGGTACCAAGTGCACCATTTACACCGATCACAGGAGTCTCGAGCATATCTTTAAGCAAAAGGAGTTAAACATGCGACAACGCCGATGGGTCGAGCTCTTGAATGATTACGAATGTGCGATCAAGTACCATCCGGGCAAAGCCAATGTTGTGGCCGACGCCCTCAGTCGAAAGGATACTATACCAAAGCGTGCACGTGCGTTACAACTTACCATCCAATCTAGTCTTCCTACTCAGATACGAGACGCTCAGGTTGAAGCATTGAAAGCAGAGAACATCAGGGCTGAGTCCCTACGAGGATCAAGGAAACGGTTAGAACAAAAGGGAGACGGCGCCTACTACGTAAACGGGCGCATCTGGGTTCCACTCTGTGGTAACTTACGCGAGCTTGTGATGGATGAAGCACACAAATCTCTTTATTCAGTACATCCTGGTTCGGATAAGATGTACCACGATCTCAAGACAACGTATTGGTGGCCTAGCATGAAAGCCCACATAGCAACCTACGTTAGCAAATTTTTGACTTGTGCGAGAGTCAAGACTGAATATCAGAAACCATCAGGCCTACTACAACAACCAGAGATCCTGAAATGGAAATGGGAGCAAATTTCCATGGATTTCATTACTGGCCTGCCTAGATCTCAACGCGGAAATGATACCATTTGGGTGATCGTGGATCGACTGACTAAGTCTGCACATTTTCTGGCTATCAAGGAAACGGATAAGTTTTCTACTCTAGCAGATATCTATCTAAAGGAAGTAGTATCAAGGCACGGAGTGCCAACTTCCATCATCTCTGATCGTGACTCACGTTTTACATCTGAGTTGTGGCAAGCTATGCACAAATCCTTTGGCTCTCGATTAGACATGAGCACGGCATATCATCCACAGACGGATGGGCAGTCTGAATGCACCATCCAAACCCTTGAAGACATGCTTAGGGCATGTGTAATCGACTTTGGTAATGGCTGGGAAAAACACCTCCTGTTAGTGGAGTTTTCGTATAACAACAGTTACCACACCAGTATCCAGGCCGCTCCGTTTGAGGAATTGTACGGACGTAAATGCCGATCACCTCTTTGTTGTACAGAAGTTGGTGACAACCAAATCATAGGCCCAGAACTTGTAGTGGATACAACCAAAAGGATTGCTCAGATACGACAGCGAATGGCGGCAGCTCGTGACCGTCAGAAAAGCTACGCTGATATGCGCAGGAAACCACTCGAGTTCCAGGTTGGGGACCGGGTGCTACTCAAAGTCTCACCTTGGAAAGGTGTAGTCCGTTTTGGAAAACGAGGTAAACTCAATCCGCGTTATGTAGGACCGTTTGAAATCATTGAGAAGATTGGCAAGGTCGCCTATAAGTTGAACCTACCTGAAGAACTCAGCGGAGTTCACAACATTTTCCATGTGTCGAATCTGAAGAAGTGTCTGTCAGATGAGACCCTCATAGTTCCCTTAAAGGAGCTCACTATCGATGACCAGTTGCGATTCGTCGAGGAACCAGTTGAAATTACTGATCGAGATGTTAAGATTCTCAAGCGTACCAGGATACCTCTTGTTCAAGTTCGTTGGAACTCCCGTCGTGGCCCAGAGTATACCTGGGAACGAGAAGACCAAATGAAACTCAAGTATCCCCAGTTGTTTAAGAAAAGTGCAACCACTACTGAGGCTGAAGCTACTGCAGAATTTCGGGATGAAATTCCAAATCAACGGGGGGATGATGTGACACCCCAGGAAAAGCCAGTAAACAACGCAACTTAACTAACTTCCTCAGTAACCACGCGCTAAATTTCGGGACGAAATTTTCTTAACAGGGGGAGAATGTGACAACCCTCGTAATTTCATGTATCCGTACGATTTATTAATGATAATTAAAGTGCTTGGTGACTGTGTTTAATTACTTAACTGTTTCCTGATTTCTGTGTCATACTTACATGTGCTTGTTAACATACTAGTCATGTGCAGAAAAGTTACTAAATAGTCCTGTATGCTTTCCTGGGTGTTGGGAAATAAATTGTGTTACAAATATATATATATATAAGACACTTTACGGAATAAATAAACACTTTAACGGAACAGTATCTGACCGAACAACCGGACATTACCCGGGACACCAAATATTTGTCAAACACATTGTGTTATTATTTCTTGGCTTGTCATGATCCCCGAACACCCTAACACCCCCTAATTGTTAACTAACTAATATATGTAAGTTTATACATGGATCCTAACTTATACTTGCCAACTTGTTACAAGACTTACATCCAACCCCCCCCCCCCCCCCATGCCCAAATTCGGTCACCAAAGGGACCCCACAAAAATTCACCAACATCCTACTAGATCTTCATTCTAATATTTTATTAGACTACTTACTTGTTTTAGTAGCCAAAATATTGGAGTATGATTATAAGTATGGAGCCTTACTAGATCACCATATCCTTCATCATACCTTTCTTACCTTCACACATCTTCCTCACTCTCCTCTCTCCCTCTCGGCTCCATATACAACCGCCACCACCATCACCTTACAACCTCCATCCATCCATTTTCATGCTTGATTCAAGTGCTTAAAGGTGATATAAGGAGCTTCTAACTTGTGGATCATCAAGGAGCTTCAATTCTTGCTTTCTCACACCATTTTCACCATCTTTCCACTAGAGATTCCTCCCTAGCCTTGAGCTAGTGGTAAGTCTTTGATCTACCTTAGTTTACTACCATTTTGAGTAAATAAAAGATGTAGCATGATGAATGTTACAAGAACACTAAAAGGGTTTAAACAAGAAGATGAACATAAAAGTTACATGAAGATTTACATGATGAAATGTTGTAGTGGGATGTTGTAGTGAACATGTTCTTGATTACTTGATGATTTACTTGTTAATATTGATGTGAAAGGTCGTTGTTGATCACTAGACATGTTAACAGAACAAATAGAACATGCGTTGGAACATAATAAGCTGAAAACAGCTTCTGTCCAAATGTTTACAGCCAACTTCAGTTGGCTGTAACCAGATCATAACTTAACGAAAAAACTGATTTTCTTGAGTTTATAACGTGTTATTATGAAATACAGTTCTAATGGCACTAGAATCATAATTTTTGGACTACGTTTGCTATTTTTAAAGGGACGTTTTGTAACAGCAGCAAAAGCTGCATTTTTGCTGCTGAAAATATGTGTTATATTCTTCAGTCATAACTTGAAATCTATGTTGAATCAGCTCATGAAATTTGTACTGTAGATGACCACTGATGTATTTGTAATCCTCCCAATGGAATTTCATAAATCGGACTTACGATGAATTTTAAATAAATTATTCCGTGGACTGCAATCAGAAAATGATGAATCTGATTTCAGTCCGGAAAATGATTTTTTATAAAATATTCGTGATCAGTTGGATCCCAAGATTTTTACACAATAATATTTGGATCTTTTAAGACCTTCTGTAAAAAGTTGGGAATTTTTGGAACAAGTTAAATATTTTATTAAAATCCCCGAAAACAGCCCAGTTTTGAAGATTAAAGCTGAAACGACATAAGTAGTAATTTGCGTGTCTAAATGTCGGGTAGGTTATCTGAGAATGATCTAACATGTTATATGACAATGAAAAGTGTTATGTGCAATGTCGTATATTTGCTTATCAACGGGAATAGATGGGAAGTTTATATGGGCATGAACCGTTAAAGTGATGTATGTTATGTGGTAGATACGTGTAAGAACTTTGTGCTTATTTGAAGTCACTAATAAACTAAGTGGTAATCGTACTACGACGTGATTGACCGACCTTGATTGTTAGCTATTTTTGAGAGTCAAACCGAGCAACCGAGGTGAGTTCACACCCTTACTAAGGCATGGGATTCCCGGTGGTTGGGAATGGGATTAAATAGCTGAGACAGAACTTGTACTTTCACCACTACTAGACTACTTACCTCCGTCCTCGAATTGGGAAGGACGCCAGCGCTAAACCTACGTACTCACTACGTACCACTGTCCTCGGATTGGGAAGGGCACCAGCATTAAACCTACGTATTCTTATACGTACCTATGTCCTCGGATTGGGAAGGGCACCAGCGCTAAACCTATGTATTCACTACGTACCACTGTCCTCGGATTGGGAAGGACACCGGCGCTAAACCTACATATTTAATATGTACCTCTGTCCTCGGATTGGGAAGGACACATATATATACATCTAGTCTAGCGGTTTACAACATGGGGTAGCCCCCACCGTTTATGGTTTGGAAAATAAGCAAAGTTGATTTAACCTGTGATTGCAAACAAACTCATAGTTTTTGAAAAACTACTTTATAACGAACACCTACTGTGAACTCACTCAACTTTGTTGTTGATTTGTTGTTACATGCCTTACAGGTCGCTAGATGCTTATGGAGCTTGCACGAGGAGGAGGTCGTTGTGGGATATGGACTGTCATGTCCCATGCTTAACATTTGAACTTTATGAACTTGTTGAACTTATGTTTTGGGTTTTACCTTTAAAGCTTCCGCTGTTTAATTTGAACTTGGTTAACTAGCTTTTGGTTACCAATTGTATTATGGTTGGTTTAATTTACTTAATTACGTTGTTCAATGTAATTGGTGGCTCGATCCTGGTCATGTCACGCCTCCAAGCGGTGATACTCCGCGTGGTGGATTTTGGGGGTGTGACAAAATTACTGCCCAAAAACACAAGGCCTACTGAATTGCACGGCCCAAACCAATTAATCCTCTATCCGTGTGTACGACCCACTCGAACAAGACTTACTTTTGTAATAGTTTTTACCACAATAATATACTAACCCTACCTTGCAGCTTAGGAGACAATAACTATCAATTATATGAAATATTAATATGTATAATTCGAAAGTTTCAGTATTCACATAACATGTTATACAAACCTCTTGATTGGTATAATATAACCCACCCTTATTTACAATAACCAACCCGAACTATCACCTAGTGAATATCATCAACATTATACGTCTTCTACAAACAAGTAATCAATTAATCGAGTAACATTAAACCACCACTACCAAATCTAAACCAAATAATCATGCAACAAAACTTTGTGAACTTATCCTTGTTATCGATTCTCACTTAATAACATATAGTCAGTTTCAAACAAATAACACGACAACCTTCTGATGGTGATAACAATTCATTATTTAATCAAAATTATACCTACTCAATCATGCACTAATATCCGAACTATCCATAAACATCAATCATAAATCTAATCCTAAATCTCATAACCAATTAATTGATCATATCCAAATTATGCTATATCTTAACATTGTAGGTACTCAATCATTATTCATCACATTAATCAATATATCATCACTGATCCGCTTGTAGCCGCAACATTGTATCACAAGTTATTGGTTCTAGTTTGTTATTATATCACATGCTCTCTATTCGTATGCAAGAATAATTCTAAAGATGTTTCATATAAACACCAACACACAAAACACAATAACACGTAATTCACATAGATTCAGTATGCAAGATGAGCATGCTAACCAATCCAGGAGAAGTTGAGGAAGATGTTACTGCCGAGAAGAAACGTAACCTTCGAAGGAAGCTATCGCCTAGGATCAAAGGGAATTAGGGTTGTTGGATACGTATTTTGTGCAACTAAAACAGCTGCCAAGAATGATCATATAATCGCCACTAATGGGTTTGGGGATAGGCTTGGTTTGGGCTTAAGATATGTGGGCCGAAATGATTTAAAAGAGATGGTGTGCATGCTAAAGGAGTGTGTGTGTGTGGCCCGACCCACTCTCGGCCCAATGTTTATGCGGTGGCCCAGTTTCATGCGTGGCTCCTAAGTAACACCAAACACATAAACGAATAACAACACGCTTAGTTATAACCACATAGATTCACAATCGACGAGTTTATCATAACAAGAAGTTAAATGAAACGTTTAATGTAACAAGAGCGTGGAAAGGAGAGAATTACGAGAAGTTAAGATTAAAAG
The DNA here is from genome assembly GCA_030545235.1 of Helianthus tuberosus. Lineage (NCBI taxonomy): Eukaryota > Viridiplantae > Streptophyta > Magnoliopsida > Asterales > Asteraceae > Helianthus > Helianthus tuberosus. The sequence continues at coordinate 149,037,674 of CM060372.1, forward strand.
ATCAAACGTTACTAACCTTGAAGTTCGGGTTGTCACATCATCCCCAACTTGAAAGAAATTTAGTCCCGAAATTTGACAAGCAAGTACAAAGAAGTGAAGTGATAAATCAAGATTACTGCGGGTTTTCCCCAGGTGCCACATCATCCCCAACTTGAAATGGAATTTCGTCCTGAAATTCACCAGTATCACCAGAATTAGATTGATCATCAGGAAAAAGTTGAGGATACTTGAGCTTCATCTGATCCTCGCGCTCCCATGTGAACTCCGATCCACGCCTTGAGTTCCTACGAACCCTCACAATCGGAATTCGACTATGTTTACGCACCTTGACCTCCCGGTCCATTATCTCGATAGGTTCTTCAACAAACTGCTACTTGTCGTCAACCTTCAGTTCTAGCAAAGGTATCACATGTGTTTCATCGGACAAATACTTCTTTAGGTTCGAGACATAAATGACATCGTGATCGTTACCCAATTCATCGGGTAACTCGAGTTTGTAGGCGACGTGACCGATTCTTTCCAAAATTCTGAATAACTAAACTAACCTTGAAGTTCGGGTTGTCACACGTTGCAAAGTTCAAACAAACTTTGTGTTGACCATTGACTGGTCAGAGAGCAGAAAGTCAAACACTGTTTGACTTTCATGCTTGAAATATATGAACAAGCATGAAGGAGACTTACAAAAGGTCCAAGCTATGGAGATTTGAACTCAAAATACTCAGGTATGAAGCTTCTCAAAGGAGAGCTTCAACTGAGAGCAAAGTTGAGATCAAATATGTGAAAAATGCAAATGAAGTAAGTGGGTATTTATAGAAAGTATTGGGTTTATAGGATCTTGACATGTGTTTTTGCAAGAATCAAGACTCAAATCTCACCATACACTTGTGGAACATGGTTTTGTATACAATGGGAGCTCCAAAACTAGTTCAAGGTATTGCAAATGTTGCATAAAAGACCCTAGAAATCAAGCTGGTTGCCAAAAATGGAATTTCTGCATAGATGAAGTCGTGGCGTGCCGCCACGGCACAACACTTTTGCTGTGGCGTGACGCCACCACCCCCCATGTGCAGAAACTTTGCAAAAATGGCAGGTTTGGTCCCTGCAGCATGTTTAAGCTATTTTCGACGCGTTTAAACCCCGTTAACCCATTTTCAAGTATCTACAAGGTTGTTAAAGCATAGGGGACTTGAAACATGTTTGAAAATATCTCGGATGTCGATTCGTTTGGTCGTACGGTTGCGTTATTTGGTTAATTACGACGAAACTCGAACGGACGCGAAAAACGATCCAAATTGCGCGACGAATGGAATTTTGGCATGCCAATCACTAAAATAAAATATTTTAATGATTACAAAAATTTTTGGATGTCCGGATGTGTTCAGAACGTAAGATATGCGCGTAAATGCAAACTTGTGCACTTTTTGACGCTTTTAGTCCCTGATTGACCAATAAGTTTATTTTCGCTTACCGAACCCCTCAAAGCCGATTTATAAGCTATGTAAAGGATATTTAGGGTATGTTTAGCTTATGGTCAAGTTCCAGAATGTTCATTACCTTACGAATCGGCACACTTTCGCAGTTTGACGCAAATAGTCCCTACGATCGAATAAACTTGATTTCAACACACCAAACCCTCCAAAACTTATTTATAAGTTATGTAAGGGTTATTTAGGTATGTTAGGCTATTATTGATGTTCCAGAGTGTTTTTCATGTTAAACTGATTACGTTTACACATTAGTTTGCGTATAACTTTCCAGAAAGCGATTTAGAGTTTGAAATCGAACAAGGATTGAAATGAGAAATTGTCAAATATAAATAAACAAATATGGGGATAAAAATGCATTGATTTATTGATAATTGAACTGTTCAGAGTTCAAATAATGATTACGCAAGCACAGGTGTCACATTCACTTTTCTTTCTCAGAAATTCAACCTAAGTGTACCTTGAGTAGTCATCTACAATGACCAAAGTGTATTTCTTTCCAGAAAAAAACTTTTTGTTTTGATAGGTTCACAAAGGTCCATACGCAAAATTTCTAAATTTTGAGTGATTGAAGATTTAGAAATTGTTTTATGTTAGCCTCTCTTCGATTTTCCCAACTCACATACTTCACATATTTTATCCTTCTTGGATGAAGTAAAAGTTAACCTTTCACCAGGCTAATTGGTTTAGAGTTTTGAAATTTAAGTGGGTCAATCTTTTAGGCCACAACCAACTATTACCTTTACTTTCTCCTGAAAATAAACACAATTGAGGATGTTCAATTTCTTCTTTAAAATCAAAGTAATAGATAGATTTCCTTATCTTTTTTCCACTCAAATATATTTTGTTATCATCTAAGCCACTTAGTAAGTATCTTTCTATTAAGAGTGTTACCTGAAAGCCTTTGTCATAAAATTGCCCACTACTTAGTAGATTGTATTTCAAACCTTCTGCATAGGCATCTTTCTCAATGGTTAAAGATCTATACTTAATACTTCCATAACCCAGTGTTCCCCCCTTTACCCATTTCCAAAATTTACCAATTTACCTAGTTTTTGTTTAAAATTACTGAGTAAGCTCATGGCCCCAGTCATGTGCTAGGAGGATCCTGAGTCGCACTACCAGATCTGCTGCACATGATGGTCCTGAAATGGTGCGGTTAGAGATTTTTTCGTACCCAAACCTGTTTGGGTACTTTTTCAGATGAATAATTTTTATCAGAATTTCTGATTAATGCTGAGCCATTAACCAATGGATTTTCTTTTGAGAGATGTTGTTGAATTAGCTTCGGTATTTTATTGTGATGGAAGATTGATGTTTCTTTGGAATTTAGGATGAATTCTTTTTTTAATTTTCAGAAAAATTTTGTTTAGTTTCATGCATATTTCCTTTTGAACTATTTTTGGATGGTAAAGAAAAGCTATCAGAACTTTTTGATTTGCATGACTCCGCATCAGATTCTGACGTTATTTTATCGGAATTTTGGTTAGATGCTTTTACAAAGGTGGTGGGATTCCTATTGTTTGTTTTTACATATCCCAATCCTTCACCTTTGTTTTTTGGTGTTGTTTCAATAAAGTGTATGAAATCTTTGTCTTATTGAAAACTGTGTACATTGATTTCATTGTCATGAATATTTTTGTATAAATCTTTCCTTTCTTTTTCATAAAATTGAATCTTTGCTTCTTTTGCAAGTTTTCCTCAATCAGTAATTGATTTTCAATTTTGAATTTATTTATAAATTTTTGAAAATCATCATATTTTTTGTTTTCTAATATTTTTTTTCTTGTAATATCTCAAAATCTTTTATAAGCTTGCTTAGTTCAAGTTCTAAATCAAGATCATTTGTGCTTAACTTATGTTTTGAAGTGCTAGAGTCTTCATCAGAAATTTTTGCCATTAGAAAGAAGTTTGCCATTTCTTCTTCATCATCAGAAGAATCATCAGTTAGCTAGGTATCAACTGTTCCTACAATTAGGTTGCCCATCTGTTGTCTTTTGGCTTCTTCAAGATTTTTCTCATAAGAAGCAACATTTTAAGCTTTTTGTTTTTGCATTCTGATGCATAGTGCCCCATTTGTTTGCACTTGTAGCACATTATATCAGCTTTTCCATTATCCTTGGATCTTCCTTCCGTCCTCCCTTTATCATTCTTCTAGTACTTGTTACTTCCCTCTCATAATCTTTGCTCAAACCTCTTGGTGAGCAAAGCAGTTACCTCAGCAAATGCTGAAAAATCTGAATTTACAAAATTTTGGCATTAAGAGGTTTGTGGATAAGAATTGATTGCTCTTTGTGAATTTGAAATGTGAGCTATAGGTCCTCCTTTTTTGTTTGAGTTTTCATACATTTCTTCTTCTCTTAGAACAGGAATACTATAGAGATCATGTAAGTTCATATTTCCCAGCTCTAAGGTATATGCTAAAGTCATTGTTAGAATTCTCCATTCCCTTGGTAGAGCATCCAGAAACTTTACATTTCTCTTATCATTAGATTTCTCAATACCAAATTTTGAAAATCATTTAAAAGTTTAGTGAACCTATTATATGTTTCAGAGAGACTCTCATTTTGATGACTTTTGAATCTTTCATAGGAAGAGACACAATTTGTACGTATGTTTCTTTTCATTCTTTCTCCCCCTTCACAAAGATTTTCCAACTGATCCGATATTTCCTTAGTAGATGCACATGCATCCACTTGAGAAAATATGTCATTAGGAAGTGCGATAATCAAAAGTGATTTAGCCCTTTCATCAGCTTCCACCTTATCCCTGTCTTCTTTGCTCCAATGTAATTCTTATTTTGGAGCAAAAGAGATAGGTATTTCTGGTGTATGCTCAGTTGTTGGAACATCTAGAATTTCAATGGTAGGTGTATGTAGGCCTCTATCAATGGATTGAAACAGAGCTCGATCATGTCTATTTAGGAAACTGATCATCCTGATTCTCCATTGGGGGTACTCCTCTCTGACAAGGGTCGGAGGCTTAGACATAGACCCAATATTGAAAGCATTGTTCCATGTTTGAAAGTTTGTCATATTTAGTTAAAAAGAATGTTATAAAAAATGATCAAATGATCATTTGAAAATAATTTATGCAATTCGCTCTAATACGAATTCTTGATCCGAGAAAATGATGCTCTTTAACTAATTTTGGCAATTGATTTCAACAAGTATGAAAATAATGTGCGGAAATGGAAATCATACTTTCAAGAAACAAAACTACAGAATTGTCAAGTTTAGATCACTTTGAAAAAGAATGTTTACATGGTGATTGTGTGGTTATTTATTAATATAAACGAAAACTTTAAGAATTCTGTAATGAAGGGTAATGGAGTTTTGTTGCATGTAATGAATGCTTGGGTTAACTCTTTTTCCTTCGGTGGTGACATCTCTATTTTTAGAGAGTCTTGTCATGAATAAACATTTGTTTATTCATGCACTTGCTCTGCATAAAGTAGCTTTTTGTCATATTTATTGAATCCATCATGGTCATTAGAATTTCTGATGGTCTTCTTATGAGAAATCTATTGAAGTGATCATCAGAATTTTTTGATGTTCCGAAGTTACCAGATTCTGATGATAAAGACAAGATTTATCATCAGACTCATCCGATTGGTTTGTTCTCATTGTCTTTCTTTACTTCTAATCAAATTCTAATATTTGTTGAAGATGTGTCTTTCTTTCTTTCTTCTCTTATCCTATTATCTTGTATCTTCCTTCTATTGATCTTTTTGACTTTATCTTCAGCATATAATCAGATTGATCATATTTTTCTTCAATACTTTCAAATAATTTCCTAACAATTAAGTAAGTTGTTAATGCAAAATGTGGCATATCCCACTTTTGGAGGGAACGTTACCCTCGGCCATATTTGTTTGATTCAACTAGGATACAGTCCCGCAAGGCCAGTTTAAATTTTTAATAGTAGCTTATTTATAAGGGATTCAAGTCATTCTTAATACCCCTGATTTGATGCTATCTGCCTCAAAGGAAGTCCTAATAAGCTTGAATCAAGTTCTCGCAGAATCTTTACACTAAACGAGTCAAGAACTTTACCCAAACCACCCTTTTAACCCCCTTCCAGGAAGTTAACGCATCTTATATAGACCGTAAAGACACGAATGAGCGAATCAAAAAAACATGAAAAGATGATATGATAAAATTCACATTCAATATAAAAAACAAGTTATTAAAGTCATTAATACAAACCTAATTAAAAAGCTAACCAAAGTTTGGAAATCAAAAGTAATACATAAAAGATTTTTTCTTCACCAAGTGATATAAGAGATTAGCTAAGCATGTCCATAGTTTGACAAAGGCTCTTACGATCGATCTTGGATCCCGAGACTACTACATACTCTAAACTCTAACGATTGTAGTGGATGATGGTGGTTTAGTGGTGGTAAGTGTGACAGAAATGCTTTTCCAAGGGATGGATTGCAATTAAACCAAGCACCCCTATTTATAGCTAGTAAAAGAAACTTTACATGGCCCCGTACCTGGTGGGCACGTCCCCATGCCCTCCTTCTTCTCTGTCTTCATTAAACGAGCTTTTCAGACCGGATCCTCACACGGCCTCATGTGTCAACGGTACAGCCCGTGGCCAATGTACTTATTGTACTATATAAGCTTCTCAAATCTGGGAGTTGACCACGGCCCATGTCTATGGGACACGACCACATGTCTTTTGTCTACTTCTATTTGTCTTTTTCTTGCTAGAATCTTGAGTGGGGCACGACCCCGTGCTTATCTCCTGATTTGTTGCTTTTAGTCTTGGGATGAAGCTCGGAGGGTCGGTATGATGTATAAACTTCCCTTCTTTTGTATTCATGTTGGTTGTTAGGATTTGAGTACACTTGTTTGTGTTTGTTTTAAAGATGAAATATGAAAGATGATAAACAGATGAACAATTGCAGCGGAAATGAAGAAAACTTTATATGATAAATAAGAGAAGAAATGCTTTCATCATGAATACTTTTAATCGAAAGATTGTATTACACAATGCTTCACGTATGCATGAATTACAACTCCCCCTCAGCCTGAGATCATGGTGATTGTTCATACAAAATGCAAGAGATGAAGTGATCTAATAAAACAGTACAGGCACTGTCTATTTATAGTACAATCCTAACCACTGTGGAATCTTTGCTGACATCACCAAGACAGTGACAGCTAACAATACTAACTGACTCTAAACAATGCTAATACAAAACACTGTTACATTAATAAAGTACTAATTACAAGACACTGTTAATGCTATCCTCTGATGGACTCAACCTCTGTTGAACCTTTAGTAGTGCTTTCATTAAAGGTTGATCAGTCCTTTAAATTCTAGCAGAGCTTTAACTTCTTCAGTGGTTTAGTCTTCAACAGTTTTTATAATCCAGCAGTGCTTAGTGTTGAGCAGACCTTTGAAGCAGTAGTTGTTAGATATGTTGCCATTGAAGGGAGTAAAATTCAAAACACTTTTTATTTTGGATCTATTGCTGTAGAAACAGTTTTGGCTTTGTATCATCTGTTCTCAAAGAAGGTTTCACATGAGCTAACAATCTCCCCATGTAGCAGATGATGCCAAAACTCTTCACTATTTCTGATCTTTAATTTCTCATCCGCAATTCCCTGATTTTCCCTTTGAATTGAAGTTCAAAATCCAGGGAATCCATATCAACTTCATCCATTTCCAGTTGAAGGTTCAAAAGATCTTGAAGGTCATCTATATTCAGACCATATGCATCCTTCCTTGTTATCTGTTCAACTTTACCATCTGATCTGAGCAAAGTCAATACGGGAGTGTCTAAGGATGACTTCCACTTTAGTATTTTTAGATCAGATGGCTTTCTAGGGATGAGAGTTATTTGTGATGAGTTTGGAGAATATGGCCTGCTTGCCAACTATTTAATTGTTTCAGCTATTTGTGCAGTGAGTTGGTTAGCAGCATCATCCATTTGGAATTGAATCTAGCATCTGATCCCCTCTTTTCTATATTCTTCAAACCTCTGCTCATCCTCCTCATCAGTCTGCTTTTTGCCTTTTTAATTGATTCAAGGAATTTATGAGTAAATCAGATGATAAGGTAAGGTTTTTAGAGGCTTGGGTCTGTTGGGGTCTACTAGCAGTGGTTGGTGGATAAACAGGCTTTTGAGGAACAGATGGGTCTTGCTTTCTAAGCTCTTCCGTTTTCTATAGGTCTCTTCAACATTTTGTTTTAACCATCTGGCTATTCATCTTGCAGACCCATAATCAGTAGCAACAAGCTCTGCTCTCATCCTATTGAACCTTAATGCATCATCTGGATCGACTTGCTTGGATTTCTTCCAATTTGGTGCAGTTTTCTGGATCAGAGGATCATTGTTCATCTTTGTTATTCTGTCAATTTCTTCTCTGAGAGCATCTACTAACCAATCCATGAATTGGGCCTTGGTAACTTTGTAGGCCTTGTGCTTCATTATGTGGTCTATGTAATCAACCCTTAGTTCCTCTTGAAGCTCAGTTTCCAATGGCTGCTCAGACATGGATTTACTAAGGTCTTTGTGCGTGCAGTATGCCTATCACTTTCGTCAATCACGTATCGTAGCTGAGAAATTTTCAAGACATGGTTTAGAATTGTAGATATTTAGATAAGGTTCATATTTTGTTAAGGAGTCCATCGTTGATTAAGTGTCCATCCTTAGATATAAGTCCATCCTCACGAATGGACATGCTAGTTGGAGAGGATGGACATGGGCTACAAATAGGAGGTTGTCTTGTTCATTTTAGAACTTTTGCCCACTTGAAAGAGAACTTGTGGGAGATTGATTCAATGTGTTGTAATTTTCATATCAATCAATAGAATCAACATTATAATTACGTTCTTATGTCTTATCCACTCACGTACACGGATTATGCACGTGATACGTGATCTATGCAGTCATCGGTGTTACGAACGATCTGGAAACCAACACACAAGTGGTATCAGAGCAGAAGATCGATTGCACAGATTCAAGTTACCAGAATTCAAGTGATTTCATCAAAATCAGAGCTGAAAATCATCATTTTCTTCTTCTACTCACTTTCCTCATCTTTTTGAACTTTAAACTCAGATTTACGAAGATTTCACAGATGAAATTGGCTGAAAATTGGATATGTTATGCAGATTTGTGTGTTTAACAACCCTACAAATTTTGCAAGATCAAATTCATAGGAAATCATGTTTAATTTTGTGAAAAACCTGACGAAAAAAACCTGTTCTACTCGCTGTTGATTTGAACGGATCAACATTATAAGTTGATCCGCACGGATAGAGATCAACTTAGTCCTCCATCCGCACGAATCTGGAAAGAAACAACAGTTCATTCGCTGAAGTTGGTTTATTCGCTGAAAACTAGTTCATCCGTGCGAATCAAGTATATCTGTCCATCTGCTAAAACAAGTACATCTGCTGAAATCTGGTTCATCCACTGAAATAAGTACATTCGCTGAAATCTGGTTCATGTGCTGAAACAAGTACATTCGCTGAAATTTTGTTCATCTGCTGACTGTTATTCACGGATCCAGAACATTAGTGTTTCTTCACACGGATCTGGAATTAGAAAAATCTTAATCACGAATCTACAAATCACGAATCAGCCAGCCATAACTTTGCATAAATAAAAAACTGTTTTAATCTCAAACCAAGATTAGATCAATATTCACTGCTCAGTTCATTACAAAAACTATTTTTAACTTGCGTAATTTCATTCTCATATAAAATAGAATTTTGACTAAGTTCATTACCAATTCGAATAGACCCAGAATCATCTGTGTTGATTCCCTTGAACTTAGATTCACACGAGTCAAAGACAGTCAATCAATATCATTCACAAATCAACTCTTACCTTCATTCGTGCGAAACGAGCTTTCTTACATCCACTTAAAACTGATTGGTCAAATTGTTATAAATTTCAAATCTGATTCAAGTGTTTAATCGTTTGTTAAATCTTTGCAGGTTATTCTTGGGAATCTCAAAACATGGCAGACGAATTCTACAATGAATTTTATAACGCTTTTACGACCAAAACAACGTCTGCACCAAACAATATTTCAAACGTAGTCTTGGAAAGCTTGAATTACGACAACTTGTACGGAAATCATCAGAAACCACCAAGACTTATGAATATCGAGGACTATAACTGGTGGAAAAACCGATTTGAGGGTTGGGTAAAGCGTTTGCTTACGATAGTTGGGTAATGTTAAAATTATGATACACAAAACCAAGAAAGGAAGGTGGAGAATTATTAACACTTGATGAATATACTGAACATAAAATGATTACACTGTTATACCAGTCTGTTAGAGACGATATCATTTCACTACTTCGTTATGACGACACTTCAAAAGGATTATGGGAAGCGTTAAGAAAAAAATGTACTGGTGGGGATGAAATTGTCAAAAACAAACCATCGTTATTGAAAAAGGAGTTTGATTTGTTTGCTTGTATGAAAGGTGAAAACGTTCTTCAAATGATCGAAAGATTTTGCCATCTTAAACTGAAGCTGGAGAGGTTTCGTGTTTTCAAAGACAACGAAGAGATCATTGACAAGTTGATCGAAGCAATTCCAAATGAAAACGATTGGCAATACTATGTCATGATTCTTAAGAACAGTGTTGAAACGAAAAACATGAATCTTGATTGGTTAATCGAAAAACATGAGGCCACAACTCGAAATACAAAAACAAAACAAAATGGCCAATGCAAATTATCAACAGAATGTAGATTTCTATTATCGAAGAAGCATGCTGATTAATAATCAAGCACCAAAAACGGCTTTTAGTGCTGGCAGTTCAAACGATTCATCTAAAAGCAGTCTTCCAAAGTATGATTTGGGTTACCATTCATTATCTGCATCAAATCAGTCTAATCCGAATATAGTTCAATGTAACATCGCCATAGATCTGAAAAACTCTCAAGGCCTAAATGTAGAAGTAGCCAAGAAACAGATGGTGTTTCTAGCGTCTATTCTGGAAGCGTACGAAAGTCTGGTAGCTGGTAAGATTGGAAATCTGAATATGACAAAATAAGATTATGACCAGATCGATCCAGAAGAGATGTAGCTCATCGATATAAGATGGTGCATGGCTAGCATTATGAGGAGAGCACAACGGTTTATGGAGATTACCGGAAGATCATGTCTTGGAGCTGCTGATACAAAGCTAGGATTCAACAAATCAAAGGTCACGTGCTTCAAATGCAAGCAGAGAGGGCACTTCAAGAGATAGTGCACAAACCGACAAACAGATGAAGCTGTGAATCCGTTTCATGAAGATTATTATCAGAAAGCAATCTACCATCGCATTAGTGAGCCGCCAAAGGTTAGTCAAAAGCAGATCAGTGAAGGGTCATCAAAAGATAGAAAACAAGCAATGGTGGTAATCCAAGAACACGAAGGATTTAACTGGAATAAATACATTCCAAGAGAAAAGCATGCGTTGGTTGCTACGGTAGATAATGAATGGCAGAGATTTTTTGCTCGAGTTGAAATTAATAAGTTGTATGATCCTTTTGATGAAGCAAAGGAAGCAAAGAGATGGGATACTAGACGAGAATGCTACTTGGATCCACAAGGTAATCCAGTGGTTGATCTAAGAAAGTGAAGTTTGACGATGTGGTAGATGTCATTCCAACCTGTCAACAATTTTATACGAGAAGGAAAATAGAGAAAGATTATGAAGAGAATCTAGATAAGCGTATAAAGGAGGTGTTTTACGCGAATCTAACAAAGGTGATGGAGAAAGAGAAGAAGAAAGAAGAAGCTATTGAGAAGCTGGTTGATGAATTGAAGAAGACAGCGGGAGAAATTGATGAAAACTAGTAGAAGGCTGAAGAGTTGAAGAAGACGACTGATGAAACAACTGAAGCAGATCAAAAAGAGGTAAATACTCAATCTGAATCTAATGAGTTGTCAAGTCAGGTCAAATCAGTGGATAAATCTGAAAATAAAACTGAAGAACGGTGCAGGAAATGCATGGAAACATGCAAAGCCAGTACTGAAAAAGATGAAAACATAAAATCAAGAGATATTGAGTTCACTAAAATCGAATCTGTTTTCAAAGCAAAATGTAAAGAAATGTTAGAAAATGAAGAAGTTTTGAAACCAAAAGTCGAAAAGCTGACACTGAAATGTCAAGATTTTGAAAACTAAAATGAGATTTTAAAGAAAAAGTGTTCGGAAAAATGTAATGATTGTGTTCAAAAAGATAATATCATTCAAGAATTACTTAAGGAATATGATAGAATAAAATTTGCAAATCATAACATAAAAGAAGTTTATGATACTTCGAATAGACAAGTTAAAAGTATGGACGGTAGATTGTCAAAATGTTTAGAAACAACAGAACTTGTTGAAGCCAAATATAGAAGTAAGCAATTGGAATTAAATAAATGTATTGATGAAGTTGATACACTTAAACAAGAATTGGCTGAAAAAGAAAAGTATGTTAAAAATTTCAAAGTTATCATAAATCTTCATGTATTCTCGAACGTATTTTCAACATCACACCAGATGATAAAGATTCTGAAAAGAACAAAAAAGGTATTGGTTCAGAATATCATCAGGTGGCACCACCGTTGAAGGATAATTACACATTTTATGATGACGAAAAAGCGGATAAAGGTTTGAACATGGTTGACCAATCACCTGAAAACATTGATGTGACTTACACCAAATCTGATAATACTGGTGATTCAGAGGTGGTATGTAAGGTTGTTGAAAACGTTTTGAGAGATGATGCTACCAAAAATGGTAAGTCCGAATCACTGGATGAAGATGAGGAACGTTTTCACAAAAACTATTTGAAAAATTCAAAATCTGAGAAAGATGCTAATGATGATCCGTTAGGATTGACAATTACCATGATTAGATTGGACACATTATTCTCAGATGTTGAACTTCTGGTTAAGAATGTGATTGCGGATAAAATTAACAAAGTTTTCAAATTGGTAGAAATCGAGAAGTCGGAAATTGCAAAATTTGCTAGTAATAACAAGAAAACCTTTTATAACAAAGCTGGTTACAAAAAGAAAAACATGAAGGCTGGGTTGGGTTATAAAAAGAAACAAAATCAAAGAAAACGGGCTAAAAAGACAAATTATCAGAAAAAAGTTGAAGTTTGTTCACGGGACAAGTTCAGAAGAAGAGAAAGAACTCCAATTTAGACGACAGACTAATGAATAGTTCTATGCTTAAAAGAAACAGCAACAACCGGCTAAAGATGTTTCAAAGAAAACATGTCTTAAATGTGATCAAATTGGACATGTTGGTCACAAATGTCCAAATCTGAAGCCTGTTGTTGTTGAGAAAAAGAAATCTGAGGTTGAGAATCAGAAGTCAACCAAGTTTGAATCAAAACAAACTTGGAAGCCAAAATCAAAGACACCCAAATTTGAGGTAAAACAGATTTGGAAACAGAAAGTTGATATTTCAAAGCCAAAACAAACTCGGAAACCATAAACATCCAAGTTTGAATCAAACCAAATCTGGAAACCTAAAAATGATTTGTCAAAACGAAACATTCAAAATGATTCAAGATTTTATCAAAGGAATGTTTCAACAGGACAAATTTGGGTGGTCAAGAAGCAGACTTCTGTGAGTGACAAATGGAAAATCGATTCAACCAAGAAGGTTGAAAATGAGAGCGGCAAAGTTTTTGAGAAAAATTATAAAGATTTTTTGAAGTTGAACATGTCACACCCCGACCTAGTAAAACAAAAAACCGCTGCGGAAACCTCGGGGAGTGGAGTAACAGAATTATTGTTTCACAACCATGGTATTTAAAGTTTAGTTTTATTGATTAACATGATTACATTGTCTTGGAAATTAAAGGAAACATAACATAATTAAACTACTCTTGCGTCTTTTAAATCACTAAGGCCCATGTCTGCCTAAGTGTGTCCTGATCCTTATCATGCATTAGCTCATGAAACACACGTGAAAATAGGTACGTCAGCATAAAAATGCCTGTGAGATACATAGGTTTTGTTGTTGTAGGATTCATGACTTGTAAGTTTAAAGAAATATTTAACGAAAGTTAGTCATGAAACCTATAAAATGTTTTCCTTTATAAATCATACGAAAATCGATATGAAAATCAAATGATATAAAAGAAAGATGCATGGTTAAATGAATAACCAAGTAAAATGAGTTTGTATAAAATATGTTGTTTGTAAATCAATGTCTTGTGAAAATATGTCATTTGTATAAAATGTATCATGTCTATATTGAAATGGTTTAAATAACGCTACGATATGTAATATCATAAAAGCACTTATATATAGGAAGTACCAGCAGCGTATCCACCATGCTTTTATCATATTACACACGCCTCGTTATTTAAATCACATCCCCAAACAAACCAACAAAATGTCTTGTTTAAACAAATGTCAAAATGTTTATGTGTAAACAATGTCTAATGTCAAATGTAAATCATGTCTTGTATAATCAAATGTTATGTATGACAAGCAAAAAGTATCTACACAAACCATGTGTATAATGTCAATGTGTAATCAAATGTTATGTATGGTGAATAAAAAGTATTTACTCAATCCCATTGGTAAAATGTACAAAACAATGTATTTGAATAAATCATGGTTTGTGTCAAAAGTTATGTTTTGCAAAAATCCATGCTTTACTGATACAAACATATATGCATTATTGCTTATCGTATACATCCAAGCCTTGCGACTGACAAACCCTTAAACAAGTTAATGGCTTATCAATTATGTATATCGTATTCTGTCATTCCTTATGTCCAAACAAACCTAGGATTCCAGGAATGGGAGTTGTCAATTCCTATGGTACCACTACATACTACCGAGCGGCGTGATCAATGTTAATGAACGCTTTTTAGTTTCGTTAAACAAACCAAATGTCATACCAAATGTAAGCATGTTAAGTGAAAACAATGTACTAAGTATGCCATGTAAACATACGAAGCAGAAATGTAATGTAAATCAATGTGCTAGCATGCTCAGTAAACATACATAACAGAAATGTAATGTAAATCAATGCGTCCATATGCTGAGTAAACATATGAAACAAAATGTTTATGAAATCGATGTGCTAGCATGCTCAGTCAACATACATAGCAAAGCATAAATGAAATCATGTACTATATGCGTACTAATGAACATAGCAAGTATATGAATGAAAGCACGAAAAGCTTGAAAGTAACAAGCAGCCACATGTGTTTCACCCCAAAATATATGAAAGCGGTAAAAGAGGGGTCTATGTACTCACTTGATAATGCATAGTAGTCTTGAGATAACAATCAAATAACGCTAGAAGGATCATGGAATCAATCGGAACCTAATATAGGTAACTATGTTAATAAACCAGACCTAAATCGGAAGATCGGATAGAATGAGGTTTCGTAAACCAAATGAGTGTTGGAACTCATATAATGTGGTTTAACAAAGCCTACATTCTAAATCAGAACCTATCCTAAGTGCTTATGACCCGTTTAGGTAGCTTACGTTACTTTAACGTGTCACACCCCGACCACGTAAAACAACGAAACGTGGCGGAAACGTTCGGGGAGTGTTGTAACAGAATTAATTGTTTCACAACCATGGTAATTAAAGTTACGTTTTATTTATCAATCAAGAGAGTTACTTTGTCTTAAACAAGAAACAAAGAGTACGTAACATAATTTAACTAGTTCTTGCTTTGTTTTAAGTCACTAAGGCACAGGTCCGCCTAAGTGTGTCTCGATCATCCTATGCAACAGCTCCTGAAAACACATGTGAAAATAGGTACGTCAGCATAAAAATGCCTGTGAGATACATAGGTTTTGTGAAATTAGGAATCGTGACTTGAGTTTAAAGAAACTGTTTAATAATAAAAAGAAAGTAGCCATGAATCTTGTTGAGTGTTCCCTTTCATAAATCATTTGAAAAGTGATAAATAAACCAAATGAGATATATGTGTAAAAGAATAATGTACGGTTAAGTGAATAACCATATAAAATGGGTTTGTATAAGTTAAGTTATTTGTAAAACGATGTTTATGTGAAGATTGTATTGTAGATGTAATATGTCTAAACTGAAATGGTTTAAATAACGCTACGATATGTAATACCATAAAAGCATTTATATATATAGGAAGTACCAGCGGCGTATCCACCATGTTTTTATCGTATTACACGTCGCCTCGTTACTTAAATCACTTACCCAAACAATCACCAATATGGAATGTTTAACAATTGTAGAAATGTTTATGTATGGTCAAATACGGTTCACACGGTTCAACAGTTACAAACGGTTCATATAATCAAATGGTTACAACGGTTCACATACGGTTCAAAATGTAATATAATGTGTTCATATGCTGGATGAGCATATGCAACAAAATGCAATGTAAAACAATGTGTCCGTATGTTGAGAAAACATATGCAACTAATGTAATGTAAATCAATGTGCTAACATGCTCAGTCAACATACATAGCAGAAATGTAAAGTAAAACAATGTACTAAGTATGCTAAGTAAACATACATAGCGAAACAATGTAATGTAAATCATGTACTATAATTGTACTAATGAACATAGCAAGTATATGATGTGAAAACATGGAAAGCACGAAAGTAATAAGTAGGCACATGTGTTTCACCCCAAAACAGTTTGAAAACAGGAAAAAAGGGGTCTATGTACTCACTTGAGATTGCTTAGTAGTCCTTGAGTAACAACCAAACAATGCTAGAGATCACGGAAATCAAACGGTACCTAATATAGGTAACTATGTTAATAAACAGGACCTAAATCGGAGGATCGGATAGAATGAGGGTTCGTAAACCAAACGAGTGTGGGAACTCATGTAATATGGTTTAACAAAGCCTACATACTAAAATGAAACCTAACCTAAGTGCTTACGACCCATTACGACCCGTTTAGGTAGCTTATGCTACTTTAACGCGTCGTTCGCGTAAAATGCGTTCGGAATGCCTAACTAGACCTATGATAAGTAAAATATGCCTTAACATGTCTAATATTTTTTCTAAATTAGTTTAGATATCAAAAATTATGTTACATAGGCTTAAAATGAATTTTGGCGTAAAAAGAACATTTTGGTAATTTACCTAAGGCATATAAACTACCTATCATGCGTCTAATCAAACCTAAGTGACCGTAAGGTATAACCTCGGAAGGTTATTCCCTATGCTACTATGGTCACTTAACATGTTTGGTCGGATCCAAATGATCGACCAAACGGGTCGTGTTCGAAAGTCTAAGCGGGTGTTTAGTCCGCTTGACTTTCTGCTCCACACATGCACTAATCTAAAAAAATGACGAGCTAAACATTCTAGAACATGTTTAGTTAAGTTCGCAAACAGGTTTTGATATCAAAACAAACAGTTTTGATATCCTAGAGTAGTTTGGTTACAAAATGCGCGAGAAAACGCATTTTGGCCGAAACTACGACTCGTCACTGAGCCTAGATAACGTGGTAATCAGTAGGTATAGTCACTAGGGACTATAACCATCATGATTACGCTCATGTTATGAAGTTTAAACGAACTTTGCATTGACCATAAACTGGTCAAAGTAGAAAGTCAAACGCGGTTTGACTTTAACGATAAAAACGAACGAAAAGGACGAAAGAATACTTACAGAAGGTCCCCGCAAGCTCTTGATCCGATTTACTCTCAGGTATGAAGCATAAACTTCAACTTAGAGAGCCAAAATCATATTTAAGTGTGAGTTTGCAAGGAAATGAAGGTGGGTATTTATAGGAATTCAAGAACCGTTAAGATCGTTCATCGAAAACTGAGCTTTGATCTAGACCTTACATGTGTGCCCATGGTTTTCTAAAACCATGGGAGCCCCTAATAATGGACTAGGTTCATTGAATACCAGCCCATGGTTTTGCAAAACCATGGGTTAAAACCATCAACACTTCAAAATGGACTAGGTTCATTGAATCTGGTCAGAAATTTCAAAAATGGTCCCTGCACTTGTAAAACTTGATTTTTTTGCACTTTTAAGCCCCGTTAACCCCATTTCAAGGCTCTAAAATAAATTTAAAGTATAGGGAACTCAAAACATGCTCAAAAGTATCTCGGATGTCGGTTCGTTTGGCCGTACGGTTGCGTTGTTCGGTTAATTACGACGGAAGTCGTAACGGACGCAAAAACGATCCAAATTGCGCGACGAATGGATTTTTCTCATGCCAAACACTAAAATAAAATATTTTAGTGCTGACATAAATTTTTGGATGTCCGGATGTATTCAGAATGTATGTTATGCGCGAAAATGCAAACTTATTCACTTTTTGACGCTTTTAGTCCATGAATGACCCAAAAGTTTATTTTAGCACACCAAACCCCTCAAAGCCTATTTCTAAGCTATGTAAAGGATATTTAGGGTATGTTTAACTTATGGTCATGTTCCAGAATGTTCGTTATAGTTCAAATTAGCATGCTTTCGCAGTTTGTCAAATTTAGTCCCTGTAAGCGAATTAACTTGATTTTGCCATACCAAAGCCTTCAAAACTTATTTCTATGTTATGTAAAGCTTATTTAAGGTATGTTAAGCATATGTTGATGTTCCGGAGTATTTTTCGCGTTAAACTGATTACGTTTACGCACCAGTTTGCGTATAACTCTTCAGAAAGCGATTTAAAGCTTGAAATCGAACAAGAATTGATATGTGCAAAAGATACACATATTTATACCAATCCCAAGTATGAAATACAATATTTCATTGGTTTGGTATTTGTTTGATGGTCACAGTGACACAGGTGTCACAGTCTCCCCTACTTTAGGAAATTTCGTCTCGAAATTTATTCGTAGGAGTCTGTCTGTGACCTTGTGTCAAATAATCCACCAGAGATATGCAAGGAATAATCCTGTCATTTCCATAACGAACATTCTTCAGAAATGAAAATGAACGGACGGAGTCATTTTCCTCACCGAGTATTCTTCAGAAGCGGAAATGAAGGATTATACAACTGATATTCATTTCCTCAACGGACAATCTTTAGAAACGAAAATGAACAGACGGAGTTATCTTCAACGGTTGCTTCCTCAGAAATGGAAATGAAAAGGATAAACAAACGGATATTCATTTCCTCAACGGGTAATCTTCAGAAACGAAAGTGAACAGACGGAGTCATTTTCAACGGTTGTTTCATCAGAGTTGGAAATGCATGATTAAACAAATGGATATTCATTTCCTCAACGGATAATCTTCAGAAACGAAAGTGAACAGACGGAGTCATTTTCAACGGTTGCTTCATCAGAGTTGGAAATGAAGGATTACACAAACGGATATTCATTTCCTCAACGGAAAATCTTTAGAAATGAAAATGAACAGACGGAGTCATTTTCAACGGTTGCTTCATCAGGGTTGGAAATGAATTGTGTTAACTCTAGATACATGACAGAACTTGCTGTGATTTCTGTGCACAAAATTCCATAATTATGTATGCATCCATAGTTATGTAATTCCTTGCACAGTCCGCACAGTTTGTTTTGTAATGTTTTGGGGAAGAAACTCAATCTTGTGATGAGGGTGACTAGACTACCATAGGGTCCTTTTAATTAGATCGACAGATGACCTTTTTAATTAGGCCTCCAAGGAGTCCTTTCAGCTATATCATCACATGATATTCCTAACCAGATTTTTGGATCAATCTGTTTAACTAGACCACTCAAGGGGTCTAATTATGGAGTAGTACTTTATAATCCAAGGGACTTAACTACTACGTAGAAGTCCATTAAGGATTTTAGGTAGTACCTTTGGGTATCCTACTATGAATCCCTTATACGAAAATATGGAAGATTCTACGAGGATTTGGATAAGTTAATTTGGATCACACAAAAACATAAAAGGGAACACATAAGCACATAATCACATAATTGTTTTCTTGGTTATTAATTGTTATTAACTTGGCGTCGATTTGAACATGGGTATTCAAGGCATACCAGGAACCCATTTGATGGACTTCAACGTCCTCAAGCATCTATCTGAAAAGATAGGATGATCTTCTAAAAAAAAAAATCGATTTTTGATTACAAGGAATCACCACATTCGAATTAAGGTATACAACAATTAAGGACTTACAGGAATATCCTTAGGTACCCCATTAAGGAGTGGGTATTCGTCCAGAGTTGTAACTTGCGCCTTGTACTTCGTTTTCCTTGGAAGAAACGGGTACTTAGGATTTTCGTGGAAAACGCAAGAGATCATAAAGTGGAAGAATTTTTGGGGTAGTCTGTTCTTCAAGGGATACGGCTCCTTGATTGTCGGTATTGTAGGGGATATGTTGTTTACACATGCAACCACATCAATATTTGTATATTGCATTGTAAAATAAAAGCTTTATTTATAAACAATGATAACAACTGTTTCATGGACCTTGACAACAAAAGAAAATAATACATAAGACGTGATTATTTCTAAACAGTGTTGTCTTCCATTCAGCCAAATGCTCATCCCTGCACTGGATTCGCATTAGCAAGTTTTGGGCAGTTTCTTCGAAAATGGCCCATCTCGCCACAGTTGAAGCAAGAACCTGGTGGAAAACGACCTTGAGCAGGATTGTTATTAACTTGATTTGGTGTAGCTGCTGTTGGGCAAACCCTCGCCTTATGACCTATAAGTCCACAAACCTGGCATGTGCTGTAACATCTGTGCTTGTAATCATTGTGAACAGTTCAATTATCAATAAAACAATGTTATCTGATCCCAATGTTTGTTTGGTTATGTTTTACATTTTTCATGTTTTGACTTTTATTCAATTTCAAACTCTATATCACTTTCTGGAGAGTTATACGCAAACTGGTGCGTAAACGTAATCAGTTTAATACGAAAAATACTCTGGAACATCAACATATACTTAACATACCTTAAATAACCCTTACATAACTTAGAAATAAGTTTTGAAGGCTTTGGTATGGCAAAAACAAGTTAATTCGCTTACAGGGACTAAACTTGACAAACTACGAAAGTATGCCAATTTGAACAGTAACGAACATTCTGGAACATGACCATAAGTTAAAAATGCCATAAATATCCTCTACATAGCTTAGAAATAGGCTTTGAGGTGTTCGGTGTGCTAAAATAAACTTTTGGGACATTCAGGGACTAAAAGCGTCAAAAAGTGCACAAGTTTACACTTTCAGGCATAACTTACGTTCTGAATACATCCAGACATCCAAAAATTTATGTAAGCACTAAAATCTTTTATTTTAGTGTTTAGGCTTGAGAAAAATCCATTCGTCGCGTCATTTGGATCGTTTTTCGCGCTTATGCGCATTCCGTCGTAATTAAGCGAACATCGCAATCGTACGGCCAAATGAACCGACATCTGAGATATTTTTGAGCACATTTTAAGTTCCCTATACTTTAACTTCATTTTAGAGCTTTGAAATGGGGTTAACGGGGCTTAAACGTGTCAAAAAAACGCATCGAAAACCAAGTTTTGAGGTTGCAGGGACTGAAACTGTAAATCTGCCAAACTAGGTCCGTAAGCAGGGGCCAGATGCAGCAAAACGTTTTTTTTCAGCTTTTAACAGCCCTTAACACTCTCCAAAGGCCAAGTGCCAAGTGTCAAACTCTTATGGTGGATGGCAAATGAGTTACCACAACTTTCCAACAAGTGTACGGCTTAGATCGTGCCCCCTTTTCCAAGAAATGATCCTAACGGTGAACCGAAAACTATAAATACCCACCTCCACCCTTCACTTTTCCTCACAAGATTCTGATCTAATGTGCTCTAAGTTGAAACCTTTGTTTCATACCTGAGCTATTTTGATCTAGATTAGCATTCGGGGACCCTTCGTAAGTGTTCCTTCGTTCTTTTATTTCTTTTCGAGTCCGAAAGTCAAACTTTGTTTGACTTTCTGCATTGACCAGTTTATGGTCAATGCGAAGTTCGTTTGAACTTCGCAACGTGATTGTAATCACGATGGTTATAGTCCCTTGTGACTATGCCTACTGATTACCACGTTGTCTAGGGTCGTAAGGGTAAGCGATCTGATAAATCGCTTATACCTTCGAGCCCGACCCATTTGGTCGATCATTAGGATCCGAACAAACACATTAGGTGACCATATTATATAGGGAATAACCTTCCGAGGTTATACCTTATGGTCGCTTCGTTTAAGTAGTTGTATGATAGGTAGTTTATATGCCTTAGGTAAATTACCAAAATGCCCTTTTGACGCCAAAATTCATTTTAAGCATATGTAACATAAATTTTGGTATCTAAGCTATTTTGGTAACAATATTAGATATGTTAAGGCATATTTTACTTGTCATAGGACTAGTTAGGCGGTCCGAACGCGTTTCACGCGAGCGACGCGTTAAAGTAGCATAAGCTACCTAAACGGGTCGTAATGGGTCGTAAGCACTTATGTTAGGTTTCATTTAGTATGTAGGCTTTGTTAAACCATATTACATGAGTCTCCATACTCGTTTGGTTTACGAACCCGCATTCTATCCGATCTTCCGATATAGGTCCGGTTTATTAACATAGTTACCTATATTAGGTGCCGTTTGATTCCGTGATCTCTAGCATTGCTTGGTGGTTATCTTAGGACTTCTGAGCAATATCAAGTGAGTACATAGAACCCCATCTTTTAAATGTTTTCAAGGTGTTTATGTGAGTACATAGACCCCACTTTTACTGTTTTCCAAACTGTTTTGGGGTGAAACACATGTGCCTACTTGTTACTTTCATGCTTTCCATGTTTTCACATCATATACTTGCTATGTTCGTTAGTACATTATAGTACATGTTTTACATTACATTTCATGCTATGTATACCCATTGTGTGCGTACTTAGTACATTGTTTTACATTACATTTCATGCTATGTATGCCCATTGTGTGCGTACTTAGTACATTGCTTTACATTACATTTCATGCTATGTATGCCCATTGTGTGCGTACTTAGTACAGTTGTTTTCATCACATGCTTACATTTTGGTATGACATTTGGGTTGTTTAACATGGAACAATACATTCATTAACATTAGCTACGCCATTCGTTAGTAGGTAGTGGTACCATAGGAATTGACAACTCCCGTTCCTGAAATCCTGGGTTTGTTTGGATTGGAAGGAATGACCGAATTCGATATACATAACTTAGATAAACCTTTAATTTGTTTAAGGGTTTATCGCCACAGTCTCAAGGCTTGGATGTATGCATTTTCACAATACCGCATAGATGTTTATATCAGTACAGCATGCATTTGTTCCACAAAACATAACTTTGATTTAAACCATGTTTTACTTCAATACCTTGTTTTTGTGCATTTTTACATATGGTTTAGTTGATATATTTCACATACCATACATGACATTTTTGGATACACATTACATGATTTACATTAGACATAAACACTTTGACATTGATATACACAATTCATGATTTGCTTTAAACACAGACATTTGATATGGTTTACACAATAACATTTTGACATTTGATTATACATAAACAATTTACATTGGTGGTTTGGTTTGAGTAAGTGATTTAAGTAACGAGGCGTGTGTAATATGATACAAGCATGGTGGATACGCCGCTGGTACTTCCTATATATAAGTGTTTGTATGGTATTACATATCGTAGCGTTATTTAAATCATTTCAATTTATAACACATGACATTTTATACAAATAACATACTTTTTACAAGACATTGTTTACAAACAACTTATCTTACACAAACTCATTTTTTTCATGGTTAATCATTTATCCTTACATTTATTTATACATATCATCTGATCTTATCGTTTTTCAAATGATTTATAAGACAAAGCAAATTACAAGGTTCATGACTAAACATTTTCTTAAACACAAGTCATGAATCATATTTTTACAAAACCTATGTATCTCACAGGCATTTTTATGCTGACGTACCTATTTTCACATGTGTTTTCAGGAGCTTTTCCATAGGATGATGATCGTGACACTAGGGCGGACCTGTGCCTTAGAGACATAAAATGAAGATAAACTAGTTTAATTATGTTATGAACTCTTTATTTCCTGTTTA
Organism: Helianthus tuberosus; assembly: GCA_030545235.1. NCBI lineage: Eukaryota > Viridiplantae > Streptophyta > Magnoliopsida > Asterales > Asteraceae > Helianthus > Helianthus tuberosus. Next base: position 149,061,161 of record CM060372.1, read on the forward strand.
AAGACAATGAAACTCTTATGTTGATAAATAAAATACAACTTTGAATGCCATGGTTATGAAACAATTAATTCTGTTACAACACTCCCTGACGTTTCCGCCACGTTTTGTATGTTCTACGTGGTCGGGGTGTGACAGAAGAGTTGGTATCAGAGCCAGTGGTTATAGGGAATTAGGTTATTAGTAATTCTTTGACCTAGACTATAACCTTTCTAGGACCCTAACACAAGTTATCTTGTGTTTAGATCTTAAAACATGCACATCACCTATCCTTAGGTGATTATCAAAACAAAAACCAAATTTTCTGAAACGATTTTTGAAAAACAATCATCTGTTTTGAATGATTTATTACAAGGTTTTGAACCCTCTATTGTAAGGTTTTGAACCCTCTGTTATATGGTTTTGAACCCTTCCAGTTTGGTTTTTGGCCTTGTGCCTTCAAATTTTCAAAATCTTGTCAAAGTTTTGGGTTCTAAATAGTGTGAACATGTGCAAACTGGAAGAGTGAATGCCTGTATTCTGGGTTTTCTGTCTAGGCAAGCACTTCGTATATATCTCATCAGACGCGAGACCAGTTGTGCTTACCTGGGAATTCTTGGGATGAGTGTTCACTTATAGGCGAGCATGTCTTCGCGAAACATTATTTTTGATCCATTTACTTTGATTAGTCATTGTGTGTCGTTTGTTTGCTTGGTAATGTGGACAAATGACCACCATCTTTTCTTTTGTTAATTTTGTTTCATCTCATTCTCTCCATCCAATCATCTCACTCGTTTCCTTTCATGTTTTCCTCTTTTAGAATGCCTCCTCGACGCGAAAACTAGATAGCGACTGCCGAACTGGCAGAAATCATTGCGCAGCAGATGGCTGCTCAATTTCCAAACCTCTTTGCTCAATGGAACCAAGCCAACAACAACAACAATGCTCCATGCAAATACAAGGATTTTAACTCGGCTAAACCACTCAAGTTTAGTGGTTCTGAAGGAGCGACTGGGCTTCTTCAATGGTTCGAGAGCATTGAGAATACTTTCCGTTATGTTCAGTGTCCTGGCAATCGCAAGGTCGAGTTTTCTTCGAGTGTGTTTCAGAAGAGGGCTCTCACATGGTGGAACGGGGTTATGAGAGATCGTGGTGCAGAAGTTGCTCTAGCACAGACATGGGCTGAACTTAGAGCTCTTATGATGAGGGAATTTTGTCCTCGTCATGAACAGCGAGCTTTGGAGAGAGAGTTCGATGATTTGAAGCAAGATAGTGGTGAGCACAGGGCGTATACTGATAGATTTGAGGAGTTAAGTCTGCTTTGCCCGACTATGGTTACCCCACTCGACAAGGCTATCGAAAGGTACATCGACGGCCTACCTGACTCGGTACAAGACATCATTACTGGTAGTAACCCTACCACACTCCGTCAGGCTATCGAGTTAGCAGCGACATTGACTGAGTCGCAGATTCGGAAGAATAAGTTACACAGGAAGGGTGACAAGGGCAAGAAACAGTCGGCTGACAAGGAAGATAGCAAGAAAGGTCAAAACAAGAATGGAAAGAATTCGGGGTCTTCGAGAGGGTCAAGGAAGCGTAAGGCTTCCCAAAATTTTGCTGTCACTGCCCAAGCTAACCAGGCAGCTCCCAACCAACCCGCACAGCCTCCAGCGAAGAAACCCTACTCAGGGAATGCACCTTTGTGCAATAGATGCAACAGTCACCATCAGCCGCAACATCAGTGCCGTTTCTGTACTAACTGTGGGAAGTCAGGTCACCTTGCTGATGTTTGTCGATTTGCTCAGAATCGGGCAATTCAGAACCCGGCTCAACAAGTTGCTCAGCCTCCTGCTCAACAACAGGGCCAAGCTGCACGACCACACTACCCACCGGGTGCTTGTTATAACTGTGGGGATCTGACCCACTACCGTAACCAGTGCCCAAGATTGGTGAATGCAAACCAGAATCAGGCTCAGGCTCGAGGGCGAGCTTTTAACTTGAATGCCCAAGAGGCGCAGGCGGACGATAATGTGGTGAACGGTACGTTCTTTATTAATAATCAGCCTGCATCTGTTCTTTTTATACGGGTGCCGATAAGAGTTTTGTGTCATTGTCTTTTGAGCCAATGCTTCGCGTGTCTAGAACGAAACTAGGAAAACCCTTGACAGTAGAAGTTGCTAGTGGTGAACCCATTGTTCTTGATTCTGTTCTTCACAACTGCCAATTGAACCTTAACAACCATCTTTTTTCCTATCAACCTCACGCCTATGCAACTTGGAAACTTCGACGTCATTGTGGGTATGGATTGGTTAGCCAAACATCACGCAGAGATAGTTTGTTCTGAGAAGATTGTTCGTGTGCCGTTTTCGACAGGCGAGATCCTACAGGTTCGTGGTGAGAAGCCTGCCGGTGGTCTCAAACTCATGTCTTGTTTTAAAGCTCGGAAATATCTGCGGAAGAACTATGTAGCCTTCTTAGCACATGTTACAGCAGATAAAGGCAAGGGTAAGTATATTTCAGATATTCCTGTCGTTCGGGATTATTCTGAAGTTTTCCCTGAAGAGTTACCTGGTCTACCCCCAGCACGCCAAGTCGAGTTCCGCATTGATCTCGTACCTGGTGCAAATCCCATTGCCAGAACTCCATACCGTCTTGCACCGTCTGAGATGCAAGAGTTGTCTAAGCAGCTTCAGGAACTCTCTGACAAAGGTTTTATCCGTCCTAGCTTTTCACCCTAGGGTGCTCCCGTTCTTTTTGTCAAGAAGAAGGATGGATCTTTTAGGATGTGTATCGATTATCGTGAGCTTAACAAGCTTACCATCAAGAATCGATATCCCCTACCGCGCATAGAAGACCTCTTTGATCAGTTACAGGGTGCTTCTTATTTTTCGAAGATTGATCTACGTTCTGGGTATCATCAACTTCGGGTGCATGAAGAAGATATTCCCAAGACAGCGTTCCGTACTCGTTATGGGCATTATGAATTCACAGTCATGCCATTCGGTCTGACTAATGCTCCTGCTGTTTTCAGGACTTAATGAATAGGGTCTGCAAACCTTATTTGGATCAGTTCGTCATTGTTTTTATTGACGACATCTTGATTTATTCTAAGACGCGAGCTGATCACGAGCAACATCTTCGTCTTACTCTGGAACTCCTAAAGAAAGAGCAACTTTTCGCCAAATTCTCCAAGTGTGAATTCTGGCTTAAAGAGGTTCAATTCTTAGGACATATTGTCAACGAACGAGGCATTCATGTAGATCCCTCCAAGATCAGTGCGATTAAGGATTGGGATACGCCTACTACTCCTACTGAAGTTCGTTCTTTTCTTGGTCTAGCGGGTTATTACCGCCGCTTCATTGAAAACTTCTCAAAGATTGCAGTTCCTCTAACTGCTCTAACCCAGAAGAACAAACCCTTTGATTGGGGATTCAAGCAAGAGGAAGCTTTTCAACACTTGAAGCGGAAACTTTGTGACGCGCCTGTTCTAACTTTGCCTGAGGGCAATGATGATTTCGTCGTTTATTGCGATGCATCTAAATTGGGTCTTGGCTGTGTCCTGATGTAAAGGGACAAAGTCATAGCATACGCATCGAGGCAGTTGAAGATACATGAGAAGAACTACACCACTCATGATCTTGAGTTGGGTGCAGTTGTTTTCGCTCTAAAGATCTGGAGACACTATTTGTACGGTACAAAATGTGTGGTTTTCACAGACCATAAAAGTCTTCAGCATATCTTCAATCAGAAAGAACTCAACATGAGGCAACGACGTTGGGTCGAGCTTCTAAACGACTATGACTGCGAAATTCGCTACCATCCTGGTAAGGCGAATGTCGTAGCCGATGCATTGAGTCTTAAGGAACGTACTAAGCTTCATTGTGTTCGTGTTCAATCTGTTATTCAAGCTCGATCTGATATCCAAGCCCGTATTTCTCAGGCTCAACAATCTTGTGTTTCACAAGGTTTGATGGATAAAGAATTTCCCTATCACATAACTCCTGATCTGGAACTGAAGGACAAAGGATCGTATTACTTCATGGACCGTTTGTGGGTCCCAAGCCAAGAAAATCTTCGCACCTTGCTTATGGATGAAGCCCATAAATCGCGTTATTCCGTTCATCCTGGCTCAGATAAGATGTATAAGGATCTTCGTATTCACTATTGGTGGCCTGGTATGAAGAAAGACATTGCCTTATTTGTATCAAAATGCCTTACTTGTCTCAAAGTTAAGGCTGAACATCAACGTCCTTCGGGTTTATTGGTGCAACCAGAGATCCCAGTTTGGAAATGGGAAAACATTACTATGGATCTTGTTACCAAACTTCCACGCACAAAGAAAGGTCATGATGCCATCTGGGTAGTTGTTGATCGTCTTACTAAGTCAGCACATTTCTTGCCAATCCGTGAGGATTTTTCTGCTGACAAACTTGCTAAAATCTATGTGGATGAAATTATAGCTCGACATGGTGTTCCTTTGAACATCATTTCTGACAGAGATGCTCGTTTCACTTCTCATTTTTGGAGAACCATGCAATCTGCTATGGGGACCCAACTTAACCTTAGCACAGCTTATCATCCGCAAACGGATGGTCAATCTGAGAGAACAATCCAGACTCTGGAGGATATGCTTAGAGCTTGTGTGATCGATTTTGGTGGTAGTTGGGATTCACATCTTCAGTTAATTGAATTCTCCTACAACAACAGTTATCACACCAGCATCAAAATGGCTCCTTTCGAGGCTCTCTATGGTTGAAAATGTCGTTCACCAGTCTGCTGGAATGAGATCGGCGAGGCTCAGCTTACTGGACCTGCCCTTATTTTAGAGACAACTGACAAGATTAAGAAAGTTCGTGATAACCTTCAGACAGCTAGAAGCCGTCAAAAGAGTTACGCGGACCCGAAACGCAAGCCTTTGGAATTTCAAGTCGGTGATCGAGTATTACTTAAGGTCTCACCATGGAAAGGTGTGATCAGATTTGGAAAGAAAGGAAAACTTGCACCTAGATACGTTGGACCATTCAAGATCGTCGAAAGAATCGGAAAGGTAGCCTACAGACTTGAGTTACCTCCTGAACTTGGAAATGTTCATCCAACTTTTCACGTGTCCAATCTCAAGAGGTGTTTAGCTGATGAGAACCTCCACATACCACTTGACGAAATTCGTGTTGGTAAAACACTGAAATTTGTTGAGAAACCTGTGGAAATCATGGAACGTGAAGTCAAGTGGCTCAAACACAAGCGCATTCCTTTGGTCAAAGTTCGCTGGGAAGCTAAACGTGGACCCGAGTTTACTTGGGAATGCGAAGATCAAATGAAGGCGAAGTATCCGCATCTTTTCCCACGAGTTTCCTCTAAATAAATTTCGGGACGAAATTTCCACAAGTAGGGGAGGCTGTAAAATCTGTGCTTGTAATCATTGTGAACAGTTCAATTATCAATAAAACAATGTTATTTGATCCCAATGTTTGTTTGGTTATGTTTTACATTTTTCATGTTTTGACTTTTATTCAATTTCAAACTCTATATCACTTTCTAGAGAGTTATACGCAAACTGGTGCGTAAACGTAATCAGTTTAATGCGACAAATACTCTGGAACATCAACATATACTTAACATACCTTAAATAACCCTTACGTAACTTAGAAATAAGTTTTGAAGGCTTTGGTATGGCAAAAACAAGTTCATTCGCTTACAGGGACTAAACTTGACAAACTGCGAAAGTATGCCAATTTGAACAGTAACGAACATTCCGGAACATGACCATAAGTTAAACATGCCATAAATATCCTCTACATAGCTTAGAAATAGGCTTTGAGGTGTTCGGTGTGCTAAAATAAACTTTTGGGACATTCAGGGACTAAATGCGTCAAAAAGTGCACAAGTTTACACTTTCGCGCATAACTTACGTTCTGAATACATCCGGACATCCAAAAATTTACGTAAGCACTAAAATATTTTATTTTAGTGTTTAGGCTTGAGAAAAATCCATTCGTCGCGTCATTTGGATCGTTTTTCGCGCTTATGCGCATTCCGTCGTAATTAAGCGAACATCGCGATCGTACGGCCAAATGAACCGACATCTGAGATATTTTTGAGCACATTTTAAGTTCCCTATACTTTAACTTCATTTGAGAGCTTTGAAATGGAGTTAACGGGGCTTAAACATGTCAAAAAAACGCATCGAAAACCAAGTTTTGAGGTTGCAGGGACTGAAACTGTAAATCTGCCAAACTAGGTCCGTAAGCAGGGGCCAGATGCAGCAAAACATTTTTTTCAGCTTTTAACAGCCCTTAACACTCTCCAAAGGCCAAGTGCCAAGTGTCAAACTCTTATGGTGGATGGCAAATGAGTTACCACAACTTTCCAACAAGTGTACGGCTTAGATCGTGCCACCTTTTCCAAGAAATGATCCTAACGGTGAACCAAAAACTATAAATACCCACCTCCACCCTTCACTTTTCCTCACAAGAATCTAATCTAATGTGCTCTAAGTTGAAACCTTTGTTTCATACCTGAGCTATTTTGATCTAGATTTGCATTCGGGGACCCTTCGTAAGTGTTCCTTCGTTCTTTTATTTCTTTTCGAGTCCGAAAGTCAAACTTTGTTTGACTTTCTGCATTGACCAGTTTATGGTTAATGCGAAGTTCGTTTGAACTTCGCAACGTGATTGTAATCACGATGGTTATAGTCCCTTGTGACTATGCCTACTGATTACCACGTTGTCTAGGGTCGTAAGGGTAAGCGATCTGATAAATCGCTTATACCTTCGAGCCCGACCCATTTGGTCGATCATTAGGATCCGACCAAACACATTAGGTGACCATAGTATATAGGGAATAACCTCCCGAGGTTATACCTTATGGTCGCTTCGTTTAAGTAGTTGTATGATAGGTAGTTTATATGCCTTAGGTAAATTACCAAAATGCCCTTTTGACGCCAAAATTCATTTTAAGCATATGTAACATAAATTTTGGTATCTAAACTATTTTGGTAACAATACTAGATATGTAAAGGCATATTTTACTTGTCATAGGACTAGTTAGGCGGTCCGAACGCGTTTCACGCGAGCGACGCGTTAAAGTAGCATAAGCTACCTAAACGGGTCGTAATGGGTCGTAAGCACTTATGTTAGGTTTCATTTAGTATGTAGGCTTTGTTAAACCATATTACACGAGTCTCCATACTCGTTTGGTTTACGAACCCGCATTCTATTCGATCTTCCGATATAGGTCCGGTTTATTAACATAGTTACCTATATTAGGTGCCGTTTGATTCCGTGATCTCTAGCATTGCTTGGTGGTTATCTTAGGACTTCTGAGCAATATCAAGTGAGTACATAGAACCCCATCTTTTAAATGTTTTCAAGGTGTTTATGTGAGTACATAGACCCCTCTTTTACTGTTTTCCAAACTGTTTTGGGGTGAAACACATGTGCCTACTTGTTACTTTCATGCTTTCCACGTTTTCACATCATATACCTGCTATGTTCGTTAGTACATTATAGTACATGTTTTACATTACATTTCATGCTATGTATGCCCATTGTGTGCGTACTTAGTACATTGTTTTACATTACATTTCATGCTATGTATGCCCATTGTGTGCGTACTTAGTACATTGCTTTACATTACATTTCATGCTATGTATGCCCATTGTGTGCGTACTTAGTACAGTTGTTTTCATCACATGCTTACATTTTGGTATGACATTTGGGTTGTTTAACATGGAACAATACATTCATTAACATTAGCTACGCCATTCGTTAGTAGGTAGTGGTACCATAGGAATTGACAACTCCCGTTCCTGAAATCCTGGGTTTGTTTGGATTGGAAGGAATGACCGAATTCGATATACATAACTTAGATAAACCTTTAATTTGTTTAAGGGTTTATCGCCACAGTCTCAAGGCTTGGATGTATGCATTTTCACAATACCGCATAGATGTTTATATCAGTACAGCATGCATTTGTTCCACAAAACATAACTTTGATTTAAACCATGTTTTACTTCAATACCTTGTTTATGTTGAGAAAACATATGCAACTAATGTAATGTAAATCAATGTGCTAGCATGCTCAGTCAACATACATAGCAGAAATGTAAAGTAAAACAATGTACTAAGTATGCTAAGTAAACATACATAGCGAAACAATGTAATGTAAATCATGTACTATAATTGTACTAATGAAAATAGCAAGTATATGATGTGAAAACATGGAAAGCACGAAAGTAATAAGTAGGCACATGTGTTTCACCCCAAAACAGTTTGAAAACAGTAAAAGAGGGGTCTATGTACTCACTTGAGATTGCTTAGTAGTCCTTGAGTAACAACCAAACAATGCTACAGATCACGGAAATCAAACGGTACCTAATATAGGTAACTATGTTAATAAACAGGACCTAAATCGGAGGATCGGAGAGAATGAGGGTTCGTAAACCAAACGAGTATGGGAACTCATGTAATATGGTTTAACAAAGCCTACATACTAAAATGAAACCTAACCTAAGTGCTTACGACCCATTACGACCCGTTTAGGTAGATTATGCTACTTTAACGCGTCGTTCGCGTAAAATGCGTTCGGAATGCCTAACAAGCCATATGATAAGTAAAATATGCCTTAACATGTCTAATATTGTTGCAAAATTAGTTTAGATATCAAAAACTATGTTACATAGGCTTAAAATGAATTTTGGCGTAAAAAGAACATTTTGGTAATTTACCTAAGGCATATAAACTACCTATCATGCGTCTAATCAAACCAAAGTGACCATAAGGTATAACCTCGGAAGGTTATTCCCTACGCTACTATGGTCACTTAACATGTTTGGTCGGATCCTAATGATCGACCAAACGGGTCGTGTTCGAAAGTCTAAGCGGGTGTTTAGTCCGCTTGACTTTCGGCTCCACACAAGCACTAATCTAAAAAAAATGACGAGCTAAACATGCTAGAACATGTTTAGTTAAGTTAGAAAACAGTTTTTGATATCAAAACAAATGGTTTTGATATCCTAGAGTAGTTTGGTTACAAAATGCGCGAGAAAACGAATTTTGTCCGAAACTACGACTCGTCACTGAGCCTAGATAACGTGGTAATCAGTAGGTATAGTCACTAGGGACTATAACCATCGTGATTACGCTCATGTTATGAAGTTTAAACGAACTTTGCATTGACCATAAACTGGTCAAAGCAGAAAGTCAAACGCAGTTTGACTTTAACGATAAAAACGAACGAAAAGAACGAAAGAATACTTACAGAAGGTCCCCGCAAGCTCTTGATCCGATTTACTCTCAGGTATAAAGCATAAACTTCAACTTAGAGAGCCAAAATCATATTTAAGTGTGAGTTTGCAAGGAAATGAAGGTGGGTATTTATAGGAATTAAAGAACCGTTAAGATCGTTCATCGAAAACTGAGCTTTGATCTAGACCTTACATGTGTGCCCATGGTTTTCTAAAACCATGGGAGCCCCTAATAATGGACTAGGTTCATTGAATACCAGCCCATGGTTTTGCAAAACTATGGGTTAAAACCATCAACACTTCAAAATGGACTAGGTTCATTGAATCTGGTCAGAAATTTCAAAAATGGTCCCTGCACTTGTAAAACTTGATTTTTTTTCACTTTTAAGCCCCGTTAACCCCATTTCAAGGATCTAAAATAAATTTAAAGTATAGGGAACTCAAAACATGCTCAAAAGTATCTTGGATGTCGGTTCGTTTGGCCATACGGTTGCATTGTTCGGTTAATTACGACGGAAGTCGTAACGGACGCAAAAACGATCCAAATTGCGCGACGAATGGATTTTTCTCATGCCAAACACTAAAATAAAATATTTTAGTGCTGACATAAATTTTTGGATGTCCGGATGTATTCAGAATGTATGTTATGCGCGAAAATGCAAACTTATGCACTTTTTGACGCTTTTAGTCCCTGAATGACCCAAAAGTTTATTTTAGCACACCGAACCCCTCAAAGCCTATTTCTAAGCTATGTAAAGGATATTTAGGGTATGTTTAACTTATGGTTATGATCCAGAATGTTCGTTATAGTTCAAATTGGCATGCTTTCGCAGTTTGTCAAATTTAGTCCTTGTAAGCGAATTAACTTGATTTTGCCATACCAAAGCCTTCAAAACTTATTTCTAAGTTATGTAAAGGTTATTTAAGGTATGTTAAGCATATGTTGATGTTACGGAGTATTTTTTGCGTTAAACTGATTACGTTTACGCACCAGTTTGCGTATAACTCTCTAGAAAGCGATTTAAAGCTTGAAATCGAACAAGAATTGATATGTGCAAAAGATACACATATTTATACCAATCCCAAGTATGAAATACAATATTTCATTGGTTTGGTATTTGTTTGATGGTCACAGTGACACAGGTGTCACATAACGCGTCATTTGCGCAAAAGCGCAAACGAGTAGCCTAACTAGTCCTATGATAAGTATTATATGCCCTATCCTGTTTAAATATATTGCATAATCAGTTTAAGTGAAAAAATTTAGTTTACGCATGCTTAAAATGAAATTATGCGCAAAAAAGGCATTTTGGTCATTTTCCTAAGGCATATAAACTACCTATCATACAACTATTTAAACTAAGTGACCATAAGGTATAGCCTCGGAAGGTTATTCCCTATAAAACTATGGTCTCGAAATATGTTTTGTCGGATCCTTATGATCGGCGAAATGGGTCAGGTTCAAAAGTATAAGCGGTTGTTTAGACCGCTTTACTTACGACCTTAAGTAAGCACTAAACTCAAAGTAGGTATAGTCACAAGGGACTATAACCATCGTGATTACGCTCACGTTGAAAAGTTCAAACGAACATTTTGTTGACCAAACATGGTTAAAGCAGAAAGTCAAACACTGTTTAACTTTCATGCTTAAAATACATAAAAAGCATGAAAGAAGCTTACAAGAGGTCCAATGCTTGAAGATAGAACAAGAAAACTTGAAGAATGGGGCCTTCAACCAGAGGCATAGCCCCAATAAGCAGAAGAAGAAGAACATAATTCAGAAGTTGAGCAAGTTGAGAAATGAAATTGTTGGGTTTAAATAGATTTTCAAGAACCATTAAGATCATTCTTCATGTTTTGAGCTTTGATCCTAGCCATACAAGTGTGGCACATGGTTTTAAATACCATGGGAGTCCAAAAACCAGCCTAAAGTATGAGAAAACCATGTCCAAAACCCAGAGAATCAGCTGCTGATTGAGAAAAAACTAGTTTTCTGCAGATATGGAGTCAGTCGTGCCCCGCGTAGGACTCAGCTGAGTCTTACGCACCCCGCGAGCGCCTGAGGTTTCAGCAACAGTTTAAAAAATTACAGAAATGGTCCCTGCATGCATATAAGGCTATTTTTGACACGTTTAAGCCCTGTTAACCCATTTTCAAGGCTCTACAATGATGCTAAAGTATAGGGAACATGCAATATGCTTGAAAATATCCCGGATGTCGGTTCGTTTGGTCCTACAGCCTCGTTGTTCGGTTAATTAAAACGAAATACGAACGGACGCGAAAAACGATCCAAATTGCGCGACGAATGAAATTTTAGCATTCCTATCACCAAAGTAAAATATTTTAATGATTACAAAAATTTTTGGATATCCGGATATGTTCAGAACGTAAGATATGCGCGTAAATGCAAACTTATGTACTTTTTGACGCTTTTAGTCCCTGTTTGATCAAATAAGTTTATTTTCGCATACCGAACCCCTCAAAGCCTATTTCTAAGCTATGTAAAGGATATTTATGGTATGTTTAATTTATGATCATGTTGCGGAGTGTAGGTTATTATACAAATCGGCAGATTTTCACAGTTTCCTGCGATCGAATAAACTTGTTTTGCCATACCAAACCCTTTAAAACTTATTTAGAAGTTATGTAAAGTTATTTAAGGTATGTTAAGCATATTTTGATGTTTCAGAGTGTTTGTCGCGTTAAAATGATTACGTTTACGCATCAGTTTTCGTATAACTTTCCAGAAAGCGATATAAAGTTTGAAATTGAACAAAAATCAAAACGTGCAAAATGTCAAACATAAATAAACAATTATAGGGATCAAATCACATTGTTTTATTGATAATTGAAATATTCAGAGTTTATACAATAATTACAAGCACAGGTGTCACAGAACAATTCTTATTGTGTTAGAATACCCAAAGTAAAACAGGCATGGGTTGCATTATTCAATTAATTGAATTATGTGAATGTGTAGGTGCTCCTGAAGATAGCTGAATGTCAACACGAGGAGAGGAGTAGCCTGGCACGGGAGGCGAATCCCTGCGGTTAAATCCAGGGAGTGTTGGTTTGTTTTGTAAATAAATAAAACATAAATCTAAAACCCTAAAAATAGAAAAAAATCAAAATGAAATTTTTTTTTGTTTTTACTGTCAAAAATTAAAAATTTTAAAAATGTTGATGGAATACGCCGAAACCCTCACGGATGAACAAACATGATTAATTTCACAAGTGTTCAAAAACGGTTTTCAAACTGTTAAATATCAATGTGTTGTAAATCATGGGGGTGCTTTATGCAAAACAGAGCATGAAAAGCAGAAAATGGATGGCGACATGAAGCTATCTAAATCGGGTTGTCAAATTTTCTTAAATATTTTGGATTTTATGGGGTGTAAAAATTTTGAAAATACAAAAACAGTTGAAAATTTGAAAATTTGAAAAAGCCAAAAACATGAAAAAATGAAGAAGAGTTGTTGTGTAAAAAGAGGAAATGATAGTACATCAGTAGATAATCACAGCATGCTAAAGAATTGGAATGTCAAAATTTGATAAACGGTGTCACTAATGATATGCCTGTAGGTTTTTACACATTCAGTAGATTGATTTCGAGATATAAACATAAATCAATAACTTTCTTATCATGTGGGGAACATCTCTCGGATATATGGACATAGTACTCCGAAATTTCATTTGAGAGGTTGCCTGATTCTGTGATATTAGGTCTTTATACTTACTGATATCTGGGGTACTGTACTTGGTCTCTGATTTGGCATCAGCAATGGCCTAAACCTTGTATAATGCTCTTGTGCTTAAAGAATTCCCTCTGCATAAAAATTTAGAAAATATCGAAAGATATAAATCAAGTGCAGTTGTAAAGAAGATTCCTAAGTGGAACACACCTTTAAGTCAAGCCTTCATCTCTTTGACTGAACGGTAGTTCATACCTGAGCTCTCAAGGTCTCGCACTAACCCAGAGTACATATATCAATATAGTATATATTCACCTGGAACACTGAATCAAGGGAATCTTGATACGGGAGTATATTCTGAGGTGGTGCGAATAAGTTAAGCTCTTAAAACACTAAATCTCGTATCTTGAATCAATTGAAGTTTGTGTGAAAATTTAAATGGATCAGTATACTGACAATCTAAAAAGCTTTAAATGTCATACTTCTATGTCCAAAGGTAGGTTATCGATCGTGGGTGACCAAAAATCTTTCACTGTAAAATATTTGTGTTTTTCAGATGTTGAGTTAGATTACGATCCTGATAGCTAAGGCTAAGGGGGAGTCTGAAGAAAAGCTCCAGGCAAGGGGGAGCTTGCAGAGTTAGAATCAGGTATTGAACCTAAAAAGCAAGAAGCTTAACGAAAGGGGGAGCCTAGAGAGAGAGCCTAGTGAAAGGGGGAGTTGAATCAGAACGCAGATTCAAAAGGAGATTGTTAGAGCAATGGGGAGTCTGTGGTGCTGAAGATGTCAAAGCTTCATGAAGACTAAGACAGAGAAGATAGAAAACTATGAGATTGACTACAGCAATATCCAAGGGGGAGTCTGTGAGTGCAGTATGTCTATCACTTCCATCAATCACGTATAGTAACTGAGAAATGTTCAAGACATGGTTTAGAATTGCAAATATTTAGATATGGTACATACTTTGTTAAGGTGTCCATCCTTGATTAAGTGTCCATCCTTAGATATAAGTCCATCCTCACGAATGGACATGCTAGTTGGAGAGGATGGACATGGTCTATAAATAGGAGGTTGTCTTGTTCATTTTAGAACTTTTGCCCACTTGAAAGAGAACCTGTGGGAGATTGATTCAAGGTGTTGTAATTTTCATATTAATCAATAGAATCAAAATTATAATTACGTTCTTGTGTCTGATCCACTCACGTACACGGATTTCGCACGTGATACGTGATCTACGCAGTCATCGGTGTTACGAATTCCATCCGGAAATGAACAAAATATTTAGCAAAGTCTTCAAGCTCTATGACTTTGTTAAGCCCATCTGATAACAGACATTGGTATCTCCTGTCACCTAACCCTTTACTTTCTTCTCTGGTTATAACCTCTGCTTGTTTTGCTTTCAACTTCAAGAATTTATCTAAGTTCTGAGGTTGTCTGAAGCCATAGAGAGATGGGAAGGTTCTTTTGGATGGATCCTCTATCTTATAAAAAGATTCCATTTCACTATGAACTGCAAGCAGTTCTAGAGGATATTGAGTAGCCAATAGGATGACAGATGGCATGTAACCAGTGGGTGGATGGTTAAGTGGGTTTGTAAATGGAGATGATGAGGGTGAAGTGTTTTGAACGGGAGCAGATGATAAAGGGATTGGTGCTGGAATCTCCTTATCATCATCATGCACAACAAATTTCCTTTTGCGTGCATAAGCAATTTTGGGTGGTAGGGGAGTTTTTGATGAAGAAGGTGGTTTATGTTAAGAAGGTGATTGTGAAGGGAATCTTTGGGGTGTTGGTGGTGGTTGTGTTGATGGGGGTGGATCGAAATGAATGGAAGGAGTAGATTGGCTAACAGCTGTTGAAACCACTGGTGTTTCTACAACTGTTAGCCGAACATCTGCTGATGCCTATGTTGCATCAACATCCGTTGGTTTAGTGGAAGATGCTGGTGGTGAAGCTATTTTCTGCTTCTTTTGTGGATGTTTTTGAGTTGAAGGTTTGGGTTTGGTTGCAGCAGAAGATACATGCCTTTTAGGAGCAGCAGATGTTTCGGGAAATGTGGCTATTGGTGGTCTGTTATTTCTAAAAGACTTCGTTCTTTTAGAAGTTCCAATGTTTTCTCTTTTCATCTTTTCCTCGAGTTCTTTCTTCCAATTATAGGCTTTGCTCTGTTGTGTATCACGCTTCTTCTGCTTTGCTAAAATCTCCTTATCAGTTTGGATATTGAGAGTCTCATCAATTCCGTTTTTCTTTCCAACATCTGATTTTTTAGAAGATTTTGCAGAAGATTCTCTGACCGACCCTGGCTTTTGTTTTTCATAGCCCTTTGGTTTCACTTTAGGTGTCACACCCCGACCGCGTAAAACAACAAACCGCGGCGGAAACATCGGGGCGTGTCGTAACAGAATAAATTGTTTCATAACCATGGCATACAAAGTTGTATTTTATTTATTAAACAAGGGTGTTACATTGTCTTGAACAGTAAACAAGAGAGTTTATAACATAATTAAACATAGTCTAGCTTCATTTTAAGTCTCTAAGGCACAGGTCCGCCTTAGTGTCATGATCAACATCCTACGGAAAAGCTCCTGAAAACACATGTGAAAATAGGTACGTCAGCATAAAAATGCCTGTGAGATACATAGGTTTGTGAAAATAGGATTCATGACTTGTATTTGAGAAAATGTTTAGTCATGAACCTTGTAATTTGCTTTGTATTGTAAATCAATTGAAAAAAAACGATAAGATCAGTTGATATGTGTAAGTAAATGTAAGGTTAAATGTATAACCAAGTAAAATGAATTGTATAAAATAAACTGTTTTGTAAAACAATGTCTTATGAAAAGTATGTTATGTGTATAAAATGTAATATGTATCAAACTGAAATGATTCAAATAACGTTACGCTATGTAATATTATACAAACACTTATATATAGGAAGTACCAGCGGCGTATCCACCATGTTTGTATCATATTGCACACGTTTCGTTACTTAATCACTTAATCAAACCAAACCATCAAGATGTAAAATGTTCATGTACAAACCAATTGTCAAGTGTTATTGTGTAAACCATATCAAAATGTGTATGTCCAATGTAAACCACCAATGTGTATATCAATGTCAAATGTTTATGTTCAATGTAGATCATGTAATATGTAACCAAAATGTCATGTATGGTAATTGAAATGTATCAACTAAACCATATGTAAAATGCACAACAACAAGGTATTGAAGTAAAACACAGTTTAAATCAAAGTCATGTTTTGTGTAACAAATGCATGCTATACTGATACAAACATTTATGCGGTATTGTTAAAATGCATACATCCAAGCCTTGAGACTGTGGCGATAAACCCTTAAACAAATTAAAGGTTTATCTAAGTTATGTATATCGAATTCGGTCATTCCTTTCATCCCCTTTCCCTGGGATGTCCGGAACGGGAGTTGTCAATTCCTATGGTACCACTACCTACTAACGAATGGCATGATCAATGTTAATGAATGTATTGTCCCATGTTAAACAAACCAAATGTTATACCAAAAATGGAAGCATGTGATGCACTAAGTATGTAATCAAATGAACATACGTAGCGTGAAAAAATGTAATGTAAAACAATGTACTAAGTAATGCACACAATGGGCACACCTAGCATGAAATGTAATGTAAAACGATGTACTAAGTAATGCACACAATGGGCACACCTAGCATGAAAAGTAATGTAAAACAATGTACCAAGTAATGCACACAATGGGCACACCTAGCATGAAATGTAATGTAAAACGATGTACTAAGTAATGCACACAATGGGCACACCTAGCATGAAATGTAATGAAATCATGTACTATAATGTACTAACAAACATAGCCAGTATATGATGTGAAAACATGAAAGCATGAAAGTAACAAGTAGGCACATGTGTTCCACCCCAAAACAGTTTGGAAAACAGTAAAAGAGGGGTCTATGTACTCACTTGAGATTGCTCAGATGTCTAAAGATAACCACCAAGCAATGATATAGATCACGGAATCAAATGGCACCTAATATAGGTAACTATGTTAATAACCGGACCTAAATCGGAAGATTAGGTAGCATGAGGGTTTGTAAACCAAACGAGTATGGAGACTCGTGTAGTACGGTTCAACAAAGCCTACACACTAATTGAAACCTAACATAATTGTTTACGACCCATTACGACCCGTTTAGGAAGATTATGCTACTTTAACGCGTCGTTCGCGTGAAACGCGTTCGGACCGCCTAACTAGTCCTATGACAAGTGTTATATGCCTAAACATGTTACATAATCAGTTATGTGACAAAAGTTTAGGTTACATATGCTTAATTACCAATTATACATGAAAAGGGTATTCTGGTAATTTACCTAAGGCATATAAACTACCTATCATACAACTACTTAAACGATGTGACCATAGGGTATAACCTCGGAAGGTTATTCCCTACACTATGGTCACCTAATGTATTTGGTCGGATCCTAATGATCGACCAAACTGGGTCGGGTTCGAAGGTATAAGCGATGGATCAGATCGCTTACCCTACGACCCTAGACAACGTGGTAATCAGTAGGCATAGTCCCAAGGGACTATGACCATCGTGATTACAATCACGTTACGAAGTTCAATCGAACTTCGCATTGACCATTACTGGTCAACGCTGAAAGTCAAACAAAGTTTGACTTTCTGACTCGAAAAGCAGTAAAAATAAGGAAAAGAACGAAAGAATACTTACGAAGGGTCCCCGAATGCTAATCGTGATCAAAATAACTCAGGTATGAAACAATGGTTTCAACTTAGAGTCAAATAGATCAGATTCTAGTGGGTTTTGAGGTAATGGGGGTGGGGTATTTATAGTTTTCGGTCCACCGTTATGATCGTTTGTTGAATATCGTGCCTTAATCGTAACCGTACAAGTGTCGGAAAGTTGTGGTGGCTTAAATTGGTCCTTATCAGCTGAAATGTCAAGTGGTGAGTGTGTGGTTGTGTTTAAAACAGCTGGAAGTTGCTGACTGTTCGTTCTAATCTGATCAGACAGGCGGACGCGGCCCGCTTTAGGATCAGGGAAAACTCAGGCGGGCCGCCTGAGACTTCTGATCAGCAAACATGTTTGATAATTGACAGTTTCAGTCCCTGAACGTGTTTAAGGCCATTCCCGACTCTTCTAAGGCCCGTAAAGCCAACTTTAAGGCCCTAAAATGTTTCCTAAACATTGTGGACATGAAACATGCTCAAAAATATGCCGGGTGATGGTTCGTTTGGTCGTACGAACGCGATGTTCGCTTAATTACGACGGAATGCGCATAAGCGCGAAAAACGATCCAAATGACGCGACGAATGGATTTTTCTTAAGGCGAACACTAAAATATAATATAGTCATTCTCACATAAATTTTTGGATGTCCGGATGTATTCAGAACGTAAGTTATGCGCGAAAATGCAAACTTGTGCACTTTTTGACACTTTTAGTCCCTGAATGACCCAAAAGTTTATTTTAGCACACCGAACCCCTCAAAGCCTATTTCTAAGCTATGTAAAGGATATTTAAGGTGTGTTTAACTTATGGTTATGTTCCGTAATGTTCGTTACAGTTCAAATTGGCATACTTTCGCAGTTTGTCATATTTAGTCCCTGTAAACGAATTTACTTGTTTTTGCCATACCAAAGCCTTCAAAACTTATTTCTAAGTTATGTAAAGGTTATTTAAGGTATGTTGAGTATATGTTGATGTTCCAGAGTATTTCTCGCATTAAACTGAGTACGTTTACGCACTAGTTTGCGTATAACTCTCCAGAAAGTGATGTAGAGTTTGGAATTGAACAAAAGTCAAAACATGAAAAATGTAAAACAAAATCAAACAAACATTGGGATCAAATAACATTGTTTTATTGATAATAGAACTGTTCATAGTGATTACAAGTACAGTTGTTACAGTCTCCCCTACTTGTGGAAATTTCGTCCCGAAATTTATTTAGAGGAAACTCGTGGAAAAAGATGTGGATATTTCGCCTTCATTTGATCTTCGCGTTCCCAAGTAAACTCAGGTCCACGTTTAGCTTCCCAGCGAACTTTGACCAAAGGAATGCGCTTGCGTTTAAGCCACTTGACTTCACGTTCCATGATTTCCACTGGTTTCTCAACAAATTTCAGTGTTTTGCCAACACGAATTTCGTCAAGCGGTATGGAGAAGTTCTCATCAGCTGAACACCTCTTGAGATTGGACACGTGAAAAGTTGGATGAACATTTCCAAGTTCAGGAGGTAACTCAAGTCTGTAGGCTACCTTTCCGATTCTTTCGACGATCTTGAATGGTCCAACGTATCTAGGTGCAAGTTTTCCTTTCTTTCCAAATCTGATCACACCTTTCCAAGGTGAGACCTTAAGTAATACTCGATCACCGACTTGAAATTCCAAGGCTTTGCGTTTTGGATCCGCGTAAATCTTCTGACGGCTTCTAGCTGCCTGAAGGTTATCACGAACTTTCTTGACCTTGTCAGTTGTCTTTAAAATGAGGGCAGGTCCAGTAAGTTGAGCCTCGCCAATCTCATTCCAGCAGACTGGTGAACGACATTTTCGACCATAGAGAGCCTCGAAAGGAGCCATTTTGATGCTAGTGTGATAACTGTTGTTGTAGGAGAATTCAATCAATTTAAGATGTGAATCCCAGCTACCACCAAAATCGATCACACAAGCTCTTAGCATATCCTCCAGAGTCTGGATTGTTCTCTCAGATTGACCATCCGTTTGCGGATGATAAGCTGTGCTCAGATTAAGTTGGGTCCCCATAGCAGATTGCATGGTTCTCCAAAAATGAGAAGTGAAACGAGCATCTCTGTCAGAAATGATGTTTAACGGAACACCATGTCGAGCTACTATTTCATCCACATAGATTTGAGCAAGTCTGTCAGCAGAAAAATCCTCACGGATTGGCAAGAAATGTGCTGACTTTGTAAGACGATCAACGACTACCCAGATGGCATCATGACCCTTCTTTGTGCGCGGGAGTTTGGTAACAAGATCCATAGTAATGTTTTCCCATTTCCAAACTGGGATCTCTGGTTGTTCCAATAAACCAGAAGGACGCTGATGTTCAGCCTTAACCTTAAGACAAGTAAGGCATTTGGATACGTATAAGGCAATGTCTTTCTTCATACCAGGCCACCAATAGTGAATACGAAGATCCTTATACATCTTATCTGAGCCCGGATGAATAGAATAACGAGACTTATGGGCTTCATCCATAAGCAAGGTACGAAGATCATCCTGGCTTGGGACCCACAAACGGTCCATGAAGTAATATGATCCATTGTCCTTCAGTTCCAGTGCAGGTGTTATGTGGTAAGGAAATTCTTTATCCATCAAACCTTGTGAAACACAAGATTGTTGAGCCTGAGAAATGCGTGCTTGGATATCGGATCGAGCTTGAATAACAGTTTGAACACGTACACAATGAAGCTTAGTACGTTCCTTACGACTCAATGCATCAGCTACGACATTCGCCTTACCAGGATGGTAGCGAATTTCGCAGTCATAGTCGTTTAAAAGCTCAACCCAACGTCGTTGTCTCATGTTGAGTTCTTTCTGGTTGAAGATATGCTGAAGACTTTTGTGGTCAGTGAAAACCACACATTTTGTACCGTACAAATAGTGTCTCCAGATTTTGAGAGCAAAGACAACTGCACCCAACTCAAGATCATGAGTGGTGTAGTTCTTCTCATGTATCTTCAACTGCCTCGATGCATAAGCTATGACTTTGTTCCTTTGCATAAGAACACAGCCAAGACCCAATCTTGATGCATCACAATACACAACAAAATCATCATCACCCTCAGGCAATGATAGAACAGGCGCATCGCAAAGCTTCTGCTTCAGGTGTTGAAAAGCTTCCTCTTGTTTGTATCCCCAATAAAAGGGCGTTTTCTTCTGAGTTAGAGCAGTTAGAGGAACTGCAATCTTTGAGAAGTTTTCTATGAAGCGGCGATAATAACCCGCTAGACCAAGAAAAGAACGAACTTCAGTAGGAGTAGTAGGCGTATCCCAATCCTTAATCGCACTGATCTTGGAGGGATCTACATGAATACCTCGTTCGTTGATAACATGTCCTAAGAATTGAACTTCTTTAAGCCAAAATTCGCACTTGGAGAATTTGGCGAAAAGTTGCTCTTTCTTTAGGAGTTCTAGGGTAAGACGAAGATGTTGCTCGTGATCAGCTCGCGTCTTAGAGTATATCAAGATGTCGTCAATAAAAACAATGACGAACTGATCCAAATAAGGTTTGCAGACCCTATTCATTAAGTCCATGAAAACAGCAGGACCATTAGTCAAACCGAATGGCATGACCGTGAATTCATAATGCCCATACCGAGTGCGGAATGCTGTCTTGGGAATATCTTCTTCTTGCATGCGAAGTTGATGATATCCAGATCGCAGATCAATCTTCGAAAAATACGAAGCGCCCTGTAGTTGATCAAAGAGATTATCAATACGAGGTAGGGGATATCGATTCTTGATGGTAAGCTTGTTAAGCTCACGATAATCGATACACATCCTAAAGGATCCATCCTTCTTCTTGACAAAAAGAATGGGAGCACCCCAGGGTGAAAAGCTGGGACGGATAAAACCTTTGTCAGAGAGCTCCTGAAGCTGTTTAGACAACTCTTGCATCTCAGATGGTGCAAGACGATATGGAGCTCTGGCAATGGGATTTGCACCAGGTACGAGATCAATGCGGAACTCGACGTGGCGTGCTGGAGGTAGACCAGGTAAATCTTCAGGGAACACTTCAGAATAATCCCGAACGACATGAATATCTGAAATAGACTTACCCTTGCCTTTATCTTCTGTAACATGTGCTAAGAAAGCCACATAGTTCTTCTGCAGATACCTCCGAGCTTTAAAACAAGACATGAGTTTGAGACCAACGGTAGGCTTCTCACCTTGAACTTGCAGGATCTCGCCTGTCGAAAGCGGCACACGAACAATCTTCTCAGAACAAACTATCTCTGCGTGATGCTTGGATAACCAATCCATTCCCACAATAACGTCGAAGCTTCCGAGTTGCAT
Source organism: Helianthus tuberosus (assembly GCA_030545235.1). Lineage (NCBI taxonomy): Eukaryota > Viridiplantae > Streptophyta > Magnoliopsida > Asterales > Asteraceae > Helianthus > Helianthus tuberosus. Next base: position 149,083,142 of record CM060372.1, read on the forward strand.
AGGCGCGAGGTCAATAGGAAAAAGATGGTCGTTAAGGTTCAATTGGCAGTTGCGTAGAACAGAATTAAGAACAATGGGTTCACCACTAGCAACCTCTACTGTCAAAGATTTGCCTAGTTTCGTTCTAGACACGCGAAGCACTTGCTCAAAAGACAAAGACACAAAACTCTTATCGGCACCAGAATCAAAAAGAACAGATGCAGGCTGATTATTAATAAAGAACGTACCGTTCACCACATTATCGTCAGCCTGTGCCTCTTGGGCATTCATGTTAAAGACTCGGCCTCGAGCCGGAGCCTGATTCTGGTTCTGGTTCTGGTTCGCCAGTCTTGGGCACCGATTTCTATAGTGGGTCAGATCCCCACAATTGTAACAAGCACCTGGTGGGTATTGTGGTCGTGCAGCTTGACCCTGTTGCGGAGCAGGAGGCTGTGCAACTTGTTGAGCCGGGTTCTGAACTGCCCGGTTCTGAGCAAACCGACAAACATCAGCCAGATGACCTGACTTCCCACAGCTAGTACAGAAACGGCACTGATGTTGCGGCTGATGGTGACTGTTGCACCTATTGCACAAAGGTGCATTCCCTGTATAGGGTTTCTTTGCTGGAAGCTGTGCGGGTTGGTTGGGAGCTGCTTGATTAGCTTGAGCAGTGACAGCAAAATTTTGGGAAGCCTTACGCTTCCTTGACCTCTTCGAAGAACCAGAGTTCTTTCCATTCAAGTTTTGACCTTTCTTGCTATCACCCTTGTCAGCCAACTGTTTCTTGCCCTTGTCACCCTTCCTGTGTAACTTGTTCTTCCGGATCTGCGACTCAGTCAATGTCGCAGATAACTCGATCGCCTGACGAAGTGTGGCAGGGTTACTACCAGTAAGAATGTCTTGTACCGAGTCAGGTAGGCCGTCGATGTATCTCTCGATAGCCTTGTCGAGTGGGGTAACCATAGTCGGGCAAAGCAGACTCAACTCTTCAAACCGATCAGTATAAGCCCTATGCTCACCACTATCTTGCTTCAGCTCATCAAACTCCTTCTCCAACGCTCGTTGCTCATGACGAGGACAGAATTCCCTCATCATAAGGGCTCTTAGTTCAGCCCAGGTCTGTGCAAGAGCAACTTCTGCACCTTGGTCCCTCATAACCCCGTTCCACCATGTCAAAGCCCTCTTCTGAAATACGCTCGAAGCAAACTCAACTTTGCGATTATCCGGACACTGCACATGGCGAAAAGTATTCTCACTGCTCTCAAACCACTGAAGAAGCCCAGTCGCTCCCTCAGAACCACTAAACTTGAGTGGTTTAGCCTGATTAAAATCCTTGTACTTGCATGGAACATTGTTGTTGTTGTTGTTGTTGGCTTGGTTCCATTGAGCAAAGAGATTTGGAAACTGAGCAGCCATCTGCTGCGCAATAATTTCTGCCAGCTCGGCAGTTGCTATCAGATTGTCGCGTCGAGGAGGCATTCTAAAAGAGGAAAACATGAAAGGAAACGAGTGAGATGATTGGATGAACAGAATGAGATGATAAAAACAAGAATTGCAAATAGCATAGATGGTGGTCATTCGTCCGTATCACAAAGCAAACAAACGACACACAGTGACTAATCAAAGTAAATGGATAAAAAATAATGTATAATGAAGACATGCTCGCCTATAAGTGAACACTCATCCCAAGAATTCCCAGGTAAGCACAACTGGTCTCGCGTCTGGTTGAGATGTATACGAAGTGCTTGCCTAGACAGAAAACTCAGAATACAGGCATTCACCCTTCCAGTTTGCACGTGTTCACATTATTTAAAACCCAAAACTTTTGATGAGATTTTGAAAATTTGAAGGCACAAGGCCAAAAACCAAACTGAAAAGGGTTCAAAACCATATAACAGAGGGTTCAAAACCTTACAATAGAGGGTTCAAAACCTTGTAAAAAATTATTCAAAAACAGATGATTGTTTTTCAAAAATCGTTTCGGAAAAATTTTGGTTCTTGTTTTTGATAATCACCTAAGGATAGGTGATGTACATGTTTTAAGATCTAAACACAAGATAACTCGTGTTAGGTTCCTAGAAAAGTTATAGTCTAGGTCAAAGCATTACTAATAACCTAATTCCCTATAACCATTGGCTCTGATACCAACTCTTCTTTCACACCCCGACCGCGTAAAACAACAAACCGCGGCGGAAACATCGGGGCGTGTCGTAACAGAATAAATTGTTTCATAACCATGGCATACAAAGTTGTATTTTATTTATTAAACAAGGGTGTTACATTGTCTTGAACAGTAAACAAGAGAGTTTATAACATAATTAAACATAGTCTAGCTTCATTTTAAGTCTCTAAGGCACAGGTCCGCCTTAGTGTCATGATCAACATCCTACGGAAAAGCTCCTGAAAACACATGTGAAAATAGGTACGTCAGCATAAAAATGCCTGTGAGATACATAGGTTTGTGAAAATAGGATTCATGACTTGTATTTGAGAAAATGTTTAGTCATGAACCTTGTAATTTGCTTTGTATTGTAAATCAATTGAAAAAAAACGATAAGATCAGTTGATATGTGTAAGTAAATGTAAGGTTAAATGTATAACCAAGTAAAATGAATTGTATAAAATAAACTGTTTTGTAAAACAATGTCTTATGAAAAGTATGTTATGTGTATAAAATGTAATATGTATCAAACTGAAATGATTCAAATAACGTTACGCTATGTAATATTATAGAAACACTTATATATAGGAAGTACCAGCGGCGTATCCACCATGTTTGTATCATATTGCACACGTTTCGTTACTTAATCACTTAATCAAACCAAACCATCAAGATGTAAAATGTTCATGTACAAACCAATTGTCAAGTGTTATTGTGTAAACCATATCAAAATGTCTATTTCCAATGTAAACCACCAATGTGTATATCAATGTCAAATGTTTATGTTCAATGTAGATCATGTAATATGTAACCAAAATGTCATGTATGGTAATTGAAATGTATCAACTAAACCATATGTAAAATGCACAACAACAAGGTATTGAAGTAAAACACAGTTTAATTCAAAGTCATGTTTTGTGTAACAAATGCATGCTATACTGATACAAACATTTATGCGGTATTGTTAAAATGCATACATCCAAGCCTTGAGACTGTGGCGATAAACCCTTAAACAAATTAAAGGTTTATCTAAGTTATGTATATCGAATTCGGTCATTCCTTTCATCCCCTTTCCCTGGGATGTCCGGAACGGGAGTTGTCAATTCCTATGGTACCACTACCTACTAACGAATGGCATGATCAATGTTAATGAATGTATTGTCCCATGTTAAACAAACCAAATGTTATACCAAAAATGGAAGCATGTGATGCACTAAGTATGTAATCAAATGAACATACGTAGCGTGAAAAAATGTAATGTAAAACAATGTACTAAGTAATGCACACAATGGGCACACCTAGCATGAAATGTAATGTAAAACGATGTACTAAGTAATGCACACAATGGGCACACCTAGCATGAAAAGTAATGTAAAACAATGTACCAAGTAATGCACACAATGGGCACACCTAGCATGAAATGTAATGTAAAACGATGTACTAAGTAATGCACACAATGGGCACACCTAGCATGAAATGTAATGAAATCATGTACTATAATGTACTAACAAACATAGCCAGTATATGATGTGAAAACAGGAAAGCATGAAAGTAACAAGTAGGCACATGTGTTCCACCCCAAAACAGTTTGGAAAACAGTAAAAGAGGGGTCTATGTACTCACTTGAGATTGCTCAGATGTCTAAAGATAACCACCAAGCAATGATATAGATCACGGAATCAAATGGCACCTAATATAGGTAACTATGTTAATAACCGGACCTAAATCGGAAGATTAGGTAGCATGAGGGTTTGTAAACCAAACGAGTATGGAGACTCGTGTAGTACAGTTCAACAAAGCCTACACACTAATTGAAACCTAACATAATTGTTTACGACCCATTACGACCCGTTTAGGAAGCTTATGCTACTTTAACGCGTCGTTCGCGTGAAACGCGTTCGGACCGCCTAACTAGTCCTATGACAAGTGTTATATGCCTAAACATGTTACATAATCAGTTATGTGACAAAAGTTTAGGTTACATATGCTTAATTACCAATTATACATGAAAAGGGTATTCTGGTAATTTACCTAAGGCATATAAACTACCTATCATACAACTACTTAAACGATGTGACCATAGGGTATAACCTCGGAAGGTTATTCCCTACACTATGGTCACCTAATGTATTTGGTCGGATCTTAATGATCGACCAAACTGGGTCGGGTTCGAAGGTATAAGCAATGGATCAGATCGCTTACCCTACGACCCTAGACAACGTGGTAATCAGTAGGCATAGTTCCAAGGGACTATGACCATCGTGATTACAATCACGTTGCGAAGTTCAATCGAACTTCGCATTGACCATTACTGGTCAACGCTGAAAGTCAAACAAAGTTTGACTTTCTGACTCAAAAAGCAGTAAAAATAAGGAAAAGAACGAAAGAATACTTACGAAGGGTCCCCGAATGCTAATCGTGATCAAAATAACTCAGGTATGAAACAATGGTTTCAACTTAGAGTCAAATAGATCAGATTCTAGTGGGTTTTGAGGTAATGGGGGTGGGGTATTTATAGTTTTCGGTCCACCATTAAGATCGTTTGTCGAATATCGTGCCTTAATCGTAACCGTACAAGTGTCGGAAAGTTGTGGTGGCTTAAATTGGTCCTTATCAGCTGAAATGTCAAGTGGTGAGTGTGTGGTTGTGTTTAAAACAGCTGGAAGTTGCTGACTGTTCGTTCTAATCTGATCAGACAGGCGGACGCGGCCCGCTTTAGGATCAGGGAAAACTCAGGCGGGCCGCCTGAGACTTCTGATCAGCAAACATGTTTGATAATTGACAGTTTCAGTCCCTGAACGTGTTTAAGGCCATTCCCGACTCTTCTAAGGCCCGTAAAGCCAACTTTAAGGCCCTAAAATGTTGCCTAAACATTGTGGACATGAAACATGCTCAAAAATATGCCGGGTGATGGTTCGTTTGGTCGTACGAACGCGATGTTCGCTTAATTACGACGGAATGCGCATAAGCGCGAAAAACGATCCAAATGACGCGACGAATGGATTTTTCTTAAGGCGAACACTAAAATATAATATAGTCATTCTCACATAAATTTTTGGATGTCCGGATGTATTCAGAACGTAAGTTATGGGCGAAAATGCAAACTTGTGCACTTTTTGACACTTTTAGTCCCTGAATGACCCAAAAGTTTATTTTAGCACACCGAACCCCTCAAAGCCTATTTCTAAGCTATGTAAAGGATATTTAAGGTGTGTTTAACTTATGGTTATGTTCCGTAATGTTCGTTACAGTTCAAATTGGCATACTTTCGCAGTTTGTCATATTTAGTCCCTGTAAACGAATTTACTTGTTTTTGCCATACCAAAGCCTTCAAAACTTATTTCTAAGTTATGTAAAGGTTATTTAAGGTATGTTGAGTATATGTTGATGTTCCAGAGTATTTCTCGCATTAAACTGAGTACGTTTACGCACTAGTTTGCGTATAACTCTCCAGAAAGTGATGTAGAGTTTGGAATTGAACAAAAGTCAAAACATGAAAAATGTAAAACAAAATCAAACAAACATTGGGATCAAATAACATTGTTTTATTGATAATAGAACTGTTCATAGTGATTACAAGTACAGTTGTTACATTAGGATCAGGCTCCAACTTTCTCATACAATATTTCTCCCCCTTTTTGGCATCATCATTATCTTCTTTTTCAAAAACTGGTGTAGGGGAGGAGCTAGTAAGTTTAGCCAGGGATTCTTTGATACCCCTTGTGTCTGCTGAGTATCCTTACACCTAGCATTAACCATAACTCTTATTAGTTCCATATGTGAGTTGTGTTGGAGTTCAGTTAATTACCTTTGAGTTGAAAGTATTGGTTGCATAGAATTCCTTAACTCTTGGGGGATTTGCTGATGGCTAGGCTGACTTTTAGAAGCCTCCAACATCTGTTTCATCATGTTTTTCATTTCACGAACATTGTTTTCCATTGAAGACATTCTATCCGTCAATTCTCTGTATCTTAATTCAAACCCTAACTTAATAGGATCATCTAAATTCCCACCAGAGGTGGTTGTTTTTACCTTGGTGATAGGAGTAGACTCCAAATCATCAAAAGCAAATGCCCCTTTTTCTTGGTTCTAGGGACTTCCCATTGGATCAGTGGTTACTGTAGTAGCCAGAACAGTGGTTGCCTTCAAGGAAGTCTTAGAGATGAAACTACTATCCAAATGTAAATTAGTGGATTCAACATTTGCTGTAGCTGCTCCACTTGAACTACCATCAAGAGTTTCGTGAAACTCAAGAGGTGTAACCTTCTCAACTGTTAGTGGAATATCAGATTGAACAGGTTCAAACACAGTCATTTATGATGTTGTACTCTCAATAATGTGTTGGTGAGAGGGACTGCTTTGAGTCTGAATGCAAATTTCCTCAAACAGTGGTACAAGGGTTGGTGGAATACGAGATGAAAGGAGTGGTATTGAAAGAGACATTGCCCCGGGAGAAGGGCTTTTAAGCATACTTTCAAATGAAGGTATTTCTTCATATTGTGATGTCCCTGTGTTTACAACATGTTCCTATTGTGAGGAAACATGAGGAGTTAGGTCGATGGGTTGAGATCTTTCCACATGTTGTGAGGAAGTAGCAACAGTGGTTTCAAGTGACATTTATGTTGTCACTGGGTTAACCTCTGGGATCTCATCTTCCAGAGGACCCTTTTTATTAGGTTTGGTGGGTTTTTTGGATTTGGTTTTGGTCTTTTTGGGTTTTGATGGGGGGGGTTTCACAGCAGTGGTTGTGGTGCTGTGATCACCAGGAGCAGTGGGCTTAGCAGCAACAGAGGTTTGAGGAGTAGATGTAGACTCATCTAAAATTTGCTCATTCCCCTTTGCTTGTGTTTTGGAAACATTTGACTCTTTGGCCATAAGGCGAGTAAAAGTTTCAAAAGTTAGACAATTTATTTTAAAAGCTGTACCTTGCTCAAAAGCCTTTTAGAACATGTTTTTGCAAGTAGTAGCTTGAGAGTCTTGGGTACATGAGAAAAACAATATTTTTTCCCGTTTTGAATTTTTGTACATTTGAAACCAAGTCAGAAAACAGTGCTTGTGAGTAGTTAAAATCAAATTTTCTTAAAATTGCATCCCCCAAGTACTGAATTTTCAAAGTCATTTCATTGAAAGCAGTGGTTTTTTGAGAGAGACATGTTAAGAGGGTATGGAATAGATATTTCCTTGGGGGTGGAAAATTTGGTTTACACATAGTAGCCTTATTTAACTATCCATTATATCCCCTCTCAATCAACTCTGTTTGATACTAATTCTTTGGGAAAGATGTCATACCTGCCCAGTCATTTAACCGAAATGTTGTTGATATGGTAGTTCGGGTTATTGCAACCAGTTCACCTCTGACTTTGTAAGTTACACCAAAGACCTCCTTCTTTTATTCTTCAAGTTTGGCATTTGCCCAAAATTCTTGAAGAGTATCTTGGTAAATGGGTGCATCATTAGTAAGAATTGCTTTGTATTTAGATGATTGAAGTATGTCAATTATTGGATGGAAGGCGGTGTTTTTGTCGGTTTTCTCGAAAATACAGAGGTAATTATGAGGATTTTTAATTGTCAGGGCCACAAAAAAAGTCAGAAATTGCAAAAGGTTGAAGGAGAAGTGAAGAAGAAGATGATAACCTCTTTGGAGAATTTTTGAATTCGATACGGTGAGTAAAAGCACTCTTTGGGGATAAAACAGGGTTTTATAAAGGGAAAAAGTGAATGCTGATGTGGCAGCGGTTTCAAAGATCTGACGGCTAACATCTGTCCACGTGGCTACCTCTGATGAAAAAGTGGATGACAGTTGTTTGGAAACCACTGTTGGGCAATAACAGTGGTTTGGAACAGTGAATGAACAGTGGCTGATTTTAGTCTATCAGAGGATAGACATCGGAGGTTGAGACTATCAGCTGTTTGATTAGCAGTAGTCCATAAGCAGTGGATAAGGAGAAACAGAGTATACCTTTCAGCAGTGGGTGAATTTTTAGGCAAACAGAGGTTTAAAACATCAGTGGTTATGGACAAACTTTTAAGGATTCATGAAAATTTTTCATTTTAAGCTATTTTTAAGGATGGATTTTTTATTTTCTAAAAACATTTTAATGTTTTTTATTCATGGAAAACAAGTTTTTGCCTTCTAATCCATGTTAAGCATGCCAATCCTAGAGAACATGGTTTCAAAGGTAGATGTGTCTAATGCTTTTGTTAGCACACCTGCCAGCTGATCCTGAGTTGGAACATGATGCAGAGAAATCAAATCTTTTTCATAGCAATCCCTCACAAAGTGATGTCTGATGTCAATGTGCTTGGTGGTTGAATGTGACACTGGATTTTTTATGATATTTTCAGCTGCTTGGCTATCCAACATGAGAGGAGTCTTTAGAGCATTTATACCAAAATCCAGTAACTGATTTTGAAGCCACAACAGTTGGGTTGTAAGGCTTGCAGCAGCAATGTATTCTGCTTCACCAGTGGATGTGAAAATAGCTGCTTACTTTTTTGTTTTGCCATTGTTAGGCCATTTGGATCTGGATCTGTTAGTCACAAACGTGGTTGAATCGATCTCGTTTAATGTGCGGAATCCATAAATAAGTCAGAGAATCATATCAACAGTATATTCAACATTCAATCTCCGTCTGATGCTTCTATTAGAATATTATGAAAGTTACAAGAACCAGTAGAAAAACAGACTTGACATACCCCTCTCTCTAAATCAGCAAAAGTTCTAAATAACATGACATAGCCGGTTATTTATAGGCACACTCAGGGAATCAAGGAAGCGCTGTCCGATCGGACGACATTGGTGTCCGATCGGACGACAGTGCTGTCCGATCGGATAGCCCATCCGATCGGGTGATAGACACCAACACCTTTAAAAAGTTAATCCAATCCCTGAGTTGTCATTCTAAGTACAAACAAACAACATACACATAAATGTTTACAAAGACATAATCATACAAAATATGACCCAATACTGACGGAAGCTACAGACGCATGTACTAACAGACTCCCCCTCGGATGTAGATGTAGTTCCTTCCAGCATGGTCTTCAGTTATTCCTGTTGCGCCTTCTCTGTCGCGCTTTTTCACGTCTCTTTTCAGCACGTTCTGCCAGCATCTTTTCTCTCTTAACTCTTCCTTCCGTCTTCCACCAATGATCGTATTCAGGAATTCCAGCCTTTGATCTTTCTCATCTTGGAAGCTTGTTGTCTTCCTTTTCACTAGGCGTTTGGTCAGTTGGTGGAGGTCACATAAGTTTACTCTTTCCAAGCTCTGCTGCTCTTTTAGTGATTGCCTTAATTTTCTGACTTCATTTGTAATTCTTCAAGAATTCATCAATTTCTAAATCTCTCCATTTAGTCTCCCAATATCTCCCCGAATTGATGTCTTTTATGAAGCATACATCAACAATCTTTTGATACTGCATTGCTTGAGCTTTATCAGGCTTTTCGTAAACGATCTTGTTGTAGAACAAGCAATCTATATCCTTCTTCGAGCAATTTACTAGCCACATTGGGTCTAGTACACATATCCTTCTTGATTCACCCTTTGATTTATCAAACAAAGAGATCACCGCTTCCGCTGTGCTTTCATTGTATAATCACCCTTGAAAGTCTTGATAAAAATCTTGCTCCATAGCACGTAGCGGCATATTTTTCAAACAATGTGGCGGCTTGATATCCAAAGTTATGTCTTTCTCTCCATTCTCCAGAATAGTAACAATCTGTTTTGGATATTAAGGATTCCAATCTGGATATCTTGCTTTAGATTGCTGCTATACATAATCCCACAGATACTGATCGTGCTGCTTTACATCCGAACCATAATAAAATTGTTTTATGTTCTTCGTTTGTACCAACTCATCAACATCCCACCACGAGAGGGTCTTTATGTCTGACAGACATTCAAAATACTGCACCCCTTCTTCCCGTCGAATTGCATACTCATGTAAATCTTCTAGATAACCCCAAGATAATATATCACCCCAAGAGATCTTTTTATCATGCGTAAAGAACTGTAAAGGTCTAAAAAACTTCCTCTCCTTTGGCATCACCTTAAACCACTTTTTCCTCTCCTCGACTAGATTCTCTCTTGGAATTATTTTCGGAATACCTTCGGTAGATATCTTTTCCACTATCTTTCTCCTGACTTCATCTTCATTTTGATCTTTGAACATTTCCGCCAGAGAAGGAAATGTCTCATCAACACCAGAATAATGAAAATCAGTTGCATCATCATACGAATCAGACGCATCTTCCACAATTACATCATTGTAATTATCAGCTTCTTGTGCATACCTGAACTCATACTCTCTCTCTCTGGTGAATGAGGGATTTCATCTTCAATATCAAACTTAAATTTCCCATCATCTAAACCCAATTCTTCTAACATATCTTTCCTGGACCTAGGCACCACTAGTTCTTCCTCAACACGAGCATGTAAATATATGACATTTGGGTTTGTAAGGAATACCTGGTCTGCATGTTGTTTAGCAGAAGAAGAGCCTTCACCACCATTTCCTTCAGGTAATTCATTCTGTTGGTCGTTCATGTAATCATCAATAGTAATGTTGTTCATTAATTTAGCAAATACACTTGACAAACCCTGACCCCCTACATCATCATCATCGTCTTTCTTATCAACTATCTTATCATCTACCTTGTCATCTTCTTTTTCTTCATCATCTTCATCTTCATCATTGGCACCTTCTTCTATATCAGAAATAACTATTTCACCTCTATCTCTCTTTGCCTTCGTTCTTCTTTCATCAATTCTGACTCTACGAACAACTTCTTTTATGCTATATAGCTTTGTCTGAGCCTTTCCAACCAATGTAAACCTCTGTTCTATCCAACCAAGAAGTTTAATTTCTGGATTCCTTACCTTTCTCAAGCGTTGAACAATCTTCACTTTCTGAAGGATTTCTTCATCACTGAATGATGGATGAACAATATCCTTAACAAGAATAAAGTTATGATCTTGTACAACTTCAGCATCCACCATCTCAACATCCATATCAGCACTTTCAACTTCTTCTTACCCTCTTCAGTAAGATGTTTTTCTTTTTCTAACCTTCTTTCTTCAGCCCACTTTATCTCTAAACCATTGAAGATTTCTTGAACATTGATACCCAGATGACTTTCTACTACAGCATATAACATACTTAGTTGTTCATCTTTCACTGCTTTGTCAGCCTTCATTGCTTCCATTTCAAGATTCATCAACTTCTTTTCATTTGCATTTACTTCATGAAGATCGCTGATCATTTGATGAAGTGTTTTATTGGATTCTTCTAAGTTCTTGCACTTGACATTTACTTCTCCGACTTCAGATGAAACGTGATCAAACAGCTGAGCAAAATCTTTACAATCATCTTTCAGCTTCTTCAACTTCTTTGCCTGCTTTATCATCACAGACTTTATCTCATCGTTGACTTTTGACAACTCTTCTCCCTATTTCTTTAACTCATCACGTTCAGCTTCAGCTTTGGCTTTTTCTTGTTCAAGCTCAATAACTTTCTTTAACAATTCTTTAATTGCCTCATTGTTGAACATATCAAAGTCATCATCAAGACCCATATCTTCATTATAAATTCCAGTAGCAGGTGGAAGATCTCCAAACAGATCAGGAATAGGACTCCTTGGTTTTGAAAATTCAGGAACTTCAGGAATAGTTGGATCTTGTGGAGGTGGTGATGGTGGAGGTGTAGCAGCTTTGAATCTAGTTATTTGAACATCATCATCACTACATCCTGCTTTCTTTTGAATTTCAATCTCTTGTGCTTCAGGTGCTTTGGTAACTTCAACACTTTGTTCTTTTTCTACTTCATGAATCTTTGAAGATTCAACATGCTTTTCACTCTTTCCATCTTTTTCTTTAGACACAGAAGCACCACCTTTCTTTGCTCGAACATTCCATGGAATAACTCCTATTTGCACTGCTTTACGTTTCTTTAATTTCTTTTGTTCATCAACTGAATGAGTATATGAAATGTCTTCTTCATCAGATCCTTTCTTCTCTTTAAAGGGCTCTTCTTTTGCTTTGCTTTTCCTCGACCAAGAGTAGTGAGATCAAGCTCTGTATCTGTCTCAGTAGACTCAGAATCACCTTCGCTTGAATCATCATGAGCAACACCCTCAGGCTCTTTTTCTTTAATACGTTCAGCTTGAACACTCGAACTTTAATCTTTTGAAACTGAAGCTTTAGAAAGTTCGACAACCTTCTAAAAAGATACTTTTGTCAAATCAATTCCTTCTTGAGTTAACTCTGTAGGATTTACCACAGGCTCATCCACTAGGCTTTGTTGTGGTCTTTTCGAAGGCCCTGCAAAACACACATTGAAAGATTTATTAGAAATATATAACAATTTAAAGTTCTATGTACCTTTATGACTCTCCCTTTCACTATACCCTTAACAACTATCTTCGGTACAGGCTCCTTTGGGATAGAAACAGCTGGGGAAGTCTTCGGTGTTCTTTTTCTTTTTCCATCTCTCTCAAACCACCATCTGGTCTTCTTTTCAACCATCTCACTCATCATTTGATCTTCATTATCAGAATCGCTATTTTCATGTCTCCATCTATCATTCTCTGGAGCTACATAGTCAGGATTATTGATTCTGCATATCTTTCCCTTAACTCGTTCATCAGTTCCTTTGGTCAGTCGAGTAATGGTATCAGCTATCATGTTTCTTAGACCCAAAATATCACTATTTTCCTTCTGAAGATCTTTGAACTGATCATCAATCATCATCATGATGAATCGAGGATACATGATATATTTATTGCTTCCAGCTCTTATGTTCTCTAACATACACTCAAAAATCACTTTTGAAATATTGTATGGTCTATTTAAAACCAAACATGCGATTAAGTTCATGATATAGTCGAATATTTCATCATATGCTCCCTTCCTGTGAGATAGAAAATGTACCACACAGTGAATCAATAACCTGTAAGCATTAGAGAAGCTTGTTTTTAACATTTTTCCATTGATGTGGCCAGTGAAACCCATCCTGCACCATAATCCTTTGGCAAAACATTCAGGAATGATGGTTGGATCATTATCACTGTCTCCTAGCTCCAACACTCGTCTAAGATCTTCAACACCAAACTTTATCTCCAGATCCACATCTCTTCCATTTTCATCTTTCTTCGTTACTGCTGAATGTATCATCTTATCAGACTCTTCATATGTCGCAGAATTCCAAAACCTTCTCACATGAGATTCGTACACAATGGTCATGTCAGTTAGAGCCTTTCCAATCCTGCACTCTCTTAAAAATTTGGCTACATCTTCGACCACAGTTTTATCTGTAGATGCTGCATCTAACAGACAATATACATTATGACCCTTGTGCCAATCTGAACCTTTTCCCTGCAAAAATATTCAGTTTAAAGACATTTGCATAAGGTTTGAGGCGTAGAGATGAATGATGAAAATAAAATTCAAAAATTTTTCTAACTCTAGAACATTCTATGTGTAAGTACTGAGAATCAGATGGTTGTCTGATCGGATGACAGTCCGATCAGATTGCCATCTAGTGCAATGAAGAAAGTCAACATAGTCAACTATTTAAGAATTGAATGACCACCCAATCGGAGTGCTGTCCGATTGAATTGCAACTTGGTAATGTTTTGGTCGTTTAGTGTTGTCCGATCTGATTGCAGATGTTGTTCGGTCAGATTACAGATGCTGATCGATCGAATTGCACATGCTGATCATGCGGGTCGAACGAATTACACATGCTGGTCGAACGGATTGCATATGCTGGTCGAACGGATTGCATATGCTGGTCGAACGGATTGCACATGCTGATCAATCAGATTGCATATGCTGTCCGGTCGGATTGCAGATGTTGTCCGATCGGATTGCACATGTGTCATGAGTGCACAAATACCAACACATAATTGATAGGATGGCTGTCCGATCGAACTATTGTCCAATCGAGTTGCCACCTTCTCATGACATGACATGAAATGAACAGTGACAAAGTGTTTTGAAATGAACATGCTTTTCGATCGGATTGCAGATGCTGTCCGGTCGGAGTGCAGATGTTGTCCGATAGGATTGCATATGCTGTCTGATCGAGTTGCCACATTTCAAATCAACAATTTAACATTTGATGGTACAAAATTCAATGAAACTATTTAAACAGTTAAGGCACACACACTTCAAGACAATTTATCATAACATCATGTACATGATTAGGTGGTCGTCCGATCGGATTGCAGATGATGTCCGATCGGATTACACCTCATACCAAGAACAGTTCAAGAACACATATGAACATCAAAAAATTTATATTTCTAATCAACAAATTGAACATAGATCTACGTAGAAAATCTTATCGCGATCAAAACCCTATGTTCATCAAGTTCTAATTCGGCCTAAACACGGTTTAATTTGATAAAAACCTCTCCAACTGCAGATAAGCTCTAATCTTAGATCTGCTAGATTTGAACAAGATATGACAAAAATTGAACCGGTAAATCTATAGATCTCATCATTGCGATCATAACCTTATGCTTGAATCTTATCAAAACATCCTAAAACTTCCTAGATCTAACATATAAGATCCGAACAGTGACGACATGAAGAACTGATATCGAAAGCATTAATTTTTAATAGATTTGATTATGAAAACGTACCTTCACCATTGAGAATGTTGTGCAAACCAATGATCTAATGTTCCTGTGCAAAGAAAAAGTGAAGAAATCAAAGATCAGAAAGATGTGAAAGAGAGTAGGTCGGTCGGTCGAACAAGTGAAAAGTTTGACTGACTCGTTGACCCCCTATTTATAGTGACAAGTGTTGTTCGGTCGAACAGCTATTCGATCAAGTTCCTGTCCGACCCAAGTACGCTGTCCGACCCAAGTACACTTTTGACTTTCTAAGACTTTGACTTCTTGTCCGTTAGACCTTTTAATTTTTGATTTTATCAGTTTTTAGAAATCCACTTAAGTATGTAGGTCCAAATTAATGACCCTAGGCACTTAAATTTGCCGACTAAGTCCAACTTAATGACCTTGGTTGACCCGAATCAAAGCATACTGACTTTGTGTTCATAATTTCAAATATATCATGCTAAAAAAATTACAAGTTTCAACTTAGTGAACTTGCATTGACTTTGCATTTTTCGGGTTTTATTATGATTAGCTCCCAACCCATCTATCCAACTCAGAAACTTCCTGCATCTGCTTCAAAAACTACAAGTCTGAAGATCAGCTTTCCACTTTGGTTTGTCGATAAAACAAAGCAGAAATATAAAATCTTTTTGGAATTATAAGAAAGTTTCTATACTAGAAATCTATTAAATCTTTTTGGATTTTGAAAGCTATACAGAAAAGAAATGTAAGTAAAGAAACCTATATACAAAACATATTTTTGGTGAGCGTGTTAGAGGAACATATCAGCTGCTGACTAGTCACAAGTACCGTTGAGCTTAGATTTCACATTAAGTGTTAAACAATTCACTTAGATTGCCGATATATTTGTCCACTTAAAATTTTCACACAAACTTCAACTTATTCAGGATATCAATTAGATGTTTTAGGAACTTAACTTACTCGCAAGTCCCATCTCAGAATATACTCCCGTATCCAGATTCCCAATATTCAGTCTTACAGGTGAGTATACCTAGATGATATCTGTAAGGGGTAATGCGAGACCATGAGAGCTCAGGTTAGAACTTTCATTCAATCAGAGAGATGATGGCTCGACTTTCGGTGTGTCCCCTTTGGGGATCTTCTTTTTCAACAACACTTGATTTATATCTTTCGATAGTTCATCAATTTTTATGCTGAGGGTGAGCTTATATTTCAAAGCATGTGCAGAGTATTATACGAGGACTAGGCTATTGCTCACGCAAAATCAGAAGTCCAAGCATAATACCCCATATATCACTAAGTATAAAGACCTAGTATTTCAGAAAGAGGGAACCTTTCAAACGAGATTTTAGGGGTTACCTATATATCCGAGAGATGTTCATCACAGAGTAAGCAAGACATGTTTTTAGGTTTATATCCTGAACAAATCTACTAAATGTGTAAAATCCTATCAGCACATCATCAGTGAGACCATTTAACGCTTTTACATTCAATACAAAACTTTAGCGAACCATAACAGTCTAGCTGATGTACTATCATTTCCTCTTTTTACACAAGCTCTTTTATGATTTTCTATTGTTTTTGGATTTTGAAAATTTCATTTTTTATTGTTTTTGTATTTTCAGACTAAACTATCTCCCCCTAAATACCAAAACAACTAAAAATATGACAAACCAATGCAGATTGCATCTCAACATCATCTACCGTGGTACCTTCATCAACGCCAAGAATTCCCTCCGCAACCGACAACAACTTCATACCATTCAATTTTAAAAGATATTGAAAACGATTTTTATCAAACGCTTTGGTATCTAAGTCAGCTTTTTGTTCATCGGTGTGGATTTTCTCAATTCGTATCAACTTCTTCTTGAAACAGTCTCGGATGAAGTGATGACGAATTTCAATATGTTTGGTTTTAGCGTGATGAACAAGATTTTTTGTTATATTTATAGCTGCCTCATTATCAACAAAGATAGGGGAGGTAAGAAATTGCAAACCATAGTCGCGCATCTGTTGCTGAATCCACAAGATCTGAGAGCAGCAGCTGCTAGCAGATACATACTCAGCTTCACATGTTGATAAAGCAACAGAGGTCTGCTTCTTACATTGCCAGGTGACCAATCAGGGTCCGAAAAACTGACATCCCACTGTTGTTGATTTAGCATTGACTTTGCAGCATCCGAAATCAGAATCAGAGTACCCTTCAAGCGTGAAATCGCCATCTTTTGGATACCACAACCCCAAGATTGGAGTTCCTTTCAGGTAGCGTAATATCCTCTTGACGATCGTCAAATGAGAAGATCTGGGACTCGATTGAAAACGGGTTGCGAGGGAGGTTGGATACATGATATCGGGTCTTGAAGTCGTCAAATACATCAACAATCCGATCATGCAATGGTACAACGTTTCATCCACCTTCTCTCCGGTGAGATCAGGGTTTATTCCATGATTCGTAGCTAATGGGGTGGACATAGGAGATGTTCCAGATATCCCAAATTTCTCCCGGCTATCGTGAACATACTTAGTCTGATGTATGAAAGTTCCTTCGGGCAGTTGATCAACCTGAAGCCCTAAAAAGAATTTCATCTCACCCATTGATGACATTTCAAATTTCTGCTTCATAACTTTTTCAAAATCTTTGCAGAGATCTTCATTTGTTGACCCGGAAATTATGTCATCCACATAAATTTGAACTATCAGAAGATGTCCGTCGACCTCTTTCGTGAATAGAGTGGCATCTACCTTTCCTCGGATGAAGTTGTTGGCGAGCAAATGTTGAGAAAGAGTCTCATACCAGGCTCTCGGGGCCTGATGCAGGCCGTATAACACCTTATCCAAGAGGTAAACTTTGTCTTTGTGAATAGGGTGGGTGAAGCCCGGTGGCTGTCCGACATATGCCTCTTCCTTCACCTTTCCATAGAGAAATGCCGACTTCACATCTAGCTGATATACTTTAAATCCTTTCCATGATGCAAATGCTAGGAAGACTCTGATTGCTTCAAGTCGAGCAACAGGAGCATATACTTCAGTAAAATCTATCCCCTCTTGCTGACTGAAACCTTGGACCACGAGTCGAGCTTTGTGGTGAGTAATAACTCCTCGATCATCCCTCTTGCACTTAAACACCAACTTCGTGTTTATCTTCCTATGACCATCAGGCAAGTCCACCAGCTTCCATACACCTAGCTTTTCAAACTGACTTAGCTCCTCTTGCATTGCGATTA
The DNA here is from genome assembly GCA_030545235.1 of Helianthus tuberosus. Lineage (NCBI taxonomy): Eukaryota > Viridiplantae > Streptophyta > Magnoliopsida > Asterales > Asteraceae > Helianthus > Helianthus tuberosus. Next base: position 149,101,110 of record CM060372.1, read on the forward strand.
ACCAGGAGTCTTTAGTTAGTTCTTCTTTGTACGTTCGCGGCTCAATCTGCGAAATGAAACAACTAAGTGAAAACTCTGTTTATAAAGGAGCAACTGTTGAATAAAAACAAGTAAAGCCCTGGTAAATTTGTCATCTGGTGCGAACGCCTGATTGCAACTCTCCAATAATCAATTCTTCTGGATGATATTGAAGAGTTCTCGGCATCACCTCTCCTGGAACATCTACATCACCTTCCAAATTTGTAAGGTTCTGATTTGCTGCTTGTTCACTGACTGGAATTGTTTGATCTGAAAGCTGGATTTGCTCCACCTCAGACTCTGAGCCACCACGATCAAACGTTGGCCCATTATCAGGTATTGAATCATCATTGACCATCGTTTGATTTTCAGGAGCTTGTTCACGTTCTGAAAATGTTGGAGTTTGTTGAATTTCATCATTTCCTCCAGCATTGCTTGGACCAGCCTCATCATCGTTTGAAGTTTCTCGTTGATGTCTAGAAGGTTCTGCTGGAAAGCTTTCTTGTGCTGCTTCGTAGTCTTTTAGAGTATCCAACTCATCGAAAAACTCTGGTCCTTCTTCTATATCGAATGAGTCCCATAGAGTATCATAATTGAAGCGCCATGAGTCGCCGGGATTTTGAGGTGGCATTGTATAACCTTGGCATTCAACATGATGTGCTTCGATGATCCGCTTTAAGCTTGGAACAAAAACTCTTCTCAATGGACTTGTATATCCCACGAAGATTCCTTCAATGCTATTTGGACCAAATTTACCAAAAGGTTCCAGAACTGTGCAGGGAGACCCGAACGGTTCCAGATACTTGAGGTTAGGTTTGCGGTTGTTGATCAGCTCGAAACAAGTCTTGTTGAATTTCTTCACCGTAAGAACCCGGTTAAGCATATAGCAAGCGGCTGACACTGCTTCTGCCCAGAAGTTGACAGGTAATTTTGAATCAGCAAGCATTGTCCTGGCCGTTTCAATCAGCGTCCTATTCTTTCTTTCTGCTACTCCATTTTGTTGCGGAGTATAAGGCACGCTGAATTCTTGCAAAATACCTCTTTGATCACAATATTCTTCCATTGTGTTGTTCTTAAACTCTGTACCGTTGTCACTTCTTAATCTTCTGATTCGAGTTTGGTATAAGTTTTCAATCTTTCTGAAGAGCGCCATCAAACTCTCGAACGTCTCATCCTTTGTCTTCAAGAACGTTACCCATGAAAATCTCTAAAAATCGTCTGTTACAACTAAGCAATAGAGATCACCAGTTATACTTTTGACATTTATCGGACTGAAAAGATCCATGTGAAGTCTCTCCAACGGTCTTGAGATAGAGTTCATCTTCTTTCCAGGGTGAGATTTCTTTCGTTGTTTACCTTTTACACACCTAATGCACTCCCCCTCAAGATGGAAACCTTTCGAGTGAACACCAATTACTAAGTCATTGTGCACTAGGTGGTTCATCTTGCGCAGGTGAATGTGAACCATCTTTCGATGCCACAATTGCGACTCCTTTTCGGTGGCTCTAGACATGAAGCAGTGAGTCTGACCCGTGGTTGTAGTAGCTACACTCATGTCCAACACGTACAGATTGTCGACTCTTGGTGCTCTCATGATCACCCACTCCTCATGTATAACAAACCCCGGTTTCAGAATCAAACATTCCTTATCCGTGAAAAGTGTCGAATACATTCGAGCACATATTTGCGAAATACTTAGAAGGTTGTTTTCCAGCTCAGCGATGTAGTTTACACTTTCAAAAGTGACAATACCATTTGATAAAGTTCCCTCACCAATTATTCGACCTCCTTGATTTCTTTCAAATCCCACATATCCTCTATTAAACCCACGAACATCATACAGTAGGGCTTTCATCCCTGTCATGTGCAGAGAAGCTCCACTATCCATTATCGAACGTGAGATGGATCTCGGAAGCTCCTGTGTCACACCTTGACTTTTGCGGAAGCGTGGTTATGGTGTGACTTTCTTAATATCATTGCATTCAATCATAACAACAACTATATGATAAAACCATTGGTTTGTCATCCATTGAATAAGTTTAAAACATAACAACAATGTTTAAAACGTAGACTTCAGATTTAAATTTTACAATCATACCAAAATGTTTATGAGTTCACTAAGGACTCATTGAAAGATAATAAATAGCACCAAGGTTTGGGAGACGTGTCCCGTCCAGGAATAAGACACACCGACCAAACCCAAAGACCATGGATGACATCTTTGTTTCAAACGCAGCATAAAAACTTTCAACACCCGCCAGATCCACTTATTAGTTCCCTGAAATACATGTAGTTTAAAAACATCAACAAAAGTTGAACGAGTTCATGTGTTTAGTATTTGTGCACGACTCATTCTTGAAAACCATTGTATGTATGTATGTTCGTGTAAACTGGTATGAAGCAACAAGGAAAAATAGATCAATTAATGTGTAGCTAACACATTAAAAAGTGACATGGCATAGGAAGTACTTAAACCTGTATGCGTATTTCGTACCGGCCCCTCCGGCGGAACGACATAGTCACCACATGCGGCCAACTCGCAGGCCCATGGGTGGGGCTCGCAACACCCAATAGATCTATCACTCATTCCCCACGGTCCTTATACAAGGATTAATGGTCTTAAGCTAATGGCCTACCCATTCACATGATCTAGCAGTAACTTTCCTTAGCTAATCATACCATGGTAATTGTTTGTAAGCAGTATGTAACATGTATTTCACCCCCGAAGTATAAAACTGAAAACAGTTAAGAGAAAATGGGGACATGAACTCACCGTTTTGCGTTCCTTGTATCCGATGTAACTCGAAGCTTCATCTAGAACGCATGACTACCTACATGCGTACTACGGTCCGTTAGACGAGCGGGTCGTGCCTTGACTTGGTATTGATTAGTGCCTTTGAGTTACGTTTTAAAGTGTCTTTGGTAGTATTCCAAGTATATAATTCATTTGTTAAAATAATCAATATTTTAACTCTAAATTATATTTATAAATTTTGGAATAATTGTTAATCAATATCTTCGTAGCAATTCTTCTCAAGTATTTATATTGGTATTTCCTTCCCAAGGATGGGGGGTATCTCATACATGTGTATTTGTATTTTTTTATGTTTGTATTTAGCCATGTATTGGCGTCGTATTCGAGTGTATTATTCCCATTAAAAAAATATACCAATATATTCCCAATATATATTTCCAAAACAATATATTTTCAAGTCTCACTTTGAAAATATATATAACTTATCTGTCAAAATAATGTATTCCAAGAAAATATATATTTTTCTCAAAAATCATACATCTTCTATATATTCAAGAAAATATATTTTTACTTTCCAAACATAATATATTTTCCCTTGTTGAAGATACGTTGTGACTTGGTAATATTTACAAAAACCATATTTTCATTTCCTTTGTACCCAAAATAATATTTACCAAAAATATATTTGTAAGAGTATTTCCCGGAATAATTCGTAAGTTACGTTTTATCGTTCGGTTTCACAATATCAAGTGTGTAACTTAACTATTTATTCCTTGTGATTTTTGGTTTTATTATATTATTTTCCCCAAAAATAATATAACTAGGCCACAAAGTATACAAATATTCACACAAGTGTTTTTAACATAAAATATATATTCTAAATATATATTTATCCATTTTCATTTACAAAACCCAACCTCCGATAGTTTGTATTTTTGTAACAAAACCTATGGCAAAGTTTATGTTGAAAAACATAGTTTAAAACATACTTGTAAACACTTGTTTAGAAAATATTTTCTAAGTGTTTGAATTTTTAGAAAATTTTGCCATAGTTTCCTTTGTAAATGGGAGTGTCCATGCTATTTAGCATATCATTTTCTTTTTCAAAATCATCACACAATGATCAACAATCAAACCCTAAACATCTTATGCTTACCAAGTGTAAAAACAATACACTTTACATAATAACATGAACTTGATCTTTCACAAATATTCGTAGTAACTTGGTAAAGTGTTTAGTAGCCTTAGTTACCCTCCAAAATATATTTACTTCTTGATAAACTTCATTCTTGAAGGTTTTAGATGTTTACAACTTGTAAACATATTTTACAAAAATGTTTATTTATTAAACCTTCTTGTTTCATAGGTATATCTACACTTATTTTATCACCAAAAGTAGTGTAAGTTCAAGTAAAAATCATGATCTTCTAAAAATCATATTTTAAACTTGGTTCTTTTCAAAAATCACTCATGAATCTTAGATTCACAAGGTTACTAGCTTTCTTTGATTAGTATTTTTCAAGAAATAATTCCATTTATCAAGTTCATGTCTTAACAAGCGGATTATCATCTTATGTAAACACATAATCATCTCCTAACTCGCTAAATCATGTTTTTAATCATAATCTAGCAAGTTCCATGTAATGATCAATATCACAATCTCTAGTAAACAACAATCAAGCATTATACAAATATTAAACAATATCATTTCATCCATATATCTTCATATACAAAGCTTTATGTTCAAGATTCAAGTGTATGTTCTTTAATGTTCTTGTTATTTACCACATGTTACATCTTTTATCCACTAAAAAAATAGAAGTAAACAAGGATCAAGAGGGGCTTACTACTAGCTTCAAGCTAGGGAAGAACAATGGTGAAAATGTAGTGGATAAAAGCAAACGGAAGAGGTCCCTGATGATCCACATGCTCCAAGCTTCTTCAATGACCTTCTAACACCTTGGAAAGCACTTGGAATGATTGAAGATGAAATGAAAATGGTGGTGTGTGTGGGAGTAGGGTCAGTCGAGAGGTGAGGGAGAAGGAAGAGAGTGGTGAAGTGTGGTGTAGTGAGAAGGATCATGTCTACTTATAATCCATGTTATGGTTTTATCTAATGGTTTACATGTTCCCAAAGTACAAGCATATCTTCCACCAATCTAAGTAAAATCAATAGGGATTTGGGGGAATCAAGAGAAGATCTTGGAGTGGGGTCACTTATGACTGTCCACATCAAGAGGGGGGGGGGGTTAAATGTTAATTGTAATGTTAGTTAGGTAATTAGTTGGAAACTAAGTGTGTTAGTTTAGGTATTATGCATAAGGTATGTTACATAGTGTGTTAAGGTGTTCGGGGATCACAACTAGTCAAGAAACAATAAAACAATGCTTCTAGTAATATTTTGGTGTTCCGGGTAATGTCCGATTGTTCGGTTTGATACCGGTTCGTTAAAGTGTCAAGTTATTCCGTATTGTGTCCTTTATGTAACTTTTTGTGACACTTTTAATTCCTGACACTTAGGAAAGCATACAGGACCATTTAGTCAATTTTCTGCATGTTACTAGCTTGATAAAATGCTGAATTTTTGCTGAAATGGGCAGAATTCTGCACTTAATGTAGGTTTTAGGTACTTTCCGGCACTTTAACTATTACCTAGTGACGCAGTTTTATGGTCCTTACTTCCCTATACTCCATACTAGTGTAGTACCTTGTCTCTGGCCCTTACGGGGTCTCAAAACACTGTATGTCTATGTACTGACATTGTCAGCATGTTTCTGAGTTATCCGCTAATTGTGTTAACCATGCTTTGTGCATCGTTTTTGTCACTAAAGTTTGTATGTAATAAATGGTGTGACAGTATGAAATGTGATGCACATGTATGTATGATACATAAATCATAAAGCAGTTTATATCACCAGTTGTAATTAAGCACAGTCGTTAAGCACAAATTAATATTAATTAATAGTACGGATACCCGTAATTATGAGGGTTGTCACATTCTCCCCCTGTTAAGAAAATTTCGTCCTCGAAATTTATACTACCTTAACTCCTTAGGGTTACATTGTGTGTGTATGTGTACGAATAATATTGAGGTAGGAAACCCTAAACAGAATCAAAACTTATTCAAATTAGGTGAATCCAAGAATATATTGTGACAACACGAATCCAATAGTTAAAAGATATGTGCTTTTAGCATTTGATGTCAAAGGACACGAGATGTATAGATGTAGAATCTAGTGTAACTTAGTTAACAGGGGTGCAACAAAGGAGTTTCGACCGATGGATTCTCAAACAATCGGTCACAATATGTAAACAAGTTTTCACAAACCATAGCATCCACTATATGCATTCAAAATCAACAACTCAAATGTTATAGTAACATGAAAATGATCTGTCAACTTCCAAATAAATGAATGGTAGGGTTTAGTGTGTTGACGTTCTCGAATTGCGAAAATACACCGAATGAAGTACAAGTGAAACTGATGTATTATTGTCTTAATTAGTAGTTGCATCAGAAATGTTTAAATGACAGGTTAAACAAAAGTATATGTAGTTTCGTGTGAAATGGTTGGCCATGATTAGCACAAGCTATGAGTTTGTAATGATACCACAAGGTGTCGTAATGACATAATTCAATAATAGTGGTGACTAAACAAGTTCACCGTGTTTAAAATCAAATGAAAGTGTACTGAGACAATCTGAAGATTTGATTTACACAATGTCGTAAAGTTTTCAGTTGAATGCGGAACATCAAAGAACCACTGTTTCCAATGATAAAGCAATAATTAATGCGGGACGTTTGACCAGTAATGAAAGAATCGTTAAGAGGTACATTGTGATATGAAATGAATTGATGTACCATTGCCTTGACACACAACTGTGTTGAGGCTGCTTTGGTTGTGATAAACAAAACGGATTTAGGGCAAGTCAATAAATAAACAAGTAAATCCGTGCATGAAGTGAATAACCAAATTAGCGCAAGCTTTAATTTTGTGAAAGCATCACCGCAAGGTGTCGAAACCAACAAACGATTTTGTGGAGTCGTAGACCAAATCAAGTCTACTACGGCTCGAAACAAAAGAACCTTTGCAAAAATATTCGAATATGATGCTCTCAATACATCATATGGCGTCTTAATTTGAATATGCAAAATGGATAAGTTCAAGCAATTGAACTTGGTTTCAGCGTAACCCGTCAATAAACGTATGTGTCCACAAGGGAATCTCGGCATGGTTACAAAAATAAACCATGAATGTAGCTTGAAATAAAGGAAAGTGTGTTGACTTGGTAGCCAAAGAGCCAACAATTACGATAACGTAGGTTATTCCAACCTTGGACCAATAGTTAGCTTTAGCAAAATAATATTTGAACTTCAATGAAGCGTTTATTCGAAACGAAACCACATGCGTAGCAAATGGTGCATGTGTGACATATAAGTTTCCGAGGACTGAAACAATGAGTATTTGCTAAAATGAAGAAATGATCAAGTACCAAAGAAATTGGGTGTTTGCTCTCTGCGAAGAAAATTGGCGCGATGCAACTATCATTAAGGGGGAGTAGAGATGCAAGCATCTACTCGCTAGAAATAAAAGCGGAAATTCCAACAGAAGAAATTTTGAGTACTTTCTGTTTGGTTAACTGAAGTAGCAAATCTATCAGGATAATGGGGTTTGCTTGAGTTAACAGGTGTGGTTCCTAAGTGTCAACTTCTACGAGTTTTAACTTGGGTTCCTAAGGGATTAAGAACATGTTTTCTAGGTTCAACGTCTCGCATTCTACTTAGAACTGTTTTGTGCATTGTGTAGGAACCATCATTTTTTTGTGTATGCTTAAAACAAGTTATTGTCCCACAATTTCCCCAGTATACTTTCTTCTTGAATTCACTGCTAATGACACTCGATCATTGATCAGTCGTGAAATAGTAGTTGGATCCTCACAGTTAGTTAAATAAGTAATTCGTTAATCCTCAGCAAGAGTCACCGACTCTTGTTGGTTAGCTCATTCGGCTCCTGGTAGTTGATGCTCATTTGGTAATCACCGTCCTCCTTCTTGACGAGCTAAACTGGGGTTACCCAAAACGGGAATCTTGGTATGTTATCTTCCTTCTCTATCAACCACTGAGGTTACACTAGCAATCCTTGCATCTCCGAAGGTGTACGTCGCTAAGGTGCATTGACTGCAGGCGCGACGCCTGGAATCAAATCGATGCAAGATTCGACTTGTCGTTGAGGAGATAGTTCTGGCAAGTTTTTGGGGAAGACTTCAGGATATTTCCTTATCACAAGAATATCTTCAAGTTCTGGTTCTTCGGCTCCCTTGTCCACGACATGAGCCAAGAAAACAACACATCCTTTGAACGAAAAACTTCCGTATCTTCAATGACTGATTGTCCGTAGGGGCGTTCCCTGCTCCATGAATCACGATCGTTTCTTTATTTGCCGTCGGAGTGCGGGTAATAACCTCCGCTTGATTGCCTGACAACCAATCCATCCCAATTACCACGTCAAAGCTTCCCTTCAGCTAGTTCTATCGAGTACTGGATATCTATCTTACTTACTACTAAAACAAGTATATTCTGAAGCTAAAATTTGAAAATGATGTCAAATAGCATAGACGCACAACATGGACTACTATCAGACGTACCGATGGCCATGTTTGGATCCTGGCGTGCTTCCCTAGCTCCGGTGTTAGACATTTTTCCCACGATCTTGTTTAATCTCCCTTGGGCAATCTTTCCTAAAGTTCCCCATGTCACCGCAGTTATAACATCCTTGACCTTTCTTCCCATGTTTTGTCTCATGCCAACACGTCTCCTTGCAGTGCCCCACTTTGCCACAGTTATCACACTTTCCATTTTTACATCGCCCGGTATGATGTCGTCGACACTTGTCGCGCTTAGGTAGTTTACCCATGTATTCTTTTCCCTTTTTGGCCTTGTTGTTGTTATTCGTCTGAGTACCCTGCTTGAAGTTTGCGAACTTTATCTTGTTGTCTCCGGACGACTCCACATGAGTCTCCTTTTTCTCTTCAGAGATCGAAAATTTGTTTAACCTGATTGCCTCTTCAGTTATATCCGCACTTAGATCGATGGCCTCAGTGATCGTTGCAGGCTTTGATGTCGTCACCATGCTCATGATTTGGGGTGCCAATCCCTAAATGAAAAGCTCAATCTTCTTAAACTCTGGATCTACCATGTAGGGGACAACACGCGACAGAACATGGAATTTCTCCACGTACTCGGCTATTTTTGGACCTTCCATCTTCAAGTTCCAGAACTCAGTTTCCAACTTCTGGATTTCTGGTCTCGAACAGTACTTCTTATGCATTAGTTCTTTCAGTTGGTCCCATGTCAAAGCATACGCAGCAGCCTCACCCATCGTCTGAACCTGTAGGTTCCACCATGCAGAGCCCTATCTTGAAGTAGTCCAGAAATGTACGCGACCTGGTGCTCTGGGCCACATTTGCTCAACCGTAAAATAGAAGTCTTCTCAACCCAGCGCATGAAAGTTAAGGCACCCCCAGTGCCGCCGAAAGCCAGGGGCTTGCAGCCCAAGAACTGCTTGTAGGTGCAGCCGTTTGGTGGGTTATTTCCTGCGGTGCCTCCGCTGCGCTCGGAGCGAAGGGCCTCGTGCTGTGCGATGGCCTGTGAGATGCGCTCTTGTATTTCCGCCTCTGTTGTCAGAAAAGGGGTGTTGGTATCGGTGTTTCCTTGAGTCGACATCTTCCTAGAAGAAGGTTGGATAAGTCAGGTCTCATTATGGACATAGGCACAAAAGCATCTACTTAACGAATGAAACCCAGGAGGTGTATTACAAATATGCATATACGCAGTTGTTATAACAATCAACCTCATAATATCACAATCATAGCACACTTGTAAATAGGAACGTAGCAAGTAAGCATGTAGCATTATAGCTATAGCACAAATATGCAGATCAACAACGTACTTTGTGAGAACATAGCGACTGAGCTCTCATTAGTTATTAGTCACAAAGTATTGTCGCATGATTAAGGATGATTGGGCTTTCATTATTCTCCGACCACAATTACTTTTTCTTATAAACTGTTTTACATTGAAAGGATCACGGGATCACCCTACCCCTGTCCAATAAGTATATTAATGCATTAAAGTCACCTAGTCAAAGGTGGTTTTCAAAACTCTCCACGATCTCGGCTTATCATTAGTGTCTTTACCCAAATGTAATGCAATCCGCATAATCCAGAAACCAACTATACTTGTGACTGAGGTGGAGGAGGAAAGAAAAGTAAACTGCTAACATGCGTAAACTCCTCCTTGAGCTTGTATATACGCCGAAATGGTTGACTGATCTGCCGCTCGATAGTAAAGAAACGAGCATCGAAAACCTGGGAAAGGTGTAATAGCAGCAGGTGAGAGTGCAAAAGGAATCTTTGATAAATGTGAAGGACCAAAGTATACTGGCAATAGACAGGGTGGAGGTTGTGGTGTCATCTCAAGCTCCAACATTCTGCGACTCGTATTCTCAAACTGTAGCTGATGTTATAGGAGCAATTCATCTCGGGTGTAGCCTCCATAGTGTAAGGGTCTAATATCAACATAGTGTAATATAGGAACTATCGAAATGGCTCGTCCAGTGGTGTAGAGGTGAAAGTAGCAGACGGTGCGGCCTGTGAGGTCGGGATAAATGCTGCTGTAGCAAAAGGATTGTTATGCGGGTGCTGACCTGGAGTACCTTTCCATAGGAGCAACATCAGCGGGTGAAGGTGCACGAACAAACGTCTCAACCGATAAGGAGATCATCAGGTGCAGGTACTGGGTCAGGTATAAGAGGTGTAATGTCCGGTATACCAAAACGAAACAGGGTCATAATCAAGCAAGGGTGCAGGACCAGCAGTTGCAACATCAAGCTGACCCAAAAGGGACAGGAGCTGGCTCTGGGTCGTGTAAAGGTGTGGCGTCTTGAGCAGGTGTTGGTACAGTAATCATAGCGACGTCGTCGTCGTCTGAGTTAGTAGTAGAAAGCTGTAACCCGGCCGTCTGTAAGGCTGCAGATGTCACAGACTCAAAGGAGTCTGAAGTCGAGTGCATGCTAGAATCAGAGGATAGCTTGTTAACAGGGGTCTCAAGAAGTGAAATTAGTAACAACGTTCTCGTCTAACTTTCCATCATCATAGGCGTTATCAGGAGCACCATCAATAACATGTCAACGTCATCATTAATTATTCGTCGAGTAGCCAACCTTCGGAAGGAATGTCCACAAAAGGTGCATTGTCGAGGATCGGAGCCATGGTGTGCTCACCATCGGGATGACCAGTGATGAAGTGGTCATGGACTGAAACAAGAGTGACAGGAGGATTCTTGTCAGAGAAGCCATCAGCAAGAGTAAAGTATCACCCAAAATCTAGTAGCGCGGACCGTTGGAAGTCGTCCTCATCCTTGGTCAGCATATCAGGATCACTCTCAGGGTCTGACGTAAATATCTCTGGCGCAGATGCAATCCCAGTATCTGTGGCGGTGGTCGTAGGGTTATCAACGCTTGACAACTCACTTTCTGAAGAAAGTGACATGTGTGCCGGTACATGATAATCATAGTATGTATATCCATAGTAGTCACTAACAATTAGTGTATGCAAGCAAAGGTAATTTATAATCAAGTATTCACATTATGAAACTTTCTATCCTTCCTAGTCTCTCAGACTAAACATCCTAGCTTCCCAAACTGACTTTCCTAGTCTCTAAGACTAAACTTTTCCCCAGTCCCTAAGACTCAATTTCCCAGTCTCTCAGACAAAATTTTTCCCAGTCTCTAAGACTCAATTTTCCCCAGTCTCTAAGACTCAATTTTCCCCCAGTCTCTAAGACTGATCCTCCCTCAGTCTCTAAGATTGATCCTCCCTCAGTCTCTAAGGCTTATCCTCCCTTAGTCTCTAAGACTGAATTGTAAACATAACTCTGAAATGTGTTTTGTGGATTTGTTTGTAAAAATGTTTGTCTCCTGGATCTGGGCATTTTGTGTATGCAATGAAAACATGTCGTAAAAATGTTTTCGTGAGAGCCCTAATGATCATAGTCTAGACTCAAGAAAGAATCCTAGTTCGCTACGATCGAAGCTCTGATATCAAGCTGTCACATCCTGACTTTTGCGGAAGCGTGGTTATGGTGTGACTTTCTTAATATCATTGCATTCAATCATAACAACTATATGATAAAACCATTGGTTTGTCATCCATTGAATAAGTTTAAAACATAACAACAATGTTTAAAACGTAGACTTCAAATTTAAGTTTTACAATCATACCAAAATGTTTATGAGTTCACTAAGGACTCATTGAAAGATAATAAATAGCACCAAGGTTTGGGAGACGTGTCCCGTCCAGGAATAAGACACACCGACCAAACCCAAAGACCATGGATGACATCTTTGTTTCAAACGCAGCATAAAAACTTTCAACGCCCGCCAGATCCACTTATTAGTTCCCTGAAATACATGTAGTTTAAAAACATCAACAAAAGTTGAGCGAGTTCATGTGTTTAGTATGTGTGCACGACTCATTCTTGAAAACCTTTGTATGTATGTATGTTCGTGTAAACTGGTATGAAGCAATAAGGAAAAATAGATCAATTAATTTGTAGCTAATACATTAAAAAGTGACATGGCATAGGAAGTACTCAAACCTGTATGCGTATTTCGTATCGGCCCCTCCGGCGGAACGACATAGTCACCACATGCGGCCAACTCGCAGGCCCATGGGTGGGGCTCGCAACACCCAATAGATCTATCACTCATGCCCCACGGTCCTTATACAAGGATTAATGGTCTTAAGCTAATGGCCTACCCATTCAAGTGATCTAGCAGTAACTTTCCTTAGCTAATCATACCATGGTAATTGTTTGTAAGCAGTATGTAACATGTATTTCACCCCCGAAGTATAAAACTAAAAACAGTTAAGAGAAAAGGGGGACATGAACTCACCGTTTTGCGTTCCTTGTATCCGATGTAACTCGAAGCTTCCTCTAGAACGCACGACTACCTACATGCGTACTACGGTCCGTTAGACGAGTGGGTCGTACCTTGACTTGGTATTGATTAGTGCCTTTGACTTACGTTTTAAAGTGTCTTTGGTAGTATTCCAAGTATATAATTTATTTGTTAAAATAATCAATATTTTAACTCTAAATTATATTTATAAATTTTGGAATAATTGTTAATCAATATCTTCGTAGCAATACTTCTCAAGTATTTATATTCATATTTCCTTCCCAAGGATGGGGGTTATCTCATACATGTGTATTTGTATTTTTGTATGTGTGTATTTAGCCATGTATTGGCGTCGTATTCCGATGTATTATTCCCATTAAAAAAATATACCAATATATTCCCAATATATATTTCCAACACAATATATTTTCAAGTGTCACTTTGAAAATATATATAACTTATCTGTCAAAATAATGTATTCCAAGAAAATATATATTTTTCCCAAAAATCATACATCTTCTAAATATTCAAGAAAATATATTTTTACTTTCCAAACATAATATATTTTCCCTTGTTGAAGATATGTTGTGACTTGGAAATATTTAGAAAAACCATATTTTCATTTCCTTTGTACCCAAAATAATATTTACCAAAAATATATTTGTAAGAGTATTTCCTGGAATATTTCGTAAGTTACGTTTTACCGTTCGGTTTCACAATATCAAGTGTGTAACTTAACTATTTATTCCTTGTGATTTTTGGTATTATTTCGGAGTCGTAAATTCTTGGTATTTGTTAAGATATATTATTTTACCCTAAAATAATATAACTAGGCCACAAAGTATACAAATATTCACACAAGTGTTTTTAACATAAAATATATATTCTAAATATATATTTATCCATTTTCATTTACAAAACCCAACCTCCAATACTTTGTATTTTTGTAACAAAACCTATGGCAAAGTTTATGTTGAAAAACATAGTTTAAAACATACTTGTAAACACTTGTTTAGAAAATATTTTCTAAGTGTTTGAATTTTTAGAAAATTTTGCCATAGTTTCCTTTGTAAATGGGAGTGTCCATGCTATTTAGCGTATCAATTTCTTTTTCAAAATCATCACACAATGATCAACAATCAAACCCTAAACATCTTATACTTACCAAATGTAAAAACAATACACTTTACATAATAACATGAACTTGATCTTTCACAAAAATGCGTAGTAACTTGGTAAATTGTTTAGTAGCCTTAGTTACCCTCTAAAATATATTTACTTCTTGATAAACTTCATTCTTGAAGGTTTTAGATGTTTACAACTTATAAACATATTTTACAAAAATGTTTATTTATTAAACCTTCTTGTTTCATAGGTATATCTACACTTATTTTATCACCAAAAGTAGTGTAAGTTCAAGTAAAAATCATGATCTTCTAAAAATCATATTTTAAACTTGGTTGTTTTAGAAAATCACTCATGAATCTTAGATTCACAAGTTTACTAGCTTTCTTTGATTAGTATTTTTCAAGAAATAATTCCATTTATCAAGTTCATGTCTTAACAAGAGGATTATCATCTTATGTAAACACATAATCATCTCCAAACTCGCTAAATCATGTTTTTAATCATAATCTAGCAAGTTCCATGTAATGATCAATATCACAATCTCTAGTAAACAACAATCAAGCATTATACAAATATTAAACAATATCATTTCATCCATATATCTTCATATACAAAGCTTTATGTTCAAGATTCAAGTGTTTGTTCTTTAATGTTCTTGTTATTTACCACATGTTACATCTTTTATCCACTAAAAAAATAGAAGTAAACAAGGATCAAGAGGGGCTTACTACTAGCTTCAAGCTAGGGAAGAACAATGGTGAAAATGTAGTGGATAAAAGCAAACGGAAGAGGTCCCTGATGATCCGCATGCTCCAAGCTTCTTCAATGACCTTCTAACACCTTGGAAAGCACTTGGAATGATTGAAGATGAAATGAAAATGGTGGTGTGTGTGGGAGTAGGGTCAGTCGAGAGGTGAGGGAGAAGGAAGAGAGTGGTGAAGTGTGGTGTAGTGAGAAGGATCATGTCTACTTATAATCCATGTTATGGTTTTATCTAATGGTTTACATGTTCCCAAAGTACAAGCATATCTTCCACCAATCTAAGTAAAATCAATAGGGATTTGGGGGAATCAAGAGAAGATCTTGGAGTGGGGTCACTTGTGACCGTCCACATCAAGAGGGGGGGGGGTTAAATGTTAATTGTAATGTTAGTTAGGTAATTAGTTGGAAACTAAGTGTGTTAGTTTAGGTATTATGCATAAGGTATGTTACATAGTGTGTTAAGGTGTTCGGGGATCACAACTAGTCAAGAAACAATAAAACAATGCTTCTAGTAATATTTTGGTGTTCCGGGTAATGTCCGATTGTTCGGTTTGATACCGGTTCGTTAAAGTGTCAAGTTATTCCGTATTGTGTCCTTTATGTAACTTTTTGTGACACTTTTAATTCCTGACACTTAGGAAAGCATACAGGACCATTTAGTCAATTTTCTGCATGTTACTAGCTTGATAAAATGCTGAATTTTTGCTGAAATGGGCAGAATTCTGCACTTAATGTAGGTTTTAGGTACTTTCCGGCACTTTAACTATTACCTAGTGACGCAGTTTTATGGTCCTTACTTCCCTATACTCCATACTAGTGTAGTACCTTGTCTCTGGCCCTTACGGGGTCTCAAAACACTGTATGTCTATGTACTGACATTGTCAGCATGTTTCTGAGTTATCCGCTAATTGTGTTAACCATGCTTTGTGCATCGTTTTTGTCACTAAAGTTTGTATGTAATAAATGGTGTGACAGTATGAAATGTGATGCACATGTATGTATGATACAGAAATCATAAAGCATTTTATATCACCAGTTGTAATTAAGCACATTCATTAAGCACAAATTAATATTAATTAATTGTACGGATACCCGTAATTATGAGGGTTGTCACATCCTGCACATATCACGATCGTTTAGTGAGATTTTGAAGCAACCCAAGCCTCTTTCGACTCAGGTAGCTTAACGTTAATGGTTTTAAGACACAATGGTGGGAAATTTTTGTCATTCATTTTCAGATTTTCTTCAGACCCAATCTCAACCTTTTTATATAACCAACAATCACTTTTCGGATTTTGATCAGAAGGTTGGTCCTTTTTAGGAACATACTTCTTGCCAAATGAGGTAGAAGTTTGCATATCTTTCTCAAGTTTCTCATAGTAATCTAAAGATACATCCATCTTGACCGGTGTGGTCGAAGATGATTGTTTTGCAGTCTCAGAAACCTTTAGTTTTAAGGAACTTGGTGGCTTATCCTCAGATTCCGGCTTCCACGTTTGTTGAGAGGACGCAACCCGTTTATAAAATTTATCAGTTTTAGTTACCAATTTCTTTACGGGTTCATTTTTTACCTTGATGTTCTCCCTTTTTAGAATCTTTTTCTCAACAAACATTAGAGCTTTACCTTTTACATTCTCATCCTTTTTCGGATTTTCGACAATCACAGACTTAGACTTCAAGTTGGTGCATTTTCGTGCAATATGTCCAACTTGATCACACTTAAAGCATGTACGGGTATCAATTTCCTGACTTTTGCCTTCGGTCTGAGGCTGTGAGGCCTTCTTCTCAAAAAATTCTTTATTTGATTTTGAAAAAAATTTGGATTCTTGCTCGGATTGTGAGCTTGAGGTTTTCACAAATATTTTATTTTCAACAAACCTTTTGTTTTGAACGTTCCTTCTTGTTTTATTCTTACCACCCTGATAACCACCTGACCATCTGTTTTGGTTGTTGTTATAACGTGGTGATACAACAGGTTTTTTGTAGTAAGATTTATCTTTTTCGAAGTTCAATTGCCTCTTGGAACATTTCAAAAGCTCAATTTCTGAAACATCAATTTCAACTAATTTGAACACATTTTCAACTTTTCAATATTCACATTTTCAAGTGGAAATTCAAGATCCGAATACAACTTATCTGAACCCAACATCTTGTACATCATCAGATTAGATTCTTCACTTAAGTTGTTTTTGGATTTTGATTTCAGAATGTAATTATTCAAAAAACATTCTTCATCCTCAGTCGAATCACTATCAGATTTCAAAACGTTTTCAACCACATTTTTCACGACTTCGGATTGAATACTATCTTCGTCAGATGATGAAGTGAAGGTAACATCTATTGTTTCTGGAAGTTTTATATCATTTGTTTCATCATCATTAACCAACCCATATTTTTTCATTGAAAAATTGTTCAAAATGGGTGGTGAAACTCGATGATACCCTACCCCAGTTCCATCTTAGTATACTTCTTCACCAGCTTTGTTCTTCCCAATTGGTTTGGGAACTATGTGTTGAAGAACAAAACTTGCGGAGTTGTAACTGTTCAGTTTTAGATTGATTCTTTCGTTTTCAATCTTAGCATCCTAAAACTGAAGCTTCAGATTAGCAATTTCATCCAACTGTTGGTTGATTTGCTTTTCTTTCGACTGAAGAACTCCTGACAGTTGAAGATTTTCTTTGGTTGTATTACTATTTCTCTCATCAGAATCTTTTATCGTTCTTTTTAGCTTCTTATGATTTTCAGAAAGTTGTCGGTTTTCATGAATTAACTTTTCATTTTCTTTCCTAAATCGTTCTACATTCATTTTATCCTTTTCGATTCTTTCAGTTAATTCGTTTATTCGATCATTAGAAGCTTTTACCAATTTATCACGACTCAAGATTTGATTTTCAACCTGTTTGACTTTGTCAGTCAGTTCTTCAACCTTTTTGGCATTGAGATATGCATGTGTGCTACAAACCTTGCAATTTTTCATGCAATTTTTGCAGTCACTTTCGATTTTGGCCTTATCAGTCTTACCTGACTCATTTTTTGAATCAATAGAACTGACCTTGCTCTGTGACTCAGTTCCAGATTTAGAATCTACCTCTAACTCTTTTGATGCGAGCACCTTATCTGCCATCTTCTTTAGATTTTCTGCAGAGAATTCTTTTGATGTGTCGATTAAACCATCATCGACTTTCTTTGACTTTTGCTTTTCTTCTTCCTCTTGCCTTGCCCATTCCCTCTGTCTTTCTTCATCTTGTTATGTTAATTTTTCAATGAGAGTTTCAACACTGATTGATGAAGGTTCAACAACTATGTTTCCATTTGGATCCAAATAGCATTCCCTATCAGCATCCCATCTTTTTGCGCTTTTTGCTTCTTTCCATGTTCGATAAATTTTATCTTTCATGTTTTGTGCTATCATCTTTCTATACCTGTATGTTTCTTCTTTAGTTCGTGTATCTTTGAATGGAACAATTTTTGCCATGAATGAATACCCGACAGCATCTTCTTCAGGTAACACATCACTCCAGTCAAAGCCCTCATCATCGTGAATTACAGCTAAGGCTCTTGACTTTTCTTTCGGATGTTCTTCAATTTGTTTCATTCTCGAAGCTTCTGCTTTGTTGTGATGATAGATGGCCTTTTTATAGTAATGATCATGGAATGGATTGGCCGTTTCATCAGATGCTGCACTCCTGCATTCTCGTTTAAAGTGCCCCTTCTGCTTGCACTTAAAACACGTAACCTTCAATTTGTCAAAGCCTAATTTCATAGAAGGTCCACCAATAGAGTGTCTTCCAGTTATTTCCATGAACCTCTGAGCCCTACGGACAACACTCGCCATACACCATCTAATGTCAATCAACTCCATTTCTTCGGGGTCAATTTGATCATAGTCTTCTTTAGTAAGGTTAGTGTTTCCGATCTTCCCTGCAACTAGGCTTTCATAGGATTCCAAGATAGAAGCCAAGAATACCATCTGTTGTTTGGCCGTTTCTTCGCTAAAGTTTTGTGTATTGTTAAGATTTACAGCAATGTTACACTCGAAGATATTTTTCGGGACAGATTGTTGCTGTTGACTTTGAGTAGATGAAGATGAGCCTCCATGATATCCACTGCTTGGAGCTGAGCTGCTATGACTGTTGTTTTGATTTTCTTGATTTGGCATACTTGAATTTTCTGCTAAAAATGCAGTCTTTGGTGACACAGTCTTTGGAATCATACTTCCCTGATAGTACAGATCAGCGTTTTGTTGATACGGGGTGTTGTTGACTTTGTTTATTTTTCTACTCTCCAATTCGTGGCTTTCAAGTCTCTCAATCAGTAAATCAACTGTCATATCGGCCATCTTCACTGTGTTTTTCAACATTAGTGCAAAATACTGCCAGTCTCTTTCGTCGGGCAGTGAATCCAACAATTTTTCAACTAACTCTTCCTCTGTGAAGATAATCCCATAGCTTGTCAGCTCGATCTTTAAGTGACAAAACCTCTCTATCATCTTTGAAACTGATTCATTTTTCATACATCCGAACAAATCAAATTCTTTCTTCAACAATTTCTTCTTGTTTTTAACGATTTCTTCTCCTCCTACACACTTCATCTTTAACTTTCCCCATAAATCTCGTGAACCTTTATAATCGATTAACGAGATGATATCATCCCTGACTGACTGATGTAGCAATGCAATACACTTCTGCTCAGCAATGAAACTTTCTTGTTCAGTATCAGTTAGGTTTTCATAATTAGTCCTTCCAATATTAAAACCATTCCTTAAACACTTCCAACTTTGGTAGGCAAATGCCTTCAACCAATCCTCAAACCGACTCGCCCATCTATTGTAATCTTCGATTGCCATAAGTTTGGGCGGTTTGTTGTAGGTGCCGTAAGCATTATCAACGCTTAGGGAGTCAACAATGGCTTTCTTAGGATTTGGGTTTGGAACATTGTTGTTTGTGTTGCTTGTCGTGGCATCTCCCGTATTGCTGGTGTAAGCAAATATGTCGGTGAATGGATTTAGAAAATCGTCGTCCATTGTGAAGTACCTGAAACAATTTTCAAACACTTAGACAAATTTTCAAAAATTTCAAACTGATACACTTCAATCGAATCGTGATCCGATCGAGTTGGTGGTTGTCCAAACAGATAACACCAAAGCTTTTGAAAACATTGATTTTTCAACCTGTTGTCCGATCGAGCTATTGTTCGATCGGTTCAATCTGCTGTCCGATCGAGCTGTTGTTTGATCGAATTACAACGTGACGTAAGCAGATGTAAACAAGAATAACAATGGTGTCCGATCGATCGAGTAACACTAATGATGCCAGCAAACAGAATAATGACGTATTCTAAGCTAAACCGTATGAACGACTGTCCGAACAGATGTATGACGTCAGCAGATACGAACAGTTCATCATGGTTTTTAATGATTTTGATTCAGTTTTTGTAGGAACTTTCTTATGAAATTTTGAAGGATTGTACTATGATTGATTGCGAATCGTTTGATATCAAATTTGTCAAATTTTAACCGTAGATTCCCATTCAATTTTACGTTTTTCTGACTTTTAAGGTATGAAAATGAAAACACAACAAGAAATGAGTAGAAAGTGTGTGAATTCGTCAAATTTCCGGTGAAATTTGACTGAAATCGGCAATGAAAAGCTGAAATTCCGGTGAATAGCTGTTGTAGATCTCCGATGCAACCTCCTGTTGCTCTGATACCACTTGTTAGGCCATTTGGATCAGGATCTATTCGTCACGAACGTGGTTGAATCGATCTCGTTTAATGTGCGGAATCCATAAACAAGTCAGAGAATCATATCAACAGTATATTCAACATTCAATCTCCGTCTAATGCTTATATTAGAATATTATGAAAGTTACAAGAACCAGTAGAAAAACAGACTTGACAGACCCCTCTCTCTAAATCAGAAAAAGTTCTAAATAACATGACTTAACCGGCTATTTATAGGCACACTCAGGGAATCAAGGAAGCGATGTCCGATCGGACGACATTGGTGTCCGATCGGACGACAGTGTTGTCCGATCGGATAGCCCATCCGATCGGGTGACAGACACCAACACCTTTACAAAGTTAATCCAATCCCTGAGTTGTCATTCTACGTATATACAAACAACATACACATAAATGTTTACAAAGACATAATCATACAAAATATGACCCAATACTGACGGAAGCTACAGACGCATGTACTAACAGCCAAGTTACTAAGCAATTGCATAGATATTGACACTAGTTGAAAAGAGGAAGAAAAGTGAAAAACTAAGAAACCTATTTTATGACTTTTGTGAAAAGAGGAATAATGCTACAAAAAGATTGTTTTCTTTTAAAAGCTTATGATATAAACAAAACAAGTGTCATTGAGCCTACACCTAAGTGCACAATTTGTGGAAAAATAAATCATCTTACTCAAGAGTGCGTGTATCTCAAAACTTTTGATGTTAAAAGAAAAGAGTATCATCAAAAACACTGGAGAGTCCACCAAAACCAACCCCCAAAAACAAACAAATTTTGTGCCTGTTCAAACATCTGTTACTAAACAATTGAACAAAACCTCTGTTCCCAAAGAGGTATAAGTAATAGATGCACCACCTACAAACCAATTCCCTAGGGGATATGGTCAACTATCATACCAAAAGGTCCCTCATGGTTATGAAGCCTACAAAATGCCATCAAAACCCAAATGAATAGGCATCCTTATGGTTTTCATAATCTGACAGGAGATGGTCCACAACAGTGGTTACAAAAATCAGCTCAAAAATCTGTTCAAATCCCTAACCTGTCACACCCCAACCACGTAGAACAACAAAACGTGGCGGAAACGTCGGGGAGTGTTGTAACAGAATCATTGTTTCACAACCATGGAATAAATAATTTTATTTTATTGAAAAATGAACTCATTGTTTTAGTACAATCAAATAAGTACAACTATTATCTTTCAAATTTTAAAGTCGCTAAGGCACGAGTCCATCCTATGTATAGCATTGCACCAACAATCATCACATAACAGCACCTGAAACATGTGTAAAAATAGGTACGTCAGCATAAAAATGTCTGTGAGATACATAGGTTTTATAGTAATTAGGATTCATGACTTATGAGTTTAAAGAAAAGGTTTTAATAAAAGTAGTCATGATCCTTGTAAAATGTTTTTGTTTTGTAAATCATCTAAAAATCAATAAGAAAACAGGTGATAATAAAGAAAGATGTATAAATAAATAATTAGGTAAAAATGAGTTTATATATATATATTGTTTGAAAAAAAATATTTTGATAAAAAGATTTATAGTATATATAAAGATATACTTTAGTTTTAAGAAAGTCAAATAAGTAATATATTAAAATATATTTCAGTTCCAAAATCGTTAACCCAAGTGAACTAAATAACGCCACGGTATGTAATGTGATGAAAACACTTATATATAAGAATAACCAGCGGCGTATCTACCATGTTTTCATCATATTACACCCGTCCCGTTATCTAAACACTAACCAAAACCTAATTGTAAAACGAATAGTATATTAAATATACTTTAGTTGTTAAAAATAATAATTTTCAGTAGTATATCAAAAGTATACTTTGGATTTATAAATAACATATTAAACTATGTTTTGGTTTGAAAATAACATATTAACTATGCTTTGGTTTTGAAAATAACATATTAAACTATGTTTTAATGATTAACAAAATATATGTTGGTTTTGTACATTATCACATATGAGAGCATATCAAATTATACTTTTGGGAGTTTAACTAAATATACAAAAATAATGTGATTTAAGAATTCATTCAGACCTAGTGCATCAAAATACACCTTTGAGACTATAGAAATACCACAACGGCAATCCCTATTTGGATGGAGAAAAATAAATTGGTTTCAGATATTCCATGACAACAGGAATGGGGTGTCAAATCCTATAGCGCTATATCATACTACCAACCGGTCTGGTGAACAAAAATAAGTACTATCCAACAATAATTTCATAATCTTTAAGAAAATTAGAGTTTAGACCATAAATAATCATTCAGTTTGTAAAAAGATAAGTACTAATATGTATAATCAATTATACTTTTGAAAACAAGAACATAACAAATAGGTACACATATTTCACCCCAAAACAATTGAAAACAGTAAAAGAGGGGACTATGTACTCACTTGAGGGTGCTTAGAAGTCTTGAACAACTTCCAAGCAAGCTAGAGGGAGCACGGAACTCAAACGACACCTAATAATAGGTAACTACATAAATAAACCGGACCTAAAACGGAAGATCGGATAGGATGAGGTCTCGTAAACCAAATGAGGGTGGGAGCTCATATGATATGGTTTAACAAGGCCCACATACTAAAAGGAAACCTAACCTAAGTGCTTACGACCCATTACGACCCGTTTAGGTAGCTTACGCTACTTTAACGCGTCGTTCGCGCAAAACGCGTTCGGACCGCCTAACTAGTCCTATGACAAGTATTATATGCCTAAATATGTTTAATTATGTTGCATAATCAGTTAAGTGACAAAAGTTTGGGTTACATATGCTTAAATATCAATTATGCATAAAAAGGGTATTTTTGTAATTTTCCTAAGGCATATAAACTACCTATCATACAACCACTTAAATGAAGTGACCATAAGGCATAACCTCGGAAGGTTATTCCCTATACGACTATGGTCACCTAATGTGTTTGGTCGGATCCTAAAGATCGACCAAACGGGTATAGTTCGAAAGTCTAAGCGGTTGTTTAGACCGCTTGACTTACGACTCTACATAAGCACTAAACCTAAAGTGACGAGCTAAACATGCTAAAACATGTTTAGTTAAGTTAGAAAATAGGTTTGGTATCAAAACAAACGGTTTTGATACCTAAAAGTAGTTTGTTTACAAAATACGCGATAATACGCATTTTGGCCGAAACTACGACTCGTCACTAAACCTAGATAACGTGGTAATCAATAGGTATAGTCACTAGGGACTATAACCATCGTGATTACACTCACGTTATGAAGTTCAAACGAACTTCGTATTGACCATAAACTGGTCAATGCATCAGACTTGAAAAGCGATAAAAGAACGAAAGAATACTTACAGAAGGTCCCCGCAAGCTTTGATCCGATTTACCCTCAGGTATGAAGTGTTTACTCCAACTTAGAGGGCTGAAATCAGATCAAATGTGGCTTGGGAGTGAAGTGGGGTGGGCTATTTATAGATTTGGCACAACCGTTAAGATCGTTCATCGAATAACGTGCTTCGAACTAGGCCGTACACATGTGCCCATGGTTTTGTGAAACCATGGGAGCCCCTAGAATGGTCCATAGTACAAAAAATACAATTAAATACCAGCCCATGGTTTTGCAAAACCATGGGTTAAAACCATTAACACTTCAAAATTTGACTAGGTTCATTGAATCTGGTCAGAAATTTCAAAAATGGTCCCTGCACTTGTAAAATTTGATTTTTTTCACTTTTAAGCCCCGTTAACCTAATTTCAAGGCTCTAAAATAAATTTAAAGTATAGGGAACTTAAAATATGCTCAAAAACATCTCGGATGTCGGTTCGTTTGGTCGTACGGTTGCGTTGTTCGGTTAATTACGACGGAAATCGTAATGAACGCAAAAACGATCCAATTTACGCGACGAATGGAATTTTATTATGCCAAATACTAAAATAAAATATTTTAATGCTTACATAAAATTTTGGATGTCCGGATATATACAGAACGTAAGATATGCGCGAAAATGCAAACTTGTGCACTTTTTGATGCTTTTAGTCCCTATTGATGAATAAAGTTTATTTTAGCATACCGAACCCCTCAAAGCCTATTTCTAAGCTATGTAAAGGATATTTAGGGTATCTTTACTTATGATCAAGTTCCGGAATGTTCTTTACTATACAAATCGGTATAGTTTCGTAGTTTGACACAATTAGTCCCTGCGATCGAACAAACTTGATTTCAACACACCAAACCATCCAAAACTTATTTTTAAGTTATGTGAAGGTTATTTAAGGTATGTTAAGCCTATTTCACTATTCCGGAGTGTTTTTTGCATTAAACTGGTTATATCTACGCATCAGTGCGCGTATAACCTTCCAAAAAGCGATTTAAAGCTTGAAATCGAACAAGAATTGACATGTGCAGGCGATACACATATTTATACAAATCCCAAGTATAAAATACAATATTTCATTGGTTTGGCATTTGTTTGATGGTTGAAGTGACACAGGTGTCACATAACCTTCCCACTGTTCATGCTCCTGAACTTGAGGCTGACCTATCTGTGACCCCATCCAAAGCCGTTTTAGCTTTGGAGACCCACCTGAACTAATTTGTTACTTGATGTGCAGGGAGCTTCTGCATGCTTAGATAGCTTTGGAGGCTCCAGACACATGGTAGGATGTAGAGCCCTAGTCAAAGATTTCAAAAAACATGGAGGGGTTGATATATCCTTTGGTAACAATTCAAAAGGGAAGGTGTTGGAGTCAGGGACAGTGCATGCTGGGAAACTCAAGTTTGAAAATGTCAATCTTGTTGACAATCTTAAATTTAACCTTCTCAGTGTTTCACAAATTAGTGACAATGGCTATGGGTGTCACACCCCGACCGCGTAAAACAACGAAACCGCGGCGGAAACGTCGGGGAGTGCTGTGGCAGAATTATTATTTCAAAACACATGATAATTAAAGTTAAGTTTTACAAGCTTAAATTATTGCATTGTCTTAGTTCAAACAAAACACATAACATGAAAGACGATAACTTTCTTGATTTTCGATTGCTAAGGCCCAAGTCGCCCTAAGTGTAGTTCGCTGACATCAAACATTCGCTCCTGAAACATATGTGAAAGTAAATACGTCAGCATAAAAATGCCTGTGAGTAACATAGGTGTAGTGTTGAAGATTCATGACTTTGAATGTCAAAAGAAATGTTTAATGAAAACTAGTCATGAACCTTATAAAATATTTTCTTTTATAAAATCATATGAAAATCAAATGATATAAAAGAATGATGTATGGTTAAGTAAATAACCAAATGAAAATAATATGTATAAAATGTGTCATATCTTGTCTTTGTTGAAGTGGTTTAGATAACGCCACGATATGCAATACAATAAAAGCACTTATATATAGGAAGTACCAACGGCGTATCCACCATGCTTTTGTCATATTGTACACGTCTCGTAATTTAAATCACTTATTAATAACCATGAAATAATGTCTTGTTTAAATGTCAATGTTAAATGTCAAATGTCAAATGTCAAATGTCCGATATAAACCATGTCTTGTATGGCGAATAAATAGTATTTACTCAAGCCAAATGCATAATGTCATGTATAAACAAATGTTATGTAATCAAAATGTCATGTACAAAACAAGATTTTTGAATAAACAAAAGTTTAAAACAAAAGTTATGTTTTGTAAACCATTGC
Organism: Helianthus tuberosus; assembly: GCA_030545235.1. Classification (NCBI taxonomy): domain Eukaryota; kingdom Viridiplantae; phylum Streptophyta; class Magnoliopsida; order Asterales; family Asteraceae; genus Helianthus; species Helianthus tuberosus. Next base: position 149,127,161 of record CM060372.1, read on the forward strand.
TTTTATTGATATGAACATTTATATGGTTTGTCTATAGCATACACTCAAGCCTTGAGATTGTCGGATAAACCCTTATCAGGATCAAGGTTTATAAAAAAGAATGTATTCGGATTCTGTCATTCCCCTAACGAAATACCTAGAAAACGGGAATGGGATTTGTCAAGTCCTATAGCGCTATTACATACTATCGAGCGGCGTGATCAATGTTAATGAATGTACTACTTCGTCAAACATTCCAAATGTCTTTTTCAATGTAAGCATGTCATGAAAATGTCTTTGTAAAACCATGTATAGGCATATTAAGTCAATATGCCAAGTAAAATGTCTTTGAAACCAAATGTTAGGTATACTAAGTTAATATACCATAAAAATGTCTTTGAAATAATGTATTATGTATAATACGTAACAAAAATGTATAATGTCATGAAAACGGAAAGTAAAGTTATGCACATATGCTTCACCCCAAAACATTTGAAAACGTAAAATAGGGCAACTATGTACTCACCTTTGGGTGCGTTTTTATATTTTAACACAATCCCTCAAATTGTTTATTCGTCCTAAATTAAATAAGAACGATTTAATAATCAAAAACTCACAAAAATACCGAAGTTTCTCCGATACTTAGAATTTTCACATAACTTTGAGATTTTCTCGAAAAGTTATTATTTTTTATTATATTGGTGTATTTATATATATATGAGTTCATATATATTTTAAGAAAACTCTGCGACTTGAACGATTTTATTGGTGACCCTCATCATGTTATAAGCAATATATCTACGATTTGCGCACGTCGTAATATATATACTTATTGTGACATAAAATAAATACCGTAATACACATATTCTTGTCAAGTATTAACATGTCATCATACACATATTATAAAACACATAACACATTGTAACACATAAAATTTACCCATGAACAACCCATTATAGTGTATGTTGAAAAACACGTATTTTAGCGATTCGGTAACGTTTTTGGGCGCCGAAAGTCACGTATGACTAACCAAACACCAACCAAACTTAATATAAGTTAAAATACTTATTTTTATATCAAAAATATCAGTTTACTTACTTACTGATCTAAAACAGTTTTATAAAAATCATCCGAAAAGCCGATTTTTAACCGTTTTACCGCATAGTTTTGCATCAAACGTTACCCTAACCATCCCAAATCGAAACGACTTGATATTTTAACATAACCCATGTTATTTACTGAATAAAATAGTGGTTATACTCATGATAATGCAGGTCTCACATAAAGCACATTAATCATGCAAATTTTACATATTTTACCACTTTCTAAGCTATATGTACAACATGCAAAGCTATCAAACCTATGACAAAGCACATTAATAATATACAAATTAATGTTATTTTTAGTGTTTATATTCTGTCCTAAAACATTTTTGTTATACAATCATTTTTTTATCATTTTTTGAGCTTTAAATCAACTCGTATTCTTATGTACAAGTGCCTAAAGCACACTATCATATTATCATCAATTCATATGAATTTAGATGCATCAAACATGTGATTTATTCATGTTTATTTACTGATTTAATTGAACATTTATCATATCATGCTCAAATCATCAAACACTTGCATTTTAACTATCATTCAAGAACAAGCAACAACTTAAAAATTCTCACATATGTCTAATAAATTTTTGCCCATTTACATGTCCAAATACTAAAATTATTTCAAGTTATAACTCATGATTCAATCACTCATTTATATCTCTAACATATTTGTGTTGGAAAAATAGGTGAAAATAGCATTTTTCACAAATATAGGAAAATGATTTTTTCCTATTTTGGACTAGAAATAAATATAATAAAATGAGTGGGTTTTATATATTTATTTGTGGGTTTGTGTTCTATGTTGGAAGAGCTTCGCAACGAACTAAATCACGTCCAAAACCGAGCTAAGATAAATGAGATATCGATGCTCAAAGTTGGGTGTTTGAAACATTGAATGCTGAAACAAAAGGGAAAGTAGCACCTTGTCCCACATCGGAGGAGAGATGGAACTTAAATGGTTATTTAAGGTGGAACTCTCCATCCTTATTGTTTCATGGAAGCACACACTAAGTTTCCTCGCGAAGGGTGCGGAGCACCCTAACTCGCACTTTGATGGAGCACTTCGCACGCTCGCATCACCGCGAGCCGCTTGAGAGCCGCCTTTGTATTTTTGACCACGTGCACGTGGTGAATCACATCGGCTGCAAGGACCAAGTGGTGAAGTGGTGTGCAGGTTCGAGGCGCGTGACGTGGCAGTCCGCACGCGGGTACAAGTGGCACGAAACCGCGCGGTTGTGCGTGGTGCATGGGTCCTGCTGTGTCGCGCGCGGCGTACCAGATTGAGCCAATACGGCATGACTGTGTGGCGTGCTCGTATAGGCTCACAGGTGACGTGGCGCGCGCGCGCATGGAAATGAGCCAAATGGACGCACCGCGCATGTGCGTGCTTACCTGCGCGCGCACCAGTGTGTCTTGCGCGCGCGCGCGCAGAAGCTTCTTGCATTGAATGACAGTGCAGTTTCAGTTCAGCTTCGTAACTGACGAGTTAACAGTCTTTAACTGAGAATTAAATGACGTATTAAATTGCATTGAAGACGTTTAATGCAATTTAAACCTCTCTTTAATTCCGTTTTGACTGTTTTGACTTAGGAGCTGTATAAATACAGCTCCATACCCAGCTGCAGAGGATACCACGAATACCAGCTACACAACAGTAACAAAAACTTTCTCTCTACAGTTCTGATCTTCTTCCAGCAAGTTTTCAAGGTAGGATTCGGGTTGTAGGCCAACTCCGGCAGTACGCTGCTTCGGCTGTTGTACCCAGGGAAACAAAACGAGTACTCTTGGGAGACTGGGAATTTGTTTTAAGGGAAGCGTGTTGAAGACGTGCCTCAGTCAATTCTGTTTCTACTCCTTCTTGTATTTTGGTTTATTTCAGTTGTAATTTGTACTTGTTTTTCAGCTTTCTTATTTTTGTATTGTAATCATTTAATAAAATTTGTTTATTTTATTTAAATTACGTTAACGGTTCCTACAATCTTAAAACAAATTTTTATACACCGTTTGTGTAATCAAAACCATTCTGTTAAGTGATTCAAACCAGTTTTGTTTTCACTCAATTTGTGTTTAAAAACAGATTTTTTTTTGGTTTTCATCTTCAAAGGAGCGACTTTGGTTGAAAACCTTTCTGGTTACTTTCAGACTTTGTCATAAAATTTGCTAAAAAACTTTCTGACTTGGTCTTCAAAGTTGGACTTAGAAGCCAATCATTAAGTTCTAATTATTAAAAATTTTCTGTTTTTGGTCTTCAAAGTTGGACTTAGAAGCCTAAACAGTAAATTTGTGGTAAATTAAAATTTAAGTGTTTATTTATGTTTTTGGGTAAAACAAAATTTTTGGACTAAAATTTAAATTTTAATTTTTCAGCATGTCGACCGAAAACGTCAACATTAACAACACGAGTGTTGTGACGGGAACCCCCTTGAATGCCACCACTGTGGGAGCGTCCACAGTGGCCAATCACGCTGAACGACTCGAAAAGTTCTCGGGTCTACACTTTAAGAGGTGGAAGCAGAAGATGTTCTTCTACCTGACACACAAAGACAGTGTGCGGTAGATGCGTGGAAGCATTCGGATTTTATATGTCGTAGCTATGTGTTAAACGGCCTGTCTGATGCGTTGTATAATGTGTACTATAACGTCAAGACTTCCAAAGATCTTTGGGATGCCTTGGACAGGAAGTACAAAACGGAGGATGCTGGCACAAAGAAATTTGTAGTAGCCCGTTTCTTGGATTTCAAAATGGTTGATTCTAAAACAGTTATGAATCAAGTCCAAGAATTCCAAATTATACTACATGACATCTTTACGGAAGGCATGACACTTAGCGAGACATTCCAAGTGGCAGCGATGATTGAAAAGTTACCTCCTAGTTGGGTTGATTTTAAGAATTATCTTAAACACAAACGAAAGGAGATGACTATAGAGGACCTTATTGTTCGTCTTCGGATTGAAGAGGACAATGGAATTGCCCAAAAAGGTAGCCTTGCGCTAGCGCAAATCTGGTTAAGCATGGGCAATCCTCTAAGGGCGTGAAGGGTAAGGGGAAAAAGGACAAGGAGAAAGCAATGGCTAGCAAACTTGGACCGAAGAAAGGGGTTGTGAAAAAGAAACCTCAAACATTCCAAGGGACTTGTTACAACTGTGACGAGCCGGGGTGGATGGTGGATGAAGACGGAATGCAAGAAACCAATGCAAGAAACCGAAGCGTGAGCGCGCGCACATGGTGGATGAAGACGGAATGCCTTTGGTGGCAATGATTTCCTACAAAACCGCAATGTTGGATGAGGTCAATGCGGTGACCAACACTCCAAAAGGATGGTGGGTTGAAACGGGCGCGACCCGTCATGTGTGCCCAGACAGGAGCCTCTTTACCACCATCAAAGAGCTTACGGGAGATGAGAAGCTGTATATGGGAAACGCAGCCACCGCGGACATCAAAGGTGAAGGAATGGTGATTTTGAAGTGGACTTCAGGGAAGGAGCTTACTTTAAGCAATGTGTTATATGTCCCAGACTTGCGCAAGAGCCTAGTCTCGGGTTGGTTGCTTAATAGGTTTGGATTTCGTTTAGTTTTTGAGAGCGATCAATTTGTACTTACTAAACGAGGAATGTATGTAGGTAAGGGCTATTCCCAAAATGGTATGTTCAAATTGAATGTAATGGCAGTCAAGAAGAACATGAATAAAATTGCTACTACTTCTACTTATATGCTTGAGTTTTCTGATTCGAATAAATGGCATGGTAGATTAGGTCACGTAAATTTTAATTCAATACACCATTTAATCAATTTAAATTGTATACCAACATTCCATATTGATTCACATTATAAATGTGAAACTTGTGTAGAATCCAAACTTACAAGATCATCATCGAAATCGGTTGAACGAATAACCGAACCCCTTGATTTAATTCACACTGATATTTGTGATTTAAAAGCGGTACCCACAAGAGGTGGAAATAAGTACTTCATCACGTTTATTGATGATAGTACTAAATATTGCTATGTATATTTACTAAAAATTAAAGATGAAGCAATAAGTAAATTTATCTTGTACAAAAATGAAGTTGAGAATCAACTTCAAAAGAAGATAAAAGCTTTGCGAAGCGACCGAGTAGGCGAATATGTCGCACCTTTTACCGATTTATGCGCAAAAAGTGGCATTGTACATGAGTGTACACCTCCTTATTCTCCACAATCAAATGGCGTGGCGGAATGAAAGAACCGCACATTGAAAGAAATGATGAACGCCATGTTGATAAGTTCTGGGGTGAGCCAGGAAATGTGGGGGGAAGCCATTCTCTCGGCTAATTATCTTTTGAACAAGATACCACTCAAAAAGAGAGACGAAACTCCATATGAGTTATGAAAAGGAAGAAGCCTTCATACAAATACTTGAAAGTGTGGGGGTGCCTAACAAAGGTGATTGTACCACCTCCTATGGCTCTTAGGATGGGACCCAAAACTGTTGATTGCATATTTATTGGGTATGCGCATCAAAGTAGTGCACATAGATTTCTTGTACATGAGTCCAAGAATCCTGATGTACACGTAAACACTATCATGGAGGTGAATCCTAACGTTGTGTCTTACTTTGAAAATGTGTTTCCTTTGTGAAGACAAACATATGCAACGTTATCAACACCTAATTTTGAAGTAGGTGAAAGCTCATCTAGACCAGTTGATGAGGTAGTTCATGATAAGACACATGAACAACCTGAGGTTGAAGAAAGTGACCATAGGCGAAGCAAAAGGCCAAGGGTTGAAAAATCCTTCAGTCTAGACTTCGTTAGCTATATGGTTGAGGGCGAGCCCAAAACATATCGCGAAGCGGTTTCCTCTTCATAAGGACCTCAATGGAAAGAAGCAATAAGGAATGAAATTGATTCTATATTGCAAAATCATACTTGGGAGTTAGTAGATCTTCCACCTGGTTGCAAACCACTTGGATATCGTTGGATATTCAAAAGGAAGATGAAAACTGATGGAAGTATTAATAAATACAATGCTAGGTTGGTGATTAAAGGATTTAGACAAAAGGAAGGTCAAGATTACTTTGATACCTACTCGCCTGTGACGCACATAACCTCGATTAGATTGGTTCTTGCTATAGCGGCTTTAAGAAATTTGGAAGTTCACCAAATGGATGTTAAAACCACATTTCTAAATGGTGATTTAGAAGAAGAGATTTACATGGAGCAACCTGAAGGTTTCTCTGCCCCAGGTCAAGAGGGTAAAGTATGTAAACTCATCAAGTCTTTGTATGGCTTGAAGCAAGCACCAAAACAATGGCACCAAAAGTTTGATCATGTCATGATTGACAATGGTTTCAAAATAAATGAGTGCGACAAATGTGTTTATTTCAAAGACACAAATGAAGGTAATGTGATTTTATGCCTTTATGTAGACGATATGCTTATCATTGGAAGTAATGATAAAATTATCAAAGCTACTAAAAGCATGTTGAAAGCGAGATTTGACATGAAAGACATGGGTTTAGCGGATGTGATTCTTGGAGTAAAGATCATAAGAACCCAAGAAGGTCGTGTGTTAAGTCAATCTCACTATGTGGATAAAATTCTTGAAAAATTCAACTCGGGAGATACGACGGTAGCTCGAACTCCAGTTGATACCTCCCAACATCTCAAGAAAAATAAAGGAGAGGGAGTTGCCCAGTTAGAGTATTCAAGAATTATTGGCAGTCTAATGTATCTAATGACATGTACTAGACCCGACTTGGCTTACGCGGTGAGTAGGCTAAGTAGATACACCAGCAATCCATGTGCGGATCATTGGAAAGCAATCACGAGGGTGCTTCGATACATAAGATACACAAGAGATTATGGACTGCATTATACCCGACAACCAGTAGTGATCAAAGGATACACTGATGCAAACTAGATATCGGATAATAAAGATTCCAAATCAACAAGTGGTTGCGTGTTTACACTTGGAGGAGCTGCTATTGCTTGGAACTCTTCTAAGCAAACGGTCATAGCAAGATCCACAATGGAATCCGAATTTATCGCCTTGGATAAGTCAGGCGAGGAAGCGGAATGGCTACGTCAATTCGTGGAATATATTCCAAGATGGCCAAAGCCTTTCCCAGCCATATGTGTACATTGTGATAGTCAATCAGCGATTGGTAGAGCTCAAAGCTTGATGTACAATGGCAGACCAAGGCATATGCGATGTAGACATAACACGGTTTCGACAACTACTCTCAATGGGTGTTATCACAATTGATTATGTGAGATCAAAGGATAAAATTGCGGACCCGTTTACAAAAGGCTTAAGCAGAGAGTTAGTTGAAACGTTGTCAAGAGGAATGGGACTAAAGCCCGTGGTAAATGGGAATATGAGGGAAACCTAACTTAGTTGACTGGAGATCCCAAGATCTAAGTTCAATAGGACAACTTAATCATATTTCCAAAACGGAGTCACTGTGGGGGAGTATCCCAAACCAAATAAAAGGGAGTTATGCACTTCCAAGTCCATTCCAATCAGTGACATGAAGTGAGGTTAAGCATATTAAGGTTATCGATTTCGGGAAATCATATAACCATGATGCTTTTAATGATTCAGAGGAATCACCTATGTTAGAGAGAAGTAGGGTCGCTTCGAATGGATTTGTGGGGTGCGCAAATCCTAGAGCTCTCGCAGAACCAGGCTAGTGTTCCAGGACCATAATAGGACACGACAATGAGGGGTTGGCCAAACCAGGGAGAGCATTGTGTGAAGTGTATTGTCGTTTACACAAATGGGGGTATGTTCAAGGACATCGCGTCTACACATCGCTAGTAAGCTAAGTATGCTTCACAAAAGAAGGTTCAAAGGCTACAACCTACCTATCTTGCAATACTCAACTGTTGAAATTTATCGTTGAAAAGTGTAAGGAAAAGATCGATTTCCATACATGTGGGGGATTGTTGGAAATTTGATGAAAATAGCATTTTTCATGTGGGGGATTGTTGGAAAATAGGGGAAAATAGCATTTTTCACAAATATAGGAAAATGATTTTTTCCTATTTTGGACTAGAAATAAATATAATAAAATGAGCGGGTTTTATATATTTATTTATGGGTTTGTGTTCTATGTTGGAAGAGCTTCGCAACGAACTAAACCACGTCCAAAATCGAGCTAAGATGAATGAGATATCGATGCTCAAAGTTGGGTGTTTGAAACATTGAATGCTGAAACAAAAGGGAAAGTAGCACCTTGTCCCACATCGGAGGAAAGATGGAACTTAAATGGGTATTTAAGGTGGAAATCTCCATCCTTATTGTTTCATGGAAGCACACACTAAGTGTCCTCGCGAAGGGTGCGGAGCACCCTAACTCGCACTCGTATACGCTCGCGCGCGCGTGGCGTGGGCGATGCGGCGCAATGTGGGGCAATTTGGACTTCGCACACTCGCATCGCCGCGAGCCGCCTTTGTATTTTTGACCACGTGCGCGTGGTGAATCACATCGGCTGCAAGGACCAATTGGTGAAGTGGCTTGCAGGTTCGAGACGCGTGACGTGGCAGTCCGCGCGCGGGTACAAGTGGCACGAAGGCGCGCGGTTGTGCATGATGCATGGGTCCTGCTTTGTCATGCGCGGTGCACCAGAGTGAGCCAATACGGCGCGACTATGTGGCGTATAGGCTCACAGGTGACGTGGCGCACGCGGGTATGGAAATGAGCCAGATGGACGCACCGCGCATGAGCGTGCTTACCTGCGCGCGCACCAGTGTGTCTTGCACGCGCGCGCGCAGAAGCTTCCAGCATTGAATAACAGTGCAGTTTCAGTTCAGCTTCGTAACTGATGAGTTAACGGTCTTTGACTGAGAATTAAATGACGTATTAAATTGCATTGAAGACGTTTAATGCAATTTAAACCTCTCTTTAATTCCGTTTTGACTATTTCGACTTAGGAGTTGTATAAATACAGCTCTATACCCAGCTGCAGAGGATACCACGAATACCAGCTACACAACAGTAACAAAAACTTTCTCTCTACAGTTCTGATCTTCTTCCAGCAAGTTTCCAAGGTAGCCTAGGAAACAAAACGAGTACTCTTGGGAGACTCGGAATTTGTTTTAAGGGAAGCGTGTTGAACACGTGCCTCAGTCAATTTTGTTTCTACTCCTTCTTGTATTTTGGTTTATTTCAGTTGTAATTTGTACTTGTTTTTTCAGCTTTCTTATTTCTGTATTGTAATCATTTAATAAAATTTGTTTATTTTTTTTAAATTACGTGAACGGTTCCTTAAATTTGCACATAATCTTGTTCATGCAAGCAAACATCCTAAACAAGTATTTATTAAAAAATCAAACTCAACTCTCATACACACACACACACACACACACACACACACACACACACATATATATATATATATATATATATATATATATATATACGGTTATATACACACATATATATCACCATTTTTATTTTGTATCAAGATCCATTTCTTTTTTGATTTCAAGTTTGTGAAAAATTCCAAGATTCAAGAGAAACTTCCAATCATCAAGAACAACCAAGAATCAAGTGTATGATTTAAACATAAACTTTATACCTTCAACATTCAAGTAAGTTTTTGGTGAGATTTTGATGATATGGAGCTTGAAATCACTTGAAAGCACCTTGGAAACTCTTTTGGATCTTCAAACCAACTTGAAATTTGCTTGGAATGGGGTTTGATTTTGAAGAACAAGGTTGAAGAAGATGATAATGGTGATGGTGGTGAGGTTACGGTTTGGAGGAGAGAGAGAGGAGAAGGTTGAGTGATCTTGTTTGATTTGTTGTGATCTTGTAGAATCCAAGTGCCCTTACTTATAGATCTTCTAAGATTTAAGTGAATCCAAGAGATATCATGAAGGATTTTGCAAGATATTGTAAGGATTTTGATGGGGGCCACCCCATTGTAACCGTAAATAATATAAGGGGGGTAAAGTGTATTTTTTTAATGGTAAAAATAGATAAAAATAGGTATTTAACTGGATACAGGGTGTTTTATCTAACGTTTAAATCCCAGTTTATGGTGTTCTAAATTATTTTTATTATTCTATAAAAATAAACTCACCAAAATATTACTGAAGTAAATTTCAGTTGCCGAGACTGGCTGTGTTGTCCGCGTTTTGCAGTAGAAGCACTGTGTTACGTAGTAACACGCGGTACGCGCTTAAACTTGAAAAATAACGTTTTTAAGCGTTTTAATTTATTTTTCAACACGAACATGATTAAAAATAAAATTTTGATCTTAACATAATATTTTTAGGATTTACATATTATCCGGGCGGTCACCAACGTTCGTTTCGCAGTTTTGTCGTAATTAGTTCTTTAGTTCGAATAAACATGTTTTTGCCGTACCGAATCCTTCGAAACTTATATCTAAGTTATGTAAAGGGTATTTAGGGTATGTTTGGCTTATTTCACAGTTCCGGAGTGTACGTCGCATTAAACTGATTATGTTTACGTAACGGTTTATGATTTCACTTCCAGAACAGGTTTGAGAGTTCGGAATTGAACAATGATTGAAAACGTACTAATGTCACAAATAATTAAACAAATATTGAAATTAAAACACCATATTTTATTAAATACAAAGTTGTTCAGAATAGTACAAGGATTAAAATTCACAGATGTCACAATGGGTCATTCTTCAGTAAAGAAACTTGTAAGATTGTTGTGCCAGAAGTGTTTAAAAAGATTGAAGAAATCATAGTCGGGAGTAAAACAAAGCTTGTTGCTCAAAGGATTGGCAATGTGTATGTGGTTGATATGTTAAAAGATAACCTAATGGCTGATGCTTGTCTGTTCTCAGCTGCCTCTACTAAAGAGACAGAATTATGGCACAGGAGACTTGGGCACACAAATCTTAAGACTGTCACTACACACTCAAAACAAGGCCTTGTAAGAGGTCTCCCACAAAAACTTTTTACTTATTCTAAGCATTGTGTTTCTGATGTAGACTTCCTTGTGGTGTTGCATCCAGCAAAGTCACTATCTGAAAAACCTGAATGCTAGATATTCCCATTAGTAGTATACCAGAGACCAAGTGTGGGAGCACCTTTTATGTATCTGAATATTCATTTCACAACAATGAGATTAGACTTCCTAGGTGCTAACTGGGATCTGGCACAAACACATATTGCAAACATGATGTCTAGCCTTGAGGCAGTTAGGTACAATAAAGACCCAATCATGCTTCTATAGAGTGTTTAATCAACTAAGTCATCGTTTTCATCAGCAGTGAAAAGCTTTGTGGCTGCCATGGGTGTACTACATGGTTTACAATCATTCATCTCAAATTTGTTTAAAAGTTCTTTGACATATTTGCTTTGATGAATGAATGTTCCATTTTGTAATTGCTTAACTTGGAGACCAAAAAAGCATTGGAGTTCACCCATGGTACTCATTTCAAACTCTGTTGTTATGAGTTTTCTGAAATCTTCACACATGGAGGTACATGTGGATCCAAAGATGATGTCATCAACATAGATTTGGACAATCATCAGATCCCTTCCTTTCCATTTCAAAAACAAAGTTTGATCAATTTTGCCCCTTGTAAACCTAATTGAAATTAGAAAAGTGGAGAGAGTTTCATACCAGGCTCTAGGTGCTTATTTCAAGCCATACGAAGCTTTGTTGAGCTTGTAGACTTGATCAGGATAAATGGCATCTTCCAAACCAGGAGGTTGACAAACATACACCTCTTCTTGAATTTTTCCATACAAGAATGCACATTTTATATCCATTTAATGTACCTTGATGTTGTGGTTGATAGCGAAGGCTAAGAACAGTCTGATGGCTTCAAGCCTTGCCACATGAGCAAAGGTCTCATCATAGTCTATGCCTTCCTCTTGCTTGAAGTCTTGAACCACTAACCTGGCTTTATTCTTGACAACAATGCCCCTTCCATCAGTTTTGTTCTTGAAGACCCATTTTGTGCCAGTTGTACATACATCCGTAGCCAGTGGTACAAGTTTCCATACTTGTCTTTTAAACTGTTGGAGCTCCTCTTGCATAGCATCTACCCAACTATTGTCTTTCAGTGCCTTTTGGTACTTGACAGGTTGGATGAGAGATAGAAAGCCTACAAAAAGACAGATGTTTTGGGATTGACTTCTTGTGAGAACCCCTTCACTAATGTTGCTAATGATTGATCTGGTGGATGAGATTTAAGGAAGATTAGCTCCCCCTGATATGGAACAATGCCATTGAATGGAGAAGGCTGCAGATGTGAATCATCAGAGCTAACATATGTTGCCAATTTTGAAGAGCCAACATCTGTTGGTGATGGAGGTGGAGGAATAGGAGTAATAAGTGTGGCACAATGTTGGTTTTTATCCACAGATGATGGATTTTTATCAACAAAGATTGGACTTGATGAAGTGGCAGAGGTTTGATCAACTATTGATTAAACAACTATTGATTCAGCAGTGGCAGAGTTTTGACAGTTGTTTTGAACATCTGCTTCTCTGATGGTGGTAGTGACTTTGTATTGTGGAATCACAATATCACATCCATTGTCTCGTGAAAAAGATTGTGGAGTACCTACAAGGTTAGTCTTGACAGACACATCTTCAAATGTAAATTTATCAAGGTCAAATAGTTCAGCAGGGTTTGTTGGGATTTTTAGTGATGAAAGTTCATTGAACTTCACATTCAAATTCTCTTCCACACACCTAGTCCTTGTGTTAAACACTTTATAGGCCTTGGTAGTGGTTGAGTATCACAGATGATAACCACAATCCACTTTGGCTGCAAATTTTGAAATTGAATCTTTTAAGTTTAAGATAAAACATGTGCAGCCAAAGATTTTGAAATAGGAGATCAGTAGTTTGATCTTGAACAAAGTTTCATAGACAGTTTTTTGATCCCTGGGGTTGATTAAAACACTATTTTGCACATAACAAGCAGTGTTTACAGCCTCTGCAAAAAACGTTAAAGGTAAACCTGAGTCTGCAAGCATTGTTCTGGCAGGTTCTATCAAAGTTCTGTTTTTCCTTTCAACCACCCCATTCTGTTCTGGTGTTCTTGGGATGCTGCATTGCCTTACAATCCCTTTTGCCACACATAACTCAACCAACTCCTTGTTTCTAAACTATGTTCCATTATCACTTCTAAAGACTTTTACTGCAAGTCAAATTGCTTTTCAACCTGTTTCACATAGTCTTACAAAATACCTGCAGTCTCATCCTTAGTGTGTAAAAAGTAAGTCCATGTAAACCTAGAAAAATCATCAATAATGACGAAACAGTGTCTTTTCTTTTTCAAACTCATGATGTTTACTGCGCCAAACAAATCCATGTGCAACATTTTTAAGCACTTGGTTATTTTGGACTCTTCAATGGACTTGTAAGAGCTTTTATGTTATTTACCTTTTAGAATTCCTTTTCAACAGAGTTATTAACCTCTGTTGGGATGACTTTTAGAGGAATGATTTTGGCCTTGGGTGCTTTGACACCCTCAATTGTGGAAAAATCCATTGGCTTAAAGTTTTCAAGGATGTCACATTCATCAAACCAGGTGGGTTTGAATTGAGTTCTATCTCTTCAAACGTTAATGACCCCTCTAGTTTTTCTAAAACAATTTTGTTTCCATTTTTATCAGTGACTTTGATCTCTTGACTAGCCAAGTTTGCTGGAATTACTTCAACCAAGCTAGACTCAGTTTCAGCAGTGTTTTCAGAAGTTAGATCATGTTTTCTAAATTCAATGCCGAACTTCACATTGCTCTTGATCTACTTTTCCAACATAAGCTCTTAACCTTTACAAGACTCCACCCATTTTTCACAAGTGATTTGGGTGGATTCAAGCTCCTTTTTGCAACTCTGGTATTTTCTACCATAGTTTGGAGTTGGTTTTTGGTTATGCTGGATTCATGTTTTAAGCTGCTTATCTCATTTTCTTTTTCAAACAATTTGTTTTTCAACTCTTTAAAAGTTTTCTTAAATTGTACTTCATTGTTTATGATCTTGTTTCTAAGGTTTTCATTCACCTCTTTTATGTTAGCAAAAACAATAATGCATTTATGTGAACACAAATCTATCAAGACTTGAGGTGATACCTTAGCAGTAACCATCATGGCACAGTCACGTTCACCATCACATACACTTGCATCCTATAGATCAGCCAGAGGTTCCAACAGAGGTTCAGCTTCCTTCTCTTCTAATATCTGTTCACCAACAACATCTGCTGTAACCACTATTTCAGCAATTTCTTACACCACTTCAGATCTGGACTCCACTTCCTCAGATTCTTGCCCTTCTTGTATTATCTCTAATGTCATGAAACAAAATTCATCAGGTGAAACATCAGGATTAACAATTAGAGCAAAATTTTTATCAATTAAGTCCTCAGGTAAGCTACTCCAATTAACAAAGCATTGTGTAAAGAAACTCTGTTGACTGGCCTCTGCTGGAGCAGATGTTTGTGCAGCTTGTTGTGTTGCAGTTTGCACTTGAACCTGGGGTGTAGGGGCTTGAACATACTGAATCTGTGGAACAGTGGTTTGGACATACTGGACAAGAACAGTGTTTACAGGATGTGCAAAATAGGCAGTGCTTTGGGTATTTTGAGGTCTTGGACTAGGGTGAATGATAATTGGTCCACTGTTTTGACTCCTACATTCCCTAGCAAAGTGACCAAGCCTAATACACTTATAGCACTTGATTTTTGATTAATCCAACCCAACCTTTAAATTCCCATTTAATCCTGGAAACTTCCTACCAGTTCTTTTATAAAACTTGCTTGTTCTAACACTCAACAAGGCAAGCTGATGCAAAATGTCCATCTCTTCTAGATTTGTGGGATCAAAATGTTGAAGGTCATTCAGTCCAAAGGATAAGTTGTCAGAGATCTGGTTTTCCCCATTAGCTGTGAAAGCATAATTAGGTAAGTAAGGCTCACAGTTGAAGGCTCCACCTACAATTATGTCAATATACTGATCATAACTCTGGTCATTACTACCACCAGATGACACTTCCTGACCAAAAAGTGGTGTGTTACCAAAAGAGTAATCATCAACCACTTTTCCAGATTCCTGTAACTTCTTTTTCTAGTTTAGCTCTCTTTCATATGTGAGAAGCCTACCATGAAGTTGGGTCAGACTCATCTCGTTGAACCCTACAAAATTCCTAGTAACAAAGGCTATAGTGTCCCACTTTTCTTGTAATGATCAAAGGAACCTACTATTTAAAGTAGAGTTAGCATATTCAACATTAACCAGTTTTAGCTCATTAATCAGAAAACTAAACCTCTCAAACTGTTGGTTCAATGACTCTCCCTTAACATGACAAAACATTCCATGTTGTTGGTTTAACACCTCTGTGTTGTTTTCAATAACCTATTATGTCCCATGTTGTTGGTTTAACACCTCTGTGTTGTTTTCAATAACCTATTATGTCCCACCAAATTGCTCTTTGAGTGCATCCCATAGCTCTTTTGCACTGTTACAATGTAACAAGCCCGCACATATGTCATTGGGTAATGCAGTAGCAACTATACTGAATGTTTTAGCATCTAACTCAATCTTCTGAAAATCCTGCTCAGAGTAATTTGCACTTGGCACTATTGGAACATGAGGTCCAAATGTGACAAACTTCCAACAACCGGTGTTTTGCTGTGCTAGGACATGGCCCATCCTACATTGCCAGATATTGTATTCAGATCTGACAAGCATAGGTGGCTTGTACTGTGTGCCGGTGTTGTGAGGATCTTATGATTGTGAAGACATTTTGGTTGTTTTACAAAGGTTTTGATTATTCAACTTTGAACATGATTAAGCTTATACTTTTTTTTTCAACAAATACGAGCAACACAATATCAATGAAATTGAGCTGATCTTTTATGTCAAATTGATTGTTAAATCGAATTTGACTGACCTATGCTCTGATGCTAATTGTTAGGATCTGAGTTTACTTGTTTGTGTTTGTTTTAAAGATCAAATATTAAAGATGATAAACAGATGAACAATTGCAGCGGAAATGAAGAAAACTTTAAAACACAAACAAGGGAAGAAATGCTTTCATCATGAATACTTTTAATCGAAAGATTGTATTACACAATGCTTCACGTATGCATAAATTACAGCTCCCCCTCAGCCTGAGATCACAGTGATTGTTCGTACAAAATGCAAGAGATGAAGTGATCTAATGGAACAGTACAGACACTGTCTATTTATAGTACAATCCTAACCACAATGGCATCTTTGCTGACATCACCTAGATAGTGACATCTAACAATACTAACTGACTCTAAACGCTGCTAACACAAAACACTGTCACATTAATAAAGTAATGATTACAAGACACTGTTAGTGCTATCCTCTAATGGACTCAACCTCTGTTGAAGCTTTAGTAGTGCTTTCAGTAAAGGTTGATCAGTCCTTTGACTTCCAGCAGACCATTAACTTCTTCAGTGGTTTAGTCTTCAACAGTCTTTATAATCCAGCAGTGCTTAGTGTTGAGTAGACCTTTGAAGCAGCAGTTGTTATATATATATATACGGTTATATACACAAATATATATCACCCTTTTTATTTTGTATCAAGACCCATTTCTTTTTAGATTTCAAGTTTGTGAAAAATTCCAAGATTCAAGAGAAACTTCCAATCATCAAGAATAACCAAGAATCAAGTGTATGATTTAAACATAAACTTTATACCTTCAAGATTCAAGTAAGTTTTTGGTGAGATTTTGATGATATGGAGCTTGAAATCACTTGAAAGCACCTTGGAAACTCCTTTGGATCTTCACTCCAACTTGAAATTTGCTTGGAATGGGGTTTGATTTTGAAGAACAAGGTTGAAGAAGAAGATAATGGTGATGGTGGTGAGGTTACAGTTTGGAGGAGAGAGAGAGGAGAAGGTTGAGTGATCTTGTTTGATTTGTTGTGATCTTGTAGAATCCAAGTGCCCTTACTTATAGATCTTCTAAGATTTAAGTGAATACAAGAGATATTATGAAGGATTTTGCAAGATATTGTAAGGATTTTGATGGGGGCTACCCCATTGTAATCGTAAATAATATGGGGGGGTAAAGTGTAATTTTTGAATGGTAAAAATAGATAAAAACGGGTATTTAACTGGCTACCGGGTATTTTATCTAGCGTTTAAATCCCGGTTTATGGCATTCTAAATTATTTTTATTATTCTATAAAAATAAACTCGCGAAAATATTACTGAAGTAAATTTCAGTTGCCGAGACTGGCAGCGTTGTCCGCGTTTTGTAGTAGAAGCACTGTGTTACGCAGTAACACGCGGTACGCGCTTAAACTTGAAAAATAACGTTTTTAAGCGTTTTAATTTATTTTTCAACACGAACATGATTAAAAATAAAATTTTAATCTTAACATAATATTTTTAGGATTTACATATTATCCGGGCGGTCACCAACGTTCGTTTCGCAGTTTTGTCGTAATTAGTTCTTTAGTTCGAATAAACATGTTTTTGCCATACTGAATCCTTCGAAACTTATTTCTAAGTTATGTAAAGGGTATTTAGGGTATGTTTGGCTTATGTCACAGTTCCGGAGTGTACGTCGCGTTAAACTGATTATGTTTACGTAACGGTTTATGATTTCACTTCCAGAACAGGTTTGAGAGTTCGGAATTGAACAATGAATGAAAACGTACTAATGTCACAAATATTGAAATTAAAACACCATATTTTATTAAATAAAAAGTTGTTCGGAACAGTACAAGGATTAAAATTCACAGATGTCACAGTCTCCCCTACTTTAGGAAATTTCGTCCCGAAATTTAATTAGAGGAAACTTGTGGGAAAAGGTGTGGATATTTCTCCTTCATTTGATCCTCTCGTTCCCAAGTAAACTCTGGGCCATGTTTGGATTCCCAGCGAACGTTGACTATCCGTATGCGCTTGCGCTTGAGCTTCTTGACTTGATGGTCCAATATTTCCACAGGTTTCTCGACGAAGTGCCTCGTGTTGTCGACACGAATTTCATCAAGGGGGATGTGGAGGTTTTTGTCAGCCAAACACTTTTTCAGATTGGACACGTGGAAAGTTGGATGAACATTTCCAAGTTCAGGAGGCAGCTCAAGTCTGTAGGCTACTTTTCCGATTCTTTCAACGATCTTGAATGGTCCAACATATCGTGGTGCAAGTTTTCCTTTCTTCCCAAATTTGATTACACCTTTCCAAGGAGATACCTTGAGTAGGACGAGATCACCGACTTGGAATTTCAAAGGCTTGCGTCGTCTATCCGCGTAACTCTTTTGACGGCTTCTAGCTGTTAAGAGGTTGTCGCGAATTTTCTTGACTTTTCTGTAGTCTCTAGAATGAGTTCAGGTCCAGTGAGCTGAGCTTCACCAATCTCATTCCAGCAGACCGGCAAACGACATTTTCGACCGTATAAAGCTTCGAAGGGAGCCATTTTGATGCTGGAGTGATAACTATTATTGTAGGAGAATTCGATCAATGGAAGATGCGAATCCCAACTACCACGAAAATCGATCACACAAGCTCTAAGTATATCCTCCAATGTCTGGATTGTTCTTTCAGATTGTCCATCCGTTTGAGGATTGATAAGCTGTGCTCAAATTGAGTTGGGTTCCCATAGCAGATTGCATGGTTCTCCAAAAGTGAGATGAGAATCGAGCATCTCGGTCTGATATGATGTTCAAAGGAACACCATGTCGGGATACAATTTCATCCACATAGATCTTATCAAGCTTGTCAGCAGATAAATCCTCACGGATTGGCAAGAAGTGAGCAGATTTTGTCAAACGATCAACTACCACCCAAATGGCATCATGACCTCTATTAGTGCGCGGTAGTTTGGTAATGAGATCCATGGCAATGTTTTCCCATTTCCAAACCGGTATCTCTTGTTGTTCCAATAATCCAGAGGGATGTTGATGTTCTGCCTTAACCTTCAGACAAGTAAGGCATTTTGATACGTATAAGGCAATTTCTTTCTTCATTCCCGGCCACCAATACTGTGTTCGAAGATCCTTATACATTTTGTCTGCACCAGGATGAATTGAATAATGAGACTTATGAGCTTCATCCATCGACAAGGTGCGGAGATTGTCTATACTTGGGACCCACAAACGGCCCATGAAATAAAATATCCCAAAGTCTCTCAATTCAAGCTCAGGTTTAATGTGACACGGTAATTCTTTACCCATCAAGCCTTGTGTAACACAAGTATGTTAAGCTTGAAAGACGCGGGTTTGAATATCAGATCGAACTCGAACACAATGAAGCTTGACTCTTTCTTTTCGACTTAACGCATCGGCTACGACATTTGCCTTACCAGGATGGTAGCGAATCTCGCAGTCGTAGTCGTTTAGAAGTTCTACCCAATGTCGTTGCCTCATGTTTAGTTCTTTCTGATTGAAGATATGTTGGAGACTTTTGTGGTCTGTGAAAACCATGCATTTTGTTCCATAAAGGTAGTGCCTCCAAATTTTGAGGGCAAAAACCACAGCGCCTAACTCAAGATCACGAGTCATGTAGTTTTTCTCATGGATTTTCAATTGTCTTGATGCGTAGGCTATGACTTTGTGTCTCTGCATGAGAACGCAACCAAGGCCTAGATTCGATGCGTCACAATATACGACAAAGTCGTCGTTTCCCTCAGGTAAAGACAACACAGGAGCGTCACAGAGTTTATGTTTCAAGGTCAGAAAAACTTCTTCTTGTTTGGGTCCCCACTCAAAAGGTTTATTCTTTTGAGTTAAGGCTGTGAGAGGAACCGTAATCTTGGAGAAGTTTGCAATAAAGCGGCGGTAATAACACGCGAGACCTAGAAATGAACGAACCTCGGTAGGAGTAGTTGGTGTATTCCAATACTTAATCGCACTGATTTTGGCAGGATCTACATGTATACCTTGTTCGTTAACAATATGTCCCAAAAATTGAACTTCCCTAAGCCAAAATTCACACTTGGAGAATTTAGCGAAAAGTTGTTCCTTCTTTAGGCGTTCCATTGTTAGACGGAGATGTTGTTCATGGTCAGCTCGTGTCTTGGAATAAATCAGGATGTCATCAATGAAGACGATGATGAACTTATCTAAATAAGGTTTACAAACCCTATTCATCAGGTCCATGAAGACGGCATGAGCATTCATTAAACTGAAAGGCATAACAGTAAACTCATAGTCGCTGTATCGTGTGAGGAAAGCAGTCATGGGAATATCTTCTTCGGATACGCGAAGTTGATGATACCCAGAACGTAGATCAATCTTCGAAAAGCAGGTAGCACCCTGAAGCTGATCAAAGAGATCATCAATGCGAGGTAGGGGATATCGATTTTTGATGGTGAGTTTGTTAAGCTCACTGTAATCGATACACATTCGAAATGATCCATCCTTCTTCTTTACAAATAGGACAGGTGCACCCCAAGGGGAAAAGCTCGGACGAATAAATCCTTTGTCTGATAACTCCTACAGCTGCTTCGACAACTCTTGCATCTCAAACGGTGCAAGACGGTATGGAGATTTAGCAATCGGGTTAGCACCAGGTACAAGGTCAAAACGGAACTCGATTTGACATGCTGGGGGTAAACCAGGTAAGTCATCAGGAAAAACCTCAGGATAATCCCGAACGATAGGAATGTCTTGAACAATTTTACCCTTGTCTTTCTCCACTACGACACGTGCCAAGAAAGCCAGATAATTCTTTCTTAGGTATCTCTGGGCTTGGGTGCTTGTCATCAGTTTAAGGCTACTAGCGGGTTTCTCTCCACGAACTTCTAAGACTTCACCAGACGAAAGAGGCACACGAACAAACTTGTCAAAACAAACCACCTTTGCACGGTATTGGGTCAACCAATCCATCCCTACTATAATGTCGAAACTCCCAAGTTGCATTGGCGTGAGATCAATGGGAAAAAGATGATCATTGAGGTTCAATTGGCAATTTCGAATGACGGAATCGAGTACAAAGGATTCACCACTGGCTAACTCTAATGTCAAGGGTTTTCCTAGTTTTGTTCTAGGCTTTGCAAGCAAAGGTTCAAAAGCTAGGGATACAAAACTCTTGTCGGCACCCGAATAAAAAAAATAGAAGCAAGTTGGTTGTTAACATAGAACATACCGTTCACCACCTCATTGTCAGCACGCGCTTCATTGGCATTGATGTTGTATGCTCGTCCACGAGCCGGGTTCGCATTAGCCAACTTCGGGCACTTGTTCCTATAGTGAGTCAAATCTCCACAATTATAGCAAGACCCAGGCTGAAAAGGAGGTCGTCCAGGATTGGCTAGCTGTTGGGCAGGGTTTTGTGCCGCTTGATTCGGAGCAGGAGGAGAGCGACATGTGTTAGCCAAATGGCCATATCTTCCACAGTTGTTGCAAAGACGACACTGAAGATGTGGTTGATGATGACACTTGTACTTGTTACAAAGAGGTGCAGTACCAACATACTGTTTCTTGGCAGGTGGTTGTGCTGGCTGGATAGGAGCAGCTTGATTGATCTGTGCAACAATGGCAAAGTTCTTGGAAGCCTGACGCCTCCTAGATTTCTTCGAGGTTTCAGATTTCTTTCCCTTCTTCTTCTCAGTCTTGTCAGATGGTTTCTTGTCACCCTTGAGGTGGAGTTTACCCTTCTTGACTTGAGACTTAGTCAAGGTCGCAGCTAGTTCAATGGCTTGTCTCACCGTGGTAGGGTTGCTGTCGGTGACAATATCCTGAACGGGATCAGGAAGACCATCTATGTACTTTTCAATCACCTTGTCCAAAGGCGTGATCATGGTGGGACACAGCAGGCTCAGTTCTTCGTATCGGTCTGTGTAGGCACGGTGCTCTCCACTATCTTGCTTGAGACCGTGGAATTCGTTTTCCAGTGCCCTCTGTTCATGACGAGGACAAAACTCCTTCATCATAAGTGCGCGAAGCTCTTCCCATGTTTGAGCCATTGCCACATCAGCACCTCTGTCTCCCATCACACCATTCCACCATGTAAGTGCCCTTTTTCTGAAACACACTTGACGCGAACTCAACCTTTCGCTCATTCGGGCATCGAACGTGACGAAACGTACTCTCGAGACTCTCGAACCACTGTAGGAGCCCAGTTGCTCCTTCTAACCCAGAAAAATGAAGCGGTTTAGCCAAATTGAAAGTCTTAAAGTTGCACGGAATAGGTGCGTTGTTATTGTTGTTTGCTTGGTTTAACTGGGTAACTAGGTTCGGGAGTACAGCAGCGATTTGCTGAGCGATCAAGGCTGCCATTTCGGCGTCTTGGGTTTGATCACGTCGAGGAGGCATCTAAAAGAAAAGGAACACAAGGAAATGTGTGAGATTGACATAGGACAATCAAAAGGAGTATTGAAAAAAAATCGACAACACAAAGGAACGTGGTCATTTGTTCGTTACTTAAAACAAACAAACAACACAGTGACTAATCAAAGTAAATAGGTCTACATAATGCATAATGAAGACATGCTTTAGCCTATAAGTGGACACTCACTCCAAGAGTTCCCAGGTAAGAGTGACTGGTCCAATTATGTGGATTTGTACAAACACTCTAGCCTTAGACAGAAAACCCAGGGTACAGGCACCCACCCTTCCGGATTGCACGTGTTCACATTATTAAGACCCAAACTTTGATGAGATTTGAAAACTTTAAAGGCGTAAAGCCTAAAAATAAATCATCTAAGGATAGATGATTGATTTTCAAATGAAATTGAGATTTGTATACTTGTTTTGGTAATCACCTAAGGATAGGTGATGGTATTGTTTTAAGAGCTAAACACAAGGTAACTTGTGTTAGGGTCCTAGAAAGGTTATAGTCTAGGTCAAAATTTTACTAATAACCTAATTCCCTATAACCATGAGCTCTGATACCAACTCTTCTGTCACACCCCGACCGCGTAAAACAACGAAACCGCGGTGGAAACGTCGGGGAGTGCTATGGCAGAATTATTGTTTCAAAACACATGATAATTAAAGTTAAGTTTTACAAGCTTAAATTATTACATTGTCTTAGTTCAAACAAAACACATAACATAAAAGACGATAACTTTCTTGATTTTAGATTGCTAAGGCCCAAGTCACACTAAGTGTAGTTCGCTGACATCAAACATTCGCTCCTAAAACATATGTGAAAGTAAATACGTCAGCATAAAAATGCCTGTGAGTAACATAGGTGTAGTGTTGAAGATTCATGACTTTGAATGTTAAAAGAAATGTTTAATGAAAAGTAGTCATGAACCTTATAAAATATTTTCTTTTATAAAATCATATGAAAATCAAATGATATAAAAGAAGGATGTAAGGTTAAGTAAATAACTAAATGAAAATAATATGTCTAAAATGTGTCATGTCTTGTCTTGGTTGAAGTGGTTTAGATAACGCCACGATATGCAATACAATAAAAGCACTTATATATAGGAAGTACCAGCGGCGTATCCACCATGCTTTTATCATATTGTACACGTCTCGTAATTTAAATCACTTATTAATAACCATGAAATAATGTCTTGTTTAAATGTCAATGTCAAATGTCAAATGTCCAGTATAAACCATGTCTTGTAGGGGAATAAATAGTATTTACTCAAGCCAAATGCATAATGTCATGTATAAACAAATGTCTTATGTAATCAAAATGTCTTGTACAAAACAAGATTTTTGAATAAACAAAAGTTATGTTTTGTAAAACATTGCTTTTATTGATATGAACATTTATATGGTTTGTCTATAGCATACACTCAAGCCTTGAGACTGTCGGATAAACCCTTATCAGGATCAAGGTTTATAAAAAAATGTATTCGGATTCTGTCATTCCCCTAACGAAATACCTAGAAAGCGGGAACGGGATTTGTCAAGTCCTATAGCGCTATTACATACTACCGAGCGGCGTGATCAATGTTAATGAATGTACTACTTCGTCAAACATTCCAAATGTCTTTTTCAATGTAAGCATGTCATGAAAATGTCTTTGTAAAACCATGTAATAGGCATATTAAGTCAATATGCCAAGTAAAATGTCTTTGAAACCAAATGTTAGGTATACTAAGTTAATATACCATAAAAATGTCTTTGAAATAATGTATTATGTATAATACGTAACAAAAATGTATAATGTCATGAAAACGGAAAGTAAAGTTATGCACATATGCTTCACCCCAAAACATTTGAAAACGTAAAATAGGGGAACTATGTACTCCCCTTTGGGTGCGTTTTTATATGTTAACACAATCCCTCAAATTTTTTATTCGTCCTAAATTAAATAAGAATGATTTAATAATAAAAAACTCACAAAAATACCGTAGTTTCTCCGATACTTAGAATTTTCACATAACTTTGAGATTTTCTCGAAAAGTTATTATTTTTTATTATATTGGTGTATTTATATATATATATATGAGTTCATATATATTTTAAGAAAACTTTGCGACTTGAATGATTTTATTGGTGACACTCATCATGTTATAAGCAATATATCTACGATTTGCGTGCGTCGTAATATATATACTTATTGTGACATAAAATAAATACCGTAATACACATAATCTTGTCAAGTATTAACATGTCATCATACACATATTAAAAAACACATAACATATTGTAACACATAAAATTTACCCATGAACAATCCATTATAGTGTATGTTGAAAAACACGTATTTTAGCGATTAGGTAACGTTTTTGGGCGCCGGAAGTCACGTATGACTAACCAAACACCAAGAAAACTTAATATAAGTTATAATACTTATTTTTATATCAAAAATATTAGTTTACTTACTGATCTAAAACAGTTTTATAAAAATCATCCGAAAAGCCGATTTTTAACCGTTTTACCGCATAGTTTTGCATCAAACGTTAACCTAACCATCCCAAATCGAAACGACTTGATATTTTAACATAACCCATGTTATTTACTGAATAAAATAGTGATTATACTCATGATAGTGCAGGTCTCACATAAAGCACATTAATCATGCAAATTTCACATATTTTACCACTTTCTAAGCTATATGTACAACATGCAAAGCTATCAAACCTATGACAAAGTTTAATGCCATTGTAATATACCAAATAATGTTATTTTTAGTGTTTATAATCTGTTCTAAAACATTTTTGTCATACAATCATTTTTTTATCATTTCTTGAGCTTTAAATCAACATGTATTCTTATGTACAAGTACCTAAAGCACACTATCATATTATCATGAATTCATATGAATTTAGATGCATCAAACATGTGATTTATTCATGTTCATTTACTGATTTAATTGAACATTTATCATATCATGCTCAAATCATCAAACACTTGCATTTTAACTATCATTCAAGAACAAGCAACAACTTAAAAATTCTCACATATGTCTAATAAATTTTTGCCCATTTACATGTCAAAATACTAACATTATTTCAAGTTATAACTCATGATTCAATCACTCATTTATATCTCTAACATATTTGCACATAATCTTGTACATGCAAGCAAACATCCTAAACAAGTATTTATCAAAAAATCAAAATCAAACTCAAATCTCATACACACACACACACACACATATATATATATATATATATATATATATATATAGGGGAATGTTCATTTGAGAAGAAATTTAATGTGAGAAGAAAAAGAAAAAAGGGCATAATAGTAAATATTAAATAATTTATAACTCCTCCCATTAATTATGTTATCTCTCATTCTCTCATTAATAAAGCAAAAAAACATTTTATCCTACACATTTCAAAATTTGTCCTACATATATCTTACACTTACAGAAATTTACCCTACGCATATCTAAATTTATCA
The DNA here is from genome assembly GCA_030545235.1 of Helianthus tuberosus. Taxonomy (NCBI): domain Eukaryota; kingdom Viridiplantae; phylum Streptophyta; class Magnoliopsida; order Asterales; family Asteraceae; genus Helianthus; species Helianthus tuberosus. The sequence continues at coordinate 149,152,973 of CM060372.1, forward strand.
TACACATTTAAGAATTTATCCTACACATACTAAAATTTATCCTACACATGTTGAAAATTGTCCTTCACCCTAAATTATTTTATCTTGAAAGAGTATATTTAAAAGTGAGTTACAAATTTAATTAGTTAGCTAATTAATTACAATTAGAAATTTATCTATATGCCCTTATTAATAACATTTAATACACATAATAAATGAAGTAAAATTGAGCATTTCTATTGGTTTAAAACTTATTCTTTTTGTTCTTACAAAAATTTTCTTCTCATTTGAACCTTCCACTATATATATATATACGGTTATATACACACATATATATCACCATTTTTATTTTGTATCAAGACCCATTTCTTTTTAGATTTCAAGTTTGTGAAAAATTCCAAGATTCAAGAGAAACTTCTAATCATCAAGAACAACCAAGAATCAAGTGTATGATTTAAACATAAACTTTATACCTTCAAGACTCAAGTAAGTTTTTGGTGAGATTTTGATGATATGGAGCTTGAAATCACTTGAAAGCACCTTGGAAATCCTTTGGATCTTCACACCAACTTGAAATTTGCTTGGAATGGGGTTTGATTTTGAAGAACAAGGTTGAAGAAGATGATAATGGTGATGGTGGTGAGGTTACGGTTGGAGGAGAGAGAGAGGAGAATGTTGAGTGATCTTGTAGAATCCAAGTGCCCTTACTTATAGATCTTCTAAGATTTAAGTGAATCCAAGAGATATCATGAAGGATTTTGCAACATATTGTAAGGATTTTGATGGGGGCCACCCCATTGTAACAGTAAATAATATAGGGGGGGGGGGGGGTAACGTGTAATTTTTGAATGGTAAAAATAGATAAAAACAGGTATTTAACTGGATACCGGGTATTTTATCTAGCGTTTAAACCCCGGTTTATGGCGTTCTAAATTATTTTTATTATTCTATAAAAATAAACTCGCCAAAATATTACCGAAATAAATTTCAGTTGCCGAGACTGGCTGCGTTGTCCGCGTTTTGCAGTAGAAGCACTGTGTTACGCAGTAACACGCGGTACGCGCTTAAACTTGAAAAATAACGTTTTTAAGAGTTTTAATTTATTTTTCAACATGAACATGATTAAAAATAAAATTTTAATCATAACAGAATATTTTTAGGATTTACATATTATCCGGGCGGTCACCAACGTTCGTTTCGCAGTTTTGTCGTAATTAGTTCTTTAGTTCGAATAAACATGTTTTTGCCATACCGAATCCTTCGAAACTTATTTCTAAGTTATGTAAAGGGTATTTAGGGTATGTTTGGCTTATGTCACAGTTCCGGAGTGTATGTCGCGTTAAACTGATTATGTTTACGTAACGGTTTATGATTTCACTTCCAGAACAGGTTTGAGAGTTCGGAATTGAACAATGATTGAAAACGTACTAATGTCACAAATAATTAAACAAATATTGAAATTAAAACACCATATTTTATTAAATACAAAGTTGTTCGGAACAGTACAAGGATTAAAATTCACATATGTCACAATGGGTCATTCTTCAGTAAAGAAACTTGTAAGATTGTTGTGCCAAAAGTGTTTAAAAAGATTGAAGAAATCATAGTCGGGAGTAAAACAAAGCTTGTTGTTCAAAGGATTAGCAATGTGTATGTGGTTGATATGTTAAAAGATAACCTAATGGCTGATGCTTGTCTGTTCTCAGCTGCCTCTACTAAAGAGACAGAATTATGGCACAGGAGACTTGGGCACACAAATCTTAAGACTGTCACTACACACTCAAAACAAGGCCTTGTAAGAGGTCTCCCACAAAAATTTTTTACTTATTCTAAGCATTGTGTTTGTGATGTAGACTTCCTTGTGGTGTTGCATCAAGCAAAGTCACTATCTGAAAAACCTGAATGCTAGATATTCCCATTAGTAGTATACCAGAGACCAAGTGTGGGAGCACCTTTTATGTATCTGAATATTCATTTCACAACAATGAGATTAGACTTCCTAGGTGCTAACTGGGATCTGGCACAAACACATATTGCAAACATGATGTCTAGCCTTGAGGCAGTTAGGTACAATAAAGACCCAATCATGCTTCTATAGAGTGTTTAATCAACTAAGTCATCGTTTTCATCAGCAGTGACAAGCTTTGTGGCTGCCATGGGTGTACTACATGGTTTACAATCATTCATCTCAAATTTGTTTAAAAGTTCTTTGACATATTTGCTTTGATGAATGAATGTTCCATTTTGTAATTGCTTAACTTGGAGACCAAAAAAGCATTGGAGTTCACCCATGGTACTCATTTCAAACTCTGTTGTTATGAGTTTTCTGAAATCTCCACACATGGAGGTACATGTGGATCCAAAGATGATGTCATCAACATAGATTTGGACAATCATCAGATCCCTTCCTTTCCATTTCAAAAACAAAGTTTGATCAATTTTGCCCCTTGTAAACCTAATTGAAATTAGAAAGGTGGAGAGAGTTTCATACCAGGCTCTAGGTGCTTGTTTCAAGCCATACGAAGCTTTGTTGAGCTTGTAGACATGATCAGGATAAATGGCATCTTCCAAACCAGGAGGTTGACAAACATACACCTCTTCTTGAATTTTTCCATACAAGAATGCATATTTTATATCCATTTAATGTACCTTGATGTTGTGGTTGACAGCAAACGCTAAGAACAGTCTGATGGCTTCAAGCCTTGCCACAGGAGCAAAGGTCTCATCATAGTCTATGCCTTCTTCTTGCCTAAAGCCTTGAACCACTAAACTGGCTTTATTCTTGACAACAATGCCCCTTCCATCAGTTTTGTTCTTGAAAACCCATTTTGTGCCAGTTGGACATACATCCTTAGGCAGTGGTACAAGTTTCCATACTTGTCTTTTAAACTGTTGAAGCTCCTCTTGCATAGCATCTACCCAACTATTGTCTTTCAGTGCCTTTTGGTACTTGACTGGTTGGATGAGAGATAGAAAGCCTACAAAAAGACAGATGTTTTGGGATTGACTTCTTGTGAGAACCCCTTCACTAATGTTGCTAATGATTGGTCTGGTAGATGAGATTTAAGGAAGATTAGCTCCCCCTGATATGGAACAATGCCATTGAATGGAGAAGGATGCAGATGTGAATCATCAGAGCTAACATATGTTGCCAATTTTGAAGAGCCAACATCTGTTGGTGATGGAGGTGGAGGAATAGGAGTAATAAGTGTGGCACAATGTTGGTTTTTATCCACAGATGATGGATTTTTATCAAGAAAGATTGGGCTTGATGAAGTGGCAGAGGTTTGATCAACAACTATTGATTCAACAACTATTGATTCAGCAATGGCAGAGTTTTGACAGTTGTTTTGAACACCTGCTTCTCTGATGGTGGTAGTGACTTTGTATTGTGGAATCACAATATCACATCCATTATCTAGTGAAAAAGATTGTGGAGTACCTACAGGGTTAGTCTTGACAGACACATCTTCAAATGTAAATTTATCAAGGTCAAATAGTTCAGCAGGGTTTGTTGGGATTTTTAGTGATGAAAGTTCATTGAACTTCACATTCAAATTCTCTTCCACACACCTAGTCCTTGTGTTAAACACTTTATAGGCCTTGGTAGTGGTTGAGTATCCCAGATGATAACCACAATCCACTTTGGCTGCAAATTTTGAAATTGAATCTTTTAAGTTTAAGATAAAACATGTGCAACCAAAGATTTTGAAATAGGAGATCAGTAGTTTGATCTTGAACAAAGTTTCATAGACAGTTTTTTGATCCCCGGGGTTGATTAAAACTCTATTCTGCTCATAACAAGCAGTGTTTACAGCCTCTGCCCAAAACGTTAAAGGTAAACCTGAGTCTGCAAGCATTGTTCTGGCAGGTTCTATCAAAGTTCTGTTTTTCCTTTCAACCACCCCATTCTGTTCTGGTGTTCTTGGGATGCTGCATTGCCTTACAATCCCTTTTGCCACACATAACTCAACCAACTCCTTGTTTCTAAACTATGTTCCATTATCACTTCTAAAGACTTTTACTGGCAAGTCAAATTGCTTTTCAACCTATTTCACATAGTCTTACAAAATACCTGCACTCTCATCCTTAGTGTGGAGTTGGTTTTTGGTTATGCTGGATTCATGTTTTAAGCTGCTGATCTCATTTTCTTTTTCAAACAATTTGTTTTTCAACTCTTTAAAAGTTTTCTCAAATTGTACTTCATTTTTTATGATCTTGTTTCTAAGGTTTTCATTCACCTCTTTTATGTTAGCAAAAACAATAATGCATTTATCTGAACACAAATCTATCAAGACTTGAGGTGATACCTTAGTAGTAACCATCATGGCACAGTCACGTTCACCATCACATACACTTGCATCCTATAGATCAGCCAGAGGTTCCAACAGAGGTTCAGCTTCCTTCTCTTCTAATATCTGTTCACCAACAACATCTGCAGTAATGACTATTTCAGCAATTTCTTACACCACTTCAGATCTGGACTCCACTTCCTCAGATTCTTGCCCTTCTTGTATTATCTCTAATGTCATGAAACAAAATTCATCAGGTGAAACATCAGGATTAACAATTAGAGCAAAATTTTTATCAGTTAAGTCCTTAGGTAAGCTACTCCAATTAACAAAGCATTGTGTAAAGAAACTCTATTGATTGGCCTCTGCTGGAGCAGATGTTTGTGCAGCTTGTTGTGGTGCAGTTTGCACTTGAACCTGGGGTGCAGGGGCTTGAACATACTGAATCTGTGGAACAGTGGTTTGGACATACTGGACAAGAACAATGTTTACAGGATGTGCAAAATGGGCAGTGCTTTGGGTATTTTGAGGTCTTGGACTAGGGTGAATGATAATTGGTCCACTGTTTTGACTCCTACATTCCCTAGCAAAGTGACCAAGCCTAATACACTTATAGCACTTGATTTTTGATTTATCCAACCCAACCTTTAAATTCCCATTTAATCCTGGAAACTTCCTACCAGTTCTTTTATAAAACTTGCTTGTTCTAACTCTCAACAAGGCCAGCTGATGCAAAATGTCCATCCCTTCTAGATTTGTGGAATCAAAATGTTGAAGGTCATTCAGTTCAAAGGATAAGTTGTCAGAGATCTGGTTTTCCCCATTGGCTGTGAAAGCATAATTAGATGAGTAAGGCTCAGAGTTGAAGGCTCCACCTACAATTATGTCAATATACTGATCATAACTCTGGTCATTACTACCACCAGATGACACTTCCTGACCAAAAAGTGGTGTGTTACCAAAAGAGTAATCATCAACCACTTTTCCAGATTCCTGTAACTTCTTTTTCTAGTTTAGCTCTCTTTCATATGTGAGAAGTCTACCATGAAGTTGGGTCAGACTCATCTCCTTGAACCCAACAAAATTCCTAGTAACAAAGGCTATAGTGTCCCACTTTTCTTGTAATGATCAAAGGAACCTACTATTTAAAGTAGAGTTAGCATATTCAACATTAACCAGTTTTAGCTCACTAATCAGAAAACTAAACCTCTCAAACTGTTGGTTCAATGACTCTCCCTTAACATGACAAAACATTCCATGTTGTTGGTTTAACACCTCTGTGTTGTTTTCAATAACCTATTATGTCCCACCAAATTGCTCTTTGAGTGCATCCCATAGCTCTTTTGAACTGTTACAATGTAACAAGCCCGCACATATGTCATTGGGTAATGCAGTAGCAACTATACTGAATGTTTTAGCATCTAACTCAATCTACTGAAAATCCTGCTCAGAGTAATTTGCATGCTTCTTAGGTACTTGGACCTTGGGATCTTCTGCACTTGGTACCATTGGAACTTGAGGTCCAAATGTGACAAACTTCCAACAACCGGTGTTTTGCTGTGCTAGGACATGGCCCATCCTACGTTGCCAGATATTGTATTCAGATTTGACAAGCATAGGTGGCTTGTACTGTGTGCCGGTGTTCTGAGGATCTTATGATTGTGAAGACATTTTGGTTGTTTTACAAAGGTTTTGATTATTCAACTTTGAACGTGATTAAGCTTATACGTTTTTTTTCAACAAATACGAGCAACACAATATCAATGAAATTGAGCTGATCTTTTATGTCAAATTGATTGTTAAATCAAATTTGACTGACCTATGCTCTGATGCTAATTGTTAGGATCTGAGTTTACTTGTTTGTGTTTGTTTTAAAGATGAAATATTAAAGATGATAAACAGATGAACAATTGCAGCGGAAATGAAGAAAACTTTAAAACACAAACAAGGGAAGAAATGCTTTCATCATGAATACTTTTAATCGAAAGATTGTATTACACAATGCTTCACGTATGCATAAATTACAGCTCCCCCTCAGCCTGAGATCACAGTGATTGTTCGTACAAAATGCAAGAGATGAAGTGATCTAATGGAACAGTACAAACATTGTCTATTTATAGTACAATCCTAACCACAATGGCATCTTTGCTGACATCACCTAGATAGTGACATCTAACAATACTAACTGACTCTAAACACTGCTAACACAAAACACTGTCACATTAATAAAGTAATGATTACAAGACACTGTTAGTGCTATCCTCTAATGGACTCAACCTCTGTTGAAGCTTTAGTAGTGCTTTCAGTAAAGGTTGATCGGTCCTTTGACTTCCAGCAGACCATTAACTTCTTCAGTGGTTTAGTCTTCAACAGTGTTTTTAATCCAGCAGTGCTTAGTGTTGAGTAGACCTTTGAAGCAGCAGTTGTTAGATATCTTTCCGTTGTAGGGAGTAAAACTCAAACTACTGTTTATTCTGGATCAATTGTCGTAGAAATAGTTTGGCTTTGTATCATCTATTCTCAAAGATGGTTTCACATGAGCCAACACTAGTTTTTGTGGTTAATTTGTTCCTTTCGTACATTTAAGTTCTTTTAATCCTGAAAATCAAAAGTATACAAAGAAACACACTTTTTCCAACATTAGTCCTAAAAAGGGTTGATTATATACCTTATTTGATATAATTTATATGTTTCATTTGGTGCATATCAGGGTCAGTGATCGTTGACGTGGTGTTTAAGGCTATTCCTGAGGTGGATAGGATTGTTCTTCTGGCAGAGGTTCGAACGCGATGCCCGTCCATTTACCTATGGGTGGATTTTCTATATGGACAGCCGGCTAGATTATATGTTGGATACGATCATATTTGGTCCTCCAACGGGGTTCAGCATGGACCCCTTGGAGCCTCTTCTCTTCGCCTTAGTCTCATTTACCAGATATGAGATAAATGTGAGTTACTCTTCAATGCTAGGTACTTGGATGATGGTACGATAATAGGATATGCTTAAGAGGTAGCTAAAGCTTTAGAAATCATAAGTTCTAAGTTTGGGGATTGAACTTAACGTTGGAAAAACAAAATATTTTTTTGTCATTGTGCAACGGAGTTAAGGTGCAAGAGGGTTTGTTTCCTAGTGGTACTGGAAGACCGATGTTGGGTGTGAAACTCCTCGTGGGTGTTGTTAGTTAGGATACGGGTTTCAGTAGTAGTTGGCCGTGAAAAGGTCATCTCGTCTAGTGGATCTGATGAGCTATATTTCACATCTGTAGGACCCTCAATGCGAGCTCCTCTTGTTGCGCTCATATATAGGTGTTGTTAAGTCGTTATTCGGGCTCAAAACATGTTAGCCTACATTTGTTTGGGAGGCAATTTTGTTTTTTAACAAAGGCCTTCAGAGAGCGATTGAGGATATTATGGTTTACCAGGATCCATGTTTTGGGGATCTTCGATGGACGCTGGCGTCCCTTTCGATCCATTTTGGGGGTTTGGGTTTATGTTCTACTGTGGATGTATCTACATACGCTTTCATGGCCTCAAGAGCGCAATCTTGCAGTTTACAGGGCCACATTCTGCGAAACTGTGTTATTTTCAGGTTAGATTCTGATTATATGTGTGCGTTGGATTTCATGCACATGTCCCTTCCTGATTTTTATCTTGGCAGTTTCTCTAATAAGGACACCCCCCAAAGCCTATGATGCTTTGGCGAGTTCCCTATTTAGTAGAACTGTCTAGAGTTTGTGAGAGAAGTTTGAATTATCATGTCATCAGAAAGCCATGTTTGATTCTCTCGGAGCTCCTGATGCTCTAGATTTCTTGACAGTCATCCCCATTGAAGGACCGGGATAACACATGTCGGTTGTAGAGTACCAGGCAATTCGTATGCACCGCTTAATGATCCCTCTGTTACTCGTTGATGAGCCTTTTCGAGTTTGCAGCAAGTTTTGTTTAGATACTTTTGGTGAGCACGTAGTCCATTGGAAGGAGTTACCTAGGTTTAAATATAGGCATGATTTGGTTATGGATATTCTTTGTGATGTTCTAAAGCGGGCAAGGATTTTTGCAAAAAAGGAGGCTATGGTAACTTTCTGTCGGATCCGCTCGATGGAAGGTCTACTATTTGGCCAGCTGATATTCTTGTGTTTGGGTGGGTAGGGGGAAAACACACTTATGTGTAGTGTCGGCTCTTATTAGCGTAGCTTGTTGCCCGTTCATTTTCCACTTATTTGTAATTTGTTGTTTTAGCATTTTAATGAGAAAATATTTGTCAAAAAATCACCAAATAGCATGAATTACAATGTCAAGAAGTTGGTTAACTAGTTTAAAATTAAGAATAATAAAATCCCTAAATTAGTATGAACCATAGAGTGTGATTCTTCAAGTTGAGAATCTAATGCCTTTTATCAACATAAATTAATAAGAGGGCTTTTGTAAATGGTAAGGAGTAAATAAGATAAGGCTCAAGAAATAAACAAAACAAATTATAATTGAGGTTAAATTCGTAGAAGGAAGTTCCAAACCCTAGAACGAAGAATCTTGAATTCTAGAAAGTTTTGGTGGAATTGGTTGTGAGAACAGGGACAAAGGATGGAGAGAATGATGATATTATGTTTCAATTTTGTGGTGTAAATGCTCCAATTGATTGAGTCAATGATTGTTGTTTATCGATTTGAATCAGAGAATTGAGTTGGGGGTTATGGGTGGAATAGATTATAGGAATAAGGTTAGGATAATGTCTAGACTTCATGTAACAGACAAGTGCCTCGCGTGTCGCGACGCGGAGAAGTTGTTCTGTTGCGACAGGTTAATTGATGACTTGTCAACTGGTCCCCTGCGTGTCACGCGGTGCTACAGATTTCTCTCCCGCGTGGCGTGGGCGAGCGAGAAAACCATTAAGTCTGGTTATTTGACAATTTTAGTCCTTGTACTTGTTTAACCACAAAAAAATGCAAACATTAACCAAACTAACGAATGTATCTAGTATGAAAACTTTTGTACAACATGTATATCAAGTCACAATCAACAATCAAACCGAAGAACACGAAAACGAATGGAATAACTCTCCAATATATTAATTTATGTTTTTCGATTTCTAACTATGTTTTTCAACGCCTTCCTAGCTCGAACATTCTTGCGACCTTGTACTCAACTAGTCCTTTCTATATGACTTGTCCTTTGGTCATAAGAACTCGCATCACCATTAACTTGGCTGCAACCTTGAGCAAACACTCGCTTTCTTAGTTTGTTACACGTTCCCATAGAATTTAAGCTCATCTTTGACTTGCGACTGAAACATGGGTAGCGACTTCTTCTTGAAGAAACTTAATTGGCCCTTTGATCTTCTTACCAATCCTCTTGTTGGTCTTGATCTTCCTGATCGGTTCTTCCTGGCCAACTCAAACCTCGGGCAAACCAGAACTCGTTCAACCCAAAAACTATTACTTGATTAAACCAATTTGTTTAACCCAAAGACATTGAACCTTACTCGTTCAAATTAGCCTGTAAAAAACGGTATGAAAGTTCTATACAGACCACAAATAACATCACCAAACACAAAAGGAGCGACAAAACGTGACATAAAATTTTATTATTTAACCCAAACCGAAAAACACCCCCCAAACCCTCGATCTCACAATATGTGAGATCAAACAATCAAGACAAAGAACAATACAAACCTAGATGATCATCGACAGATGATCATCAATCAACAGCTGAACAAACTCTCACAATCAGAGAGAAAAATAAGATGATCTTTAATAACAGATCATCACAATACAACTGTAGACAAACGGAAACAGAAAAGTAACACTAAACCACACGAGTTTCTGATGAATCAGAACTCCTTTAATCACGGAACACCGATCACCAGTGAAGCAGAACTTCTCTCATCGCAGGAAGAACTGAGCGAACAATCTTAAGAGAAAACTGTGTGTATTGTAGGTGAATAACTTAGAGAGAATTTGGGGAAAAGTATCCAGAGAGAAGATGTGTGATTATGCGTAACAAAATGAAGACTCTCAAACCCTAGCTGCCAATAATCAGCCTTTTATATGATGTAACTTGAAAGTTACACTTTGCACCACAAGAATATGCACTCCTGATCTGACCCCCTGTAATGTTTCATATACAGCCCTCAAACATTCAACCTGTAGACAAAACTGGCACATAATCTGTTATAATAACAAAAATGGTTATAACAACCAAGTTCATATCTCCGACAACTCTTAAACAGGTCCAAAGGCCCAATGAAGCAAACATCAACAAGACCAGCCCAATCAACAAATTCAGTAATGTTGAATAATAAGCCCAACTTGACATGTTTGTGTTATGAACACTATTATTTTCAACATAGCCGCCTCAAAATTCAACCTCCTGGTTGATTTAATAACAAACGTGAATCGGTCAATTCTGAACAACTTTTCTCGAGCAAACCAGAACTCCATCAACCCAAAAACTATTACTTGATTAAACCAATTTGTTTAACCCAAAGACTTTGAAACTTACTTGTTCAAATAAGCTGCTTCAAAATTCAACCTCCTTGTTGATTTAATAACAAACGTGAATCGGTCTGAACAACTTTTCAGAACCGAACCGTCTACTCACAAAAACTAGGTCACGAATACCTCTCGAAAACCCAAATAAAATTCAAACCTAGAATTGAACCACTTGTCCAACCCAAATAATTTTTAATATTTAAACCCATACTTTGTTTAAAACAACAAAATAAAACAACTTATTATTGGTATTTTTGTTTCAAACGTTGTTCGACAAAAAAAAAAAAAAAAAAAAAGGAAAGAAATTTTGTTTAACTTATTTTTGTTTCTATTTCTTTTTTTTTTAATCGTAGCTTCCAATAAAAGAAAGAAAAGACTTGTTTAACTTTTGAGTTTATTTCTTTTTTCCTTTACTCACGAACAAAAAACAAACTCCGTTGGCTTTTTTATCAACTAATTTTGTAATCTCAATTCAAAAACTAATTCCACCCTTTTGAATTACTTCCACAGTTAAGAATTAGATTCCGTTTTCTTCGTTTTTTACTTTTGTCTTCGGTATGTTTCCCGCAAAAACAATTAGAGTGCCTTCGCTGATTTGCTAGTTCAACTGACCGGATCAAAGTCACCCGGTTTCGTCGACAACTACCGTATGAACAACCTACCTGTTGCCCGCCTTCGTAACAGTACCACGCTGCTGCTTCGACGTGCCAATACCCCCGATCTCTACCTTCCCGATCACCGAACCGTTAGACTTCTTAGTTGCTGATTAAGAACCCGAGTACGTATTTGATATCGAAGATTGAACTCGGCTGTGATATCAATTCAAGTCCTAATCAACAATCAAACCGAAGAACACGAAAATTAATGGAATAACTCTCCATTATATTAATCAGAAAATAACTTAAAACTGATTACTGACTCTTAAACCATAACTCGGTTTCGCTCTAGTCTCGTCTCTTATTAATGTCTAACCCCAACTTGGTTTATATAGGCAACCCTAACTTGGTGGCCAAGACATTACCAAATATAATTATAACATAGCGTAAATTACTATTTTGGCCTCCGTGGTTTAACTAGTTTAACACTTTCAGTCCCAAAAAAAATCTTTTAACATATTAGACCCTAAGATTGCATTTTATAACGGTTTTGCCCCCTAATACTAACCATGTTTCTTTTTTCTAGTTAAACTAAGGGTATTATGATCCTTTTCTAGCTTAGGGTTGTTTATGTAAGTTATAAAGTTCTTTTAATATTTTTATTTGTGTAATGACTTAATTTCTTTATTTTACCATTGTTATTTAACAAAATACATTTTAAATATACAAAGAAATACATATTTATGTAAAAATTTGTTTTTTTTTTATAAATGTAGTTTAAAAAAAATTGTTTTTAACCATTTTAAAACCGTTTATCATTTTTAAAATCGCTCCTTTTTAAAATGTTAGTTTTTAAAATAATTCTTTTTTAAGTCCTCGTTTTTTTATAAATTAAACAGTTCATTTTTTACCATTCTTTTTAAAACCATATGTTTTTTAAACAATTCATTTTTAAAGTCATTCATTTTTAAAACGTATATTTTTAAATGTTTCTTTTAGAACCTTTTTTGTAAAGCGTTACTTTTATTTTAAAAATCCTCCATTTTTGGACTGCTTATTTGTTCGAAATTCGTTCATTTTTTAAACCTTTTTTGTACTAAAATCATTGGCTTTTTAAAACATTATGTTCTTAACATAATAAAATTATTCGCATTTTAAAACCTTATATGTTTAACAAAACAAATGGTATTAAAAATTATGTTAAAAACATAATGTTTTAAAAAGCGGATGATTTTAGTATAGAAATGATTTAAAAAGTACACGAATTTCGAACAAACAAACAGCCCAAAAATTGAGAATTTTAAAAAGGATAAACGATTCGAATAACGCTTTAAAAAAAAGTAACGCTTTACAAAAAAGCTTCTAACAGAAACGCTTTAAAAATAAACCGTATTAAAAATGAACAACTTTAATAAAAAGTCTAAAAAACATATGATTTTAAAAAGAACGGTAAAAATAACTGTTCAATATATATAAAAATTAGGACCTAAAAAGAACGATTTTAAAAACAAACATTTAAAAAAAGGAACGATTTTAAAAACGATAAACGGTTTTAAAAAGGTTAAAAACAATTTTTTAAACGAAATTTATAAAAAAAACAAATTGTTAAAGAAATATGTATTTATTTGTATATTTAAAACTTATTATTTTAGAAAGAATCGTTAAATAAAGAAATAAAAAAATTAAGTAATTACACAAATAGAAATATTAAAAGAACTTAGTGTTAGAGGTCAAAACCGTTATAAAATACAATCTCAGTCTGATATGTCAAAATATTCTTTTTTCGACTGAAATGATTAAACTAGTTAAACCACATGGGCCAAAATAGTAATTTACTCTATACCATAATTAGGAAGCTTAACCAACTATTACCAACTTGTGAACATAGATACCTCAAGTTCACCGACTTGTGACTTGAAGTCCGTAGATTACCGACAATATAAGACTATGAATTAGCATGTAAAATAGTATGTTTAATAAAAACAAATACAATGTCATAGAAATCAAATGCTTAATTGCATGAATAATAGGTAGAATTAGATAGAATATAAAAATGGATCGGCTTACAAATATGAATACTTGACTAATGCTACAAAAGCTCTTTGAAAACTATCTATGAGGACATTAGTGAATGCTCTTAGGATTGACTTATTTTTCTCTCGAGCAAACGAACAGTCGCCGGAAAAAACAACCGCCGGTGGCTCGACGAAGGTGAGATTATTGATTTAGGGTGCGAGGTTATCGTTGATGTGCATATTCTTAGCTAATCCGATCCAACCTTTCATTCTAAACTGATCTTCGTCTCATCCATTCGCCGCCAGGATTATGTCAAGTATCAGCCATCTGTTGTCTCGGTGCACTCGCGGTTTCTCGATTGCTTAGTTGGCCTGATACCAATCGCGGCTATATCATATAGTTCAGCTAGATTGGTTCGAGTTCTATTAACCTTTCATAGATCCCGGTTTCTCGCTAAGATATCGATTATGGCTGCTATGTTGGAGGAGAGAGAGGAGGGTGAAGTCAAAGAGACAACAAACGAATCCCAAGACGAGGACAATGAAGTTTTAAAAGAGAAAGCTACAACTTTCTACGTCTCAAACATCCACCCTCATATTTATGATGGGGAGTTATGGACGGAGTGCAAGAATTATGGTCATATTGTTGACGTATACATAGCAAGGAAACTCGATAAGAAGGGTCAGCGGTTCGGGTTCCTTAGATTTGTAAAAGTGAAGATGCAGAGAAATTGGTAAAGGCGCTCAACCAAATGAGTTTTTATGGGTGGAAGATAAAGGCAAATGTGGCGAGATTCGTCAAAGTTGTGAAGAAACCAGAGCACAAACAAAAAAGGCATGGGTAAAAAGAACAGAAAGCTACACACAGGCTGATAATGCCAAACCTAAGGAACAACGCAGTTCTTACACTAGACAAGGGATGACATGGGCTGACGTGGCAGGAGGAAAAAGAATGCAGCAGTACAATGAAAGTGTTTTAACATTTGTAAACGAGTCAAAACCATATGTAAATTGGAAAGGAATATCAGTGTTGGGGGAACTTAAAAAGGTTGAATATTTTAAGGAGATAGGCAAGATAAAAATACAGTTGGCTTACGGAAAGATCATGTTAGATACGTGGGGGGCCTGAGTATTCTGATCGTTTTCGACTCAGTAGAAAGTATGGAGGAAAACCTAGTAAAGATGGAAGAAGAATGGAAACGTTGGTTCAATGGTGTAAAAAATGGAATGGTGAGGATATTCCGTTCCAAAGGATAACGTGGCTTAGAATCGGAGGTTTGCCACTTCAATTGTGGATTGATGGGGTGTTTAACTGCATAGGTGAAAGGTTCAGGAAAGTTATTAAATCATCCGTTGCTGAGGAAAACGACATCAACTTTAATTACGACGTAGTTGGAGTCCTTGTTAGTCATGGTGCAACGATCAATGAGAAGTTAATAAGTAGATGAAGACACTTGGTGTACGAAGTATGGTTGTCAGAAGAATTTTAGTCTGGTCACCAAACCTCGGTGTTGAACCAAATCCTGATCCGGAGCCAGTCCCGTCAAAGTCAGTGGATCAGAATGATGCCGAGGGGAAGCACGTGCAGGGTAATATGGATAAAAATAATAAGGAAGATGATCATCGAGACCCGGTGGTTGACTAGCCGGTGGTTGACCCGCCGGAGGATGAAGGAAGACAAAACGAACAGCCTGTAGGAAACGAAAAATCAGGCACGATTGAAGTGGATACACCAATGGGTGTGGTGGGAAACGGTACCGTCACACCCCGACCACGTAGAACATACAAAAAGTGGCGGAAACGTCGGGGAGTGTTGCAACAGAATTATTTGTTTCATAACCATGGCATTCAAAGTTGTACTTTATTTATCCACATAAGAGTTACATTATCTTAAACAGGAAATAAAGAGTTCATAACATAGTTAAACTAAGTCTATCTTCATTTTAAGTCTCTAAGGCACAGGTCCGCCCTAGTGTCACGATCATCATCCTATGCAAAAGCTCCTGAAAACACATGTGAAAATAGGTACGTCAGCATAAAAATGTCTGTGAGATACATAGGTTTGTGAAAATAGGATTCATGACTTATAAGTTTAAGAAAAATGTTTAATAAAATTTAGTCATGAACCTTGTAAATTGTTTTGTTTTGTAAGTCATTTAAAAAGCGATAAGATCAAATGATAGGTATAAATAAAAGTATAATGTATGGTTAAATGTATAACCAAGTAAAATGAGTTGTATAAAGTAAATTGTTTGTAAACCAAAGTCTTGTGAAAATCGTGTTACTTGTGTAAAATGTAGAAGTCCAAATTGAATGATTTAAATAACGCTATGATATGTAATATAATACAAACACTTATATATAGGAAGTACCAGCGGCGTATCCACCATGCTTGTATCATATTACTCACATCTCGTTACTTAAGTCACTTAAACAACCCACCAATGTAATAAGTCTATGTTTAAACCAATTGTCAAAAAAAGTCCTTGTATAAACCATGTCAAATGTTAAGAAGTCCAAAAGTCGTCAAGTAATGTGTAACAAATGTTATGTATTGGAAGTAAAGTATTGTCACATAATCCAAATGTAGAAATGTACAAAACAAAGTATTTTGAATATATCAAAAAGTTATGTTTTGCAAAGTAATGCATGTTACATTGATACAAACATTTATGTGGTAAGTTAACGCATACATTCAAGCCTTGAGACAGTCGGATAACCCTTTCATTCAAGGTTATCAAAAGAAATGTTTTCGGATTCAGTCATTCCTTACATCCAAACAAACCCGAGATGTCAGGAATGGGATTTGTCAAGTCCTATGGTACCAGTACTTACTACCGAGCGGCGTAGCTAATGTTAATGAACGTATATAAGTCTCGTTTGTGCAAACCAAATGTTATAGCAATTGTGTACATGTCATATGAAAACAATGTACTAAGTATGCTAAGTTAACATACAAAGCAGAAAAGTCATGTAAATCAATGTGCTAGCATGCTATCAGTCAACATATATAGCAGAAATGAAATGTAAAACAATGTACTAAGTATGCACACAATGGACATACATAGCATGAAATGTAATGTAAAACGATGTACTAATTATGCACACAATGGACATACATAGCATGAAATGTAATGTAAATCATGTACTATAAATGTACTAATAAACATAGCAAGTATATGATGTGAAAACAGGAAAGCATGAAAGTAACAAATAGGCACATGTGTTTCACCCCAAAACAGTTTGGAAAACAGTAAATGAGGGGGTTCTATGTACTCACTTGAGATTGCTCAGAAGTCCTAAGATAACCACCAAGCAATGCTAGAGATCACGGAATCAAACGGCACTTAATATAGGTAACTATGTTAATAAACCGGACCTAAGTCGAAGGATCGGATAGAATGAGGGTTCGTAAACCAAACGAGTATGGAGACTCGTGTCATATGGTTTAACAAAGCCTACATACTAAATGAAACCTAACCTAAGTGCTTACGACCCATTACGACCCGTTTAGGTAGCTTATGCTACTTTAACGCGTCGTTCGCGTGAAACGCGTTTGGACCGCCTAACTAGTCCTATGACAAGTAGAATATGACTTAACATGTTTAATATTGTTGATAAATCAGTTTAGAGGTCATAGGTTATGTTACATATGTTTAAAATGAATTTTGGCATCAAAGGGGTATTTTGGTAATTTAACTAAGGCATATAAACTACCTATCATACAACTACTTAAACGTCGTGACCATAAGGTATAACCTCGGAAGGTT
This sequence comes from Helianthus tuberosus, assembly GCA_030545235.1. Classification (NCBI taxonomy): domain Eukaryota; kingdom Viridiplantae; phylum Streptophyta; class Magnoliopsida; order Asterales; family Asteraceae; genus Helianthus; species Helianthus tuberosus. Next base: position 149,170,112 of record CM060372.1, read on the forward strand.
ATTCCCTATACACTATGGTCACCTAAAGTATTTGGTCGGATCCTAATGATCGACCAAATGGGTCGGGTTCGAAGGTATAAGCGATTTGTTAGATCGCTTACCCTTACGACCCTAGACAACGTGGTAATCAGTAGGCATAGTCCCAAAGGACTATAACCATCGTGATTACAATCACGTTGCGAAGTTCAAACGAACTTCGCATTGACCATAAGCTGGTCAATGCAGAAAGTCAAACAAAGTTTGACTTTCGGACTCGAAAAGCAATAAAAGAACGAAGGAACACTTACAAAGGGTCCCCGAATGCTAATCTCGATCCAAGTAGCTCAGGTATGAAACAATGGTTTCAACTTAGAGCTTCTCAAATCAAAATTCTTGTGGGTTTTGCAATGGCATGGGGGGGGGTATTTATAGTTTTTGGAGAGCCGTTAAGATCATTTCTTGGAAACCGTGATCAAATCTCAACCTTCCACCTCAAGACCCTGGTTTTTGAAAACCATTTGAGCCCCTAGTATTGCCCAATACCATGTGCACAAGTGAAAGGGACCAGATGCAACATTTCTGCAAGTTTCTGCTGTCTGGGGACTGCTTGCGCACCGTAACACTCAGAGTGTTGAGGTGCGCAAGGACATTGCAGACCAGAAACTTTGGTTTTTGGCAGTTTTGGTCCCTGTTGTGTAATTAGGCCATTTCCGACACGTTTAAGGCCCGTTAACCCCATTTCAAAGCTCTAAAATGAAGTTAAAGTATAGGGAACTTAAAATGTGCTCATAAATATCTCGGATGTCGGTTCGTTTGGTCGTACGATCGCGATGTTCGGTTAATTACGACGGAATGCGCATAAGCGCGAAAAACGATCCAAATGACGTGACGAATGGATTTTTTTATGCCAAACACTAAAATAAAATATTTTAGTGCTTACATAAATTTTTGGATGTCCGGATGTATTCAGAACGTAAGTTATGCGCGAAAGTGCAAACTTATGCACTTTTTGGCACTTTTAGTCCCTGAATGACCCAAAAGTTTGTTTTAGCATACCGAACCCCTCAAAGCCTATTTCTAAGCTATATAAAGGTTATTTAAGGTATGTTAATTATATGTTGATGTTCCGGAGTATTTTTCGCATTAAACTGATTACGTTTACGCACCAGTTTGCGTATAACTCTCCAGAAAGCGATATAGAGTTTGAAATTGAATAAAAGTCAAAACATGAAAAATGTAAAACACAACCAAACAAACATTGGGATCAAATAACATTGTTTTATTGATAATTGAACTGTTCACAATGATTACAGGCACATATGTTACAGTCTCCCCTACTTGTGGAAATTTCGTCCCGAAATTTATTTAGAGGAAACTCGTGGGAAAAGATGCGGATACTTCGCCTTCATTTGATCTTCGCATTCCCAAGTAACCTCGGGTCCACGTTTAGCTTCCCAGCAAACTTTGACCAAAGGAATGCGCTTGCGTTTAAGCCACTTGACTTCACGTTCCATGATTTCCACTGGCTTCTCAACAAATTTCAGTGTTTTATCAACACGAATTTCGTCAAGTGGTATGTGGAGGTTCTCATCAGCTAAACACCTCTTGAGATTGGACACGTGAAAGGTTGGATGAACATTTCCAAGTTCAGGAGGTAACTCAAGTCTGTAGGCTACCTTACCGATTCTTTCGACGATCTTGAATGGTCCAACGTATCTAGGTGCAAGTTTTCCTTTCTTTCCAAATCTGATCACACCTTTCCAAGGTGAGACCTTAAGTAATACTCGATCACCGACTTGAAATTCCAAGGGGTTACGTTTTGGGTCCGCGTAAATCTTTTGACGGCTTCTAGCTGTCTGAAGGTTATCACGAACTTTCTTGACCTTGTCAGTTGTCTCTAAAATGAGGGCAGGCCCAGTAAGCTGAGCCTCATCGATCTCATTCCAGCAGACTGGTGAACGACATTTTCGACCATAGAGAGGCTCGAAAGGAGCCATGTTGATGCTGGAGTGATAACTGTTGTTGTAGGAGAATTCAATCAACGGAAGATGTGAATCCCAACTACCACCAAAATCGATCACACAAGCTCTAAGCATATCCTCCAGAGTCTGGATTGTTCTTTTAGATTGACCATCCGTTTGCGGATGATAAGCGGTGCTCAGATTAAGTTGGGTCCCCATAGCAGATTGCATGGTTCTCCAAAAATGGGAAGTGAAATGAGCATCTCTGTCAGAAATGATGTTCAAAGGAACACCATGTCGAGCTACAATTTCATCCACATAGATTTTAGCAAGTTTGTCAGCAGAAAAATCCTCACGGATTGGCAAGAAATGTGCTGACTTAGTAAGACGATCAACAACTACCCAGATGGCATCATGACCTTTCTTTGTGCGCGGAAGTTTAGTAATGAGATCCATGGTAATGTTTTCCCATTTCCAAACTGGGATCTCTGGTTGCACCAATAAACCAGAAGGACGCTGATGTTCAGCCTTAACCGTAAGACAAGTAAGGCATTTTGATACATATAAGGCAATGTCTTTCTTTATACCAGGCCACCAATACTGAATACGAAGGTCCTTATACATCTTATCTGAGCCAGGATGAATAGAATAACGAGACTTATGGGCTTCATCCATAAGCAAGGTGCGAAGGTTATCTTGGCTTGGGACCCACAAACGGTCCATGAAGTAATACGATCCATTGTCCTTCAGTTCCAGAGCAGGTGTTATGTGATAGGGAAATTCCTTATCCATCAAACCCTGTGAAACACAAGATTGTTGAGCCTGAGAAATGCGGGCTTGGATATCGGATCGAGCTTGAATATCAGATTGAACACGAACACAATGAAGCTTAGTACGTTCCTTACGACTCAATGCATCGGCTATGACATTCGCCTTACCAGGATGGTAGCGAATTTCGCAGTCATAGTCGTTTAGAAGCTCAACCCAACGTCGTTGGCTCATGTTGAGTTCTTTCTGATTGAAGATATGCTGAAGACTTTTGTGGTCCGTGAAAACCACACATTTTGTACCGTACAAATAGTATCTCCAGATCTTTAGAGTGAATACAACTGCACCTAACTCAAGATCATGAGTGGTGTAGTTCTTCTCATGTATCTTCAACTGCCTCGATGCATATGCTATGACTTTGTTCCTTTGCATCAGAACACAGCCTAGACCCAATTTAGATGCATCGCAATAAACGACGAAATCATCATTGCCCTCAGGCAAAGTCAGAACAGGCGCGTCACAAAGTTTCTGCTTCAAGTGTTGAAAAGCTTCCTCTTGCTTGAACCCCCAATCAAAGGGTTTGTTCTTCTGAGTTAGAGCAGTTAGAGGAACTACAATCTTTGAGAAGTTCTCAATGAAGCGGCGGTAATAACCCGCTAGACCAAGAAAAGAACGAACTTCAGTAGGAGTAGTAGGCGTATCCCAATCCTTAATCGCACTGATCTTGGAGGGATCTACATGAATACCTTGTTCGTTGATAATATGTCCTAAGAATTGAACCTCTTTAAGCCAGAATTCACACTTGGAGAATTTGGCAAAAAGTTCCTCTTTCTTTAGGAGTTCCAGAGTAAGACGAAGATGTTGCTCATGTTCAGCTCGCGTCTTAGAATAAATCAAGATGTGGTCAATAAAAACAATGACGAACTGATCCAAATAAGGTTTGCAGACCCTATTCATTAAGTCCATGAAAACAGCAGGAGCATTAGTCAAACCGAATGGCATGACTGTGAATTCATAATGCCCATAACGAGTACGGAACGCTGTCTTGGGAATATCTTCTTCATGCACCCGAAGTTGATGATACCCAGAACGTAGATCAATCTTCGAAAAATAAGAAGCGCCCTGTAACTGATCAAAGAGATCATCGATGCGAGGTAGAGGATATCGATTCTTGATGGTAAGCTTGTTAAGCTCACGATAATCGATACACATCCTAAAAGATCCATCCTTCTTCTTGAAAAAAAGAATGGGAGCACCCCAAGGTGAAAAGCTAGGACGGATAAAACCTTTGTCAGAGAGCTCTTGAAGCTGCTTAGACAACTCTTGCATCTCAGATGGTGCAAGACGATATGGAGCTCTGACAATGGGATTTGCACCAGGTACGAGATCAATACGGAACTCGACTTGGCGTGCTGGGGGTAGACCAGGTAAATCTTCAGGGAATACTTCAGAATAATCCCGAACAACAGGAATATCTTGAATAGACTTACCTTTGCCCTTATCTGCTATGACAAGACATGAGTTTGAGACCACCAGCAGGTTTCTCACCACGAACCTGTAGGATCTCGCCTGTCGAAAGCGGCACACGAACAATCTTCTCAAAACAAACTACCTCTGCGCGATGCTTGGCTAACCAATCCATACCCACAATAACGTCGAAGCTTCCAAGTTGCATAGGCGTGAGGTCAATAGGAAAAAGATGATTGTTAAGGTTCAACTGGCAGTTGCGAAGAACAGAATCAAGAACAATGGGTTCACCACTAGCAGCTTCTACTGTCAAAGGTTTACCTAGTTTCGTTCTAGACACGCGAAGCATTGGCTCAAAAGACAATGACACAAAACTCTTATCGGCACCCGAATCAAAGAGAACAGATGCAGGCTGATTATTAATAAAGAACGTACCGTTCACCACTTCATTTTCTGCTTGTGCCTCTTGAGCATTCATGTTGAAGACTCGACCTCGAGCCTGAGCCTGATTCTGATTCTGGTTGGCTAGCCTTGGACACCGGTTTCTGTAGTGGGTCTGATCCCCACAATTGTAGCACGAACCAGGAGGAAAATGAGGTCGTGCAGCTTGACCTTGTTGCTGAGCAAGAGGCTGAGCAACTTGTTGGGCTTGGTTCTGAACTGCCTGGTTCTAGTTAACAGGAATGCGACAAGTAGCGGCAAGATGACCAATTCTCCCACAGTTAGTGCATTGACGACAATGGAGATGTGATAGGTGATGGCCGTTACACCTGTTGCACAAAGGTGCAGTGCCAAGATATGGCTTCTTGGCTAGTGGTTGCGCAGGCTGATTTGGTGCAGCTTGAGCCTGTGCAGTAACAGCATAGTTTTGGGAAGCCTTTCGCTTCCTAGACCCTTTTGAGGAACCAGAATTCTTTCCCTTCTTGTTCTCACCTTTCTTACCATTCTCCTTGTCAGATGCCTGCTTCTTACCCTTGTCACCCTTTTTATGCAGCTTCCCCTTTCGAACCTGCGACTCAGTCAATGTCGCTGCTAACTCGATCGCCTGACGGAGTGTGGCAGGGTTACTACCAGTAATGATGTCTTGCACTGAGTCAGGTAGGCCGTCGATGTACCTTTCGATAGCCTTGTCGAGTGGGGTAACCATAGTCGGGCAAAGCAGACTCAACTCCTCAAACCTATCAGTATACGCCCGATGCTCACCACTATCTTGCTTCAAATCATCAAACTCTTTCTCCAACGCTCGCAGTTCATGACGAGGACAGAACTCCCTCATCATAAGAGCCCTAAGTTCAGCCCAGGTTTGTGCTAGAGCAACTTCTGCACCACGGTCTCTCACAACCCCGTTCCACCATGTGAGAGCCCTCTTCTGAAACACACTCGAAGAAAACTCGACTTTGCGATTGTCAGGACACTGCACGTGGCGGAAAGTATTCTCAAGGCTCTCGAACCATTGAAGAAGCCCAGTCGCTCCCTCAGAACCACTAAACTTGAGTGGTTTATCCGAGTTACAATCCTTGTATTTGCATGGAGCATTGTTGTTGTTGTTGGCTTGGTTCCATTGAGCAAAGAGATTTGGGAATTGAGCAGCCATCTGCTGCGCAATGATTTCTGCCAGTTCGGCAGTCGCTCTCTGGTTTTCGCGTCGAGGAGGCATTCTAAAAGAGGAAAACATGAAAGGAAACGAGTGAGATGATTGGATGAAGAGAATGAGATGAAACAAAATCAACAAAAGCAAAGATGGTGGTCATTCGTTCGCATTACCAAGCAAACAAACGACACACAGTGACTAATCAAAGTAAATGGGTCAAAAATAATGTATCACGAAGACATGCTCGCCTATAAGTGAACACTCACCCCAAGAGTTCCCAGGTAAGAGTGACTGGTCCGATTATGTGGATTTGTACGAACACTCTAGCCTTAGACAGAAAACCCAGGGTACAGGCATTCACCCTTCCAGTTTGCACGTGTTCACATTATTTAAAACCCAAAACCTTTACGAGATTTTGAAAACTCAAAGGGGTTCAAAACCATATAACAGAGGGTTCAAAACCTTACAATAGAGGGGTTCAAAACCTTGTAATAAATCATCCAAAAACAGATGATTGTTTTTCAAAAATCGTTTCGGAAAAATTTGGTTTTTGTTTTGATAAACACCTAAGGATAGGTGATGTGCATGTTTTAAGATCTAAACACAATATAACTTGTGTTAGGGTCCTAGAAAGGTTATAGTCTAGGTTAAAGAATTACTAATAACCTAATTCCCTATAACCATTGGCTCTGATACCAACTCTTCTATCACACCCCGACCACGTAGAACATACAAAAGGTGGCGGAAACGTCGGGGAGTGTTGTAACAGAATTATTTGTTTCATAACCATGGCATTCAAAGTTGTACTTTATTTATCAACATAAGAGTTACATTATCTTAAACAGGAAATAAAGAGTTCATAACATAGTTAAACTAAGTCTATCTTCATTTTAAGTCTCTAAGGCACAGGTCCGCCCTAGTGTCACGATCATCATCCTATGCAAAAGCTCCTGAAAACACATGTGAAAATAGGTACGTCAGCATAAAAATGTCTGTGAGATACATAGGTTTGTGAAAATAGGATTCATGACTTATAAGTTTAAGAAAAATGTTTAATAAAATTTAGTCATGAACCTTGTAAATTGTTTTGTTTTGTAAGTCATTTAAAAAGCGATAAGATCAAATGATAGGTATAAATAAAAGTATAATGTATGGTTAAATGTATAACCAAGTAAAATGAGTTGTATAAAGTAAATTGTTTGTAAACCAAAGTCTTGTGAAAATCGTGTTACTTGTGTAAAATGTAGAAGTCCAAATTGAATGATTTAAATAACGCTATGATATGTAATATAATACAAACACTTATATAAAGGAAGTACCAGCGGCGTATCCACCATGCTTGTATCATATTACTCACATCTCGTTACTTAAGACACTTGTATAAACCAATTGTCAAAAAAAGTCCTTGTATAAACCATGTCAAATGTTAAGTAGTCCAAAAGTAGTCAAGTAATGTGTAACAAATGTTATGTATTGTAAGTAAAGTATTGTCACATAATCCAAATGTAGAAATGTACAAAACAAAGTATTTTGAATATATCAAAAAGTTATGTTTTGCAAAGTAATGTATGTTACATTGATACAAACATTTATGTGGTAAGTTAACGCATACATTCAAGCCTTGAGACAGTCGGATAACCCTTTCAGTCAAGGTTATCAAAAGAAATATTTTCGGATTCAGTCATTCCTTACATCCAAACAAACCCGAGATGTCAGGAATGGGATTTGTCAAGTCCTATGGTACCAGTACTTACTACCGAGTGGTGTAGCTAATGTTAATGAACGTATATAAGTCTCGTTTGTGCAAACCAAATGTTATAGCAATTGTGTACATGTCATATGAAAACAATGTACTAAGTATGCTAAGTTAACATACAAAGCAGAAAAGTCATGTAAATCAATGTGCTAGCATGCTATCAGTCAACATACATAGCAGAAATGAAATGTAAAGCAATGTACTAAGTATGCACACAATGGACATACATAGCATGAAATGTAATGTAAAACGATGTACTAATTATGCACACAATGGACATACATAGCATGAAATGTAATGTAAATCATGTACTATAAATGTACTAATAAACATAGCAAGTATATGATGTGAAAACACGAAAGCATGAAAGTAACAAGTAGGCACATGTGTTTCACCCCAAAACAGTTTGGAAAACAGTAAAAGAGGGGGTTCTATGTACTCACTTGAGATTGCTCAGAAGTCCTAAGATAACCACCAAGCAATGCTAGAGATCACGGAATCAAACGGCACCTAATATAGGTAACTATGTTAATAAACCGGACCTAAGTCAGAGGATCGGATAGAATGATGGTTCGTAAACCAAACGAGTATGGAGACTCGTGTCATATGGTTTAACAAAGCCTACATACTAAATGAAACCTAACCTAAGTGCTTACGACCCATTACGACCCGTTTAGGTAGCTTATGCTACTTTAACGCGTCGTTCGCGTGAAACGCGTTCGGACCGCCTAACTAGTCCTATGACAAGTAGAATATGCCTTAACATGTTTAATATTGTTGATAAATCAGTTTAGAAGTCATAGGTTATGTTACATATGTTTAAAATGAATTTTGGCATCAAAGGGGTATTTTGGTAATTTAACTAAGGCATATAAACTACCTATCATACAACTACTTAAACATCGTGACCATAAGGTATAACCTCATAATGTTATTCCCTATACACTATGGTCACCTAAAGTATTTGGTCGGTTCCTAATGATCGACCAAATGGGTCGGGTTCGAAGGTATAAGCGATTTATTAGATCGCTTACCCTTACGACCCTATACAACGTGGTAATCAGTAGGCATAGTCCCAATGGACTATAACCATCGTGATTACAATCACGTTGCGAAGTTCAAACGAACTTCGCATTGACCATAAGCTGGTCAATGCAGAAAGTCAAACAAAGTTTGACTTTCGGACTCGAAAAGCAATAAAAGAACGAAGGAACACTTACAAAGGGTCCCCAAATGCTAATCTCGATCCAAGTAGCTCAGGTATGAAACAATGGTTTCAACTTAGAGCTTCTCAAATCAAAATTCTTGTGGGTTTTGCAATGGCATGGGGGGGGGGTATTTATAGTTTTCGGAGAGCCGTTAAGATCGTTTCTTGGAAACCGTGATCAAATCTCAACCTTCCACCTCAAGACCCCGGTTTTTGAAAACCATTTGAGCCCCTAGTATTGCCCAATACCATGTGCACAAGTGAAAGGGACGAGATGCAATGTTTCTGCAAGTTTCTGCTGTCTGGGGACTGCTTGCGCACCGTAACACTCAGAGTGTTGAGGTGCGCAAGGACCTTGCAGACCAGAAACTTTGGTTTTTGGCAGTTTTGGTCCCTGTTGTGTAATAAGTCCATTTCCGACACGTTTAAGGCCCGTTAACCCCATTTCAAAGCTCTAAAATGAAGTTAAAGTATAGGGAAGTTAAAATGTGCTCAAAAATATCTCGGATGTCGGTTCGTTTGGTCGTACGATCGCGATGTTCGGTTAATTACGACGGAATACGCATAAGCGCGAAAAACGATCCAAATGACGCGACGAATGGATTTTTTTTATGCCAAACACTAAAATAAAATATTTTAGTGCTTACATAAATTTTTGGATGTCCGGATGTATTCAGAACGTAAGTTATGCGCGAAAGTGCAAACTTATGCACTTTTTGGCACTTTTAGTCCCTGAATGACCCAAAAGTTTGTTTTAGCATACCGAACCCCTCAAAGCCTATTTCTAAGCTATATAAAGGATATTTATGGTATGTTTAACTTATGATCATGTTCCGGAATGTTCGTTTCAGTACGAATCGTCATACTTTCACAGTTTGTCGAATTTAGTCCCTGTAGGCGATTAAACTTGTTTTTGCCATACCAAAGCATTTAAAACTTATTTCTAAGTTATGTAAAGGTTATTTAAGGTATGTTAAGTATATGTTGATGTTCTGGAGTATTTGTCGCATTAAACTGATTACGTTTACGCACCAGTTTGCGTATAACTCTCCAGAAAGCGATATAGAGTTTGAAATTGAATAAAAGTCAAAACATGAAAAATGTAAAACACAACCAAACAAATATTGGGATCAAATAACATTGTTTTATTGATAATTGAACTGTTCACAATGATTACAAGCACAGATGTTACAGGTACAGTGAATGAGGGGGAACAAATTGTGGAATCATTAGGAAATGATGTGCTACGGGAATCACATGCCGAAACCGTCATTATTGGTACTAGATACGAGGTAAGTGACGAAAACCTCTTTTCAAATGTGGGAACTGAAGAGGCACAAGGAACAAAAACTTTTAATAATCAGGGTGGGGCCACAACCGAATCACCAATTAGTGGGCCAATAGCTGCAGCCCAGAAAAAAAGAAAAAGATCCACTTTAGCGGAAGCCCGATCAGCATGTTTAAAGCCCAATCCATTAGTGGGTAAAGGAAAACTTCTAGACCTCAACATTGAATTCTCGGATGAATCGAAACGCAGACCCAAAAAGAGAACTGTGTTCAAAAAAGGAAAAATAAATAGGAGGAAGAACAAGGCGAAGATAAGAATATCAGAGGAATTTATTGATGGATTCGATCAACAAGGAGATAGTCTTGACGATGAATTAAACTCGGATTGGGAAATAGCTTCTGATCCAGAAGATCACCAAGACATCGCAGATGTGTCGGCAACTCAGCTCAGTTTTACCAGTAGCGAACATAATGAGCAGGGCTGGGTAAATGAAATTAATATAATGGAAGACATGGGTAGAAAACTCGGGGTAGATTTAACAGGTAAAGAAACGCTTGTTAAGGAAGTTTTTATTGAAGATCTGGAGTATCTAGGGATCCAATGAATTTTAGGTCTTTGAATATTAAAGGAGCAGGTGGGGTTGGTAAAGCCACAGGGGTTAAGAATTTATTAAGGAAGTTCAATCTATGGTTTATGGCCATTCAGGAAACGTAGTTTAGAGATTTTCCTGTTAGTAAGATTAGAAGGATTTGGGATAACTCAGACTCCGAATTTTCGAATGTCGATGCAGATGGAAGATCAGGAGGATTACTATCATTATGGAACCCAGGTGTGTTCATGAAAGAGATGGAGATAAAAAACCAAAATTTCTTATTAATTAAAGGTCGCATCGTCGGGGAAAATGAGGAATTGGTAATTGTAAATGTGTATGGATCCATGATTCAAGCAAACAGAAGAAGGTTGTGGGAAGAATTGCTAATGGCAAAGAATTCAATAAACGGGAGTTGGATCATGCTAGGAAACTTTAATGAGATTAGGTTTCCTGAAGATAGACTAAATTCACAGATTGATGTAAACAGAGCATTGTGTTTTAATAACTTCATTAGCTGCGGAGGGTTTCAAGAATGTATTATTGGGGGAATGAAGTATACGTTCCTTTCCGGAGACGGTTCTAATCTCAGTAAATTGGATAGTGTATTACTGGTGTGCTGGAATTTCATGGGAAGGTGGCGGAATGCTTCTCTATTAGCCCTTAATAGAAATATCTCTGATCATAGTCCGCTAATATTAACAACGGTAAACAACAGTTTTGGACCCTCACCGCTCAAGGTATTTAACAGTTGGTTTAGTTTGGAGAGTTTCGATGAAGCTGTAAAGAAAGGCCTCATGGCAACGTGTGATTCGAACTTCAAAGATGAAGTGGTAGCCGTAAAATTAAAGGCTATCAAGGAGGAGTTAAAAATTTGGAGAAAAGAAAGAAGAGAACAGGATGAGAAGGCATTGACTGAAGCTCAAAATAAGTTAAAAGAGCTAGATAATTTTGTGGAAACCAGGTCACTATCGGAAGAGGAATTATCAACGTGGCATGAATGCAAGAAGAAGATAAAGGAATGGCATAACACGGCAGCTATGGATCTGCAACAGAAATCCTGCTCACGTTGGATAGGTTTAGGAGATGAAAATACAAGTTACTTTCACGCGATCGTGAACAGCCACATTGCTAGGAATAAAATAAGCGGCTTATGGATAGGAGGGGCCTGGGTGTCGGACCCGTGCGATATAAAAACTCTTTTTTTGGAAGCTTTCAAAATAAAATTTGAAGAACGAGTTAATTCTCGGCCCAGATTAGGCCCAGGCGACTTTAGAAGACTTAGTATGGAACAAGCAGACAACTTAGTGGTAGCTTTCACAACTGACGAAGTACGAAAAGCTATATGGGAGTGTGGCACCAATAAAGCACCTGGACCATATGGCATCACATTCAACCTAATCAAAACATATTGGGAAGAATTAAAAATACCTATCATGCAGGTTATGAATCAGTTCTTCATTCATGAGTCGATACATCACACTTGCAGCGCCTCGTTCATTGCTCTCATTCCAAAGGTAACCGATCCTTTGTCTTGTTCTGATTTTAGATCTATATCGCATATGGGGTGGTGAACAAGATCATATCCAAAGTGCTAGCAAATAGAATAAAAGAGGTTATTAAAAGTGTAGTTTCTAATGCACAATCGGTTTTCGTATCGGATAGAAGTATTGTAGATGGACCACTAATAATTAACGAAGTGGTGGGATGGGCGAAAAAAACAAAAAAGAATATTTTCTTTTTTAAAGCCGATATAGAAAAAGCTTATCACACACTAAATTGGAAATTTTTAATTTCCATTTTAACACATATGGGGTTTCCATCGAGATGGAGGAACTGGGTCATGGGTATTCTTTTTGCGGGTAGAGGATCGGTTTTGGTAAATGGCTCCCCAACTAGAGAGTTCCAATACAAAAGAGGGTTAAGACAAGGGGATCCTCTATCCCCCTTTCTATTCATTGTGGCTATGGAAGCTATGCATATTATGATGGAAAGGGCAAAAAGTACAAACGTATTTGTCGGAGTAAAATTACCAAAGGATGGACCTTATTTAACCCATATGCTATTCGCGGATGACGCAATTTTTGTGGGAGAATGGGAGGAAGAGAATGTGAAAAACCTGAAGAGGATTCTTAGACTATTTTACTTGATTTCGGGGCTGAAGGTAAATCCAAGAAAAAATCAATTATATGGAGCTGGTTTATCAGAAGGGGAAATCAATAGTATGGCATCAATTTTTAAATGTAAGGCAGGGAAGTTCCCGTTTATTTAACTCGGTCTAAAGGTGGGAGCAAATATGAATAGAGTTGCCCAATGGAAAGAGGTTATTGATATGTTTAACAAAAGATTATCATCCTGGAAGTCTAGGAACTTATCCTTTGCAGGGAGGGTAATTCTAGTCAAAGCAGTTATTGGCAGCCTTCCAAACTATTATTTGTCGCTCTACAAGTGCCCCGCGAGCGTCTTAAAGGTATTGGAGGGTATAAGAAGAAAGTTCTTGTGGGTTGGTTGTAGTGTAAACAACAAAATACGTTGGGTCAAGTGGGAAAAAAATGGTAGCTTCCAAAGATTTTGGGGGTCTTGGTATTGATAATATTCGAGACTTGAACCTGGCATTATTACTAAAATGGTGGTGGAGATTAAAGATAGAACCAGAGAGTTTATGGGTAAGAGTAGTTAAATTGATACATCAATGCCAAAGAAAATTGGAATTTATTCCGATTGAAAAATCATTACCGGGGGTCTGGAAGAACGTCGGTAGCATAGATAAGGAGCTTAGAAAAAGTAATACTGAAGTCAGTTGTAACTTAAAGAGCAAGGTAGGTATGGGCGACAAGACAGTGTTTTGGGTAGACTCGTGGCTAGATAACGGTTCGCTAAAGTCACAATTCCCAGCTTTGTTTCAACTTGCAAGAAGGAAGAAAATAATGGTAAAGGACTCTTATCGGGAAACCAACGGTGGGTTTATATGGGACTGGTCGTGGGAAAGGGCACCGAGCAGTGTTCTCAAGAAACAGGAGATGGAAAACCTGAACCGGTTATTACATAACCAACATTTAACGGCAGCTAGCGATGTATGCTATTGGAAAGAATCGGAGCAAAAAAGACTTTACGGTTAAAGACGTCCGCAAGACTCTATGTTCAGCATTAGACCTCAACGTGACAGCTGATGAGTTCGTTTGGAATAGATGGGCGACAAGCAAAGGCATTATGTTTGTTTGGCGGGCAATAGCAGACAATATACTATTGGCGGTGGCTCTAATAGATAGAGGAGTAAACCTCCCGGATATCACTTGTAGAATCTGTGGTGCCGCGGATGAAACAGCGGATCATATTCTTTTAAAATGTAACTATGCAACAAGAGTTGGAGAGAAGGTAACCAATTGGGTCAAAATACCAATGATCAACACAGATGGGAACTTGAAAGACTTACTAAAGGACTTGAATGAAGTCCATAGAAATGGGAAAACAAAGAAAGCTATTCATGCAATTGCACTCCAAACGATGTGGACTTTATGGAGAGCAAGGAATGATAAAGTTTTCAAAGGAAAGCAAGGACCTATACAAACTTCGGTGGAGGATATAAAGGAGATCTCTTACCAAAGGTTGAAAATGAAATCTAAGTTCAATGGTATTACGCAACAGGAATCCTGGGATTTTAATGTAACAATGTAATTTTTCTTTTTTTCCTTTGCTCTTGAACTTGTATGGATTCCCTAGATTCTGGCTGGGGGTCTGTTTTTTTGAGTTGATTAATGAAGCGTTTCGTTTTGCCATTCAAAAAAAAAAATAATCGATGAGGACATTAATAAACCCATTATAAATGCGGGAGAAACTTCTAACCTTGGAGTTGCTCAAGATATTGTTGGAGAATGAAAGGCCTCTTTTTAGAACCAGTGAAAGGTATATCTCCCGGTATTTGTTTTCATTCTGGATGTTTAAATTGGGATAGTGCCATTGATTTTATGGTGAAATGTTCCTAAGATTTAATGGAATTCTTAGTGCTTATACCTTCATTACTGAAGTGGGTTTCTTCCTAAAGTGATACTTTGCTTTGCTTAGTATTTTAAAAAAAATTAAGCTAATGAGGATTGTTAAGTGACTCTTTAGCACCTAATATCTATGTGGGATTAAGTAGACACATAAGCTGTTTATTCCAAATTTTAAACATATAAAGTGTATATATTTTTTTCATTATCAGAATACAAACTTACTACTACATTAAGGGATTGGTCTCCTACCCTTCAACATCTGCGCCATCCTTTTCCGGTCTTCCCTGTCTCCGCTCAACGAAGTGCTCTAGTGTTGTGTGCGCCCTTTAATATTTTTTTCGTCGTGATTGTGATTCAGGAGTTCATAACCCCTCGCCGTGACTAACTGTATATGGCTGAGTGCTCTTTAGTTTTTTTTTTCCATGGTGATATACTATTGTATCACTACAAGAAAAAAGCCTTATAGGGACGACACCTTTAAAGATGACATAAGTCGTCTCTATAGATTACACAATACATGTTGTTTCTAGAGGTGTTTCATGTTTTTTGAGTTAGGTTCCTATAGAGACGACATGTCCTCTCTATAGGGTGAAAATATTTTTTTTTGTATTTTTTATATTCTCTAGTTTAATGAATTAGAAGCCCTGAAAATGTTTCAATTTATAGAGACGGCATATATAATTTTAAATATTTTTTTTGTTTATCTTTTGTTAATGATCAATAAATAATGAAAATTAAAAAAAAAAGTTTAATTTATAGAGACGACATCATCTCTATAAAGTTTGACCGGTGAAAATGAATTTTTATTTAGGCAGCAAAATTTCCTACCGTCCGACAAAAAAATTGAAAAGAAATAATCTAACAGAGACGACAAGTCGTCCTTGTAGGGGAAATAACTTTCTTTTGTTTTTTTTATTCTTAATTAATAAATAAACACACTTGTAGAGACAACATATCGTCCCTATTAAGTCATTTTAATTTTCTTTTATATTTTTAAGGATAAACCTATAGAGAAGACATGTGGTCTCTGTAGGGCTTAAACATGTTTTTCTTTTATTTTTTAAAGAAACCCTATAGTGACAACATGTCGTTCTTATAGGGATAACACAGGTCCTCTCTATAGATCACCCTATAGAGATGACATGTCGTTTCTATATGGATTTTGTGTTTTTTAAGATATGTTACCTTATACGGAGATATGTCCTCTCGCCATGATCTGCTCATTTATATTATTGACTTATTGCGTATTTGCATAATTGTAGGTTTACAAGGGATGAATAATGGATCTTTACAAGTGGTTATAACCATATTTATTATCTTTAAGTGTTAACGAACTACTTTTAGGATTTATCTCTGAATTTGTTTTGAAAGTATGTCAAGTCCCGGTTAATAATCAAACCGAATAGAAAAGTTGAAAAAAGTATTTAAATCGAATAACTCTCAATCTTATTAATCAGAAAATAACTTAAAATTGATTACAGACTCTCAAACCATAACTCGATTTCTTTCTAGTCTTTTCTCTTATTAAGCGTTTAACCCTAAATTGGTTTATATAGGTTGTGGCCAAGATATTGCCAAATATCCAAATATAATTATAACAAAATTAGGAAACTTAACCAATTGTTAAATTTGGTCCCTCATGTTCACCGACTTGTGACTTGATATCCTTTGTCACCCTTTCCAATTACTGACTTGTGATGATTCGAGAATTATCGCCAACAGTCACCCCCTTAATTTGTGACACGAAACAGGTAGGCTCTAATATGTATTCTTTGTCTTGATTCTCATAGAACTCATCTTGATCTCTAGCTGTGTTTTTCAGTACCTTTCTGCCTCGAACATTGTTGCGACCTTGTACTCGACTAGTCTTTTCTCCATGACTTATCATTTGGGCATAAGAACCAGCACCACCATTGACTCGACTGCGATCTTCAGCAAACACTCGCTTTCTAAGATCATTACACGTTCCCACAGAATTTAGGCTCATCTTCGATTCAATACGCAGTCAACCATACCTGTTTAACACGAACAATATTCCTTCATAAACCTTAATTGTTCAACTTAGTGACTTGAACCATACTCAATAACTCAACCCCAAAAATCAACCGCTTTGTCAATTTAAAACAAACGTAACAACAATAATAATTGTTGGTGTAGGTCCAACTAGCGGAGGATCTAGTCGCCTAATCCTTGTATACGAACAAACCCGGTTGTGCGGAATCCAACCGGGAAAGCAAACCGAGATCGATAAACAAGAGACACAAAGATTCAACGTTTAAATCTTAAATATATTAGAACCAGGAAGTTTGTTTACAAAGATTAAAGAAAAATATACTCTCACAAACTCACTGATTTCTCTCGTGTTGCTCTGTGTGCTGTGTGTCTGTCTGGTTTGTCTTTTTTTTTTGTGTGATGTCCAACAGATTGGGCCATGAAGACTATTTGATTTCACAAACACTATATTGGGCCGACAATGAATCCACGAACTATGATAAAATCCACGAACACTTGACTCAAAGTTGGGCCAAGAAGACTTGGGCCACCATGAAAATTAATACCTACGAAGACTAGCTAAAGCTTTGTTTAAAATTGTTCACAACAACAAAAAAATAATAATAATAAAGTGCACGAACACTACACTGTGATTGGGATTTGAAATTTTAGATAAATCAAATATTTTAATCAAAGCCTATCTTTTCACAGTGTTTGGTAAACCAAACATCTCAACCCACCATACTTTTTGACATACTTTTCAAGACCATCCCTTTTGCTTTACCAACTTTGTCAGTAACAAATATTTTATGTTTTTCAATAAAGCATATTCATAAGCTAGAACCCAGGAACTTTGAATATCATAAGAAGCTTGAAGAACTTTATGAGTTTTCCGACCAAGACGTTCACCGGAATAATTTCCGAACTTGAATTTTGCACGAAACTTCACTATAAAACCATATGTTAACATGTATTCATGGGATTTAACATGGTTTTTATATGAATTATCAGCAAAATGACATGATTTTCCAAGGATTAAAGCCAGAAACCTTCAAGACACAAACTTAGAAAAATCAACACACGGCTCAGTTTTAACAAGGATGAGAGCCTCGGCTCTGATACCTGTTAGTGCATGCGTCTGTCGACTTCGTCTTGTATCGAGTCTTGTACAGAACTAGTTAGATTAGTGCACGTAGTTCAAGATACTGTAATTTCGCTTGAGGATGGTGATTTCGCTTGAAAAAGACTTGTGCAGTCTCAAGCGAAATAAACATGTTAGATTTCGCTTGAAATGCATCTTGTCACATTCACGCGAAATCAGATTGCCTATATATAGTCATGCCCAAGCGAAATCTGGATGATTTTTTCCGGTTTGTGCTGCCGAAGTGCTGCCGACGTGTCGTCTCGCTGTAAAACGTTATAGAATCAATCATACGACAGTTTTACGTGATAATCTTGCTGAATTGACCTCAGAGTGTCTGTTTCCGCCTTTCATTCTGAGTAAAACTCTTCTAATCGAATCGTTCCGGTCTGAAAACGATCCTACAAGTGGTATCAGAGCTTAGGAAGAAGAGTTCTTACCAATTCAGCAGTAAATTCTGTTTTCTACACCTTCTTTTTCAAAATTCTAAACTTTTTACGGTTAAAATTGGCTAAATTTCTCACAGAATGTGCGCAACACTGTTTTAACAAAGCCTTGAAAGTTTCAGGCCTAAAATCGATCTAAAACTTACAAAAATCTGTATTTTCGCTTGAATACATGTGCGAGATGATGACATCAGTAGTTCTTCAAGCGAAATCTGTCTATAATTTCGCTTGAAACCGGCTTTTCGCTTGAGATTTTGACTGATTCCGCTTCAAACCTTCTATTTCGCTTCAAAAAGGTTATTCCGCTTGAACTATTAAAGCGAAATCAGATATTTCGCTTGAGAGGAGTGTTTTCGCTTGAGAGTGGGTTTTTCGCTTGAACAGGGATTTCGCTTGAGAATTGTGTTTTCGCTTGAACATTCAGCTTTAGTGAACTTTGAAAAACCAAAACATGGACGAGGATTTTTTCAACGCATTCGCTACACCGGTTACCCTGATTACTTTGGCACAGAAAACTATGTTGGAAAATGAGACGGGGACGATGCAAAAACCGCCTAAACTTATGAACATCGAGGAGTATAAGGGTTGGGAAGGACGGTTTGAAAATTGGGTACAAGCGAACTACTTAGATGCTTGGGAATGTGTCGAGACGAAATACATTAGACCGACGAATGATGATGAAGAAGTTATAGCAATTAAAGATTTAAGTGCCGATGCTAGAAAGAAATACAAAGATGAGAAAATGATGCTAAGTCTTTTACAACAAGCTGTGAAGGAAGATATCTTGGTGTTATTGCAACAAAATGGAACTTCATATTCGATTTGGAAAGCATTAAGATCGAAGTTTCATGGTAGTCAAGAGATGGTTAAGAACAAGAAATCGCTTTTGAAGAACGAGTTTGATCTGTTTCGTGGATTGAAGAATGAGAACACAAAACAAATCATAGAAAGATATTGCAATTTGCTAGCAAACATGAAGAGATTGAGCATTGAAAATGTTAGTGCATTACGTCTATTGACTTCGTCTTGTATCATATAATAGAATAGAATAGGATAGGATATCCAGTGCACCAGGTTCGAAAAATGAAAGTTGGTGGATTAGCAAGTAGGTCCGCTTATATGGACATTGTCCATAAAAGTGAACCATAAGCTAATAGGTCCGCTCATATGGACGTCCATATAAGCGAACCTGTCTCCACTATATATAGTGCACATGTTGTTCATTTGGAAACGGTTCCGGAAATTGTAACGAAGTGCTGCCAGATTGCTTTCAGGTTGTAAACGTTGTTAAATCAACAAAGAAGCATTATAATTAGTTTGAGCATCTGTATCTTTGATTCTGCCTTTGATACAGAGAAAAGACTCTTCTGATTGACTCGTTCGGGTCCAACAATGGTCCTACAAGTGGTATCAGAGCGCAGGAGGAAGAGTTTAGCTCAATTGGATTAATTTTCTGTCTTCTACACCTTCTTTTTTGATCTTAACAAGTTTCCACGGTTAAAATCGGCCAAATTTTTCATAGAATGTGTATTAGTGGATAATAACAAACCCTTGAAAGTTTCATATCAAAATTCAACCTAAAAATGGACATAATAACCTTCGGAAGTGGTTCCGCTTATTCGGACAGTGGATAGGTTCGCTCCAAAGACATGTAGTTCCGCTTTTATGACCATCTAGGTTCACTTCAGTGTCACAATATTTGATAGTTCCGCTCCAAATCACCTTGATAGGTTCGCTTTTGTATCATCATTTGTCAAGGTTCCGCTTCAAAGGTCACTAGTTCCGCTTATATGAACTGTGTAGTTCCGCTCGAACAGACATCAAATAGATTCGCTCGAACGTACATTTTAGGTCCGCTTATTTGTCATCAAAGGTTCCGCTTATTCAGCTCAACAAGGTCCGCTTATTGGTCCAATAAGGGTTCGCTCATTCAGTCCAATAGGAGATCCGCTTATTAGTCCAATAGGAGATCCGCTTATTCGGTCCAATAGGAGATCCGCTCATTCGGTCAAGTTGGTGGTCCGCTCATTTGTCCAATCCAAGCGAGTTTCGCTTATTTGTCCAATTTGGGTTTCGCTTGTTAATACAATCTGATTTCGCCCAAGTGTCAAGATCATTTCACGACAATTGACTGTTAGTGTATTTCAAATTACTTGATATTGTTTAAAACTGATTGAGGTTGTTTATTTGTCTTTCAGGTCATTGACTTTCAGGTGATTAAAGATGTCAAGCAACGATGAAGAATTCTACAACACATTCTACAATGCATTTACTTCCGAATCGACAGATAGAAGATCCGAGAAGAGAGAATATTCGAAGGAGATTTCAGAGAATTTGAAATTCGAGAACATGTACAGAAGCCAACAGAAGCCACCAAAGCTAATGAAAGTTGAAGACTATCACTGGTGGAAAAACAGATTTGAGGGTTGGGTAAAAGCTTTCGCTCCTGAAAGCTGGTTAAAAATGACAGATGGATACACTTAACCAGTAAAAGAGGGAGGAGAGTTAATAAATGCAAAAGATTTTTCAGACATAGATATAAAAAATGTTGTGGCTGAATATAAGATGATCACATTAATCAAACAGTCAGTGAGAGAGGATATTATCTCATTACTTGAACAAGAGAAAACTTCAAAGAGTTTGTGGGAAGCGTTAGGGAGAAAATGTGTAGGAAGTAATGAAATTGTCAAAAACAAAAAGAAATTGTTGCGTAAAGAGTTTGATTTATTCAGTTGTATGAAAAATGAATCTGTTTGTAAAATGATCGAGAGATTTGGGCATCTAAAAATGGAGCTGACTAGATATGAAATTTCATATTCTGAAGAGGAGCTGGTGGATAAATTGTTTGATTCATTGCCAAATGATCAAGAGTGGTAATACTTTGCTCTAATGTTGAAAAACACAATCAAATCTGAAGATTTAAAAGTGGATTTGCTGATTGAAAGGCTTGAAAGCCATGAGTTGGAGATAAAGAGATCTAAAGTTAACAATCCGGCTTATCAGCAGAATGTAGAGCTTTACTACAGAGGAAACGCATGTGACAACTCGAGTTTCCGACTTTCTTTTTCGCATTTAGTGCACGTTGACTTTGACTGTGTAGTTGTTTGACTTGTTTAACTTGTAACTGTATACGTTATTTTATAATGAACGCATTGTGGTTGCATGATTTTGTGTTTGGCTTTATAACATGAAACACCTGTTGAAAACTTAAACTGTTTAAATTATGAAAGGACCCGACGAAACAGACTGTTTCGCCATATACATCCCGACGAAACTGATGTGTTTCGCCATCAAGCAACTCGACGAAACAGTGTGTTTCGCCATAGAACTTCACGACGAAACTGATGTGTTTCGTCGGCCCATTGATTCGCAAAGCCCATTAAGGGCCCAGAACGGTAATTCGTGGCTATTAAGTAAAACCGACTTCCTGTTTCACACTTTTAACAAAAATAGAAACCCTAGAACTCTCCCTTTTGAAAAGGCGATAACCATCTTCAACCATCATCTTTCTCTCTCGAATCCTCCCTTGTTCATCCCGAATATCTCGGTTAGTGCGTGCTCGTTTAAATCGGTTTCTTTGCCCCTTGATTTCTTTATACATGTTGTGTTTATGCTTGATTTCTGGATTATAGGAGGGTATGTTGATGATACTCGGTTCTGAATGTTGTTTATATGGCCTGATTTTGAATACACATTAGTATCTTGATAGGAATCGATGATATGATGTTGTATGTTAATCTATATGTTGTACACATAACCTAGGGTTCGTGCTAGACGTTAAGAACGGTGATGCTTATGTTATGATGATGTTACGATGATTCTGTGTTGAATGATTTCTGTATGATTGAGGAATTGCTGTTTTACGGCTGTTGGGTTTATGTGTTTTTCGCATCTGCTGTAACTGACGTCTGCGAAACTGAACTGTTCGACGAAACAGAACTCTCGGCGAAACAGAATGTGTTTCGCCAAGAGTAGACGACGAATCAGAAGTTCTGTTTCGCCAGGGGGGGACACCTCGACGAAACAGAATGTGTTTCGTCACTATATGTGTTTCGTCACTATCTGTGTTTCGCCACTATCTGTGTTTCGCCACTATCTGTGTTTCGCCAACATGCGTGTTTCGCCGAATAGCTGATCTGTGCAGTAACTTGAGTTAATTCTGTTAAATGCTAACTGGAATATTTGACTGCTGTTAAGTGTAACCATCTTGTATATGATTGTGATTACGTGCTACATGTTTATACGTGCATAACTTGGACACAAACTGATTTCACATACGTGCATACTTTAGGACGTGATTGACTTACTTTGAGCACATACCTAGCATACCGAGCGAAACAAGGTGAGTTCACACTCTTTCTAAGGCATGGGATTCCCGGTGGTTGGGAATGGGTTAAAGAAACTAAAATGGAACCTACATATCCTCCTTGGGTAGGATATGTACCGCCATCCTCCATAGGTAGGATGCCAATATTAATCATGCGTATTCTCCTTGGGTAGAATACGTACGTTCGTCCGGTAGGACAACAACCTGTACGTTCGTCCGGTAGGACAACAACCTGTACGTTCGTCCGGTAGGACAACAACCTGTACGTTCGTCCGGTAGGACAACAACCTGTACGTTCGTCCGGTAGGACAACAACCTAAACGTACAAAAAACCTACGTACACTCACACTCGCTACAGTCCTTGGATCAAGAAGGGCACGTACAAACACGACTAGTCTATACATGGGGAAGCCCCCACTAATCTTCGCACAGATGCCTGAAAAGGCCGCGAT
Source organism: Helianthus tuberosus (assembly GCA_030545235.1). Taxonomy (NCBI): domain Eukaryota; kingdom Viridiplantae; phylum Streptophyta; class Magnoliopsida; order Asterales; family Asteraceae; genus Helianthus; species Helianthus tuberosus. The sequence goes on from CM060372.1 coordinate 149,193,068, forward strand.
ACGGCCACTAACCTTCGCACAGATGTCTGGAGGACCGCGATACGGCCACTAATCTTCGCACAGATGTCTGGAGGACCGCGATGGGAATTAATAAGAAACATGGTTTACAAAACGAACAACTGAATTATGAAACGAATTCTATAACTGAATAACAAACTGTGAACTCGCTCAACTAGTTGTTGACTCTCTGTTACATGCCTTGCAGGACCATAGGTACTTTTGGAGCTTGCACGGGAGGCACGGTCGTTGTGGACATGGATCGTGAATGTGTTGTTAAACATTATGACATTTTGTACTTATACTTATGTTGGGTTTTACATTAATGCTTCCGCTACACACTTGTTTATTTTTGGTTTTGCAAACACCTATCGTATTGATGAATGACTTTTGATATAATTACTTATGTTCAATATGATTGGTGGCTTGATCCTGGTCATGTCACGCCTCCAAGCGGTGGTACTCCGCGTGTGGATTTTGGGGGTGTGACAGATTGGTATCAGAGCCATTGGTTATAGAGAACTCGGTTTTAATATGGGGAAAACATTTTTATTAAAACCAGACTATAACCAGAACAGTGCTCTCAACGATCCACAACGACGCCTCGCTCCACGTGCAAGACTCAACATTCTAGGTAATAAGGTTTATGTTTATTGCCTGCATGCTAGAATTACATAGAACCTTGCTCGTGGTATGCTTAGATTACATTGTCTACTACTCGTTATTACCCGAGAACACTTGTGTGCTTACTCTCTTCTGTCATCGCACTATTCGCGAACCTCTCTCACTTATGTTGCATTTGCTATGAAGATCATGGCCGGATGTATTAACTTGACTCAAGCCCAGTTGACGGCTCTCATTAACGAACGAGTTGCTGCGGCACTCGCAACCATACAAGCAGGAGGTCAACACGCTCAGCCACCTGTTTGCACCTTCAAAAATCTCAAGGATTGCCGACCTAATACCTTTAGCGGTACTGAGGGAGTTGTAGGCCTCCTCCATTGGTTCGAAAGGCTCGAAATCGACTTTGAGGTGCGTGATTGCCCTGAGTCTCGTAGAGTAAAGTTTGCTACTGGAACACTCGAATGTACTGCATTAACCTGGTGGGAAGCACAGGTTCAAATGTTAGGGCTGGCAGCTGCTAATGCCACCCCCTGGAACGAGTTCAAGGACCTAGTTAAGGAAGAGTTTTGCAGTCGGGAAGACATCCACAAACTAGAGGTGGAGTTCCTCTACTTACAAATGACGGGGTCTGAAATTGAGGCTTATACGAAGAGATCAAATGAATTAGCCACATTTTGTCCCACTATGGTAGACCCTCCCACCAAACGCATCGAGCTGTATCTCAAGGGTCTGGTGCCCGAAATTCAGAGTCATGTGGCCGCAGCAAATCTTGGCACTATCCAGCAAGTCACTCGGCTTGCTCATCGTCTCACAGATCAGGCAGTAGAACAAAACAAACTACCAAAACGTGTTAAAGCTGCTACTACATATGCTTCTAGTGACAACAAACGCAAGTGGGATGGAAACTTGAACAAGGGATTAATTCCGGTTCAGCCTCTGGCGCAGCAGCAGAAGATAGATGACTACCAGAGTCCCAGTCAGCAATTTTCTAGTAGTCGTGGGCAGAGTGGATATCGAGGAAATCATCCAAAGTGTAACAGATGCAATAGGCACCACAGCGGTCAGTGCAACAAGGGTCATTGTCAGAGGTGTCTCAAGATAGGTCATGAAGCTAAGGATTGTCGAAGCTCACGTCCTGTAACTCAAGAACAACAACGACCGCCTCAATCTTCACAGAATCAGCAGCAACAACAAAGATTTAAGGGATGTTTTCAGTGTGATGCTAAAGATCATTACAAGAGACATTGTCCGCATATAAAACAGGACCAGACTCAGAACCACGACCATGGAAACAGGGACGACATTGGAGATAGCGTTGGGGGAAACAATAGAAACAATGACGCCGAGGCCACATGTACGTGATTGGTCAGGGTGACACAAGGGATGATCCCAACGTAATTATGGGTAAGTTTCTTCTTGACGACTTTTATGTTACTGTATTGTTTGATTCGGGTGCGAATACCAATTTTATGTCTCTAAAAGTTAGCCAAATGTTAAAACATACACCAACTCCCTTGAACACCAAACCTGTCGTAGTGTTAGCTAATGGTAGAAGTCTAGAGGCCACTCATAGTTCAGGGTTGTAATCTTATCCTCGCTGGTCAGACATTCTCTATCGACCTCATTCTTATAGTTCTGGGCAGCACCGATAGCTCGCGCACCGTATCGCTTAGCTCCATCAGAATTGGAAGAACTATCGAAGCAACTACAAGAGCTCTTGGATAAGGGCTTTATACGTCCTAGCTCTTCGCCCTGGGTCCAGTATTATTTGTGAAGAAGGACGGTACCTTCCGCAAGTTTATAGACTACCGCGAACTGAACAAGGTCACCGTGAAGAATCGTTATCCTCTTTCACGCATTGACGACTTATTCGACCAGTTGCAAGGGTCGAGCTATTACTCGAAGATTGACCTGAGGTCAGGTTATCATCAATTGAGAGTCTGGGATGAGGACGTCTCCAAAACAGCATTCAGAACTCGCTACGGCCATTACGAGTTTTTGGTCATGCCATTCGGGCTAACGAACGCGCCTGCGGTTTTCATGGATCTTATGAACAGAGTGTGCAAACCTTATCTTGACAAGTTTGTTATTGTTTTCATTGACGACATTCTGATTTATTCGAAGAATCGGGAGGAACATGAGCAGCATTTATGACTTATTCTGGAACTCCTTCGAACGGAATAACGGTACGCCAAATTTTCGAAATGCGACTTCTGGCTTCGTGAAGTCCACTTTCTAGGCCACGTGGTAAACACGGATGGGATTCATGTCGATCCATCCAAGGTAGATTCGATCAAAAACATTGGCCTGCACCTCGCACACCAACCGAAATACGACAATTCTTGGATTTGGCGGGTTATTACAGACGGTTCATCAAAGATTTCTCAAAGATTGCACAACCGCTTACGCTACTGACACAGAATGGTATTGTTTATCGCTGGAGTAATGCACAAGAAATAGCGTTTCAACACTTGAAGGATAGACTCTGTAGCGCACCTATCCTCTCACTGCCTGAAGGCACCGATGATTTTGTAGTCTACTGCGATGCATCTATCCAGGGTCTTGGATGTGTATTGATGCAAAGGGATAAAGTTATAACTTATGCCTCGCGCCAACTTAAGATTCACGAACAGAATTACACTACACATGATCTAGAACTGGGAGCTGTTGTTTTTGCGCTCAAGATATGGCGACATTATCTATATGGCACCAAGTGCACCATCTACACCGATCACAGGAGTCTTGAGTATATTTTCAAGCAGAAAGACCTGAACATGCGACAACGTCGATGGGTCGAGCTACTGAACGATTACGAATGTGCTATAAAGTACCATCCAGGCAAGGCCAATGTGGTGGCCGACGCCCTCAGTCGGAAGGATACTATACCTAGGCGTGTACGAGCGTTGCAACTCACTATTCAGTCTAGTCTTCCTTCACAGATACGAGATGCTCAGGTAGAAGCATTGAAACCGGAAAACGTCAGGGCTGAAGCCCTACGCGGCTCAAGACAACGGTTAGAACAAAGGGCAGACGGCGCCTATTATGTAACAGGACGCATCTGGGTCCCACTCTATGGCAACCTACGCGAGCTTGTAATGGATGAAGCTCATAAGTCTCGCTACTCAGTACATCCTGGTTCAGATAAGATGTACCACGACCTCAGAACTACATATTGGTGGCCTAGCATGAAGGCCCACATAGCAACTTACGTTAGAAAGTGTTTGACTTGTGCGAGAGTCAAGGCAGAATATCAGAAACCATCAGGCCCACTCCAGCAACCTGAGATACCACAATGGAAATGGGAGCAAATTTCCATGGATTTTGTTACTGGTCTACCCAGATCTCAACGTGGGAATGATACTATTTGGGTGATCGTGGATCGACTCACAAAGTCTGCTCACTTCTTGGCTATCAAGGAAACGGATAAGTTCTCCACTCTAGCAGACATATACCTTAAGGAAGTTGTCTCGAGGCACGGGGTGCCCACATCTATTATCTCTGATCGTGATGCACGTTTTACTTCAGAACTGTGGCAAGCAATGCACAAATCTTTTGGCTCTCGTTTAGACATGAGCACAGCGTATCATCCTCAGACAGACGGGCAGTCTGAGCGAACTATTCAAACTCTAGAAGACATGCTTCGGGCGTGCGTAATTGACTTTGGCAAGGGCTGGGAAAAGCATCTGCCACTTGTGGAATTTTCATACAACAACAGTTACCACACCAGCATTAAAGCTGCTCCATTTGAGGCATTGTACGGGCGTAAATGCCGATCACCTCTTTGTTGGGCAGAGGTGGGTGACAGTCAGATCACAGGTCCAGAAATGGTAGTTGATACTACTGAAAAGATTGCTCAAATACGACAACGCATGGCGGCAGCACGTGACCGTCAGAAAGTATACGCCGATAAAGACAGGAAAATACTCGAATTCCAAGTTGGGGATCGAGCACTACTCAAAGTTTCACCCTGGAAGGGTGTTGTTCGTTTTGGCAAACGAGGCAAACTCAATCCACGATATGTTGGACCATTTGAAGTCATAGAGAAAATAGGCAAGTGGCCTACAGACTGAACTTACCAGCTGAACTCAGTGCAGTTCACAACGTCTTTCACGTGTCGAATCTGAAGAAGTTTCAGTCAGATGAGACCCACATAGTTCCTCTGAAGGAGCTCACTATCGACGAACAATTGCATTTCGTCGAGGAACCAGTTGAAATCACGGACCGGGATGTTAAGGTCCTCAAGAACACCAGAATACCACTTGTTCGAGTTCGTTGGAACTCCCGTCGTGGCCCAGAGTTTACCTGGGAACGCGAAGACCAAATGGAACTCAAATATCCCCAGTTGTTCGAAAATAATGCAACTACTACTGAGGCTGAAGCTACTACAGAAGTTCGGGATGAAATCCCAACTCAACGGGGGGATGATGTGACACCCCAGGAAAACCAGTAAACGATAACTTACCTAGCTTCCTCAGTAACCGCATGCTAAATTTCGGGACGAAATTTCTTTCAAGTTGGGGATAATGTGACAACTCGAGTTTCCGACTTTCTTTTTCGCATTTAGTGCACGTTGACTTTGACTGTGTAGTTGTTTGACTTGTTTAACTTGTAACTGTATACGTTATTTTATAATGAACGCATTGTGGTTGCATGATTTTGTGTTTGGCTTTATAACATGAAACACCTGTTGAAAACTTAAACTGTTTAAATTATGAAAGGACCCGACGAAACAGACTGTTTCGCCATATACATCCCGACGAAACTGATGTGTTTCGCCATCAAGCAACTCGACGAAACAGTGTGTTTCGCCATAGAACTTCACGACGAAACTGATGTGTTTCGTCGGCCCATTGATTCGCAAAGCCCATTAAGGGCCCAGAACGGTAATTCGTGGCTATTAAGTAAAACCGACTTCCTGTTTCACACTTTTAACAAAAATAGAAACCCTAGAACTCTCCCTTTTGAAAAGGCGATAACCATCTTCAACCATCATCTTTCTCTCTCGAATCCTCCCTTGTTCATCCCGAATATCTCGGTTAGTGCGTGCTCGTTTAAATCGGTTTCTTTGCCCCTTGATTTCTTTATACATGTTGTGTTTATGCTTGATTTCTGGATTATAGGAGGGTATGTTGATGATACTCGGTTCTGAATGTTGTTTATATGGCCTGATTTTGAATACACATTAGTATCTTGATAGGAATCGATGATATGATGTTGTATGTTAATCTATATGTTGTACACATAACCTAGGGTTCGTGCTAGACGTTAAGAACGGTGATGCTTATGTTATGATGATGTTACGATGATTCTGTGTTGAATGATTTCTGTATGATTGAGGAATTGCTGTTTTACGGCTGTTGGGTTTATGTGTTTTTCGCATCTGCTGTAACTGATGTCTGCGAAACTGAACTGTTCGACGAAACAGAACTCTCGGCGAAACAGAATGTGTTTCGCCAAGAGTAGACGACGAATCAGAAGTTCTGTTTCGCCAGGGGGGGACACCTCGACGAAACAGAATGTGTTTCGTCACTATATGTGTTTCGTCACTATCTGTGTTTCGCCACTATCTGTGTTTCGCCACTATCTGTGTTTCGCCAACATGCGTGTTTCGCCGAATAGCTGATCTGTGCAGTAACTTGAGTTAATTCTGTTAAATGCTAACTGGAATATTTGACTGCTGTTAAGTGTAACCATCTTGTATATGATTGTGATTACGTGCTACATCTTTATACGTGCATAACTTGGACACAAACTGATTTCACATACGTGCATACTTTAGGACGTGATTGACTTACTTTGAGCACATACCTAGCATACCGAGCGAAACAAGGTGAGTTCACACTCTTTCTAAGGCATGGGATTCCCGGTGGTTGGGAATGGGTTAAAGAAACTAAAATGGAACCTACATATCCTCCTTGGGTAGGATATGTACCGCCATCCTCCATAGGTAGGATGCCAATATTAATCATGCGTATTCTCCTTGGGTAGAATACGTACGTTCGTCCGGTAGGACAACAACCTGTACGTTCGTCCGGTAGGACAACAACCTGTACGTTCGTCCGGTAGGACAACAACCTGTACGTTCGTCCGGTAGGACAACAACCTGTACGTTCGTCCGGTAGGACAACAACCTGTACGTTCGTCCGGTAGGACAACAACCTAAACGTACGAAAAACCTACGTACACTCACACTCGCTACGGTCCTTGGATCAAGAAGGGCACGTACAAACATGACTAGTCTATACATGGGGAAGCCCCCACTAATCTTCGCACAGATGCCTGAAAAGGCCGCGATACGGCCACTAACCTTCGCACAGATGTCTGGAGGACCGCGATACGGCCACTAATCTTCGCACAGATGTCTGGAGGACCGCGATGGGAATTAATAAGAAACATGGTTTACAAAACGAACAACTGAATTATGAAACGAATTCTATAACTGAATAACAAACTGTGAACTCGCTCAACTAGTTGTTGACTCTCTGTTACATGCCTTGCAGGACCATAGGTACTTTTGGAGCTTGCACGGGAGGCACGGTCGTTGTGGACATGGATCGTGAATGTGTTGTTAAACATTATGACATTTTGTACTTATACTTATGTTGGGTTTTACATTAATGCTTCCGCTACACACTTGTTTATTTTTGGTTTTGCAAACACCTATCGTATTGATGAATGACTTTTGATATAATTACTTATGTTCAATATGATTGGTGGCTTGATCCTGGTCATGTCACGCCTCCAAGCGGTGGTACTCCGCGTGTGGATTTTGGGGGTGTGACAATGCACCACAGGCTGGATCTCCAAAAACAGCATTTTCTGCAGAAAGTTCAAGATCAGTGAACAATAAAAGTCTTCGCAGTGGTTTTTACAGTGGATCTTCTTCAAACACTTCAAGTCAATCTGCTTCCAAGAATTTGTTTCAGTGTAATATCGCAGTGGATCTGAAGAATGGGCAGAATTTCAGCGAAGAATCGGCAAAACAACAGATGGTTTTCTTGGCATCTGTACTTGAATCGTATGAAAGCCTCGTTGCAGGGAAGATCGGCAACACCAACTTGACAAAAGAAGATTATGATCAATTAGACCCCGAGGAGATGGAACTAATGGATATAAGATGGTGCATGGCCAGTGCGGTTCGTCGGGCACAGCGATTCATGGAGATCACGGGGAGAAAGTCAATTGGTGGACCATCTACCAAACTGGGATTTGATAAATCTAAGGTGACATGCTTCAAATGCAAACAAAGAGGTCACTTTAAACGCGAGTGCAGAAATGCATATGCTGCTGATGATTCTGAAAACCCGTTCAACGAAGATTATTACAAGAAAGCGATTTACCATCAGAACAAGTCTGAGTCACCAAGATTGAAACAGCCTGAAGAAAAATCAAGGGCTCTTGCAGGTATATATGACGATGAAGGTTACGACTGGAGTCAAGTTTGTCGTGAAGAAGATGCAGTTGGATATGCATTTGTGGCTGATGCTGATCCTGATAGATGTTGGAAAGCAGACTATGCAAGATGGGAAATTGGAAAACTAAACGAACCATTCAAAGAAGCCCAGAGAGCAAAAAGATGGAATGAAGAGTTGGAATGTTACATGGATCCACGGGGTAATCCAGTTGTTGACCCATCAAAAGTGGATTTCGCAGCTGTAAGAAATTTGGTTCCAAGGCAGGCTACTTTCAACACACGAAGGTTATCTGATAAAGCATATCTGCCTGATTTGGAGAAGAAGATAAGAGAGGTTTGTGAAGCAAGTCTACCGAAGGTGGTAGAGATGAAGAAGAGAAAAGAAGAAGAATTGAAGAAGATGATTGAAGAAGTAAAGAATGTTGTGAAGGTTGCTGCTGAAGAGGAACAGAAAGCTGAAAAAGAACAGAAGATAGAGGAAGTTCAGAAAGCTGAAACAGAAAAATCGGTGCTGAAAAAGACTGAGGTAAATGAATTTTCTGACTTATCAAATGTTGAGATTGTTGATAACAATGAAAACAAGTGCAGGAATTGCATAGAAATGTGCAAAGCCTGTACTAAAAAAGATGACATCATAAAAGCAAAAGAAATTGAAGCAACCAAATTTGAAAATGTTTTCAAAATAAAATGTAAAGAAATGGTTGAAACAGAAGAAATGTTGAAATTAAAAGTCGAAAAGCTGACACAGAAATGTCAAGGTCTTGAAAAGGATAATGATGTTTATAGACAACTGTGTTCAGCAAAATGTGTTGATTGTGTTGAAAAAGAATCTAAATTTCAAGATTTAAAAAACAGTATGATTCTTTAAAGTGGTCGAATCAGAGAGTACAAGAAGCTTATGATACTTTGAAAAGCCAAGTCAAAAGTTTTGATCAAAGATTGTCTGAAACTTTAGTCACTAAAGAAATGTATGAAAGAAAGTTTAAAGAAAAGCAAATTGAATTGAACAAGTGTGTTGATGAAATTGCAAATCTTAAACAAGTCTTGGCTGAAAAAGAAAAGGTTGTTACCAAACTTCAAAGTTATATAACTCTTCGTACATTCTTGAACGCATTTTCAACATCACCAGATGACAAAGATACTGAAAATTGCCAAAAGGGTATTGGTTCAGAATTTCATCAGGTACCACCACCATTGAGAAACAATTATACTTTTTATGATGAGGAAAAGGTGGCAAAGGGTTTGAACATAGCTGACCAGTTACCTGAAAGTATCGAGGTGACTTACTCCAAATCTGATGATGCTAATGATTCAGAGGTGGTAAGTAAGGTTGTTGAAAGCGTTTTGAAAGATGAGTCTACAAAAGGTAAGTCTGATTCACAGGATGAAGATGAAGGAAATCTTTATGATGGTTATCTGAAAAACACAAAATCCGAGAAAAATTTGAATGATGATTCAAAAGGATTGGTTTATACCATGATTGGATCGGACAAACTATTCTTAGATGTTGTATTCCCGATTCAGAATGTGATTTCAGAGAAGGTCGATAAAAGTTTTTAAAATGGTTGAGATTGAGAAGTCTGAGATTCCAAAGTTTGCCGGTAAAGGTCATAAATCTTTTTATAACAAACCTGGTTTTAAGAAGAAAAACATGAAGGCTGGTTTGGGTTATAAAAAGAAACGGAATTGGAATCAAAGTAAAAAACCAAATTTGCAACAAAAGATGAATTTTGTTCAAGGAAAAAGTTTGAAAGAAGAGGAAAAACTCAAATTTGGACAACAGTCTAATGAGGAGTTTGATGCTATGAAAAAGAAACAACAACAGGCCAAGGATGTTTCAAAGAAAGTGTGTTTTAAATGTGATCAGATTGGACATGTTGCACGAAAGTGTCCTAATCCAAAGCCTGTTGATGTTGAAAAACAGAAATCTGAGGATGTGAAACCAAGGTCAACCAGATTTGATTCGAAACAAACTTGGAGGTACAATACAAACAAGTTTGCTTCAAATCAAAATTGGAAATCAAACCCGAACAGGTTCGATTCAAGACAGACCTGGAATTCTCACACACCCAGATTGAGAACAAAACAAGGTTGGAGAACATCTGTTGATATGATAAAACCTCAAGAGTTTTGGAAACCTAAAAATGTTATTCAAGATCAAAAGGTTCAAAAAGAGACAAATTTTTACAAAAGAGGTACTCCGAAAGGTCAAATGCAGAGTGCTAAAAACCAAGTGATGTCAGTAAAAGATGAGAAAGTTGAAGTCAAACTTGAAAACGTCTTAAGTGATAAAGAGTTTCCAAAATTGAATGAACATTATTGTGTTGAAATGCCTAAGGTCCAACAGACTTGGGCTAAATTGTTCAAATAGTTGATACAGTTTGAATGTGCAGGTGCTCAATGAAGCTGAAGATTGTGAGAATGGTAGTTGGAGCAGCCTGGCACAGGAAGAGAGTGCAGGACCCTGGTTTGGTTGAACAGGGAGTTTAGTTTGAGTGTTGTTTGTACATAAATAAACAATATTTTCAAAACCCTAAAAATTTGAAAAATTAAAAACCAAAAATATGTTTGTTTTTTATTTTGTTTGAATAAATGTTGATTGAATACGCCGAAACCCTCACGGCTGAACAAACATGATTACTTTCACAAGTTTGAAAAACGGTTTTCAAACTGTCGAAAATCAATGGGTTGTAAATCATGGGGGTACTTTATATTAGTTTTTCTGCAAAACAGAGCATAGTTAGCAGAAAATGGATGGCGATATAAAGCTATCAGTGTTGGTTGTCAAATTTTTTTTTAAATGGTTTTGCATTTTAGGGGGAGAAAATTGGTCAGAAAATACAAAAACATTTGAAAATTTGAAAAAGTAAAAAACATGATAAAATTGAAAATTGAGTTTTTGCGTAAAAAGAGGAAATGATAGTACATCAGTAGACAGTTACAGTATGCTAAAGAAATGGAAAGTTTAAATGTGTTAAACGATCTCACCGTGGATGTGTCGGTAGATTTTTATACATTTAGTAAACTTTTTCGGGATATAAACATAAATTCAAACTTGCTTATTTTGTGGGGAACACTACTTGGATATATAGGTAACCCGTGAAATCTCGTTTGAAAGGTCCCTTATTCTGAGATACTAGGTCTTTATACATAGTGATATCTGGGGTATTATCCCGGGACTTCTGATTTTGCGGAAGCAATGGCCTAGTCCCCGGAGAATACTTTCTGCATTGCTTGAAATATAGCACCACTCTCAGCATAAAAAACGATGAAACATTGCAAAATGCTAATCGTGTGCTGTTGAAACTAAAAGATCCTCTAAAGGGGACACACCGAAAAGTCGAAGCCGTCATCTCTCTGCGTATCGAAAGATCGACCTGAGCTCTCACGGCCCTCGCATTTAACCCCTGACAGATATCATCTAGGTATACTCACCTGTAAGACTGAATATTGGGATCTAGATACGGGAGTATATTCAAGAAGTGGGACACACGTATATGTTTAAGTCTCTAAAACACTAAATCTGTATCCTGAATCAGTTGAAGTTTGTATGAAAATTTAAGTGGACAAGTATATCGACAATCTAAGTGAATTGTTTAATTCTTACTGTGAAAATTAAGCTCAACGGTACTTGTGACTTGTCAGAAACTGATATGATCCTCTAACGCAAACTCAAACAAAAATATTGTTTGTAAATATGTTTGTACATATTTCTTTACTGCTTTATATTTTCAGAAAATACAAAAAGATTTTGATTTCTGCTTTATTTTCGACAACTGATATTTGAGTGCTGAGTTTCAAAATCTAAGTAAGATGATCGTGTTTCTGAAAATAAAACAAGTTCATTAATTTGAAACTTGAAGTTTTAAAATAAAAAATTCAAAAACAGTTTGTGATATCTCCAAGGTCATTAATTTGGACTTGGATGATTAACTGTGAGGGATTTGGATGCTTATATTGTTATAGAGCTAGTTTCCGATACGATTCGATGAAACTGCCAAATTCATGAGAAGTGATTTTGAGGATTGCAGGAAAATGTTGTTAGTTATAGTTGTATGAGTGATTGCAGGAAAAGTCCAGACTACGATCCCGAAAGCTGAGTCTAAGGGGGAGTCTGAAGACAAGCTGAAAGTTAGAAGGGGGAGCTTGTAGCAGGAAAGCTAGGTGTCGATCTCTAAAAGCATGGAAGCTTGATGAAAGGGGGAGCCTGCTGATGATAAAGCTGTTGATGATAGAACCAGTGATGAGATCCTGGTGTAAGAGTCAAAGTGTGAAGTTGATAAAGAGAAGTGATGGATGCTTACAATGTTATAATCTGAGTGAAGATACAGAATGATCAAGACTGAAGAAGGTGTCATAACAAAGAATAGTCACTGAAGACTTCGTCAATATCCGAGGGGGAGTCTGTTAGTGCATTACGTCTATTGACTTCGTCTTGTATCATATAATAGAATAGAATAGGATAGGATATCCAGTTCACGAGGTTCGAAAAACGAAAGTTGGTGGATTAGCAAGTAGGTCCGCTTATATGGACATTGTCCATAAAAGCGAACCATAAGCTAATAGGTCCGCTCATATGGACGTCCATATAAGCGAACCTGTCTCCACTATATATAGTGCACATGTTGTTCATTTGGAAACGGTTCCGGAAATTGTAACGAAGTGCTACCAGATTGCTTTCAGGTTGTAAACGTTGTTAAATCAATCAAAGAAGCATTATAATTAGTTTGAGCATCTGTATCTTTGATTCCGCCTTTGATACAGAGAAAAGACTCTTCTGATTGACTCGTTCGGGTCCAACAACGGTCCTACAGAAAAAGATAATGAGGAGTTGATTGAGAAGCTAGCTGATGCATTGCCATATGAGATTTGGGGTACATATCTCATGATGTTGAGGAACAAGAAAGGTTTTAGCAGTTTAACTCTGAGCAAGTTTATTGAAAAGATTGAGGCTCAGGAGATGGAACAGAGAAAGGTTATAAGAATGAAAGATTTCGATGGTGAACAAGACATCGGGCTTTATTACAAAGGTGGGGTCAGTGATAAAATCACCAACTTGTCACCGAAGGTTCAAACAGAATTTAATGCAAAGAATTCATCAGAAAGTTCATCTAAAGGATCAAACAGCAACACAAATTTTTCATCATATACATCCTTTGATCCGAACATTTCAACAACAAAGAATGGCAAAAAGTTACAATGCAACATTGTTCTAAATCTGGAGAATGATTAAGATTATTCAGCAGAAATTGCTAAGAGTCATATGTCTTTGTTGGGAACTGTTTTGGAATCTTATGGTAGTTTTGTTGCAGGTCGGATCGGGAATCCAATGCTTACAAAAGAGGATTACGATCAGATTGACGCTGAGGAAATGGAATTGATGGATATTAAATGGTGTTTGGCAAGTGTGTTAAGACGAGCTGAGAAATTTAAACAGATCACAGGAAGAGATGATTTACGTGAAGCTAATATTTCTACTTTAGGTTTTGATAAATCTAAAGTCACTTGTTTTCGTTGCAGGGAAAAAGGACACTTCAAGAGGGAGTGCAAAAACCGTGAAGCAAGTGGAGCTCAAAATCCATTCAGCAACAACAATGATTACTATCGGAAGGCGATCTATCATCAAGTTGCTCAACAACAACAAGAACCGCAAGTGGCACATGGAAGAAAAGTGATTGAAGAATCTTCAAAAAGAGCATGTTTGGTGAATCAGGATGACAAAGAGACATCAAATGGATTCAGTTGGGACAAATATATCTCAGCTGATAACAAAGCATGCCTGATAAACCAAGATGATGAAAAATTGCCTGAAGGTTTTAGTTGGACAAATTTCAATTGGGATGATTATGATCTAACCAAAGATTCAAGTCACAAAGCGTACGTTGCTCGAGTTGAAGAAGATAGTGATGATGATCGTGAGTATTGGTCAAGGAAAATGGCAGATCATTTGAAAATGATGGCAGAAAGTGATAGTGATAACGATAAAGCAAAAAAGAAAAAAGAAAAAGGTCAAAACACCGGTCAGTAGTGATGATGAAGCTGTTCCAGTGATAAAGAAAAAGGTTAAGGTGGAAGTTCCAAAGTTCAAAGTTGATGCTAAAAAGATTTATGTGAAGTGTGAAACTTGTGAAGATATAAAGAAACAGAATAACACATTGATTTATAACTTGAATAGTTTGAAGGAATCTTATGATGTCCTAAACAAAGCTATGAATCAATACAATCAGGCAAGTGAAGAACAAGCAACAGCAATGAAGACACTTCAGGGAGCTTTCATGATAAAGCAGAAAGTTGTGAACAATTACATTGAAAAGTGTGATGTGCTAGAACAGAAACTTGAGACACAAAGAATTGAAACTGAAAGAGTTAATCATTTGTTGAAAAGTTATTCATGTACTTCTTATGTTATTGACAGGATTTATCCAACGACAGTTTTAAGTGATAATCTTGCTGAATTGATAATCTTGCTGAATTGACCTCAGAGTGTCTGTTTCCGCCTTTCATTCTGAGTAAAACTCTTCTGATCGACTCGTTCGGGTCTGAAAACGATCCTACAATACCACTTGTAGGTCCAACTAGCGGAGGATCTAGTCACCTAATCCCTGTATACGAACAAACCCGGTTGTGTGGAATCCAACCGGGAAAGCAAACCGAGATCGATAAACACGAGACACAAAGATTCAATGTTTAAATCTCAAATATATTAGAACCCAGGAAGTTTGTTTACAAAGATTACAGAAAAATATACTCTCACAAACTCATTGATTTCTCTGGTGTTGCTCTGTGTGCTGTGTGTCTGTCTCGTTTGTCCTTTTTTTTTGCCCTGTATGTTGCTGTTATATATAAGGAACAAAGGCGACGAAACTCCTTTCAGCCGACGAATAACTTGCATTTCGACAAAAGACTCCCATATTCGACGAAATATATGTTTCTTCAGCATGTTTTTCGTCCAGCAATATTGCAGGTTTTTCTTTCATACACGGTTTTTCGTCAACACTATGTTATGTATGGTCTTTCGTCAACAACATGCAACTTCAGGTCTTTCGTCATGCAAGCTTGGCTGGGTTTTTCGTCATCATGCAGGAAGCTGGGTGTTTCGTCCCAGACAGCAGCAACTGATATGATCTGAACATGTAGATCAGCAACTTTCATCGACACTTGATGGAGGAAATCAAGTCTTGTAGCGATGTCGAACCGAACGGGCCGCGTCCACATATATGCATCAACAGTTGGGTAAGAAACTAATTTGAATTAGATACCAACTCTAACTGACTTGTTAGGAAGTACCAGTTTTACCACTTCACTTTGATCCGTCAGAACAAATACAAACAAATAAGTCCCAAAAAACTTTTTAGAATTGAATCTGCTTGCTCGCAGAAACCACTGTCACAAATACCTCTAGAAAACCCAAATAAAAATCAAACCTCGAATTGAACCAATATGTTCATCCCAAATTTTCTTTAAATTTGATTCCTTAATTTTTTTTTCCTTATGAATTCTCTTCGTCAGCAACTTTGTAGAAAAAAAAAAACACGACTTTGACTTTCTTATTACCTCCTTTATTTCCTCATAAAACCCTTGCCATTGGAAAAGAAATTAACTAACCACTGATAATCACCAAGACCTTGCAAATTCTGATCTTAAAAAGCTTCTTATTGACTTGCAAAGTTTTTTTTTTTTTTTTGAACGGCCAACAAAAACTTTTTATTCCATTTAGCCAGTGGCTAACTCCAAAATTACATACACCAAAACACCACCAATAAAACCACGTAAAGCCAAAACCAACAAACTAAGAGAACATAAAATAAAAAAACATCAAAGTTTCTCCATTGCTCCCAAGTTATCGACGAATCCTTCGAGCGGTGTTTCACCCAACCAAAGGTTTTGAGCTTAATCTCCTCCACCACCGCCGAGACTGTCTTTGTATTATCGGCAAACATTTGTTGGTTCCTCCGATTCCATATGCTCCACAGCGTTACTAAACAAACCGCGTGAAATGCTTTCCTTTTCTTAGCCGATCCTCCAACACTCTTATATGCGTCCAGAATATCTTGTAAACTGAAAGCAATTAACGGCTGCATTTTGCACCATTGGAAAATCACCTGCCAAACAACTTGAGCGAAACCACAAGAGACTAATAAGTGATCACATGTCTCGTCATATTCACGACACAGGATACATTCCAAGTTTTGTATCATAATGCCTCTCCTATGAAGTGCTGCTCTGGTCGGTAGACGTTCCTTATGAGCCCGCCACGCAACCACTCCGACCTTCTTAGGAATCCAGTTGTTCCACTTAACCACATATTCAGGTTTTACTCGGTTAAATTCAGCCAAAGACTTCCTGATGCTGCTTACTTTAAACTGCCCTGATGAATCCAACTCCCAAGACCACATATCCGGCCCAGAAGCAACCGAAATACATTGCACAAGGATATTCAGTTGCTGCAATTCTCTGAACTCATCTTCATTCAGCGGGTTTCTTTTCCAGTTCAGCGGGTTTCTTGCAAAGTTTTAATTGAATATTTCGTTACCGCCACTTTTAATTTCAATTACTTGAATAACTTCAATACTCCACCTTCTTGTGGATTACTTCGGCCCTATTCCAAAAAAACTTGTTTTTATTCTTCAATTGCTTTGGAACAAAAAAACGTAAATCCTAGCAAGTCGCCGGTTCCAACAGATTTCCAACTCGAAAGCTAGTAACAACCGAACACTTCTATGCAATCCCGATCCAAGCAGAATCTACCTTATTATGCTTCCCGATTGTCGCTGTGTGAACAACCTACTCTACTCCAACGAACTAGTACCGCCAATCTTGACCTTCCTAAGGCTGACCCCTTAGACTCCTTAGCCGCCGATTAAGAACCCGAGTACCCTGTTTGATATCGACGATTGAACTTCGCTCTGATACCAATTCAAGTCCGAGACAATAATCAAACCGAATATTAAAGTTGACTAAAAGAATTTAGATCGAATAACTCTTAATCTTATTAATTTGAAAATAACTCAAAACTGTTTACAAACTCTCAAATCATATCTCGGTTTCTCGCTAGTCTTTTCTCTTAATAATGTCTAACCCTAACTTGGTTTATGTATCCTAACCCGAACTTGGTGGCCAAAACATTATCAAATATAATTATAACAAAGCTTGTGACTTGATGTCCTTTGTCACCCTTTGCCATCACTGACTTGTGATGAGTCGGGTATTACCGCCAGCAGTCTGTGGTTGTTTAAAACTTTAATTTGTTTTGAATGTGAGTTGTTGTTTAAAACTATAAATTTTAAGTTTGAATGTTGGTTGAAACAGGTTTAGATTTAATCTTTATGCATCAAACATATTTTTTTTTAATTCGGATATCCGAAATTTCGGATTGAGACATCAATATCCACCGTCCGAAATTTCGGATGTCTGAAATTTGGTTTCTAAAAAACGGATAATCCGAACTTAAATACCCCTAAATGTGGTAGGTAGTGGTGTCGACGTATGATTCCTATTCATATTTTTTTTCCACTTGCAAATCCGAAAGAATTTTTGTCATACAGTTGGTAAAATGTGTATGATATATTATTTTACACATTTGGGTGTGTTGATGAGAGAAAATCAAAGAAATCATTTTGTTTTTTTCGTGGTCCACATATTTCAAAATAATTTCACAGAAATATCTTATCTTTGTTCTTCCTGTCCAGAGGAGACTTCAAAAAGCAAGTCTTCCATTCATTTAATTCCATCCTGTATGTGGAAGATTAGACTGACCAAGTCTCCAAAAGCGTTCAATTCGTTCTTCCTTGTCACACCCTCGAAATTTCAACCTGCAGAGTACTACCGCGAGGCATGTGACATGACCAGGATCTAGCCACCAATCATATTGAACACTGATAGTAATAAGGCAATTTATCAAAATACGATTAGTGACTACAAAAGTCCACATCTAAGTTTTAAGTTTAACAACAACGTTTAAAAGAAATAGCGGAAGCATAGGTTCAACAGTTCAATCAAAAATTCTAAGTTTAAATTTATTAAAAACCCAACACGGGTTAATGCGACCACTACACTTCCCAAGCTACAAGCTCCTGCCGTTAGGCCGGAGGGTGTGGGGGCGCCACCCCCGCCAGCTCAGCTTGTATAGCGCCCCGGGGCGCTATCCCACCACACCCTCAAAGTTAACGAGGGGCGCCATAGAGGGCTTGGCCATCATGGTAACGCCAAGGTTGAAAGGTTCAGGTGGGGCCCACTTGTTTTGCACCAATGAAATCTTTTTCTTATTATTTTGTTTAACATGGGGCTCCATCCACACCATGCAAATTAAAGAGGGCTCCATGGCTCAGGTGTACCCTAGGTAGCGTTAACGTGGCCTGATAAAGCCCCTAGGGGGCTCCAACCACACCCTCCAGCCTCACTGATTACCTACAAAGCATGCAGTAGGGTGTCAACTTGAAGTTGGCGAGTTCACAAGTTGTCCAGTTTTAATTTTGAAAACGTAAATTGTTTAGATAATGTATTTATAATCACGTTATGGGGAGTTACCCCATCTGTAAGCTCACTAAACTGTAGATACCGAATACTGGTGACGTTTAGTTGTTGTGCCCCAAGCCAATGTCTATCATCATTGACCAAGTTGCAAGGCCTACTAGTTCACGCCCAATCCCCCTAGTCACGATGTGAGGCTTGTCAAACCTAATAGCGCTATCAACTAATACCTCGTTCTCCCCCGACGATTAATTGGTATTGTTAATGGGGACTTTCCATGATAGAGTTTTGTTTAGTTTACTAGTCATGATTTATAAACAGTATCTAAACGTATCCCCCCAAGAATAGTAGTTTAAAGGTATTCAATCGTGTTCTCCCCTGAAATAGTAGTTTAAAAGCATCCTTTCCAAGGATTGTAGTTCGTCCGTGTCCTCCCGGGACACGTGCTTTTATTGTGTGTGAACTCACCTCGGTTTGCTCAGTAGCGGATTTACTTGTTTTAATGTTTTGGTCAACCACGTCCTATTTATGGTTACCGAGTTTGGTCAGATATGTATACAAGTATTTCATGTATTTATTCAAGTAGCACACGAATTCTATATTCCACATAAATACACATAAAACCATTAACATAAACAGTAATTGAAACAGTATAGATTCAAGAGTGTGCGACATGTTATGGGAGTGTGCAGTCCAATAAGTGTGCGACCCAATATATATCCAATCCAAAATAGAGTGTGCAAATGGACCTCGACTGTTCTGTCCAGTATCATGTGATCCAATAATAGGTGTGCAGTCTAGTTATATTGGCAATTCATTAAGGGAGTGTGACCCACTAAATTATACGGCCCAAATGTAGAGGGCGGCCTAGTGCCTAGTGTGCGGTCACTAGGCAGTGTGCGGTCATGCAACTCCTAATTGTACTATGTGTTTCACGTGTTGTATCATTATTGTGCGGGTCTCAAAGTGTGCGACCCTGCATAGCTTGGTGATACGTTATGAATTAAAGATTGTACCAAAGGTGTGTGCGGTCACAGAAGGTGTGCGACCCGGCATCATTAGACTGTACAGGGTGCATCAGCACTTGTACTACTTAGAGTGTGGGTTCACTCTGAGTGTGCGATAACATTTGTTCCAAAACAGGTTATGTCACAATAAAAGATCAAATCACATAAGACAAAAGAAATAGATATTCTTGTACAAAACAACTTTCCATTTTTTAAAGCAACAGTCAATCATTTAAGTTAATCAGGATGGATTCAAAACACTAAATCAATCATTACTCCTTATGAACCCTAATCATCTTGCATCAATCATTCTAACATTGATTCTAGCATGCATCAACCATGAACCCAAATCATCAAGTATCACAGATCCACATATTTGCTTACATCCTAAGAATCAGTTAGAATGGACCTATATCACACATAACTTCAAAACAACAATTTTTGAATCATAGAAACATCACCATATGAACATTAATCCAGCCAAGTTCTTTGTTCATTAAACACTAAAACAAACACTACTCGTGTATAACCATTTAAGATGCAAATCATTAACCAAGTTAGCTCGTTTACCATATTTTATCATTATTAAACAACATCTTAGCATTCTTCTCTATCATATCATTTAATCAGGATACCAAGAAGCTGTATTACTATCGTTTACAATAACATTTATTCAAATTGTAATTCAAGTAAGCACGTTATCACATATTATCACTCAAATATAGGGTAGAACACTAACCGTTTAAATCACGAGTGAAAGGTGTGTAGAATAGAAAAGATGGAGCTCCTAAGTGTTAATACTAGCTACCGCTTGAAGGGTGATGATACTTTCATTGAATGGGGATGATTCTGCCACCAGAATCCAAAAAGAAGAAGAGAAGTTGGTGTATTCTAGGGTTTTTATAGTGAGAAAGCTAGAGAGAGATAGAGAGAGAGAGAGAGAGAGAGAGAAAGAGAGGAGTGTTCTAGGGATTTTTTTCCGAAATGATTAGCTGCCAAACATTCCTTTGTCGGCTGGATAAAGGGCTTTTATAGTACTCCAAGGATACTGCACACGCATCAAGTGTGCGGTGACACTAGGGTTTCACGTGGGCTTATGAGGGTGGGCCAGTGTCCCAATGCAGCAACAAGGAGGGTGCAGGTGTGCGAGTCCGGGGAGGTGTACGGGTTCGTTTATAAGTGTGCGGTTGGTTAACTATTTAATAAAAACAATAATAATTTCACATCCTAACCACAAAGCACACACATAATCCACATATAATCCAACAACGAATCTTCTTTATTAAACTCACTTAATTATAACAAAAAGCAAGGCGTGTAGTAAAAACCCAAAGTGTCACAGTATCACCAAGTTTGAAGAAATTTCGTCCCGAAATTTAGAGCGCAACCATTGATGAGCTAGTGTGTTTTCATGGGGTGTCACATCATCCCCCTGTTAGTTTGGAATTTCGTCCCAAAATCCAGCTGTAGCCTTAGTGCTGGAGTATTGTTTGTAAACAACTGGGGATACCTGTGCATCATCTGGTCTTCCCGTTACCAGGTAAACTCTGGGCCATGGCACGAGTTACAACAAACCCGAACGATAGGTATCCTGCTACACTTAAGGGTTTTGGTTTCTCGATCCATGATCTCAACCGTTCCTCAACAAAGCGTAGTTGATCGTCAATCGTGAGTTCCTTAAAAGGAACGATATGAATTTCATCTGACAGACACTTCTTCAAATTCCACACATGAAAAACATTGTGTACTGCACTCAGCTCTTCAGACAGGTTGATTCTATAAGCTACCTTACCAATCCTCTCGGTAATTTCAAAAGGCCCAACGTATCACGGATTAAGCTTGCCCATTTTTCCAAAGTGCACCACACCTTTCCAAGGTCAGACTTTTAGTAGAACCCACTCCCCGACCTAGAATTCTAGAGGTTTCCTACGCCTATCAGCGGCGACCTGGAATTCTAGAGGTTTCCTACGCCTATCAGCGTATCTTTTCTGATGGTCTTCAGCCACCGCCATGCGTTTTCTGATTTGGGCAATCTTATCTTTGCTGTCAAGTACAAGTTCTAGGCCGGTAATATGACTTTCGCCAACTTCCGCCCAACACAAAGGTGACCGGCATTTGCGTCCGTACAATGCCTCAAATGGTTCTGCCTCAATGCTAGTGTGGTAGCTGTTGTTATAAGAAAACTCCACCAGAGGTAAGTGTCGTACCCATCCGTTTTCCAAAGTCGATAAAACATGCTCTTAGGTACGTTCAGTCTACCCAACCGTCTGCGGGTGATAAGTGGTGCTCAGGTACAACTATGAGCCAAAGGATTTGTGCATAGCTTGCCATAATTCGGAGGTAAAACGTGGGTCTCGATCGGAGATAATGGATGTTGGCAACCTGTGCCTAGCAACTACTTCCTTCAAGTAGATGGCTGCAAGAAAATTTGCCGGTTTCCTTGATCGTGAGGAAGTGAGCAGACTTGGTTAAGCGGTCTACAATCACCCAAATGGTATCAATTCCGCTTTGGGATCTGGGTAAGCCGGTAACAAAATCCATGGAAATTTACTTCTATTTCCACGTTGGCAACTCGGGTTGCTGCAGTAATCCAGACGGCTTTTGATACTCGATCTTGACTCTGGCACAAGTCAAGCATTTGTCACACCCTGACTTTTGCGGAAGCGTGGTTATTGGTGTGACTTCTTAATACCATGGCATTCAATCATAGCAATGCTAAATGATAAAACCATTTAGATGTTCATCCATTGATTAAGTTTGAAAACGACATAACATAATTGTTTGAAACATCGACCTCAATTTCAAATTACATGTATTTCAGGGAACTAAGCGGATCTGGCAAGTGTTGCATGTCAAGATGCGTCATGAATAAAAGATGTCATCCATGGTCGTAGAGTTAGGAGATGTATCCTATTCCTGGACAGGATACATGTCTCTAAACCTGGTTTTACTTAAAGTCTTTTGTTGAGTCTTCATGAACTCATTAAAACATGTTATGGTTTGTAATTTGAAATTGGTGTCGATGTGTCAAACAATTATGTTATGTCATTTTCAAACTTAATCAATGGATGAACATCTAAATGGTTTTATCATTTAGCATTGTTATGATTGAATGCCATGGTATTAAGAAATCACACCAATAACCACGCTTCCGCAAAAGTCAGGGTGTGACAGCTTGGTATCAAAGCTTCAGTCGTAGCGAACTAGGATTCCTTCTCGAGTCTAGACTACGATCATTAGGGCTCTGACGAAAATGTTTTCAAACATGTTTTCATTGCATACAAAAAACGTCCAGATCCTGAAAACAAACATTTTTACAAACAAAACCACGAAACACATTTCAAAATTTATGTTTATAGTTCAGTCTGAGAGACTGGGGAGCTAGTCTGAGAGACTAGCTGGGGCAGTCTGAGAGACTGGGGAGATTCGGTCTGAGACACTGGGAGTTTAATCTGAGAGGTTCAGTTTGGGAAACTGGGTAGTTTAGTCTGAGAAGCTAGTTAGAACAGTTTGAGGAACTGAGGAGTTTAGTCTGAGAGACTAAGTAGTTCAGTCTGAGAGACTGGGAGGCTTAGTCTGAGAGGCTAAGTGGGTTGTCTGGGAAGATTAGGATGAACACATGCTTACATTGTTACTACTTACATGCTTATTTGATGATTGTTGATATATGTGCATATGTTGTGATTGTTTGTTACAGACACCATGTCCTCATCTAAGAGTGAGTTGTCAGATACCGTAGACCCTATGACCATAGTTTTGGACGACAAGATCAACCCGGACCCAGAGATATTGTCATATGATACCGATGATTTCCAGTCGTTTGCTTTACCAGATTTTGGCGATGATGTACCACTAGCTGATGGTTTTCCTGGCGAGGATCTACTTCTTGTTCTGATCCCTGATCCTTTGCCCCTTGTTGCATTTCCTCTCGAGGATCTGCCTCTTGATGACATGGCTGATGACGACATCGATCTTTTCATTGATGGTCCCCCTGATGTTGTTCAGGGTGATGCTGTTCCAGTTGGTGATGCTATTGTTGCTCCACTTGTTGATATTCCTGTTGTTGAGATTTCTTCTGACCATTCTGGTCCTGATTCATTCGAGTCTGTGTCATCTACTACTTTACACGCATTGGGATTGCAGCTTTATCCCACCAATTCTGATTCTGACACAGCTCTGTCTGCCGCACCTGTTCCACCACAGGACTTTGAGTTTGATGAATAGTTTGATCCTGACTTTGATCCAGAGCATGAGATTGATTTTATTCCCGATGATCAGCATTTTGATGCGCCCACTGATCTCGAGCCGTTACCCGCTGATCTTGAGCTGGCACCAGCTGACCCTGAGCCTATACTCGCACCCGAGCCTATACCTGCTCATGATCATCTGCCTGATCATGACCCAGCACCTATCGACGTACCGGTTGTTGCACCACCTTTACCTGACCCGATCCCTGCACCTGTTGACCATGCTCCTTTTGCTGCCCAGATAGATCCCCGTTATGCATTCACCTGCAATGGGTGGATAGAGGAAGATGATGACTTGCCACCTTTTGTTAGACATGTTACTCTCCCACCTGCACCTACACATGCACCAGTTGATTTTGCCCCGTTTCACCCACATGAGTCTGACATTCAACCCGCTGATCTGCCGATCACGTTCTTTCAGGGTATCCCTCCACCCCGTCCAGGGGAAGGTCCATCGAGTCAGCAGCCCAGTCATATTCCTTCTGTGTCAGCCACCTTTCCTTTCATGCCACAGTTTACACACACTGTTCCTTTTGCTACTACACCATCGAGCGAGCCACTTATCTGGTTTCCGCCCAACGCGATGCCTGTTTCTGATCCATATCATCCTTCACATTACATTGGTTACACGAGGGATGATTTGCTTCTGTCGTTACACCTTCAGCAGGAGATGTTATGTCGGAGAGTCATGGAGTTAGAGAGAATACCACGTCCTCCACCCTGTGCATGTCAGTCACCATTCGCGACTCCACCAGCTCCCCTTCTGCTATACCCAGATTTTGACATCCGTTTCCTTACTATGGAGCAGCAGATTAGTTACCTGCTGCGTATCGTTCATGCTCTTGAGGAGGATTTAGCGCATTTGCGCAGGTTGCTTTTCGTTCCTCCACCTCCTCCTTCTCCACCATCAGCGTAGTTGGTTTTTGGTCTTATGCAGATAGCTTACTTTTGGTGAGAGTGTTGCTATTGAGCCAAGATTGAGAAGACTTTTTGAAGACCACTTTTTGTGTATATGACTGTTGTAGTTGATAGATGATTTGGACATGGGTGATGTGACCCTATAGTCCCTTTTGTTGTGATTTGATACATTTGACGAACTTGTAAAACGGTACTTGTGCTCATTGATATATGAAAGCTCAATCGCAGTATTCTCATTATATACATTGTTAAATTACTTGTTTATGCTATGATTGAGATATTATGCGCTTACCTGCTTAATGAAAACCTAATCGTAATATTCTCATTAGACGTGCTACTAATGATTGTAAGGTACGTACTTGTTTGTTATGCTCTCAATTAACATAATTCCATTTACTTGCTTATGCTATGAGTATGTTGTTGCTTGATGTATTATTTCGTGTAAGTACATATGATCTCTAAACAACTATTTACACTCCCTGAGCAAATGAGACCTGACCAACCCAAACTTTTCATCGAATATATCTCAAAAGATCATTCAGCTGCTCATGACCGAGGCAGAACTACAAGCGCACATCACACAAGCAATAGCATAGCACGAGGCCCTGCGCTCTAAACCCAGCAGGGGTACCTCAGAAAACAACCCACCTCATGGCTGTACCTACTTGCAGTTCCGCAACTGCGAGCCTCCGAATTTCGACGGCACTGGAGGTGCCATAGCCTTTGTGAAATGGACCAAAAATATGGATTCTGTTTTCCGAATGAGTGGATGTACGCCGGAGCAACAAGTCCCATATGCGTCAGGATTGTTTCAAGATGGGGCCTGGTCATGGTGGAACTCTCAGATTCGAATAATGGGCAGAGCTACTACGAATATTTTAACATGGGGTGAGCTGAAGGAAATGATGCGTAAGGAGTATTGTTCTCAGATGGCGATCCAGAAGCTGGAATTCAAATTCTGGAAGCTAAAGATGGTAGGTCCAAATGTGGCGGAGTACGTGCAAAAACTTCACGATCTGTCGCGGGTTGTTCCGTACCTAGTGGAACCGGAGTTGAAAAGGATGGATCCATTCATCTGGGGACTAGTGCCTCAGATCCTGCGCTTAATGGCGGTATCAGCTCTGCCAACAACCATCGACGCGGTCAAGTTAAGTGCGGCACTCAATAAAGAAGCGATTAGGCTGGAAGAGCTTTCAAGCCCTGACGAGAAGAAGGAAACTCAGGTAGAGTAATCCGGAAAGAATAAAAGGAAGCTCACTGACTTCCAGGAGGATACCCGAACGAATGACGAGAACAAAGCCAAAAAGGAAAAGGAATACATGGGCATCCTACCTAAGTGCGATAACTGCCCACTTCATCACGCTGGGTCATGTAGGGATGGAAGAAGTGATGTCTGCGACAAAGTAGGGCATGTCAAGGAGACGTGTCAGATCGGTACGGGACATGGAAACGAAGGTCAAGATGGCGACAGAAATCACGAAGGAAGCAACGGTAACAACGACTATTAAAATAGTGCCAATGATAAACAAAGACATATTCGAGGTTGTTTTGACTGTGGGGACAAAGGGCATTTTAAGAAAGATTGCCCTAACAACAATCAAGCCGATGTTAAGACTTACTTAGGGACTAAGCCGAGATGTGATAAGTGCAAGTTTCACCATGAAGGTCGATGCTAGAAGCCTAAGTGCGGTAAGTGAGGAAAATGGGGACACAACAAGGATGCCTATTGGGCGAAGAGTTCCATAAAAGGAGAAAGTGGTGACAACAACCAAGGCGGAAATAGTAATGATAAGGTTCCGGGCTGCTATAGATGTGGAAATGTGGGGCACTTTAGAAAATATTGCCCAAGGAGGACTAACCAAGACCGTGAAGGGGCATCCAGCATCGGAGCTCGTGAAGCATGCCAGGATCCAGATGTAGTTGCTGGTACGTTCTCGGTCAACCAAAAATTTTCATCTATGTTATTTGATAATAGTGCCAACCATAGCTTCGTATCTCGTGAATTTAAGAATATACTTGGTTTAGTGAAAGGATAAGTTAGATAACCCGCACTCGATGGAACTAGTTAATGGGAAGCCTCGACGTGGTAACTGGAATGGACCAGTTGTCAAGCAATCGAACGATGGTTGTTATCAACACCCCGATGATGAGCGACGAAGCAATCGTGACTCATGAAGCAGGATACGCCTCTACAAACTACTAGTGCTTAAAGACACGGAAGTTTTCGTGCAAGGGATGCATTGCCTTCCTGGCTCATTGTCGTGGACAAGGGAGCCGAAGAACCAAAAAATCGAAGATGTCCCTGTGATAAGGGAATATCCTGAAGTCTTCCCCGAAGGCTTGCCAGAATCATCTCCTCAACGACAAGTCGAATTTCGCATCGATTTAATTCCAGGCGCCGCGCCTGCAGTCAACGCACCTTAGCGACTTACACCTTCGGAGAAGCAAGGATTGATAGTGTAGCTTCGGTAGATAGTAGAGAAGGAAGCTAACAGACCAAGTTTCCCGTTTTGAGTAACCCCGGTTTCGCTCGTAGAAGGACAATGAATTTCAAATGAGCATCAACTACCAGGAGCCGAACAATCCAACCAACAAGAGTTGGTAACTCTTGCCAAGGATTAACGATTTATTTATTTAACTAACTATAAGGACCCAACTACTATTTTAAGATTGATCAGTGAGTGAGGGTCTTTACCTATGAATTCAGAAAGGAAGCATACTGGGAAATTGTGGGACAATGACTTGTTTTGGACACACACGAAAATTATGTTTCCTACGCAATGCACAAAACAGTTTCGCACAAAATACGAAACTTTGAAAACTTGTGCTAAATCCTTTGGGAACCCAGGATAAAACTCGCAGAGGTTGTCACTTAGGAACGACACATGTTAACTCAAGCAAACCCCATTATCCTCATAAATATGCTACCAAACAGAAAGTACTCAAAATTTCTTTTGTTGGAATTTCCGCTTTTGTTTCTAGCGAGTAGATGCTTGCATCTCTACTCCCCCTCAATGGTAGTTGCATCGCACCAATTTTCTTCGCTGAGAGCGAACACGCATTTGCTTCAATTCTTGGTCTTTTCTTCATTTTAGCAAATGCTCATTGTTTCAATACTCGGAAACTTATATGTCACATATGCACCATTTGCTACGCATGTGGTTTCGTTTCGAATAAACGCTTCATTGAAATTCAAATATTATCTTGCTAAATCTAATTACTGATTTGTGATTCGAATGACCTACATTATTGTAATTGTTGGCTCTTTTGTTATCAAGACAACACACTTTCTCAAAACTTCTTATCTTTCAAGTTACATTCATAATTCATCTTCGTAACCATGCTGAGATTCCCTTGTTGATACATACATTTATTGTCAGATTACGCTAGAACCAAGTTCAATTACTTGAAATTATCCATTTCGCATATTCAGTTTAAGACGTCATACGATGTATTGGGAGCATCACATTCAAATATTTTTGCACAGATTCTTTCATTTCGAGTCGTAGTAGATTTGGTTGGTCTACGACTCCACTAAATCGATTGATTGATTTCGATACCTTGCGGTGATACTTTCACAAAATTGAAGCCTACTCTAATTTAGTTACGCACCCTATACACGGATTTAATTGTTCTAAATCCGTTTTGTTTATTACTATTAAAGCGGTCTCAACACAGTTGTGTGTTGAGACAATGGTAGCTAGTTTCATTTCATATCACGGTGTACCTCCTAACGATTCTTTCATTACAAATTGAATACCTCGCAGTGTTTATTGTTTTCCATCTTCAATCAGAAACAGTAGCTCTTGATGTTCCAAATCCTATTAAAAACCCCATGACGCTGTTTAAACTAAATTTTTAGAATTGTTTAAATACACTTTCCTTCGATTCTAAGCACGGTGGACTTGTTCGGTCACCGCTATTGTTGAAATATGTCAATTACGACACCTTGTGGTGTCATTACAAATTGTAGCTTGTGCTAATCATGGTCAATCGTTTCACACAAAACTACATATACTTTTGTTTGATTTGTCATTTAAACATTCCTGATGCAACTACGAATCAAGACAATGAGACACCAGATTCTCTTTTATTTCATTCGGTGTATTTTCGCAATTCAAGAATGTCAACACACTAATCCTTACCATTTATTTATTCGAAGGTTGACATATCTTTTTCATATTCAAGTTGTTGATTTTGGATTCATTTAGCGGATGCTATGGTTTGTGAAAACCCATTTGCATATTGTGACCGATTGTTTGAAAATCCATGGGTCAAAACTCCTTTGTTACACCTCTGTTAACTAAGTTACGCTAGATTATAAATCTATACACCTCATACCCTTTGACATCAAATGCGAGAACACATACCTTTTAATCATTGGGTTCTTGGGTTGAGATATATCCCTGGAATCACCTGATGTGAATAAGATTTGATTCGGTTTTGTGATTATCTACCTCAACATTATCCATATACATACACGCATAATGTGACCCTAGGGAGTTAAGGTAGTATAAATTTCAAGGACGAAATTTTCTTAACAGGGGGAGAATGTGACAACTGTCAAATTTGCATGCATCCGTACAATTAATTAACTATGATTAGTGCTTAATGACTGTGCTGAATTATAATTAATGATTCAAACTGCTTTCTGATTACTGCATCATACTTACATGTGCATCACATATTACATAATGTCACATCATTATCACATACAAACTATATTGACATACATGATGCACACAGCACAGTTAGCACAGTTAACGGATAAAACAGGAATATGCTGACGGAGTTCAGTACATAGACAGACAGTGTTTTGAGACCCAGTATGAGCTAGAAACCAAGTTTTACACTAGTATAGTGTGTAGGGAAGTAAGGACCATAAAATTGCTTCACTAGTTGATAGTTTAAGTGCCGGAAAGTGCCTAAAGCCCACATAAAGTGCAGAATTCTGCATAATTCAGCATTCTAACAAGATGGTAACATGCAAAAATATGGCAAAATGGTCCTGTATGCTTTCCTAAGTGTCGGGAATTAAAAGTGTCACAAAAGGGTACTTAAAGAACACTAAACGATATAGTTTGACACTTTAACGAACCGGTATATAACCAAATAACCGGACATTACCCGGAACACCAAAATTATACTAGAAGCATTGTTTTAATGTTTCTGAGCTAGTTATGATCCCCGAATACCCTAACACACTATATAATGCATGATACACTTAAACACTAACCATTACACTTGGAATCCTAACTAAACACTTAACTTACCATTGAAAACAAAATAATTACCCCCCCCCCCATGGTGGACGGTCACATGTGGCCCCACCCTTGATCTCCTCAATCTTCTTAAGATCCTACATAATCCTAATTGATTTAGTAGAAGATCATGTTGGTACTATTAGAAACATATGAACCATGTGACAAAGCTATAAGATGGATATAAGAACACATGCACCCTCATTCTCACACCACTTCACCACACTTTATCTCTCTCCCTCTCCTCCCTCTTCTATCGGCCGAGAACCACACCCACACTACCACCACCTTTCATCCACTATCCATTCATTCCAAGTTCATTCAAGGGTGTAAGGAGGTGATTAAGGAAGCTTGGTGCTTGTGGATCTTGAAGGACCTCCATCAATTGCTTTTATCCATCACTTTTGTCATCACCATCATCTTGTGTTCCTCCCTAGCCTTTGTGCTAGTTGTAAGACTCTCATGATCCTTATTTACTTCATATGTTGTTAGTTAAATGATGATGTACATTGATAAACTTGATGAACACTAAAAGACATAATCATAAATCTCTAACATAAGCTTGATATATGATGAAACTATGTTGTTTAGTGTATGAATGATACTTGCTTGTTATTTACTTGAGATTATGATGTTGATCATCATAAGAAACTTGCTAGATTGTGATTAAACACATGATCTAGCAAGAGAGAGGATGATTATGTGATAAAACAAGATGATCATCCTCATGTGTTAAGCATGAACTTGAAGAATAAAGTGATTTCTTGAAAAATAATAAACAAGTGAGTTAGTAATCTTATGGATCTAAGATTTATGAATGGTTTTCCAAAAGAAACAAGTTCAAAATGTGATTTTTAGAAGGTCTTGGTTCTTACTTAAATATACACTATTTTTGGTGATAAAACAAGTATAAGAACACTTTGTTTACAAGAAAAATTCAAAACAATGATTTTTGGAGAAATCATCTAACAAGTTGTAAACACTCAAATCTTTCAAGAATGAGATTTTTAAAGAAATAAACACACTTTAAAGGGGTAACTAAGTCTACTAAACATACTACCAAGTTACTACAAGTTTTATGAAAACTCAAGTTCATGATCATTATGTAGATAGCCTTGTTTTAGCACTTGGTAAGTGTAGATTGATTGTTGCTTGTTTATGATGATTTTTGAAAAGAAAATGATATGCTTTAATAGCATGGACACCTCCATTTTTAGGGGAAACCATGGCAAAATTTTCTAAAAATACAAACACTTAGAAACATATTTTCTAAACAAGCATTTACAAGTGAGTTTTAACTATGGTTTTCAATAAAAACTTTGCCATGGATTTTGTTACAAACATACAAGTATTGGAGGTTGGTTTTTGTAAATAAAAAAAATAACTAAATATGTATTTGGAGGATATATATTTAGAAGACACATTGTGTGTGATTATTTGTATACTTTGTGAAATAGTTATATTATTTTAGGGTGAAATAATATAACTTAACAAAACACCAAGAAGTTACAATCCAAAATAATACCAAAAATCACAAGGAATAAATATATAAGTTACACACTTAATAATGTGAAATCAAACGCAAGGACGTAACTTACAAAATATATTCTAGAAAATACCGTTATAAATATATTTTTGGTAAATATTATTTTGGATACAAAAGTAATGAAAGTATGATTTTTATTATTATCACAAGTTATATCATACTTTGACAAAAGGGTAAATATTATTTTTGGGAAGTTAAAATATATTTTCTAGAATATTTAGAAGATATATGAGTTTTGAGGAAAAATATATATTTTCTTGAAATACATTATTTTTAGACAAAATGAGTTTACATATATATTTTCTAAAGTGAGACTTGAAAATATATTATTTTGAGACTACCAATACGAGAATACAAAGATGCATGTATGAGATACCCCCATCCTTGGGAAGGAATTACGAAAATAAATACTTGAGAAGTATTAATACAGAAATATTGCTTAAACAATTATTCCAAAACTAAATATAATTTAAGTTAAAATAATTATTATTTTAACAAGTAATTATAGCTTGGAATAATACTGAGGACTTAAAAGAAACGTAACTCGAAACCATTAATAATAAGGCAAGGCACGACCCGTTCGTCTAATTGACCTTAGAACATTGTAGGTAGTCGTGTTTGCTGAGGAGTTTTGGGTTACGAGCATAGAAGACGCAAAACAGTGAGTTCATGTCCCCCTTTTCTTTTAACTATTTTCAGTTTTATAACTTCGGGGGTGAAATACATGTTACAATTGTTTACAAACATTTTATACATGGTATTGTTAGCTTAAGGAGGGTTACTGCTTGATCATGTGAGTAGTGGGTACAACACTTAAGGCCATTAATCCTCGTCGTAGGACTGAGGGACATGAGTGATAGATCTATTTGGGTTGTCACACCCCGACCACGTATATCATACAAGACGTGGCGGAAAACGTCAGGGAGTGTTGTAACAGAATTAATTGTTTCATAACCATGGTATACAAAGTTGTATTTATTTATCAACATAAGTGTTACATTGTTTCAAATAGAAATTAAAGAGTTTAGTACATAATTAAACATCGTCTAGCTTCATTTTAAGTTTCTAAGGCACAGGTCCGCCCTAGTGTCATGATCGTCATACCGGAAAAGCACCTGAAAACACATGTGAAAGTAGGTACGTCAGCATAAAAATGCCTGTGAGATACATAGGTTTTTTTTTTGTGAAAATAGGATTCATGACTTAAGTTTAAGAAAATGTTTAGTCATGAACCTTGTAATTTGATTTGTTTTGTAAATCGCTTGAAAATCAATAAGTCCAGATGATATGTATAAATAGGTGAATAATGTAAGGTTAAATGAATAACCATGCAAAATGAGTTGTATAAAATAAACTGTATTGTAAACCAAAGTCTTGTAAAAACATGTCACTTGTGTAAACTGTATAAGTCCAAAATGAATGATTTAAATAACGCTATGATATGTAATATAATACAAACACTTATGTATAGGAAGTACCAGCGGCGTATCCACCATGATTGTATCATATTACTCACATCTCGTTACTTAAGTCACTTAAACCAACCAACAAAGTATAATGTCTATGTTTAAACCAATAGTCAAAAGTCCTTGTATAAACCATGTCAAATGTTGATAGTCCAAAAGTAGTCAAGTAATGTGTAACAAATGTTATGTATGGTAAGTAAAATAAGACTACTTAAACCATAAGTAAAAATGTACAAAACAAAGTATTTTGAATATATCAAAAAGTTATGTTTTGCAAAGTGATGCATGATACATTGATACAAACATTTATGTGGTAAGTTAACGCATACATTCAAGCCTTGAGACAGTCGGATAACCCTTTCAGTCAAGGTTATCAAAAGAATTGTATTCGGATTCAGTCATTCCTTACATCCAAACAAACCCGGGATGTCAGGAATGGGATTTGTCAAGTCATATGGTACCACTACTTACTACCGAGCGACGTAGCAAATGTTAATGAACGTAATAAAGATCCGTTTGTGCAAACCAAATGTCATAGCAGTCGTATACATGTCATATGAAAACAATGTACTCAGTATGCTAAGTTAACATACAAAGTAGAAAAGTCTTGTAAATCAATGTGCTAGCATGTTATCAGTCAACATACATGGCAGAAATGTAATGTAAAACAATGTACTAAGTATGCACACAATGGACATACATAGCATGAAAAGTAATGAAATCATGTACTATAATGTACTAACAAACATAGCAGGTATATGATGTGAAAATAGGAAAGCATGAAAGTAACAAGTAGGCACATGTGTTCCACCCCAAAACAGTTTGGAAAAACAGTAAAAGAGGGGTCTATGTACTCACTTGATATTACTCAGTAGTCCTGGAGTGTTAACCAAACAATGGTATAGATCACGGAATCAAACGGCACCTAATATAGGTAACTATGTTAATAACCGGACCTAAATCGGATGATCGGGTAGCATGAGGGTTCGTAAACCAAACGAGTGTAGAGACTCGTGTCATTTGGTTTAACAAAGCCTACATACTAAATGAAACCTAACATAATTGTTTACGACCCATTACGACCCGTTTAGGAAGCTTATGCTACTTTAACGCGTCGTTCGCGTGAAACGCGTTCGGACCGCCTAACTAGTACTATGACAAGTGTTATATGCCTAAACATGTTACAAAATCAGTTATGTGACAAAAGTTTAGGTTACATATGCTAAATTACCAATTATACATGAAAAGGGTATTCTGGTAATTTACCTAAGGCATATAAACTACCTATCATACAACTACTCAAACGATGTGACCATAGGGTATAACCTCGGAAAGTTATTCCCTACCTACTATGGTCACCTAATGTATTTGGTCAGATCCTAATGATCGACCAAACTGGGTCGGGTTCGAAGGTATAAGCGATTTATTAGATCGCTTACCCTACGACCCTAGACAACGTGGTAATCAGTAGGCATAGTCCCAAGGGACTATAACCATCGTGATTACAATCACGTTGCGAAGTTCTAACGAACTTCGCATTGACCATAAGCTGGTCAACGCTGAAAGTCAAACAAAGTTTGACTTTCTGACTCGAAAAGCAATAAAATAAGGAAAAGAACGAAAGAATACTTACGAAGGGTCCCCGAATGCTAATCTCGATTCAAAAATCTCAGGTATGAAACAATAGTTTCAACTTAGAGTTTCTCAAATCAAAATTCTTGTGATTTTGAAGCATGGGGGGTGGGGTATTTATAGTATTCGGTCCACCGTTAAGATCGTTTCATGGAAAACGTGCCTTAATCCCACCCGTACAAGTGTCGGGACCTTATGGTAGCTCAAATTGATCCTTATCAGCTGACTAAGCATGTGTGAGTGTGTGGTTGTGAATCAAACAGCTGCAATCTGCTGTTAAAAACACTGAATCTGGTCTGATAGTCGGACGCGGCCCGCGTGGGGATTAACAGAAACTGAGGCGGGCCGCCTGGCCATGTTTTACAGAATTGCAGTTTTGGTCCCTGTTGTGTATTCAGCCCATTTCCGGCACTTCTAAGGCCCGTAAAGCCAAATTTAAGGCCCTAAAATAATGCCTAAGCATTGTGGACATGAAACATGTTCAAAAATATGTCTGATGTCAGTTCGTTTGGTCGTACGAACGCGATGTTCGCTTAATTACGACGGAATGCGCACAAGCGCGAAAAACGATCCAAATGACGCAACGAATGGATTTTTGGCAAGCCAAACACTAAAGCATAATATAGTCATGCTTACATAAAATTTTGGATGTCTGGATGTATTCAGAACGTAAGTTATGCGCGAAAATGCAAACTTGTGCACTTTTTGACGCTTTTAGTCCCTGAATAACCCAAAAGTTTATTTTAGCACACCGAACCCCTCAAAGCCTATTTCTAAGCTATATAAAGGATATTTAAGGTGTGTTTAACTTATGGTCATGTTTTGGAATGTTCGTTACAGTTCAAATTGGCATACTTTCGCAGTTTGTCAAGTTTAGTCCCTGTAAGCGAATTAACTTGTTTTTGACATACCAAAGCCTTCAAAACTTATTTCTAAGTTATGTAAAGGTTATTTAAGGTATGTTAAGTATATATTGATGTTCCGGAGTATTTCTCGCATTAAACTGATTACGTTTACGCATCAGTTTGCGTATAACTCTCCAGAAAGCAATGTAGAGTTTGAAATTGAATAAAAGTCAAAACATGAAAAATGTAAAACACAACAAAACAAACATTGGGATCAAATAACATTGTTTTATTGATAATAGAACTGTTCAAAGTGATTACAAGCACAGTTGTTACAGTCTCCCCTACTTGTGGAAATTTCGTCCCGAAATTTATTTAGAGGAAACTCGTGGAAAAAGATTTGGATATTTCGCCTTCATTTGATCTTCGCGTTCCCAAGTAAACTCAGGTCCACGTTTAGCTTCCCAGCGAACTTTGACCAAAGGAATGCGCTTGCGTTTAAGCCACTTGACTTCACGTTCCATGATTTCCACTGGTTTCTCAACAAATTTCAGTGTTTTGCCAACACGAATATCGTCAAGCGGTATGTGGAGGTTCTCATCAGCTAAACACCTCTTGAGATTGGATACGTGAAAAGTTGGATGAACATTTCCAAGTTCCGGAGGTAACTCAAGTCTGTAGGCTACCTTTCCGATTCTTTCGACGATCTTGAATGGTCCAACATATCTAGGTGCAAGTTTTCCTTTCTTTCCAAATCTGATCACACCTTTCCAAGGTGAGACCTTAAGTAATACTCGATCACCGACTTGAAATTCCAAGGGTTTGCGTTTTGGATCCGCGTAACTCTTTTGACGGCTCATAGCTGTCTGAAGGTTATCGCGAACTTTCTTGACCTTGTCAGTTGTCTCTAAAATGAGGGCAGGTCCAGTAAGTTGAGCCTCGCCGATCTCATTCCAGCAGACTGGTGAACGACATTTTCGACCATAGAGAGCCTCGAAAGGAGCCATTTTGATGCTGGTGTGATAACTGTTGTTGTAGGAGAATTCAATCAACTTAAGATGTGAATCTCAGCTACCACCAAAATCGATCACACAAGCTCTTAGCATATCCTCCAGAGTCTGGATTGTTCTCTCAGATTGACCATCCGTTTGCGGATGATAAGCTGTGCTCAGATTAAGTTGGGTCCCCATAGCAGATTGCATGGTTCTCCAAAAATGAGAAGTGAAACGAGCATCTCTGTCAGAAATGATGTTCAAAGGAACACCATGTCGAGCTACAATTTCATCCACATAGATTTGAGCAAGTCTGTCAGCAGGAAAATCCTCGCGGATTGGCAAGAAATGAGCTGACTTAGTAAGACGGTCAACAACTACCCAGATGGCATCATGACCTTTCTTTGTGCGTGGAAGTTTGGTAACAAGATCCATAGTAATGTTTTCCCATTTCCAAACTGGGATCTCTGGTTGCACCAATAAACCCGAAGGACGTTGATGTTCAGCCTTAACCTTAAGACAAGTAAGGCATTTTGATACGTATAAGGCAATGTCTTTCTTCATACCAGGCCACCAATACTGAATACGAAGATCCTTATACATCTTATCTGAGCCCGGATGAATAGAATAACGAGACTTATGGGCTTCATCCATAAGCAAGGTACGAAGATCATCCTGACTTGGGACCCACAAACGGTCCATGAAGTAATACGATCCATTGTCCTTCAGTTCCAGAGCAGGTGTTATGTGATAAGGAAATTCCCTATCCATCAATCCTTGTGAAACACAGGATTGTTGAGCCTGAGAAATGCGTGCTTGGATATCGGATCGAGCTTGAATAACAGATTGAACACGTACACAATGAAGCTTAGTACGTTCCTTACGACTCAATGCATCAGCTACGACATTCGCCTTACCAGGATGGTAGCGAATTTCACAGTCATAGTCGTTTAAAAGCTCAACCCAACGTCGTTGCCTCATGTTGAGTTCTTTCTGATTGAAGATATGCTGAAGACTTTTGTGGTCCGTGAAAACCACACATTTTGTACCGTACAAATAATGTCTCCAGATCTTTAGAGCGAAAACAACTGCACCCAACTCAAGATCATGAGTGGTGTAGTTTTTCTCATGTATCTTCAACTGCCTCGATGCATATGCTATGACTTTGTTCCTTTGCATCAGAACACAACCAAGGCCTAATTTCGATGCATCACAATACACGACAAAATCATCATCACCCTCAGGCAATGATAGAACAGGCGCATCGCAAAGCTTCTGCTTCAAGTGTTGAAAAGCTTCCTCTTGTTTGAATCCCCAATCAAAGGGTTTGTTCTTCTGAGTTAGAGCAGTTAGAGGAACTGCAATCTTTGAGAAGTTTTCAATGAAGCGGCGGTAATAACCCGCTAGACCAAGAAAAGAACGAACTTCAGTAGGAGTAGTAGGCGTATCCCAATCCTTAATCGCACTGATCTTGGAGGGATCTACATGAATACCTCGTTCGTTGATAATATGTCCTAAGAATTGAACTTCTTTAAGCCAAAATTCGCACTTGGAGAATTTGGCGAAAAGTTGCTCTTTCTTTAGGAGCTCCAAAGTAAGACGAAGATGCTGCTCGTGGTCAGCTCGCGTCTTAGAGTAAATCAAGATGTCGTCAATGAAAACAATGACGAACTGATCCATATAAGGTTTGCAGACCCTATTCATTAAGTCCATGAATACAACAGGAGCATTAGTCAAACCGAATGGCATGACTGTGAACTCATAATGCCCATAACGAGTACGAAACGCTGTCTTGGGAATATCTTCTTCATGCACGCGAAGTTGATGATATCCAGATCGCAGATCAATCTTCGAGAAATAAGAAGCGCCCTGTAACTGATCAAAGAGGTCGTCTATGCGAGGTAGGGGATATCGATTCTTGATGGTAAGCTTGTTAAGCTCACGATAATCGATACACATCCTAAAAGATCCATCCTTCTTCTTGACAAAAAGAATGGGAGCACCCCAAGGTGAAAAGCTAGGACGGATAAAACCTTTGTCAGAGAGTTCCTGAAGCTGTTTAGACAACTCTTGCATCTCAGATGGTGCAAGACGATATGGAGCTCTGGCAATGGGATTTGCACCAGGTACGAGATCAATGCGGAACTCGACTTGGCGTGCTGGGGGTAGACCAGGTAAATCTTCAGGGAATACTTCAGAATAATCCCGAACGACAGGAATATCTGAAATAGACTTACCCTTGCCTTTATCTTCTGTGACATGTGCTAAGAAAGCCACATAGTTCTTCCGCAGATATTTCCGAGCTTTAAAACAAGACATGAGCTTGAGACCACCAGACGGTTTCTCACCTTGAACCTGCAGGATCTCGCCTGTCGAAAGCGGCACACGAACGATCTTCTCGAAACAAACTACCTCTGCGTGATGCTTGGATAACCAATCCATACCCACAATGACGTCGAAGCTTCCAAGTTGCATAGGCGTGAGATCGATAGGAAAAAGATGATCATTAAGATTCAACTGGCAGTTGCGAAGAACAGAATCAAGAATAATGGGTTCACCACTAGCAACTTCTACTGTCAAAGGTTTACCTAGTTTTGTTCTAGACACGCGAAGCATTTGCTCAAAAGATAATGACACAAAACTCTTATCGGCACCCGAATCAAAAAGAACAGATGCAGGCTGGTTATTAATAAAGAACGTACCGTTCACCACATTATCGTCAGCCTGTGCCTCTTGGGTATTCATGTTAAAGGCTCGGCCTCGAGCCGGAGCTTGATTCTGATTCTGGTTCTGGTTGACTAGCCTTGGGCACCGGTTCCTGTAGTGGGTCAGATCCCCACAATTGTAGCACGAACCAGGAGGAAAATGAGGTCGTGCAGCTTGACCTTGTTGCTGAGCAAGAGGCTGGGCAACTTGTTGAGCTTGGTTATGAACTGCCTGGTTCTGATTGACAGGAATGCGGCAGTTGACAGCAAGATGACCAGATCTTCCGCAGTTGGTGCACTGACGACACTGGAGATGTGGTTGGTGATGGCCGTTACACCTGTTGCACAAAGGTGCATTGCCAAAATAAGGCTTCTTGGCAGGTGGTTGCGCAGGCTGATTTGGTGCAGCTTGAGCCTGTGCAGTAACAGCATAGTTTTGGGAAGCCTTTCGCTTCCTAGACCCTCTTGCGGAACCCGAATTCTTTCCCTTCTTGTTTTCACCTTTCCTACCATCCTCCTTGTCAGAAGCCTGCTTCCTACCCTTGTCACCCTTTTTATGCAGCTTTCCCTTACGAATCTGCGACTCAGTCAATGTCGCTGATAACTCGATCGCCTGACGGAGTGTGGCAGGGTCACTACCAGTAAGGATGTCTTGTACCGAGTCAGGTAGGCCGTCGATGTACCTTTCGATAGCCTTGTCGAGTGGGGTAACCATAGTCGGGCAAAGGAGACTCAACTCTTCAAACCTATCAGTATACGCCCGATGCTCACCACTATCCTGCTTCAACTTATCAAACTCTTTCTCCCACGCTCGCTGTTCATGACGAGGACAGAATTCCCTCATCATAAGAGCTCTTAGTTCAGCCCATGTCTGTGCCAAGGCAATCTCAGCACCCCTATCTCTCATAACCCCGTTCCACCATGTCAAAGCCCTCTTCTGAAATACGCTCGAAGCAAACTCGACTTTGCGATTATCCGGACACTACACGTGGCGGAAAGTATTCTCAATGCTCTCGAACCACTGAAGAAGCCCAGTCGCTCCTTCAGAACCACTAAACTTGAGTGGTTTAGCCGAGTTGAAATCCTTGTATTTGCATGGAGCATTGTTGTTGTTGTTGGCTTGTTGCCATTGAGCAAAGAGATTTGGGAATTG
Source organism: Helianthus tuberosus (assembly GCA_030545235.1). NCBI lineage: Eukaryota > Viridiplantae > Streptophyta > Magnoliopsida > Asterales > Asteraceae > Helianthus > Helianthus tuberosus. Next base: position 149,233,345 of record CM060372.1, read on the forward strand.
AGCAGCCATCTGCTGCGTAATAATTTCTGCCAGCTCGGCAGTTGCTATCTGGTTCTCGCGTCGAGGAGGCATTCTAAAAGAGGAAAACATGAAAAGAAACGAGTGAGATGATTGGATGAAAAGAATGAGATGATAAAAAAACAAGAATTGCAAACAGCATAGATGGTGGTCATTCGTCCGTATCACAAAGCAAACAAACGACACATAGTGACTAATCAAAGTAAATGGGTCAAAATAATGTATTACGAAGACATGCTCGCCTATAAGTGAACACTCATCCCAAGAATTCCCAGGTAAGCACAACTGGTCTCGCGTCTGGTTGAGATGTATACGAAGTGCTTGCCTAGACAGAAAACCCAGAATACAGGCATTCACCCTTCCAGTTTGCACGTGTTCACATTATTTAAGACCTAAAACGTTGATGATATTTTGACAATTTGAAGGCACAAGGCCAAAAATTTAGTCAAACTGAAAAGGGTTCAAAACCATATAAAAGAGAGTTCAAAAACTTACAATAGAGGGTTCAAAACCTTGTAATAATTTATTCAAAAACAGATGATTGTTTTTCAAAAATCGTTTCAAAAAATTTGGTTTCTGTTTTGTTAATCACCTAAGGATAGGTGATGTACATGTTTTAAGATCTAAACACAAGATAACTTGTGTTGGGGTCCTAGAAAAGTTATAGTCTAGGTCAAAGCATTACTAATAACCTAATTCCCTATAACCATTGGCTCTGATACCAACTCTTCTGTCACACCCCGACCACGTATATCATACAAGACGTGGCGGAAAACGTCAGGGAGTGTTGTAACAGAATTAATTGTTTCATAACCATGGTATACAAAGTTGTATTTATTTATCAACATAAGTGTTACATTGTTTCAAACAGAAATTAAAGAGTTTAGTACATAATTAAACATCGTCTAGCTTCATTTTAAGTTTCTAAGGCACAGGTCCGCCCTAGTGTCATGATCGTCATCCTACGGAAAAGCACCTAAAAACACATGTGAAAGTAGGTACGTCAGCATAAAAATGCCTGTGAGATACATAGGTTTTTTTTTTTGTGAAAATAGGATTCATGACTTAAGTTTAAGAAAATGTTTAGTCATGAACCTTGTAATTTGATTTGTTTTGTAAATCGCTTGAAAATCAATAAGTCCAGATGATATGTATAAATAGGTGAATAATGTAAGGTTAAATGAATAACCATGCAAAATGAGTTGTATAAAATAAACTGTATTGTAAACCAAAGTCTTGTAAAAACATGTCACTTGTGTAAACTGTATAAGTCCAAAATGAATGATTTAAATAACGCTATGATATGTAATATAATACAAACACTTATGTATAGGAAGTACCAGCAGCGTATCCACCATGATTGTATCATATTACTCACATCTCGTTACTTAAGTCACTTAAACCAACCAACAAAGTATAATGTCTATGTTTAAACCAATAGTCAAAAGTCCTTGTATAAACCATGTCAAATGTTGATAGTCCAAAAGTAGTCAAGTAATGTGTAACAAATGTTATGTATGGTAAGTAAAATAAGACTACTTAAACCATAAGTAAAAATGTACAAAACAAAGTATTTTGAATATATCAAAAAGTTATGTTTTGCAAAGTGATGCATGATACATTGATACAAACATTTATGTGGTAAGTTAACGCATACATTCAAGCCTTGAGACAGTCGGATAACCCTTTCAGTCAAGGTTATCAAAAGAATTGTATTCGGATTCAGTCATTCCTTACATCCAAACAAACCCGGGATGTCAGGAATGGGATTTGTCAAGTCCTATGGTACCACTACTTACTACCGAGCGGCGTATCAAATGTTAATGAACGTAATAAAGACCCGTTTGTGCAAACCAAATGTCATAGCAGTCGTATACATGTCATATGAAAACAATGTACTCAGTATGCTAAGTTAACATATAAAGTAGAAAAGTCTTGTAAATCAATGTGCTAGCATGTTATCAGTCAACATACATGGCAGAAATGTAATGTAAAACAATGTACTAAGTATGCACACAATGGACATACATAGCATGAAAAGTAATGAAATCATGTACTATAATGTACTAACAAACATAGCAGGTATATGATGTGAAAATAGGAAAGCATGAAAGTAACAAGTAGGCACATGTGTTCCACCCCAAAACAGTTTGGAAAAACAGTAAAAGAGGGGTCTATGTACTCACTTGATATTACTCAGTAGTCCTGGAGTGTTAACCAAACAATGGTATAGATCACGGAATCAAACGGCACCTAATATAGGTAACTATGTTAATAACCGGACCTAAATCGGATGATCGGGTAGCATGAGGGTTCGTAAACCAAACGAGTGTAGAGACTCGTGTCATTTGGTTTAACAAAGCCTACATACTAAATGAAACCTAACATAATTGTTTACGACCCATTACGACCCGTTTAGGAAGCTTATGCTACTTTAACGCGTCGTTCGCGTGAAACGCGTTCGGACCGCCTAACTAGTACTATGACAAGTGTTATATGCCTAAACATGTTACAAAATCAGTTATGTGACAAAAGTTTAGGTTACATCTGCTAAATTACCAATTATACATGAAAAGGGTATTCTGGTAATTTACCTAAGGCATATAAACTACCTATCATACAACTACTCAAACGATGTGACCATAGGGTATAACCTCGGAAAGTTATTCCCTACCTACTATGGTCACCTAATGTATTTGGTCAGATCCTAATGATCGACCAAACTGGGTCGGGTTCGAAGGTATAAGCGATTTATTAGATCGCTTACCCTACGACCCTAGACAACGTGGTAATCAGTAGGCATAGTCCCAAGGGACTATAACCATCGTGATTACAATCACGTTGCGAAGTTCTAACGAACTTCGCATTGACCATAAGCTGGTCAACGCTGAAAGTCAAACAAAGTTTGACTTTCTGACTTGAAAAGCAATAAAATAAGGAAAAGAACGAAAGAATACTTACGAAGGGTCCCCGAATGCTAATCTCGATTCAAAAATCTCAGGTATGAAACAATAGTTTCAACTTAGAGTTTCTCAAATCAAAATTCTTGTGATTTTGAAGCATGGGGGGTGGGGTATTTATAGTATTCGGTCCACCGTTAAGATCGTTTCATGGAAAACGTGCCTTAATCCCACCCGTACAAGTGTCGGGACCTTATGGTAGCTCAAATTGATCCTTATCAGCTGACTAAGCATGTGTGAGTGTGTGGTTGTGAATCAAACAGCTGCAATCTGCTGTTAAAAACACTGAATCTGGTCTGATAGTCGGACGCGGCCCGCGTGGGGATTAACAGAAACTGAGGCGGGCCGCCTGGCCATGTTTTACAGAATTGCAGTTTTGGTCCCATTTGTGTATTCAGCCCATTTCCGGCACTTCTAAGGCCCGTAAAGCCAACTTTAAGGCCCTAAAATAATGCCTAAACATTGTGGACATGAAAAATGTTCAAACATATGTCTGATGTCAGTTCGTTTGGTCGTACGAACGCGATGTTCGCTTAATTACGACGGAATGCGCACAAGCGCGAAAAACGATCCAAATGACGCAACGAATGGATTTTTGGCAAGCCAAACACTAAAGCATAATATAGTCATGCTTACATAAATTTTTGGATGTCTGGATGTATTCAGAACGTAAGTTATGCGCGAAAATGCAAACTTGTGCACTTTTTGACGCTTTTAGTCCCTGAATAACCCAAAAGTTTATTTTAGCACACCGAACCCCTCAAAGCCTATTTCTAAGCTATATAAAGGATATTTAAGGTGTGTTTAACTTATGGTCATGTTCCGGAATGTTTGTTACAGTTCAAATTGGCATACTTTCGCAGTTTGTCAAGTTTAGTCCCTGTAAGCGAATTAACTTGTTTTTGACATACCAAAGCCTTCAAAACTTATTTCTAAGTTATGTAAAGGTTATTTAAGGTATGTTAAGTATATATTGATGTTCCGGAGTATTTCTCGCATTAAACTGATTACGTTTACGCATCAGTTTGCGTATTACTCTCCAGAAAGCGATGTAGATTTTGAAATTGAATAAAAGTCAAAACATGAAAAATGTAAAACACAACAAAACAAACATTGGGATCAAATAACATTGTTTTATTGATAATAGAACTATTCATAGTGATTACAAGCACAGTTGTTACATGGGTATAGAGAGCCCACACCCATGCGGACCAGGGTGGCCCATGTGGTGACCATGTCTTCATCCCGGAGACAAATCCGCTAGGTTTGAGTCTTCCTACACCATTTCACACATACCATTGGCTTTGCAACCCATTGGTGGTCTTTTTCCTTATCGCTACATACCAGGGACATACATACATACAGACATATTTTAAAGGTTTATTCATATACACACACATGAACTCGCTCAACTTTTGTTGATGTTTTTCCAAATTACATGTATTTCAGGGAACTAAGCGGATCTGGCAAGTGTTGCATGTCAAGCTGCGTCATGAATAAAAAGATGTCATCCATGGTCGTAGAGTTAGGAGATGTATCCTATTCCTGGACGGGATACATGTCTCTAAACCTTGTTTTACTTAAAGTCTTTTGTTGAGTCTTCATGAACTCATTAAAACATGTTATGGTTTGTAATTTGAAATTGGTGTCAATGTTTCAAACAATTATGTTATGTCGTTTTCAAACTTAATCAATGGATGAACATCTAAATGGTTTTATCATTTAGCATTGTTATGATTGAATGCCATGGTATTAAGAAATCACACCAATAACCACGCTTCCGCAAAAGTCTGTGTGACAGAATTTGCTAACATACTTAGCAATAATGGCTTTCATGTTAGGCCACCAATATAGGGCCTTGAGTTCGTGATACATCTTATCAGAACCAGGATGTATCGAGTAACGAGACATGTGTGCTTCGTCCATCACAAGCTCTCGGAGATTTCCCTGAGATGGAACCCAGAGAAGGTCCATGAAGTAGTAGATGCCGTCTTCTTTAAGTTTGAGCTGCTTTTCCATGCCCCACATAGATTCAGCTAGAACGTTCTCCACTTTCAGTGTAAGGAGATTCCAGTGAGTAGTAAGTTATGAGTCATGAACAAGCTTAGGTTTGGTTTCTTTCTAGCTTCGGGCATCAGCCACAATGTTTGCCTTGCCCGGATGATACTTGATTGCACACTCGTAGTCGTTTAGGAGTTCGACCCATCGGCGTTGCCGCATGTTCAACTCCTTCTGGTCCAATATGTGCCGAGGACCCTTGAAATCGTTGTAAATCGTGCACTTGGTACCGTACAAGTAATATCTCCAAATCTTGAGTATGAAGACTACATCTCCCAGTTCCAAATCGTGTGTTGTGTAATTCTGTTCGTGGATCTTCAGTTGTCGAGAAGCGTAGGCAATAACTTTCTCGCGTTGCATCAACATGCATCCGAGTCCTTGTATAGACGTGTCGCAGTAGACGACAAAGTCGTTAGTGCCTTCAAGTAACGAGAGAATATGGTCACTACAGAGTTTCTCCTTCAGCTTCTGAAACGCAGACTCCTTAGCATCGTTCCACTTGTATGCAATACCCTTCTGTGTAAGAGTCGTGAGGGTTGAGCAACCTTCGAAAATCACTCGATTAATCTATGATAGTATCCCGCCAATCCTAAGAATTGACGGATTTCGGTTGGAGTCTTGGGTGTAGGCCAGTTCTTGATAGAGTCAATCTTGGCTGGATCAACGTGAATCCCAACTTCATTGACCACGTGTCTAAGGAAATGGACTTCGCGAAGCCAAAAGTTGCATTTCGAGAACTTGGCGTAGAGTTTTTCGTAGCGTAAGAGTTCTAGAATAAGACGTAGGTGTTGCCCATGTTCTTCTCGATTCCTTGAGTAGATTAGAACATCGTCGATGAATATGATCATGAATTTGTCGAGATAAGGTTTGCATACTCAGTTCTTGTGATCTATGAAAACAGCAGATGCGTTTGTCATTCCAAAAGGCATGACAAGGAATTCGTGGTGACCATAACGAGTTCGGAAGGCTGTTTTAGAGACGTCCTCATCCCGGACTCTCAACTGATCCTATCCCGACCTTAGGTCGATCTTGGAGTAGTAACTCGACCCTTGCAACTGGTCGAACAGGTCATCAATAAGGGGAAGTGGGTAGCGGTTCTTGATGGTAACTTTGTTCAATTTGTGATAATCGATTCGCATACGAAAAGTTCCGTCTTTCTTCTTGACAAACAGTACAGGTGCTTCCCCTGGTGACGGGCTTGGACGAATAAAACCTTTATCCAACTGCTCCTGTAATTGTGTAGATAATTCCACCAGTTTGGCTAGGGCTAGTCGATAAGGTGCACGACCTATTAGTGCCGTTCCAGGAGTTAGCTTGATTTGGAATTCAACCTGACGGTGGGGCGGGAGTCCAGGTAATTCCTCAGGGAATACCTCAGGACAGTCGTGTATAATAAGAAAATCTTCAATCTTCTTTTCTTTCTCCTAGATGTCAGTGACGAGTGCTAGAATGGCGATATGGCACTTTCGTAAACACTTCTGGGTTATAAAGAATGAGATGATGCTTGTGACTGCACCACTTTTGTCGCCTTGAATAATAAGAGGTTTACCAAAAGAACGAGGAATACGAACAAATTTCTCTTGACAGGGTATTTCGGCTCGATGTTTAGATAACCAATCCATACCAATGATGACATTGAAGCTTCCAAGAACGATGGGGAAAAGATTGACGAGAAAAGTTTGACCAGATAGTACAGGTTTAGAATTGTTGATTACATGTGAGGCCTCGATGTTCCTACCATTGGCTAGTTCGACGTTGTGCTTAGTGTTTAATGGTGTTGGGGTAGGCCTAAGAGTCTTACTAATACGTAGTGATACATAGCTAGCATCGGCTCCAGAGTCAAATAATAAAAAAAAAACATAACGATCATCAAGTAGGAACTTACCCGCCACAATGTTGGGATCATTCCTTGCTTCACCAGCGCCTACCACAAAGGCTTTTCCTCTTGCACCATTCCTGCCATTGTTGTTGTTATTGTTTCCATCTCCTTGGTTGTTGTTATTTTGATTTAACAGGGGACAATTCCTCTTGATGTGTCCTTCAGCTCCACACTCCACACTGAAAGCAACCCTTAAGGTTACCATGATGCGGCTGTTGCTGAGGATGGTTTTGTCTTACTGGATGAGGGCTTCTACAATCCTTGGCCTCATGCCTTATTTTGTTGCATCGTTGACATTGGTTCCTTGCACATGGCCCACTATGGTGTCAGTTACATTTGTTGCACTTGGGGTGGTTCCCTCGGTAACCGCCCTGGTTTTGGTTAGCTTGGTGATGTTGGCCTTTGTTGTTCTCAAACTTCCTATGCTGAGCTCGATTTGTGTGGGATTAGAATCCTTTCCCTGATTGCCATCCTACTTAGGCTTGTTGTTTCCAGGGATTTCAGTAGTAGCACTGATTTGTTTGGGCAACTTACCTTGTTCCACCGCTTGATCAGTGAGACGTTGTGCCAGAAGAATAACTTGCTGGACCATGGGGAGATTAGCTGAAGTCACAAGAATTTGAATTTCAGGAACCAGACCCTTGATATACAGCTGGATTCTTCGATAGGCAGTCTAAGACATGGTGGGGGAAAGAGCAGCGTAGTCAATGGATCGTTTAGTGGACGCCTCGATTTCAGATCCAACCATTTTTAGCTCGTAGTACTCAGTCTCGAACTTGTGGATATCATCCTTGTGGCATTATTCTTTCTTGATTAAGCTCTTCAAGTCATTCCAAGGAGTAGCATTGGCTTCCGCCAGTCCGAGCATCTGAACATGCGCCTTCCACCAAGAAAGCGTGTTTCCCTACAAAGTGCTAGTGGCACACTTCACCCAGTTAGAAGCAGGACATTCGCACACAGCGAATACAGATTCAACCTTCTCGATCCATTGTACAAGGCCTATGGCTCCTTCAGTGCCATTGAAAGGGAGAGATTTGCAATCCATGAAAGTTTTGAAAGTACAGATTCGTGGTTGAGGATGTGCAGGTTGTCCTGTAGCGCAACACGAAGCGAACAGTTTTGAGAACTATTAAAACGGTACGAGAGTAGGATCTAAACTTCCTAGAATGACTAGTTTACTTCCAGGATGGGCTGTAAAAGCCGCAGCCACGGTGTTTATTAGAATCGTCAGCTGATCCTGAGTCATGTTAACGTTGTCTCTTCTGCGTCCGCTCATTGTCTTCATATCCAGAAAACACAGTATGAGAATGATGCTGTTGTGCCATAGGAATATGTAGGATGAGGAGTGAGCATTGCAAACAAGTACGAATATATATATATATATATATATATATATATATATATATATATATATAGGGCCAGGATCATTTCAGAACCATAAATATTTACAGAAATCGCAGAACTCCTAATAAACAATCTTTCTATTTATATTTTTTATGTTTATGATAATTTTATCATTAATTATGTGTATTTTTACGATTACATACATGTTAAGAGTATTTTTTTTCATTTTTTATATGTAATTTTATAATTACACATATGTAAACTAGTTTTTTTTACATATATGTAATTAGTTATGACACATATATATAATTTTGGCAATTAAACGTATGTAAACTACTTTTAACATGTATGTAATCAAAGAAATACATATAATAGATGATAAAAAGATCCTAAATACAAAAACTTATATATAAAATGATGGTTTATTAGGAGTTCTGAAAGTTCGGTAGTTATTTAGAGTTCTGAAATAAACTCAACCCTATATATATATATATATATATATATATATATAATAACGTATACTAGAACATATATCATCAAAGTATGCACCAAACAAGTAACAAGCAAACACATGCCCGGGCCATGAAGTCTAGGTTGTTGAGCCTTTCACTTGGAGTGTAGTGTCATTGCGAGTTGCTTGGTATAAAACGGGTTATAGTCTGGTTTTTCTCAAAAAGACTTTTTGTTTCAAAACCGAGTTCGCTGTAACCACTGGCTCTAATACCAACCTGTCACACCCTCAAAATTTCCACCTGCGGAGTACTACCGCGAGGCGTGTGACATGACCAGGATCTAGCCACCAATCATATTGAACACTCATAGTAATAAGGCAATTTATCAAAATACTATTAGTAACTACTAAAATCCACATCTAAATCTTAAGTTTAAAAACAACGTTTAAAGGAAATAGCGGAAGCATAGGTTCAACCGTTCAATCAAAAGTTCAAAGTTTAAATTTATTAAAAACCCAAAACGGGTTAATGCGACCACTACACTTCCCAAGCTACAAGCTCCTGCCGTCAGTGATTACATGCAAAGCAAGCAGTAGGGTGTCAATATAAAGTTGGCGAGTTCACAAGTTGTCTAGTTTTAATTTTGAAAACGTAAATTGTTTGGATAAGGTATTTATAATCACATTATGGGGAGCTACCCATCTGTAAGCTCACTAAACTGTAGATACCGAATAATGGTGACGTTGAGTTATTGTGCCATAAGTCAATGTCTATCATCATTGACCAAGTTGCAAGGCCTACTAATTCACGCCCGATCCCTCCGGTCATAGTGTGAGGTTTGTCAAACCTAATAGCGCTATCAACTAATATCTTGTTCGCCCTCGGCGATTAATCGGTATTTGAAGTGGGGACTTTCCATGATAGAGTTTCGTTTAGTTTGCTAGTCATGATTTATAAATATTATCCAAACGTAACCCCCCCCCCCGAATAGTAATTTAAAAGTATCCAATCGTATTCCCCAAGAAATAGTAGTTTAAAAGTATCCTTTCCAAGGATAGTAGTTCGTCCGTGTCCCCCCGGGACGCATGCTTCTCGTGTGTGTGAACTCACCTCGGTTTGCTCGTCAGCGGGTTTACTTGTTTTAATGTCTTGGTCAACCACGACCTATTTATAGTTACAAAGTTTGGTCAGATAGATATACAAGTATTTGATGTATTTAGTCAAGTAGCACACGAATTCTATAATCCACATAAATACACATACAACCATTAACAAAAACAGTAATTCAAACAGTAGAGATTTCCAATCCAAAATAGAGTGTGCGACTGGACCTCGACTGCGCTGTCAAGTATCATGTGATCCAATAATTGGTGTGCGGTCTAGTTATATTGGCAGTTCATTAAGGGTGTGTTGCCCACTAAATTATACGGCCCAAATGTAGTGTGCGGCCCACTGCCTAGTGTGTGGTCACTAGTTAGTGTGCGGTCATGCAACTCCTAATTGTACTATGTGTTTCATGGTTGTACCATTATTGTGCGGGTCTCAAAGTGTGCGACCCTGCATAGCTTGGTGATACATTATGCATCAAAGTTTGTACAGAAGGAGTGTGCGGTCACGGAAGGTGAGCGACCCGACATCAGCACTTGTACTACTCAGAGTGTGCAGTCACTCTGAGTGTGCTGTAACATTTGTTCCATAATAGGTTATGTCACAATCAAAGATCAAAGCACATAAGACAAAAGAAATAGATATTCTTGTAGAAAACAACTTCCCATTTTTAAACCAAGAGTCAATCATTCAAGTTAATCATGTTGGATTCAAAACACCAAATTAAACACCACTCCTTATGAACCCTAATCATCGTGCATCAATCATTCTAACACTGATTCTATAATGCATCAACCATCCTAATCATCAAGTATCACATATCCACATATTTGTTTACATCCTAAGAATCGAATATAATGGACCTATATCACAGATAGCTTCGAAACATCAATTTTTGAATCATAGAAACATCACCATATGAACATTAATCCAGCCAAGTTCTTTGTTCATTAAATACTAAAAAAAACATTACTCGTGTATAACTATTTAAGATTGTAGGTCCCGTTTTTCTCCGGTGAGGATCGATAACGAACACCTATCCTTGTTTATCACGAACACGGTAACGGGTGCGGAATCCCCGTGACGGTGCAAACCAAACACAGATCGTAAATAACACGGATTAACCAATGAAACACACTCAATTGATTAACGGGATGAGAACCGAATACAAACTGATACAAACACAGTTTAGACGGAATTTTGACAGAGTTTCTTTACATGTATTTTCTCATCTCTCTGCACTCATCTCTGTTTCACACAGAAACAGAGAAGGGTATTTATACTAAGACACAGACTGAACATGACGAAATAGAAAGGACTCGGCGAAACATAATCAAAGTCGACGAAACACATATGTTTCGTCAATAAACATATTAAAACTCTTCTGTTTCGTCGATGTGTGTTAAAGCCCACTCCAAGTCAAAGGCCCAACTTCAAGTCAACAGTCCATTCAACGATTTCGGCCCAAGTTGTGAAATTACGGCCCAAGTTGTAGTTCTGTTTACAACCTTTGCACACTTTTCCCATATGAGACAAATTGATGACATCATCATGACATCACATAGATGATGTCATGGTGATGTGTCTTGCGGGAATGGCTTGCGGCGTTCCGTGCCTCGCGTGTCGAACTCTGGGGCGCACGACTGAGGAATGTCGTGACGTCGGGCTTGAGCCGGACCTAACCGAGTCGAAACCAAGTTGAACTGAGCCGAGTCGAACCGAACCGAGTCGTGTCCACATAAAATGTACCAACAAACTCCCCCTTGGACGCTACTCGTGAGGTTCGTCTTTTGTGATGGTTCGTCTTCTGTGTCTTTCGTGTCGGAGGATCTTCAAAGTCTTCACGCGTCATAAGTAGAAAGTGTATCAACAAACTCCCTTTTCATTTAGGTAGTGTGTTAACAAACTCCCCCTTAGATTGAACTCTCCATTGAGTCATGCTCGTGAATCTTTTGACTTGCCAATTCTTCAGATCCTTGTGGTGTTGATGAAGGGTCAGCGGCAACTCGATCATTTTATCCTTTGAGTGCCTCCACTTCGTGTCTTCATTCCAAAGCTTGTCATCTAACATGTTCTCCTCGCCTTTAGCATCTGCACATGCAAGAAAGCTAAACGCATAATGAGAACAACCGCTTGGAATATAGTTAACATTTAAACAAACGACACATATGAGATCAAATCTCAATCAAACACCGACCGACAACAGTTTGAAAGTTTATTAAATGATCAATTTTAATCCTTTAACTTTCAAAACTTGTTAACTTCGACTTTTATGAAGGTGCAATTGTTTTCCGGCTTACAATCAGGATTTTGGGTAGGATAGACTTGAGTTTCAACATCAGTCAATCAAAAATAAACTAGAAGCAAAATCTTTTTGGTTTTCATAAAGTTTATATTAAAACACACCTAAAATCTTTTTGGAATTTTTCATTTTTCAAATGTAAAGACGGAAAGCAATAAATAAATATATACAGAGATACAGAAACTGAAAGCAGTAAATACATATTTACAGACATTCTTTTTGCGAGTATCGAGGGTAAGAGAATCATATCAGTGTACGGTCATGCCAAAACGCTCTTTTTGTTTAATTAGTTAACATTTAGATAAGCACCCTATAACAATTATCGGTATTGTTGTCCACTTAAGCTCAACTTATCAGATGTAATCATGGCAAAGGGATACGTTAAGGTATGATTTATACTTACCGACCGGTGTTCATCCACACACGACACATTCCCGTATCAAGGCATGCGCGAGAGTTCATCTTACCGGTGAGTATACCGATTATCATCTGTTTGACCGTATAAAAATGTGAGAAACTCACTTATTTTGATTGAAAACAAGCCCTATGTGATAGAATCACTTATTGATGAGGAACTTGATTTTCAGATGCATGAGGGCACAGGAGCAAGTCCGTGAACAGGTCAGTACTTTCGTACAGCAGAGAGACGAACTTGACTCCCGGAAAATGTGATATATTATCACTTATTTTTGTTTGGACATGTGATTGTTGATCACTTATTGAGGTCGAATGCAATATGTACACGTATGTATAGTATCATGGAAGATCTAGACTTCGTCTCCGTTATTTTTCGGTTTAATACAACCATGATACCCAGATGATAAGACAGCATAAAGACCGAATATTTCAGAACCTCGGCAATCTCTCAAACGAAATTTCGGTACTAAGACCATATGCCAATGAGTGGTTCCCACCTGGTCTTCAGTCGATTTAGGATTTATATCACCCTGCACACTTTAAAATGATTGTGAGCCTACCGATACATCTTATATAGAGCTGCTTAACATTTTTTTTCATCTTGCATTTCAGTTTAAAGAGGTTTAGACAGACCACTGATCTACTATCATTTTCTCTTTTTCTCGCCAGGAAACTCATTTTTGATTTTCCAATGTTTTTGGGTTTTTGACATTTTTCAATGTTTTTGAATTTTTCAAATTTTGGATTTACTCCCCCTAAAATCAACAAACTATGATAAATTTTAAAAACACAAAGGTATTTACAAAAACGATTTCCCGATGTTGGTTAACTCATGTTTTACCTCAATGCCGTTTACCAAAATTAATTTTGAATCAGAAATGATTTAACGAATTTTGGAAAAATCAGTTGGCATGTCGGTAAGCGGTGTGGACCATGACAACATTGTCTGGCCAAAGAGTGCTATATGAGATGAATAACAATTTATAAAGCAGCTTAAATATCGACAAGTATAGGAGAGTTTAGAAATTCAAAACCGTATCCTGCAACTGCTTCGTGCATTGCAATGAATCTGAGTACTCTCCCAAACTGGATATCCACACGGTGTGGATTTCAAAGTCGATTTTGTAGCTACTTAGAAATCTCTTCACAGCAACAAGATCAGAAACCTTTGGGTCCGGCTGGTCTTCCACATTTCACCAGCGAAGGTCTTTGTCTTTCTCTTTCAGAAGTAGTGTGCGGTTGTTCAAACCATGCCAAGGCATCCGCACACCCGGTTGGTTTGTTCAACAAACACATTTTCTTCAATCACACCGCGAAGAAATGTACACTGCATGTTCATTTTGTGGATTATGAATCTTCAGACGTGCTGCAGGTGCGTACATTTTGTTTGAATCTATCCCGGGGACCCGATTAAAACCTTGAACAATCACATTTTCAAATGATTTTCATTTTGTCGAAGCTTTCAATCTCTTTCGACAGACAGTTCTGTCTTCCTTTCTTTTTCTCTCCACCAAAGGCAACAATTTCTTTTGTCGCCGATCTTGTGCATGGACACTCCACTATCAACAATCTTAAGACTATCAATAGTTCCTCCTGGAACGTCCTACACACTCATTCAGAGATTAGTTGGAGAGGGGGACCCAAGCCTTAACAGACTTGGGTCGTCCGTCATCATCGAGGATTGTGACATCCATTTCCCGATGATTCGGAATAGAGTGAGCTTCCCCTGAAACAGTTACCGATTTTGGTTTCCAAATCTGTTTTTGTTTTTCATTTTTAATTTCTAACTTAACAGACTTTGTTTGGACAACCTCCGGTTTTAACGCCTTTTCAATCACCTTCACATTTTTATGTCGTTGTTTTGTTTCCTGTTCTTTAACAGTGCGTTTATCATGTTTTGGAAAAACAGGACGACGTTGTGAGTGACCTTGTTCAGAGGGGGCTCTTTCCACAAATTTCTCTTTAGGAGTGTTTGAGCAGTTCTTAATGATATGCCCAAACTCCCCACATTTAAAACACGTTCTCCTTTCCACAAACTTAGGAGAAGTTGATCGACCAATAGATGTCGAACCCGTAGAACCCGAGGTACTTGCTTTTTCATCACACCCTTTTGAATGTTGAGTGTAATTGTTTTGTCTATCACGTTTTAAAATTTTGACTTGTTGTACAAAATCTGTGTTTGACTTGTTTTCAAAAGTCTCAATTTTATCCGTACCCTTCGATTCCACAAATTTAACATTACTGTTTTTCTTCTGATAACGAGCTCCTTTTGTTTCAAATTTAGATTGAGAAACATTAGGCTTTTGAGCTCGCTTTTCTGTTTGTTTACCTTTAGCAGCAATAGGTTGTTGCTTTGTTGGTGATTTTTGATTTCCAAATTGTTTTTTGATTTCAGCTTTTGGAATTGTCTTTCCCAAAAACTTGTTTGTATTATTTTCAAAAACTTGATCAATCGAAGATGGATTGACATTCTTAATTGAAAAATCGTGATCTGAATAGATTTTAGAGTCACCAACCAAAGTGTACAACACGTTATTACTCTTAACGGTAGACACAGATTTCTTGTCATTCTTGGCAGGATCTATCACTTGTTGGACAACTGGTTGAACAGCAGGAGTAGGAGGATCACACAAAATATGATTCTCAATTGGAACTTCTACTCCTTTAATTTTGTCAAGTGATTCATCCTGATTACTCGCATCTGATTCTGGTTCATCATCCGACGACTCATAGTCCTCAATGATTGGAGGACTTTGTTTCGTAGATGTTGAAGTTTCTGTTTGCTCAGATGATTTACTTGAAGAACTGTCCGATTTGAACCCTAGGCCAGTAGTAACTTCCTCATAATCAAGAGGCACACTGGGTTCAAAACGAGGCATATACTCTTCATCGGGCGACTTGGTATAGTCGTGTCTCAAAGGGGGTGGACACGCCTTATAACCAACGCCTTTTACGTTCCCTTTCAGTTGTTGAACGTCAATGATGTGATCAAGCACATATCGGGAGTTTGAGTAACTCTCCAATTTGAGCTTGATCGCTTCATGCTCACATTTCGCCACGGCTAGCTCTTTCTTTGTTTCCTCGATGATATTAATGTAGTTATTAATACCAATTTGTTTGTTACAAACAGTTTTTGTTAATTCGGAAACACTTTTCTTTTGGGTTTCAATAACTGTTTTAAACTCTTTTTCATTGCGAGCTAAGGCCATGTTTGCCTCCTTGCACTTTGACAGTTCAACAACTAAACTCTGATTGTGACTATGAATCGTATCACATTCAAGTTTCACTCTATCACAATCACTACATATTCTAGGAGTTTCAGAACTTACCTGACTCGAAGAGGCTGTGACTTTAGCCATGAAGGCAGTCTGAGAAAAGAAAGATCCATCTTCAGAATGATAGTCTCCCGCATTCGAGCTTTCTTCATCTGAACTCCCGCTATAACCCGAGCTGTCATCTGATTCAGAAAGTTCTTCTTTGTGCACATGCTTGATGTGACTGATGATCTTCGCATAGCATGCATTTCCTCCTCCTAACTGTACGGACCAATCACATCCTTCATCAGCTTGAACTGTTAATGCTTGATTGGTGTTTGAAGGTCCAGACTGGTTCTGGTTGGTGGTGTTGTTCACAGCCACTATCCCTTTTCCACGGTTTTCTTGATTGGCATTGGAAGTACTTGTCTGATTTCTGAATGGATTCTGGTTGCCTTGTCTGCTTGGCTGGGTGCACTCACGTTTGAAGTGACCCTTTTCGCCACAATTGTAACATGTAACCGCTTCTTTATCAAACCCGTACTTCGTATCATTTTTGCCATCCAACGAAGTTCTTCCTGTTCGAGCCATAAAATCCTTTGCCCTTCTCACAGCGCTAGCAAACACCCACTTGATATCCATTAACTCCATTTCATCCCTGTCTATCTGCTGATAGTCTTCGTTTGTCAAATTAATGTTGCCAATTTGACTTGCGACTAATCCGCTGTAGGCATTAACCATAGTGGTAAGAATTTCAATGTGACCCCGTGCAGCTTCTACACTCACTTTGGAAAGATTTGAAGTATCAGGTTTGTTACCATAGAAGGCTTGTTGTGGTTGGGCTTGTGGTGGGGGTTTAGAAAAATAGGCACTTGGATCAAATTGGGGTTGAGGTGTGTCAATTTGAGGTTTTGGAAGATAGGCATTTATATCAAATTGGGGTTGAGGTGGCTGAGGTGTGGCAACTTGAGGTTTAGAAAAATAGGAAGCTGGATCAAATTGGGGTTGGGGTGGTGCAACTTGAGGTTTCGGAAGATAGGCATTTATGTCAAACTGGGGTTGAGGTGTGGCTACTCCTCCAAAATAGGATCTTGGGTCGAAAGCATTTGACACATAAGCTGTTTGTATCTTTGGTTGCTGGCTTGTACTAGCAGCAGGAGCAATCCCTCCAAAGTACATCTCTGGATTTTGAGGGACAGGAATTAGTTTAGCTTTTCTGATCTCTTCTGCATCCTTGTTCTCCAGCTTTTGAACAAACTCATAGATACTGACAGTATCCAATACACCTGTATGCTTTAACAACTCAATGAATGAGCTCCACTTTGGTGGTAGAGCATCAGCAAACCGTGCGACTATTTCCTGTGAAGATACAACAACCTTGTAAGAAATCAGTTCACTAATTAAATGATAAAAACGAGTTGTCATTTCATTCAATGTTTCAGTCTGCAAAAACATAAACCCTTCAAACTCCTTCTTTAGTAAATCCTGACGCGTCTTCCGTGTGGCCGCATTTCCTTCTCCTCTCGCTACTAATGCATCCCACAAACCTTTCGTGGTCTTACAATATGAGAATTGATGAAAAAGGTCTCTGTGAAGTGCTTGAGTGAGAATAGCATACGCCTTCTTCTCCAGATCATATGCCTTTTTCTGGGCTTCTTGCATATTATTGAAAGTTGTCGCATTTGATCCTGCTTCTTCAAGAGCTTCACTAAATGCAGAGATGAAGCACGTCCATAATTCTGTGTTTTGCCCCTGAACGTAATTATGGAAACGACCCTTCCATGATGGATAGTCGTTCATGTGATTCAGCTTTGGCGGGCGATTGTTGCTACCCGTCTCATTCTCGCTAAGCAGAAGATTTTGAATGCTCTGATTTTGATTCGACACCATTGCCCATTGACTTGAACTTATTGACTGTTGTTGTTTAGGTATGGTACTCGTCATATATTCGGCCAAGGACATCTGTTTTTGAGCTGATTGTGAATCCGTACTCCAATCCCAAGGGCTCGTGCAACTCATATTTGATGAAGAAAAATAAATACCTGAAAATCACACTTCAAACAAACAGTTAAGTCACAATTGCAAACCTTCTGTTTAAATTCACAAAGTGTTTCGACGAAACACGTTCCACGAAACAGATTGTGAAATTTTAAACTTGACGAAACTGATTTATGTATGGCCAATGACGAAACAAAGGTCCAATCTTTTGTTGGCGAAACAAAACTTTAATGTGGCCGACGAAACCGAAATGATGTAATGTCGACGAAACTGATTAAGTCTTCTGGTCGACGAAACTGGTTAAGTCTTCTGGTCGACGAAACTGGAATGTTCTTGTGACCGGCGAAACACTTAAGCCCACATAAAGTCAATATCCGGCCCACTTAACTGTGACGAAACAAATCATTAAAGGTTGATCAACGAAACAAGTTGTTTTGATGTTTGTGTGATTTAAATAATTCTGGCCGTGATGTTTGACTGATGACCACACATGTTGACTGATCTTGAATGACGAAACAAGAAGAGAAATAGATATTTGTGAGATATTTTGAAATCTTATCCCTGATACAAAGTCACAATTTTCAACTTAACATGCTTTTTCAACAAAACAACATCATTACTAAACACAATTGTCAACTTAATATTTTATATTCCACAAACAATTCAATCAAACTAAAATTCAGATCAAACCCAAATATCTTTCAAGAATAGTTATGAACAACTTGAATATTAGGTGAACTCGATGAAGATTCAAGTGACCGAAAAATTTTCCGAATCAAGAAATTGCATAAACTTTTAATAAAAACCAATTCCTATCATGCTAACATGCAATAAAACAAGGTTTTCAATAAAACTTTCAGCAAAAACAATGATTTAACCACTGATTTTAATGACTTTTTCAGAAAAAATATAAACTTTTCAAGAACGAAATCTGAAAAATCATACACAAACTTGTTTCAAACACGACAATGTTTGGTTTTAAACAAGGAAAAGAGCCAAGGCTCTGATACCACTTGTAGGTCCCGTTTTTCCCGGTGAGGATCGATAACGAGAAACCTATTCCCTGTTTGGCTTGCGGCGTTCCGTGCCTCGCGTGTCGAACTCTGGGGCGCACGACTGAGGAATGTCGTGACGTCGGGCTTGAGCCGGACCTAACCGAGTCGAAACCAAGTTGAACTGAGCCGAGTCGAACCGAACCGAGTCGTGTCCACATAAAATGTACCAACAAAGATGCAAATCATTAACTAAGTTAGCTCCTTTATCATCTTAGCATTTTTCTATATCATATCATTTAATCAGGATACAAACAAGCTGTATTACTATTGTGTTCAACATCATTTAATCAAATCATAATTCAAGTAAACACCTTATCACATATTATCATTAAAATATAGGGTAGAACACTAATAGTTTAAATCACGAGTGAAAGGTGCGTAGAATAGAAAAGATGGAGCTCCTAAGTATTGATACTAGCTACCGCTTGAAGGGTGATGATACTACTGCTGAATAGGGATGATTCTGCCACCAGAATCCAAGGAGAAGAAGAGAAGTTGGTGTATTCTAGGGTTTTTAGAGTGAGGAAGTTAGAGAGAGAGAGAGAGAGAGAGAGAGGAATTTTCTAGGGATTTGTTGCCCAAATGATTAGCTACCAAACATTCCTTTGTCAGTTGGATAAAGGGCTTTTATAGTACTCCAAGGATACCGCACACACATCAAGTGTGCGGTGACACTAGGGTTTCACGGGGGCTTATGAGGTTGGGCCCTATCCAGTAACTGTGCGGTGGCCCAATGCAACAACAAGGACGGTGCAGGTGTGTAAGTCCAGGGAGGTGTACGGGTTCGTTTATAAGTGTGCGGTTGGTTAATTGTTTTATAAAAAACAATAATAATTTCACATCCTATCCACAAAACACACACATAATCCACATATAATCCAACAATGAATCTTGTTTATTAAACTCACTTTATTATAACATAAAGCAAGGCGTGTAGGAAAAACCCGAAGTGTCACATTATCCCTAAGTTTCAAGAAATTTCGTCCTGAAATTTAGAGCACAGCCACTGACGAGCTAGTATGTTTTCATGGGGTGTCTCATTCCTGTCCAGAGGAGACTTAAAAAAACACGTCTTCCATTCATTTAATTCCATCATGTATGTATGTGGAAGATTAGACTCACCAAATCTACAAAAGCATTCAATTCGTTTTTCTTGTTCAGAGGAGACTTCAAAAAGCAAGTCTTCCATTCATTTAATTCTAGCCTGTATGTGGAAGATTAGACTGACCAAGTCTCCAAAAGCATTCAATATAAATTACCGCAAAATACCTTACTCACAGACATACTTAAACACAAACCATGGTACCTCATCTTAGACTCCTTAGCCGCCGATTAAGAACCCGAGTACCCTGTTTGATATCGACCATTGAACTTGGCTCATATACCAATTCAAGTCCGAGACAATAATCAAACCGAATAGTAAAGTTGATGAAAATAATTTAGATTGAATAACTCTTAATCTTATTAATCCGAAAATAACTCAAAACTGATTACAAACTCTCAAATCATTACTCAGTTTCTCTCTAGTCTTTTCTCTTAATAATGTCTAACCCTAACTTGGATTATATATGCTAACCCGAACTTGGTGACCAAGAAATTACCAAATATAATTATAGCAAAATTAGGAAACGTAATAAGTTTAACCTACTTGTTAAATTTGGTCCCTCAAGTTCACCAGCTTGTGACTTGATGTCCTTTGTCACCCTTTCCCATCACTGACTTGTGACGAGTCCTCAATTACCGCCAATAGTCGGTGGCTGTTTGAAACTTTAATTTGTTTTGAATGTGAGTTGTTGTTTAAAACTATAAATTTTAGAGTAAACTGCTATTTTGGTCCCTGTGGTTTGGGCACTTTTGTCATTTTAGTCCAAATCTCAAACTTTTTACATCTGGGTACCTGTTGTTTGCATTTTGTTGCCATTTTAGTACAAAATCCAAAATCCCTGTATTTTGACTGTTGAAAACTGATTATTTTGTCCTTTAGTGCAGGGGCATTTTGGTCAGTTTTTAAATTTCATTTGTTGTAAATTCATTAAATGTTTAGTTTTTTTTAGCAATAAAACCCCAGATCAACTCTCTCTCTCTCTATAGCACCACCACCACCGCCACCTCCTCCCTCTCTCTCTCATCTCTCTCTCTATAGCACCACCACCTCCTCCCCCTTCTCACCACCGCCACTCCGGCGTCGTCCCATCCAACAGTCACACCCGTATGTTCAAGAGATCAGAGAGAGAGAGAGGAGAGAGAAAGGAACTCTGATAACTCGAATCTGATGAACCATCAGCTATCAGCCATAACCATCACCGTTATCCACCATAACCATCAGCCACCACCGCTGCCATAAACCATCAGCCACCACCGCATCACCTCCACCAACCACCGCTAGCACCACCGCTACCCCCACCTACTACCACCACATCCCCTCCCCTGGATTCCTCTCCACCACCACCATCCCCACCCTTCCCTAAATCAAAAGCCACCGCCTCCACCATCACCTAAACCTGCAACCACCAGATCGATTCATCGTCGCCGTCTTCACTATTACACCACCATTAAACCTGCAACACCATCTGATTTTTGAACATACATACCCAAAACCCAAATCCCTCAAAAACCCATTAACCTAAAACCCACCATTAAACCTTCAACACCAGATCCATTCATCGTCGCCGTCTTCACTATTACTCCACAAACCCTAAAACCCAAATCCCTCAAAAACCCATTAAAATTGGTTCAAGAAAGCTTACATGAGATCTTAAAACAGATTCCCTAATCTCACCACCCATGGCTGGGATTAAGAAAGAGACAGACAGAAACACGGGTTTGGTCAGCTGTTGCCGGTGGCTCCGGTACCCACGATGGTATGGTCAGATTGAGGGGAAACTGATGATAGTGGTTGTGGTGGTTCCATGGTGGTCGTCTATTTCTGTTGCAGAGTAGATGGTGGTTCAACCACCACAACACCACCACCTAACCATCACCGTCTCCGTTTCAAAAGTCGTCGACAATGACAGCAGTTTCACCCTCGGCTGCAAGCTGCAACCATCACCATCATCATTTTTAACTGTTTGGCATGTAGTTTTGATCATCAAGAGAGTAGAGAGAGAGAATGAAGAGAGTAGAGAGAGATGCAGGAAAGAAAAGGGTGAAGGTTTATGAGAGAGAGAGATGAGTTTAGAGAGAGAGAGAGAGAGAGAGGAGAGAGAGACTGAGTTTCAGGTTTACTCTTAATAGTTTTATAAATATAATTGATATATTTATTTTAGTTTATTAATTATTAATATGTTATAAAAAACCTGAGATGGACCAAAATGCCCCTGCACAAAAGGACAAAACAAGCAGCTTTCAACAGTCAAAATAGGGTGTTTTTGAATTTTGGACTAAAATGTCAACCAAATGCAAACCACAGGGACCCAGATGTAAAAAGTTTGAGATTTGGACTAAAATAGCAAAAGTGCTCAAACCACAGGGACCAAAATGGCAGTTTACTCTAAATTTTATTTTGAATGTTGGTTGAAACAGGTTTAGATTTAATCTTTATCCATCAAAGATATTTTTTAATTAGGATATCCGATTTTCGGATTTGGATATCAATATTCACCATCCGAAATTTCGGATATCCGAATTTTGGATTTCTAAAAAACGGATAATCTGATCTTAAAACCCCTAAATGTGGTAGGTAGTGGTGTCGCTGTAGGTTTCCTATTCATACTTTTTTGCACTTTTAAATCGGAAAGAATTCTTGTCATAAAGTTGGTAAAGTGTGTATGATGTATTTATTTTACACATTTGGGTGTGTTGATGAGAGAAAATCAAAGAAATCATTCTGTTTTTTCGTGGTCCACATATTTCCAAATAATTTCACATAATTATCTTATCTTGGTTCTTCTTGTCCAGAGGAGACTTCAAAAAGCAAGTCTTCCATTCATTTAATTCCATCTGCATACAATTCGTTTTTACTGTCCAGAGGAGATTTCAAAAAGTAAGTCTTTAATTCCAGCCTGTATGTGGAAGATTAGACTGACCAAGTCTCCAAAAGCATTCAATATAAATTACAGCAAAATACCTTACTCACATACATACTTAAACACAAACCATGGTACCTCAACTTTTGCTTTCAATCATCTTACTTGCAACATGTACAGTTTTCTGTACCTTTAACGTTGCAGGTTCTTCAGACGAAGTTAACGCTCTTCTAAAATGGAAAGCAACCCTGCATAGCCAAAGTTCCAACATTCTTCTACCTTCATGGACACATGATCTTAATCTCAGTTTTTCTGCTCAAAAAACTGTCACCCTGCAACTGGTATGGCGTTTCATGTCATGAAGATGGCAGCATAAAAACGTTAAACCTCTCTTCATCTGGTTTAAACGGTACGCTTGATCACTTGTCCTTCTCCTCCTTCCCGAATCTTGAGTATTTTGAACTTAGTCTAAACAACTTTTTTGGGATCATCCCTTCTGAAATCCGTCACCTGTCAAACCTTCATTATCTTGATCTGTCATCTAATCAGTTCACCGCGATAATCCCACCAGAACTTGGTGAACTGAGAAATCTTTATACCCTTCATTTGTATCAAAATCGGTTAAATGGTTCTATTCCGCAAACCATATGTCAAATGAAATTCCTTTCTGGGCTTGCTTTGGATAATAATAATCTTCACGGTTCGATTCCTACCTGTTTGGGTCAGTTATCGAACTTGAGTTACTTATATCTGAATGGTAACAATATTTCCGGTTCAATTCCTCATGAACTGGGAAATCTTTACAATCTAACGGAGCTACAAATGAATAACAACTCATTAACCGGAGTAATCCCAGAAACATTGGTTAATCTGAAGAATCTAATGTTCTTAATACTCTATCAGAATCAATTAAACGGATCAATCCCCAGAGATATCTTAATCTTCGTCTGTAAGTGAACTCAAATCCCTTTATCTTCTTGGTCTCCACTCCAACAAACTTTCTGGTCCCATCCCGCAAGAATTAGGAAACTTGACATCCCTTTCTAATCTGCAATTAGGAATCAATCAACTCACTGGCTCCATTCCAAGTTCATTTGGTAACCTACAAACCTTAGAAGAACTGTCTCTTAACGATAATCAACTTTCTGGTCCTATTCCACCGGAATTCGGAAAGATGAAATGGATTGCAATTGAAATGACCAACAATAGTTTTTCTGGAAGTTTGCCTGACGAAATCTGCAATGGAAGGAAGCTTTTATATCTTTTCGTCGGGAATAATAAATTAACAGGTCGAATTCCAAAGAGCTTGTACAACTGCTCTAGCTTAATCCGGGCCCGTTTCGAAGGGAACCAGATTACAGGAGACGTTTTCAAGAGCTTTGGTGTCTATCCGGACCTCCACTACATCAATCTCAATGATAACCAGATTTACGGGAAAATCTCAGACAACTGGAGTAAGTGCAGAAACTTATACACCATACAAATGGGAGGGAATCGAATCCAAGGTAACATACCTCCTTCCCTGGGAAACTTGATTCAGTTGGGAGTTCTTAATCTTTCCTTCAATAATTTGGTTGGAGAGATACCCAAAGAATTTGGAAGGATGACTCACATGGAGAGGCTTTTATTAAGCAATAATCGACTTTCTGGTGTCGTGCCACAAGATTTAGGATCGCTAGCTGTACTCTTGAATCTTGATTTGTCCATGAATAAGTTGAATGGCTCCATTCCATCTTCCATTGGGCAATGCCCACAACTCTTTTCCTTAAATTTGAGCAACAACAGATTTACTGGCGAAATTCCAGTCCAATTAGGTAGACTGGTTCACTTGTCAGTTCTTGATTTGAGTCGTAATTCACTCATCAAAGAGATACCTTCGGGGCTTTCCAGTATGAGCAGCTTGGAAACTCTAAATCTCTCTCACAACAAACTCTCAGGTTATATACCAGCGAGTTTGGGATCAATAAATGGATTATTGAACATTGATATTTCTTATAATCACTTACTAGGTCCCCTTCCCAAAAGCAAAGCGTTTTTAAATCTTCCAATTGAAGCATTGCGATGGAACGAAAATTTGTGTGGAAATATTACTGGGTTAAAACAATGTGCATCACAAAGCCGTACTTCAAATGGGAAAACAAACTTGCACTAGTGATATCCCTTCCACTTCTTGGAGCTCTTCTACTTGGCAGTCTAATCGGAATATTCACCTTCTATAGGTGGAGATCGAACTATCATCCATCCACACAACTTGTGAATGAACATAAAGATGGGAACAGTTTCTTTTCGATTTCGACTTTTAATGGAAGAGAGACATATGAAGAAATTGTGTCCCAAACAGAGGAGTTTAACAAAGTGTATTGCATCGGAGTGGGAGGGTGTGGAAGTGTGTACAAAGTGAAGTTGTCATCAGGCGATGTAGTTGCTATGAAGAAACTTCACTCGTCTTCCGAGGTGATCAATCACAATGATTTTCTCAATGAAATTAGGGCGTTGACTGTAATACGACATAGAAACATCGTCAGACTACTTGGCTACTGTTTGCATTCTCAAATCTCATTTTTGGTTTATGAGTATCTCGAAGGAGGTAGTCTAGCTGATAAATTGAGCCATGAAACTGCTCAAACTTTGGATTGGATGAAGAGGGTGAACATTATCAAAGATGTTGCATATGCTTTATCCTATATGCATCATGATTGTTCGCCTCCTATCATTCATCGTGACATATCAAGCAAAAATATACTACTTGATTCAGAGTACGAAGCATGTGTTTCGGATTTTGGTACTTCCAAAATTTTAAACCCAAACTATTTGAATTGGAGTAACATTGCAGGAACATTTGGATACCTCGCACCAGGTGATTTATTTTCCAGTCGTTCATATACTTAGTTAGAACAGATTTCATCATGTCAATAATTTTGCAGAACTCGCTTACACGATGAAGGCAACCGAGAAGTGTGATGTTTATAGCTTCGGGGTTCTAGTATTAGAAATCATCAAAGGAGAGCATCCCGGAGATATAATTACTTCTCTAGAAACTACATCAATGGAAGACGTCAAGTACACGGATTTGGTGGATCATCGCCTTCTCCTTCCAATCCCGGGAATCAAAGAAGTTCTAACGTCAATATTGATTTTAGCCATTAAATGTATCAACTCGAACCCTGAAATTAGACCTACAATGCACCAGGTTTCTAAAAACATTGCAGGTATTATTTGCGACAGCCGACACGTATAAGTGCGATATTGTCATGTAGTACCATCAATTTTCATATTCGGTGTCCATCTATTGTTAGAATATCTACGGTTTCGGTTGAATGAATGAGAGAAGAATATGTTCATAAAATGAATTGATAATCCAGTTTGTACAGGAGATATGAATATATATACATTGTATCGATTATCATGAGATAACCGCTAATAACTTAGGCTAAGTTAATAATAAAAATAATAATATGTGTCACACTATCTAGCTTATACATAGAAATATAACTATATATATTTCTAATACCCTCCCGTAAGCTAGATTATCGTCATGTTAAGTTGAGTCTTCAGCCTCGAAAAATCCTTGTGTTGCAGAGCCTTTGTCGAGATATCAGCCGCGTGATCCTTCGTAGCACAAAAGCTTACTTCCACGTCTCCTTTCTTGATAATATCTCGGATGAAATGATACTTGACTCGAATATGCTTGCTCTTTCCAACTAAAGGCTTCCAACTAAACTTCGATAAATTCCTTCATCTGCAAAAATTTCTGGATCCTCTTTTGATAGTTTCAAGCCGTATTCCATGGGAGTGGAAACAGAGTTGCACTGAGACATTCTATATTTTTCTAGTAGGCTTGGCATATACTTATTTTGTGATAAAGTTATATTTCCATTTTCATATGATACTTCCATACCGAGAAAATAATATAACTTTCCCATGTCAGTCATTTCAAATTCCTCTTTCATCATGCCTTTGAAATCATTGATCAAAGTCATTGAGTTGCTGGCTATAATTAGATCATCCACATACAAACAGATTCCAGTTTCCCTTCCTTGGTATTCTTAATAAATAGTGTATGTTCATACTTGCATTTCTTGAATCCATGTAGCCCAAAATAATTTTCTATTCGACTATACCAAGCTCTTAATAAAGCTCTTGGTGCTTGTTTTAGACCATATAATGCACGTTTAAGAAGACATACCTTGTTCTCTTCTCCTAGCTTAATGTACCCTTTAGGTTGCTCCACATAAACCTGCTCCTTTAAATTTCCATTGAGGAACGCTGTTTTTACGTCCATTTGATGAAGATATCAATCATTCCTCGCGGCAAGAGCTAATACTAATCTAACGGTCTCGAATCTAATTACAGGAGCAAATACTTCTTGATAATCTATTCCGTGTTTTTGATTATACCCTTTCACCACCAATCTCGCCTTATACTTGTCTACATTTCCATGTTCATCGTATTTTGTTTGGTAGATCCACTTCACACCTATCGGCTTTTGATTTTTAGGAGGATTTACTAACTCCCACGTTTGATTTTTATATATAGATTCCATTTCTCTATTCGTAGCTTCCATTCACCTTGTGTCTTTACTAGCTTCTTCATATTTAGTTGCATCTGAACTTGCATAGAGAACAAAATTTACTGACTGACTTTCGCCATATTTTTTTTGAAATTTCTTCTTCAGTAAGAACTCTAGTGTTTGCATAAATGCTGCTGATACCTCTGGTATTGATGACTTCATTTTCAGAAGATGTGGAAGAGGTATCATCATCATGCACATCTGATTGACTTGTGCTCTATACTTGTTCACCCATCACTGTTTCATGATTTTCATAGTTGGACCCTGTTTCTGGATCTCCGGTAACTATTCTACTGTTTGTAGAGTTTACGGACGTCTCTCGAGAGGCTGTATCCATTCGATTTTCGTCAATCATCACGAACGGAATATTGGAGGAATCAGACCCGTTTAACCATCTTTTGCTTTCATCAAAGATTACATCTTGGCTTACTATAATCTTATTCGTATGAGGATTGTATAACTTATACCCCTTGGTGTTTTCGCTATATCCTACGAACACGGTCTTTTCAGTTTTATTATCCAGTTTACTCCGATGTTGCTTGGGGATATGTACAAAAGCTAGGGATCCAAATATTTTGAAGTGTTCGACATTTGGTTTTCTTCCGTTCCAAGCTTCGTAAGGAGTTATATTGGGTCTTGTTTTCGTTATTGTACGATTCAGAATATATGTAGTGCAGGCTACAGCTTCGGCCCAATAACAATTCGGCAGATTCTTTGCATTCATCATGCTTCTACTAATTTTCATTAGTGTTCTGTTTTTTCGTTCGGCTACTCTATTTTGCTGAGGAGAGTAACTATTTGTGAGTTGATGATGTATGCCATTTGACATTAAGTAGTCTTGAAATAACTTGCTACAATACTCTCCTCCACGATCCGTTCTTAGAGTTTTCAGCTTATGATCGGATTGCTTTTCAGCAAGTGCTCTAAATCGTTTAAAATAACTCAAAGCTTCGGACTTAAGCTTGAGAAAATACACCCATGTCATTCTAGAATAATCATCGATAAAGGTTATGAAATACCTGCACCCACCGATGGATTCGGTTTTCATAGGGCCACAAATATCCGAGTGGACAAGTTGTAAAGGTTTATCTGCTTGCCACGTTGACTTCTTTGGAAATGGTTTTCAGGCATGTTTACCAGATATGCATCCTTCACAAATATTTACATCCTTTGTAATCTTCGGCATGCCACGAACTAATTCTTTATTTCCCATGTCTACTAAAGTGTCTATGTTTACATGACGGAACCGCTCGTGCCATAGGATAGAGGCATCTTTTATGCTCATTGTCAATGCAAGTGTTAGATCATTCTCGGGATTGAGAGGAAACATCTTGTTGTTTGTCATCTTGATGATGCCTACAACTTTGTTACTTGTATCTTTAATAACACATCTTTCCTTTTGAAACTTGATCTTGTATCCCTGTTGTAATAATTGACCTACACTCAGTAAGTTGTGCTTCAATCCTTTCACATAAAAAACATTTTGTAACCTTTTGTTTGGTCCCCTTATGGAGATCATAACTTCTCCACATCCTAAAACTTCAAGTCTTTTATCATCACCTGTTCTTACTTCCTTTTTTAGTGATTCATCTAACTTAACAAATAGACTTTTGTTTCCTGTCATATAACTGCTGCACCCGCTGTCCAAATACCAACAGTCTTCTTTGACTGTCTCTTCCATGTTGAAGATCATAAACATGGTGTCATCTTGTTGTTCTTCAACTTGGTCTTCTCTGTGAATTAATACACTGTCGGATTTTTCGTTCTCATCCTTTTTCGGACATAACTTGGTTGTGTGCTTGAGTCTCTGATAGTTAAAACATCGTATGGAACCCATGTATCTTCCTTTACTTCTGCCGCGACCTCTTCCTCATGCATCTCGTCTCATTTGCCTAAACCAACCTTGGTTTGTATTTTGAACTTGAAAGGCATGTTCCATAGGAGCATCATCATACAGTTTCATCCGCAATTCATGGGACTGAAGTATTCCCATCAGTTCTTCGCCAGACATATCTTCAAGATTCTTCGTTTCTTCAACAACGATAACTACAGACTCCAAGTTTCGAGTCAGACTTCGTAGAATTTTTCTACAATTCGTTGTTCACTAATTTTTTCTTCATTCATTCTTAATTGATTGACAATTAACGTGGTTCTGTTGAAATAATCTTCAACAGATTCTCCTACTTTCATTTTTAAGGCATCGAATTCACATCTAAGAGTTTGTAGTTTTTACAGTTTTTACCCGATTTTCTCCTCTGTATGACTTGTGCAGGATAGTCCAGGCATCTTTTGATGTTTTCGCCATAGCGACTCGCTCGAATACGGTTTCATTGACTGATTGGAAGATAATATGTAATGCTCTCTTATCTTTCTTACCGGATTCCCGGTACGCCGCCGTTGCATCTTCTGAAGGATTTAATCCCAGATCCTGATATCCATCTTCCACTACATCCATAATGATTGTGATTCAAGTAAAACTTTCATTTGAATATGCCAGTGATAATAATTTTGTCCTGTGAGTTTTGGAATCTGGGTTTGAATTATAGTTGCTTGATTCATCTTGTCTTCGATGAGAAAGAATTATCTTCGGTTTTGAAAGAAGGATCAGATGTACGTATTTTGAAAGATTTGATCGATATGTGGCTCTGATACCACTTTGTTAGAATATCTAGGATTTCGGTTGAATGAATGAGAGAAGAATATGTTCATAAAATGAATTGATAGTCCAGTTTGTAGAGGAGATATGAATATATATACATTGTAACGATTATCATGAGATAACCGCTAATAACTTAGGCTAAGTTAATAATAAAAATAATAATATGTGTCAGACTATCTAGCTTATACATAGAAATATAACTATATATATTTCTAATATCTATGGGGTTACTTTTAGTTCCTCCGTTTCAGAGTTGCATTTCTTGATGATAGTTATATATAAGCTTAAGTTATAAAAAAGGTATTGTGTCATTTACTAATTAGTTAATAATAACTGTGTTTTCTTCTCTTATTTTCTAAAGATTAAAATTTTAATGATGTATTTAGTATTTATGTTATGATGTGTCGTAATGATATAAAAACAAGGGTTAGGAACCCCTTACCTACTACACAAACTGGACAAAAAAACCAAAATTTATCACCACTGGTTGTAAAAATTGTAACACCCCAACCAAGATGGGCTGACGTGTCACATGAGCAGTTGTTTAAAAATGAAATACATAATTTCTTTAACTTAAATTAACTCCGAAGATCAAATACAATCTATTCATAGTTTCAGAACTGATAGACAATAATATATTTGCCCTACGGCATTACTCCTGTTTCTTTACCCCGCCCAAAGTAATGTGAACAAAATATGTACGGAATGAGCCGAATACCCAGTACGATCAAAACAAAGCAAAGCAAAACATATAACTGCACATACGGATGTACCCATAAGCATAACGGAGTCTGATAACGTAGCTACTCTTGTATATCAATCACACGCGATGGCGTAGGTTGGCATACCCATAACCATTTCTTGAAAACCGAAACTTCGTGGACTATGATCGGTGCATTTTAGGTTCAGGTTACTAGATATCTATACTATATTATAAAGCATATCCAAAGAATAGCTTAAGGTAATTGGCCAATATACTTAAAACACCTTTAAAGCATGATGTACAAGTGTTTAAAGCACATGAAATAAATATTGGACTTCATTTTCCAATTATACCCTTTCACTCAAGCTAAACACGTGGACACCAATATCAAACTAGGGTCTCTATATTTCTCTCATTCTCAACCGCCACTCATCCTTTGCTCTCTCTCTCTCTCCCACTCGCGATCAAATGGCGATTCAAGATACGACGCCAGATCGAATGACTTTCACCTCTGGAAATCAGTTTTAGTGGATTCGCTCAGATCTAGGGTTTCTCCCAGATCGACAGAGTTCCAACTCAATTTAACACAGAGATGATGTTGAACATGTTCCTATTAACGATAAAGGTATGTGACCTTTAAGTTTCTCCCAGATTATTTTTTCACCACTTTGTTACTCTTTTTGGATGTTTTCATGTCGGATCTGTTGTAATACTTTCAGATCTTTGTTGGGTTTCTGTTTTTATAATGTTTTGTGAAGTGCTAATGATGTTGAACTTGTTCCTGTTAACGATACCTTTTAGATCTCATGGAGCACGTACACACTGGTGACGGTTCCAAGGTTAAAATGAGGAGAAAGACAGAGACAGAAAACCCTAGCCTCCGCCTCCTGCGATGGCGGCTAGGGTTCCAGCGAAGTCTCTGACGAAGCTCCGGTAAGTCCTCTAATTGCGTGTTCCATTTCACAACTTTGTTACTCTTTTTGGATGTTTATGTCAGATTTGTTGTAATACTTTCAAATTTGTGTTGGTTTTGTGGTTTTTTAATGTTTTGTTAAGTGCTAATGATGTTGAACTTGTTCCTGCTAATGATACCTTTCAGATCTGATACGGGCCCAAGTGTGGAGGAGTAGGTCATCTTGTATTTGGAGCCACAAGATCGTGTGACAAAAGGGGCTTCACTAAAATGGCTCTAACTTGGGCTACGGGGTTCCGTTTTGGGCGTGCGATCAGGCGAAACGATCGTGAGACCGAGGCCCATCTTTCTATAAAATGTTTTAGGTGGTTTGGTTCATAGTTTGGGCCTAAAAACGCATATTTCTATGAGTTATTTATCTTTTTATGTTTTTATTGCTTTTCGTAGATTTTTATTTTGTTCTAGCTTTTGGCCCAAGTGTGTTTTGAGGCCCGTTTTCAATTTACGTTGTTATTTATACCGATATAATAGGAGGAAACAAATCAGTTTTGGAATTTATCAACAGTCATTTTTTCTATCATTTCACTAGTGTGTGTTTTGTGTGTGAAAATCCCAATTTTCAGTATTCTTGGTGAATCAACGAATTTTGAAATTATCATTCCTGGTATTCTATGAGAATCAACAGGTCCGATTTTTTATCCCATTTTCTTGTCTACATCAAAATCTCGTGGAGCACATATACACTGTTGACGGTTCCAAGGTTGAAATGAGGAGAAAGACAGTGACAAAAAACCCTAGCCTCCGCCTCCTGCGATGGCGGCTAGGGTTTGGGCGAAGTCTCTGACGAAGCTCCGGTAAGTCCTCTAATTGCATGTTCCATTTCACAACTTTGTTACTCTTTTTGGATGTTTATGTCAGATTTGTTGTAATACTTTCAAATCTGTGTTGGTTTTGTGTTTTTTTTAATTTGTGAAGTGCTAATGATGTTGAACTTGTTCATGTTGATGATACCTTTCAGATCTGATACGGGCCCAAGTGTGGAGGAATGGGCCATCTTGTATTTGGAGGCCCAAGATCGTGTAACAAAAGAGGCTTCACTAAAATGGCTCTAACTTGGGCTACGTGTGTCCGCTTTAGGCGTGCGACCAGGCAAAACGATCGTGAGAGTGAGGCCCATCTTTCTACAAATGCCTATGGTGGTTTGGGTAATCGTTTCGGCCGAAAAACTCTTATTTCTATGAGTTATTTATCGTTTTATGTTTTTATTGCTTTTGGTGGATTTTTTGTTTCGTTCTAGCTTTTGGCCCAACTGTGTTTTGAGGCCCGTTTTTAATTTGCGTTGTTATTTATATGGATATAATGGGAGGAAACAAATCAGTTTTGGAATTATATGATGAGTCATTTTTCTCTCCTAATTCACCGGTGTGTGTTTTGTGTGGAAATTCCCAATTTTCGGTATTCTTGGTGAATCAACGAATTTTGGAAGAATCATTCCTGGTATTCTTTCAGATTCAACAGGTCCAATTTCCTATCTCGTTTTCTAGCCTACATCAAGATCTCATGGAGCACGTATACACTGTTGAAGGTTCCAAGGTTAAAATAAATGAGGAGAAAGACAGTGACAGAAAACCCTAGCCTCCGCCTCCTACGATGGCGGCTAGGGATCGGGAGAAGTCTCCGACGAAGCTCCGGTAACTCCTCTAATTGCATGTTCCATTTCACAACTTTGTTTCTCTTTTTGGATGTTTATGACAGATTTGTTGTAATACTTTCAAATCTGTGTTGGTTTTGTGTTTTTTTAATGTTTTGTGAATTGCTAATGATGTTGAACTTATTCCTGTTAATGATACCTTCCAGATCAGAAGCTGGCCCAAGTGTGGAGGAGTGGACTGTGACAACCCGCACAAAACCAGGTATCCGTACAACTTAATTACTGATTAATTACTGCTTAATTACTGTGCTTGTTTGAACTAGCTGATGAACTGCTACTTGAATACTGATACATGAACTTACTTGCATCATACTTGCTTGCTGTCACTACATTATTTACATGCTGAACCCTAGTGACAAACATGATGCACAAAAAGCACAGTAGCACTAAACGGATACACAGTGAACATGCTGATATAACCAGCATCAGGCAGACACTGCCTCTAAGGCCTGTTAAGAGCCTCAAATATTTTGGCTACACTGGTAGTGAGTGTAGGGATATAAGGGTTGTGGTACTGCGTCTCTAGGAATAAGATACACTGATTCGGATGTGCCAAAAACGTACTTTAAGTACCAAACACAGCACTTTAATAATTAATCCAGCTTCTAGCTGACTAGTAAAGTGCCAGAACATGAGAAAATAACACTAGACACTTTCTAAAGTGTCGGGAAAACAAATTGTGTCACTAAAAATGTTAATAACGACACTTTAAAGCTTTTGTAATGCTTTAACGGATTACTATCCAACCGGACACCCGGACTTTACCCGGAACATGAAAATATTACTATTTTCACTAATTATATTTTTCTGAGCCAGTTAGGGTCTCTGATTACCCTAACACCCGTCATAACACATAACATACAACTAACTAAGTTAAATACTTAGTTAACCTATTTAACATAACTAACCTCCTAACTAACCTAGTTTGGATCGAACTAACCCCCCCCCCCCCCCCCATTCCCTAACCGTCCCCTTGTATGGGGGACATGTTTGTACAACCAAGATTATCATAATCTAGATTTGTCTAATATCAATGTGACATAATACCCATTGGGTAATAACATCTAATTAGCCTATAAGTAAACAACTAAACTCATGAGTTAATCACCAACACATAATCACCAACTCACTAACTCTCTCCCTCTCTCAAGACTCTCGGCCGAACACCCCAGCCCCCATACACCCATTTTCGGTCCTTGATCTTGCATTCCATCATCATACAAACATCAAAGGTCGAGTATTAGGAGCTTTGGTGCACTCGGAGCGCGAAGGACCACTTCCGTTAGCTTTTATCCACGCGTTTTTTCATCACGATTCTTCCCTAGCCCCGAGCTAGAGGTATAATGTTTAAAACTCTTGTTTAAACTTATCTAAAGTGGGTAAAAGGATTTTCGTTGGTTAAATATCGATAACATACTTTTTGAAGCATAAAAGTCTAGTAAAAATACTAAAATGGTGGTTAATAGCTTGTAACTTGTGTAAAAGTTGTAGTATTTGGAATTTGTAGTTATTGAGACCCGATCTATGATGTGGTAGCTCGGATCATCGTTTAACCCGACTTTGTAAGATCATGGATCCTCACATAAGCTCGTTTTTGGTTACCACAAGGGTTAAAAGGTGAAACTCTACCACACATGAGACATGAACTTGTGTAAAATATTTTACTTGTGTAAAAGTGATTTAACTTGTACAATAGTGTTTAAAACTAGCGGATCTACGTATCTGCAAGTGGTATTTTCAAAGAACCACACATTTAAGAAACCATGTATTTTAAAGAAAGGATCTTACACTAACAAATATGATATCTTTATAAACCACAAATGTGTAAACACTTGTGAAACAAAAAGATCCGACAAAGGACTAGCTTTGTCACTTGTTACTAGAAGTTGTAAAGACGGATTTCTCTAAACACGAGGTTTTTACAAGATTAAAGTTACCTTATATAAAGATCTACAAATATAAAGGGGATTTACATTATAGATGCGGAAAAACTACAAGTTCATGCGATTATGCGATTTACATACTAGTCGGCAAGTTTGATGTGTTGAAGAC
The DNA here is from genome assembly GCA_030545235.1 of Helianthus tuberosus. Taxonomy (NCBI): domain Eukaryota; kingdom Viridiplantae; phylum Streptophyta; class Magnoliopsida; order Asterales; family Asteraceae; genus Helianthus; species Helianthus tuberosus. The sequence continues at coordinate 149,268,762 of CM060372.1, forward strand.
TAGTTTGATGTGTCGGAAATTGTTTGATTGAATAAAGAAGTTGTTGAATTGATTTGTTAAAAGAAAATGATACGCTTGAAAGCGTGGCTACCTCCAGTTACAGAGGAAACTCTGGCGAAATTTTCTAAAAACCTAACACTTAGAATTATTTACACAACAAGTGTTAGAACTATTTTTCGACATATTTTCGAAGCATAAATTTCGCCAGCACTATATTTTACTAACTATTCGGAGGTGGGATTTTCACTAAGTTAACGTGATAAATATATTTGTCACAACACTGTTTATGATTATTTTGTGAAAATACATAAATATTATTTTAGAGTAAAAATAATATTTACAAGCGTTAATGATCCCAAAACTTTACGAACGCTTCCGCATTAACATATAAGTTACACCGGTAATTACATTACCACAAGATTGATAAAACGTAACTTACGCACATGTATTGTATCCCCCATCCTTGGGAAGAAGTATAACTACCAAGTGTATACAGAACATAAACACGAAATAGTTGTCTAACTATTTCCCAAAGACTTAAACTATAAAGCTAAAGCACGGCCGTCCGTCTAATAGAATTAGCACTTGTAGGTCGTTGCACAACTTACTGTATTGGAGACACTTGGTAGAGACGCGCATTCACTGTGAGTTCATGTCCCCCTTTTCTCTAACTGTTTTCAGTTTTCTTAACTGCGGGGGTGAAATACATGTTACTTTGTTTACAAGTACTTTATACATGGTATGATTAACGTAAGGAGGTTTAGATCATGTGAATGGGTAGTTAGAACACCGAGGGACTTAAGCGGTAGATCTATCTGGGTGTAGCGAGCCCAGCTCTAGGCCCAACAGAACGGACCTCTCGGAGGACCAACAGAACGGACCTGGAGTGACTTGGTTGCCCAACGCAAATATCGGCTAGGGTGTGTCTTCTTACTTGCATTTCACAACATGCTAATGGCCTTGCAAACCATTAGTGATCACAAGTCCTCTTACACTGCTACATACCAGGAAACTTTTATACTTACAAGTGTTTTACTTACTCACTTGCACATGAACTCGCTCAACATTATTGTTGATTTTTCAACTTACATGTATTTCAGGAAATTAACGAGATCTGGCACGGTATGGCATGTTTTCCGCTGCACTAGTTTCCGAGGTCATCCGGGGTTTAGGGGATGTGTCTCTTTCCTGGACAAGACACAGTCCTTAAACCATGTCTATGTTATGTTTCAGTTTGTAAAGTTTGTTGAACAAGATTATGTTTGTCAGGGTATGTTAAAACAATGGTATTGTGTTTGACTTTCAAAACTTAATGGATGATCTTGCATGTTTTTAACTCATATAGCTTTGGTATGATTAAGCTATGGTATTAAGAAGTCACACCAAAATTAACCACGCTTCCGCAAAGCCAGGGTGTGACAGCTTGGTATCAGAGCTCTGATCATAGCGAACTAGGATTCTTTCTCGAGTCTAGACTATGATCACTAGGGCTCTCACGAAAACATTTTTCTGCATACCACTTAAGTCCAGATCCAAAACTTTTTACAAACAAATGTTGAGCACATTTTATTAATTATAGGCTCAGCTTGGAGGGCTGAGGCTCGGTCTGGAGGATCGAGGTGATCAAGGTAGTTGAGCACGTTGGTTTATTATAGGCTCGATCTGGAGGATCGAGGCTCGGTCTAGGTGACCGAGGTAGTGGGCTAGCAAGGCTAGGAAGAAAAGGCTCAGCTTGGAGGGCTGAGGCTCGGTCTGGAGGATCGAGGTTTGGTCTAGGTAACCAAGGTGGTTGGTTAGGAAGAGTAGGCTCAGTCATGACGACTGAGGTTCGGTCAAGGGGACCGAGGCTCGATCTAAGTAGTCGAGGTGGAGGATAGAGCAGTCTTAAGGACTGGGAGAAATTGGCTAGTAAGACTAGGAGGATTATGTGATACCTTACTTGGTGACTTATGTGATTATATGATTATATGATTGATTATCATACGTATATGTGTTTGTGTTACAAACGTCATGCTTTCATCATATACTAGAAAGATGGACACTACGAATCCCATGGCCATAGTATCAGACGACATAGTTTCATCGAAGCACGAGGTGTACATTTCCGATACTACCGGCATAGACAATGACGAATTTCAGCCCTTTTGCGCTGCCTGAAGTCGTAGCAGAGCCTACTGATGGCCATCTTGTTGGGAACTTGCCCCCTTGCCGCTCATTCTGTTGATGATATGCCCTCCCGACGTGGCCTCTGACGACGATAACGACCTACTGGAGGAGGACCCATTCGAGGGCAGGGCCCTATTGCTGCAGGTATTAGACTACTGCATGCGGACGCTTCTGCAGGGGAAACTCATGCCCATTCCCCTATCCCAGACTCATTTGAGTTTCTGACATCCGCATCTTTGCATACACAGGGAGTGCAGCACTACTCACACGACGCCGACCCTGATATGGCGTCATCAGCTGCACCAGTTCCCACACACAGCTTTGAGTTTGATCGCGATAATGAGGAAAATTCTGTTTTTTTTTCCACCTGGTGTTGATCCAGACCATGACATTGAGTTCATGCACTTAGACCAGCCCTTGGGGGATCCTGTAGCCCCTGTCGACCCCTGTGTTTGTTGATCCAACTGATTTTGAGTTGGAGTTTTTGATTCGGAGCTAGCCGTGGCCCCTGAGCCAGGCGTTGCTCCTAACCCCGCATTGGAGCATGACCCTGTTCATGCCAATGCACCTACTGTTGCTTCTTGATTGATCACCTGCTTGGACGAGAGAAAGTTTGGGGTAACTGTGCAAGACAATTTATTATTACGGGGGCCCACGTAATAACGATTTGTAGTGCACAGGAATCCTGGTAGACTCTGCGGGTCAAGCTAATGATAACCAATGCAGCAGGAAATAACTTAAACACAAATGACCCAGGGCGATGTAGCCTCGAGTTCATTCTATTACGAGCAACAAGCCAATTGACAAGCCTATGTGAAGGCTCAGAAATTTACTTCCCCCCCCCCCTCATACATTGAGTATATTTGCGTGTGAAATTGGGTGATTACATGATGACTTATATTGCTATATACACCTCATAGACAATTGAAACATTGTCTAACCCGCTTCACACCACTTCGACAAGGGAATGTCACCCAGACGTGACACAAACACCAGTACGTTGCCAAGAACAGAAGCCGAGACTGCAAGAACGCATCTCACCGATAAATGCACGACATGAAGCCCTCCGCTCTAAGTACAACGATGACATTACTGGAAATAACCATCCAACTGGCTGCACCTATAAACAGTTCCTGAACTGCAAGCCTTTAAACTTGACGGAACAGGAGGCACCGTTGCATTTGTTCGTTGGTCCGAAGAGACCAACTCCATTCTAAGAACGAGTAACTGTTCGCCCCAACAGAGTGTTACCTATATCTCAGGGATATTTCTAGATGGCACACTCTCTTAATGGAACCTCCTGGTTCAGACCCTTGGCACAGACGCTGCATATGCACTGAGCTGGGACGAGCTCAAGGAAACGAATGAGTAGAAATGTTGTTTTAGGACTGGAATTTAGAAGCTTGAGGTGGAGTTCTGGAATTGGACACGGACGGATCAAAGATTCCTGAATACGTCCAGCAATCTCACGACTTGTCTAGAGTCGCCCCCCTACTTAGTCAAACCAGAGTTCAAAAGGATTGAACGATTCACTGGACACTTGCACCCCAGATCAGGGGTATGGTTACTACCTCGAAGCCCTCAACCATTGCAGAGGCTATCAATATGGGTGATTTATTGATAACATGAGATGTTATGTGATTGATAACATGGGATGTTATGACACTCTACTTATTATGACCTGACCAACGTGAACCATCTTTTAGAAAATGCCGCCAAGACGTGAGCCACACATGCCAACCAATGAGGCAGAACTCCAGCAGATTATTGCTGCTGCCATAGCACAGTATGCAGCATCTCAGCCAGGAGCGAGCGGAAGTGTTAACCAAGGCAATAACAATCCACCTCACGGTAATACCAAGCCATCTGGACCCACCATGAACTGATTGGAGATTTTAGCGATGATGCTAATGCCAATCACATGTTTTAACATACGTGCAGGATGCACCTACAAGCAGTTCTTAGACTGCAAACCGGTCAACTTCAATGGCACAGGAGGTGCAGTTGCCTTTACCCGCTGGGCTGAGAAAACCGATTCTGTTTTACGCATGAGCAAGTGCGCAGAGGATCAGCAAGTCACATACATTTCAGGGCTGTTTCTAGATGGAGCCCTATCCTGGTGGAATCTACAAGTGCAAACTCTAGGCGAAGCTGCCGCCTACGCACTGACTTGGGCCGAATTGAAAGAACTGATGCGCAAAAAGTACTGTTCTCGCGCAGAAATTCAAAGGTTGGAGACCGAATTTTGGCACTTAAAGATGGATGGACCAAAGGTTGCAGAATACGTCCAAAGATTCCATGACTTATCTCAAGTGGTTCCTTACATGGTTACACCTGAATACAAGCGAATCGAGCGCTTCATTTGGGGTTTGGCTCCCCAAATCATAAGTATGGTGACCTCTTCAAAGCCTGCGACGATTACCGAGGCGATTGATTTGAGCGTGGCTCTCACGGAAGAGGCGATTCGCCTGAACAAGTTTGGTGATATTAAGGCAAAGGAGAAAGAGACTAATGTTGAGTCGTCGGGAGGTAACAAAAGAAAGTTTTCGAACTTCAAACAAGGTGCTAGTAGTGTTGGTAAGAAAGGGGAAACAAACGCACCAGCTCAGGTTACAGCTGGTAGTGGAAGGAAAGGAAGAGGATATATGGGCACCCAGCCCAAGTGCAACGCCTGCCAGCGTCACCATTCTGGCCGATGTGGTTTGAGGGTATGTGATTCGTGTGGAAAACCTGGCCACATGAAGGAGTCATGTTGGGCCACTGCTGGCCGCGGAGGCCAGGGAGGATATGGAAATAGGAGTGATGATCGTGGTGGAAATGGGAATCGCCCACAAGGAAATTTTGGAGGTAACAGAAATCAAGGCAACAATGCTAACCAAGCGGGCGCAGTGAATCGTAATCCGGGGAATGATCAAGCTGGTGGAAACGGGCAGAGACTCGGATGCTATAACTGCGGGGAAATCGGGCATTTTAAGAAGAACTGCCCAACGTTGAACCAAGCCCGTGGTAGAGTGTTCCAACTCGAAGCTAGGGAAGCACGCCAGGATCCAAATGTTGTTACTGGTACGTTCCCTGTGAACCAACGCTATGCATCCGTTTTATTTGACACTGGTGCCGATTATAGCTTCGTATCGTTAGAATTTAAGAATATGCTTGGGTTAGCTGCTAATAAGTTAGATATTCCCTACTCGATCGAATTAGCTAATGGAAAGTTAGTCGAAGCCAACGAAGTAATCAGAGGCTGTGTGATAGAATTGGGAGAACGTGAGTTTACTTTGGATCTACTACCAGTCCAATTGGGAAGCTTCGACGTGGTGGTAGGAATGGATTGGTTATCCGGAAACAAGGCTGAGATAGTATGTCACGAGAAAGTTGTTCGTATCCCCACTGATGATGGTGAGACAATTGTGGTTCACGGAGAGAAGCGTGACACACCGCTAAGGATTATCAGCTGCTTGAAAGCAAGGAAGTGTTTACAGAAAGGATGTGTTGCTTTTCTGGCACACATTGTGGATAAGAAGGCTGCCGAGCCAAGGATCGAAGACATCCCTGTCGTAAGGGAATACCCAGAAGTCTTCCCAGAAGACTTACCTGGAATGCCACCTCAGAGGCAAGTGGAGTTTCACATTGACTTAGTTCCAGGCGCCGCGCCTGTGGCTAAGGCACCGTACAGACTTGCTCCGTCTGAGATGCAGGAATTGTCAACGCAACTTCAAGAGTTGTTAGACAAGGGTTTTATCCGACCAAGCTTCTCGCCTTGGGGAGCTCCGGTCTTGTTTGTCAAGAAAAAGGACGGAAGTTTCCGCATGTGTATTGACTACAGAGAATTGAACAAGCTGACAATCAAGAATAGGTATCCTCTGCCAAGAATCGATGATCTGTTCGACCAACTTCAAGGTTCAAGCTGTTACTCTAAGATCGATCTTCGATCTGGATACCATCAATTAAGGATACAGGAGGAAAGTATCCCGAAAACAGCCTTCCGAACTCGTTATGGACACTACGAGTTCCTGGTTATGCCATTTGGTTTGACAAACGCACCGGCGGTATTCATGGATCTAATGAATAGGGTTTGCAAGCCATACTTAGACAAGTTTGTGATTGTATTCATCGACGACATCCTGATTTACTCAAAGACGAAGGCTGAACACGATCAGCACCTTAGAACCATATTGGAGCTGCTAAAGAAAGAGCAACTGTACGCCAAATTCTCCAAGTGCGAGTTTTGGCTACGCGAAGTCCAATTTCTTGGACACGTGGTGAATGGAGATGGAATTCATGTTGATCCCACAAAGATCGAGGCAATCAAGAATTGGGAAACGCCTACAACGCCAACCGAGATTCGACAATTCTTGGGATTGGCTGGCTACTATCGAAGGTTCATCGAGGATTTCTCGAAAATCGCTCAACCTTTGACGCTCCTCACGCAGAAGGATAAGATGTTTGATTGGGGAATCAAACAGGATGAAGCGTTTCAGATATTGAAGGATAAGCTTTGTAACGCGCCAATCTTAGCTCTACCAGAAGGTACCGACGATTTTGTGGTATACTGCGACGCATCGCGTCAGGGATTGGGTTGCGTGTTGATGCAACGCCAAAAGGTCATTGCTTACGCATCACGCCAACTGAAAGTGCACGAAAAGAACTATACCACCCACGATTTAGAGCTTGGCGCAGTGGTTTTCGCTTTAAAGATCTGGAGACACTACCTGTATGGTACAAAGTGCACAATCTTCACAGATCACAAAAGCCTACAGCATATATTCAACCAGAAGGAGTTGAATATGAGGCAAAGACGATGGGTTGAATTATTGAACGATTACGACTGCGAGATAAAATATCATCCCGGGAAGGCGAATGTAGTCGCCGATGCCCTAAGTCGTAAAGAGAGAATCAAGCCCATAAGGGTTAGGGCTCTAGAAATGATCATACGAACCGATCTTTCCTTGCGCATTCGTGCTGCACAAAAGGAAGCTCAAGGAAAAGAACCTTGAGGAAGAATATCTCCGTGGAATGGAAAAGCTTTTGGTACCAAACGAGGAAGGAACATTATGTTTTGAGAAAAGGATTTGGGTTCCTCTGTTTGGTGGATTAAGGGAAGTTATTTTTGACGAAGCTCACAAATCGCGGTACTCTATCCATCCTGGAGCGGATAAGATGTACCAGGATCTCAAGGAATATTATTGGTGGCCTAGGATGAAAGGCGATGTTGCTGTTTACGTGAGCAAATGTTTAACGTGCGCTAAGGTCAAGGCGGAATACCAGAAGCCTTCGGGACTTCTGCAACAACCTGAGATTCCCAAGTGGAAGTGGGAACAAATCTCAATGGATTTTGTTACAAAATTGCCAAGAACGCCAAGAGGCCATGATATGATTTGGGTAATAGTTGACCGCCTAACAAAGTCCGCACACTTTCTACCAATCAAGGAGAAAGACAGTACTAGTAAACTTGCGGAAATATACATGAGAGAGATCGTAGCACGTCATGGAGTACCTCTCTCGATCATCTCTGATAGAGACGGAAGGTTTGTGTCAAGGATATGGCAATCCTTCCAAGAAGCCTTTGGCTCACAATTGAATCTGAGCACTGCGTTCCATCCGCAAACTGACGGCCAGAGCGAGCGAGCGAACGATACAAACTTTGGAAGACATGCTGAGGGCATGTGTTATGGATTTGGGCGGTAGCTGGGATAAACACTTACCTTTGGTCGAATTTTCATACAACAACAGCTACCACACCAGTATTGGTGTCGCGCCATTTGAGGCCCTATACGGACGCAAGTGCCGATCACCACTCTGTTGGTCTGACGCCGGTGATAGGCAACTTGCTGGTCCCGAGATCGTCCAAGAGACGACAGACAAAATTGCGCAAATTCTTAAACGCATCGAAGCTGCTCGCCACAGACAAAAGGCCTACGCGGATCCAAACCGGAAACATGTGGATTTCCAAGTTGGGGAAATGGTGTTATTGAAAGTTTCACCCTGGAAGGGGGTGGCACGCTTTGGGAAGCGTGGGAAGTTAAATCCGCGCTACATTGGTCCCTTCAGAATTCTGGAAAGAATTGGAACAGTAGCATACAAGTTGGACCTACCTGCTGAACTGAATGGTGTTCATGATACATTTCATGTATCCAATCTAAAGAAAAGTCCAACTCAAATTGACGTTGCCATTCCCATCGACGAGATTCATATTGACGACACGCTCCACTTCGTTGAAGAACCTGTTGAGGTCACAGACTGGAAAGTTAACAAGGCCCGCCGGAGCAGTGTCAAACTCGTCAAAGTTCGTTGGAATGCCAGACATGGTCCTGAATTCACCTGGGAACGTGAGGACCGGATGAAAGAGAAATACCCCCACTTATTCCCTAAGAACTCTGCATCTTCAAGCAGAACTTAAATTTCGGGACGAAATTTATTTAACGGGGGGAGAATGTGACAACCCGCACAAAACCAGGTATCCGTACAACTTAATTACTGATTAATTACTGCTTAATTACTGTGCTTGTTTGAACTAGCTGATGAACTGCTACTTGAATACTGATACATGAACTTACTTGCATCATACTTGCTTGTTGCCACTACATTATTTACATGCTGAACCCTAGTGACAAACATGATGCACAAAAAGCACAGTAGCACTAAACGGATACACAGTGAACATGCTGATATAACCAGCATCAGGCAGACACTGCCTCTAAGGCCTGTTAAGAGCCTCAAATATTTTGGCTACACTGGTAGTGAGTGTAGGGATATAAGGGTTGTGGTACTGCGTCTCTAGGAATAAGATACACTGATTCGGATGTGCCAAAAACGTACTTTAAGTACCAAACACAGCACTTTAATAATTAATCCAGCTTCTAGCTGACTAGTAAAGTGCCAGAACATGAGAAAATAACACTAGACACTTTCTAAAGTGTCGGGAAAACAAATTGTGTCACTAAAAATGTTAATAACGACACTTTAAAGCTTTTGTAACGCTTTAACGGATTACTATCCAACCGGAGACCCGGACTTTACCCGGAACATGAAAATATTACTATTTTCACTAATTATATTTTTCTGAGCCAGTTAGGGTCTCTGATTACCCTAACACCCGTCATAACACATAACATACAACTAACTAAGTTAAATACTTAGTTAACCTATTTAACATAACTAACCTAGTTTGGATCGAACTAACCCCCCCCCCCCCATTCCCTAACCGTCCCCTTGTATGGGGGACATGTTTGTACAACCAAGATTATCATAATCTAGATTTGTCTAATATCAATGTGACATAATACCCATTGGGTAATAACATCTAATTAGCCTATAAGTAAACAACTAAACTCATGAGTTAGTCACCAACACATAATCACCAACTCACTAACTCTCTCCCTCTCTCAAGACTCTCGGCCGAACACCCCAGCCCCCATACACCCATTTTCGGTCCTTGATCTTGCATTCCATCATCATACAAACATCAAAGGTCGAGTATTAGGAGCTTTGGTGCACTCGGAGCGCGAAGGACCACTTCCGTTAGCTTTTATCCACGCGTTTTTTTCATCACGATTCTTCCCTAGCCCCGAGCTAGAGGTATAATGTTTAAAACTCTTGTTTAAACTTATCTAAAGTGGGTAAAAGGATTTTCGTCGGTTAAATATCGATAACATACTTTTTGAAGCATAAAAGTCTAGTAAAAATACTAAAATGGTGGTTAATAGCTTGTAACTTGTGTAAAAGTTGTAGTATTTGGAATTTGTAGTTATTGAGACCCGATCTATGATGTGGTAGCTCGGATCATCGTTTAACCCGACTTTGTAAGATCATGGATCCTCACATAAGCTCGTTTTTGGTTACCACAAGGGTTAAAAGGTGAAACTCTACCACACATGAGACATGAACTTGTGTAAAATATTTTACTTGTGTAAAAGTGATTTAACTTGTACAATAGTGTTTAAAACTAGCGGATCTACGTATCTGCAAGTGGTATTTTCAAAGAACCACACATTTAAGAAACCATGTATTTTAAAGAAAGGATCTTACACTAACAAATATGATATCTTTATAAACCACAAGTGTGTAAACACTTGTGAAACAAAAAGATCCGACAAAGGACTAGCTTTGTCACTTGTTACTAGAAGTTGTAAAGACGGATTTCTCTAAACACGAGGTTTTTACAAGATTAAAGTTACCTTATATAAAGATCTACAAATATAAAGGGGATTTACATTATAGATGCGGAAAAACTACAAGTTCATGTGATTATGCGATTTACATACTAGTCGGCAAGTTTGATGTGTTGAAGACTAGTTTGATGTGTCGGAAATTGTTTGATTGAATAAAGAAGTTGTTGAATTGATTTGTTAAAAGAAAATGATACGCTTGAAAGCGTGGCTACCTCCAGTTACAGAGGAAACTCTGGCGAAATTTTCTAAAAACCTAACACTTAGAATTATTTACACAACAAGTGTTAGAACTATTTTTCGACATATTTTCGAAGCATAAATTTCGCCAGCACTATATTTTACTAACTATTCGGAGGTGGGATTTTCACTAAGTTAACGTGATAAATATATTTGTCACAACACTGTTTATGATTATTTTGTGAAAATACATAAATATTATTTTAGAGTAAAAATAATATTTACAAGCGTTAATGATCCCAAAACTTTACGAACGCTTCCGCATTAACATATAAGTTACACCGGTAATTACATTACCACAAGATTGATAAAACGTAACTTACGCACATGTATTGTATCCCCCATCCTTGGGAAGAAGTATAACTACCAAGTGTATACAGAACATAAACACGAAATAGTTGTCTAACTATTTCCCAAAGACTTAAACTATAAAGCTAAAGCACGGCCGTCCGTCTAATAGAATTAGCACTTGTAGGTCGTTGCACAACTTACTGTATTGGAGACACTTGGTAGAGACGCGCATTCACTGTGAGTTCATGTCCCCCTTTTCTCTAACTGTTTTCAGTTTTCTTAACTGCGGGGGTGAAATACATGTTACTTTGTTTACAAGTACTTTATACATGGTATGATTAACGTAAGGAGGTTTAGATCATGTGAATGGGTAGTTAGAACACCGAGGGACTTAAGCGGTAGATCTATCTGGGTGTAGCGAGCCCAGCTCTAGGCCCAACAGAACGGACCTCTCGGAGGACCAACAGAACGGACCTGGAGTGACTTGGTTGCCCAACGCAAAAATCGGCTAGGGTGTGTCTTCTTACTTGCATTTCACAACATGCTAATGGCCTTGCAAACCATTAGTGATCACAAGTCCTCTTACACTGCTACATACCAGGAAACTTTTATACTTACAAGTGTTTTACTTACTCACTTGCACATGAACTCGCTCAACATTATTGTTGATTTTTCAACTTACATGTATTTCAGGAAATTAACGAGATCTGGCACGATATGGCATGTTTTCCGCTGCACTAGTTTCCGAGGTCATCCGGGGTTTAGGGGATGTGTCTCTTTCCTGGACAAGACACAGTCCTTAAACCATGTCTATGTTATGTTTCAGTTTGTAAAGTTTGTTGAACAAGATTATGTTTGTCAGGGTATGTTAAAACAATGGTATTGTGTTTGACTTTCAAAACTTAATGGATGATCTTGCATGTTTTTAACTCATATAGCTTTGGTATGATTAAGCTATGGTATTAAGAAGTCACACCAAAATTAACCACGCTTCCGCAAAGCCAGGGTGTGACATGGACTATCTTGTATTTGGAGGCCCAAGATGATGTGACAAAAGGGGCTTCACTAAAATGGCTCTAACTTGGGCTACGGGTGTCCGTTTTTGGGCGTGCAACCAGGCGAAACGAAACGATCTTGAGAGCGAGGCCCATCTTTCTACAAATGCCTATGGCGTTTTGGGTCATCGTTTGGGCCCAAAAACACTTATTTCTATGAGTTATTTATCGTTTTGTGTATTTATTGCTTTTGGTGGATTTTTATTTCGTTCTAACTTTTGGCCCAAGTGTGTTTTGAGGCCAGATTTCAATTTACGTTGTTATTTATATGGATGTAATGGGAGGAAACAAATGAGTTTTGGAATATATGAACAGTCCTTTTTCTCTCCCAAATCACTAGTGTGTGTTTTGTGTGGAAAATCACAATTTTCGGTATTCTTCGTGAATCAACGAAATTTGGAAGAATCATTCCAGGTATTCTGTGAGAATCAACAGGTCCGATTTCCTATCCCATTTTCTAGTCTACATCAAGATCTCGTGGAGCATGCGTACACTGTTGATGGTTCCAAGGTTAAAACGAGGAGAAAGACAGTGACAGAAAACCCTAGCCTCCGCCTCCTGGGATGGCGGCTTGGGTTTAGGCGAAGTCTCCATCGAAGCTCCGGTAAGTCCTCCTTTAATTGCATGTTCCATTTCACAACTTTGTAACTCTTTTTGGATGTTTATGTCAGATTTGTTGTAATACTTTCAAATCTGTGTTGGTTTTGTGTTTTTTTAATGTTTTGTGAAGTGCTAATGATGTTGAACTTGTTACTGTTAAAGATACCTTTCAGATCTGATGCAGGCCCAAGTGTGGAGGAGTGGGCGATCTTGTATTTGGAGGCCAAAGATCTTGTGAAAAAAGGGGCTTCACTAAAATGACTCTAACTTGGGCTACGGGTGTCCGTTTTGGCGTGCGAGCAGCCGAAACGATCGTGAGAGCGAGGCCCATCTTTCTAAAAATGCCTATGGCGGTTTGGATCATAGTTTGGGAACAAAAACCCTTATTTCTATGAGTTATTTATCGTTTTTTGTTTTTATTGCTTTTGGTGGATTTTTATTTGGTTCTAGCTTTTGGCCCATGTGTGTTTTGAGGCCCATTTTCAATTTACGGTGTTATTTATATGGATGTAATGGGAGGAAACAGATCAGTTTTGGAATATATGAACAAGAATTTTTCTCTCACAATTCACTACTGTGTGTTTTGTGTGAGAAAATCCCAATTTTGAGTATTCTTCGTGAGTGAATCAACGAATTTTGGAAGAATCATTCCTGGTATTCAGTGAGAATCAACAGGTTTGATTTCCTATCCCTTTTTCTAGTCTACATCAAGATCTCATGGAGCACGTATACACTGTCAACGGTTCCAAGGTTAAAATGAGGAGAAAGACAGTGACAGAAAACCCTAGCCTCCACCTCCTGCGATGGCGGCTAGGGTTCCGACGAAGTCTCCGACGAAGCTCCGGTAAGTCCTCCTCTAATTTCATGTTCCATTTCACAACTTTGTTACTCTTTTTGGATGTTTAAGTCAGATTTGTTGTAATACTTTCAAAGATGTGTTGGTTTTGTGTTTTTTTAATGTTTTGTGAAGTGCTAATGATGTTGAACTTGTTCCTGTTAATGATACCTTTCAGATCTTATGCGGGCCCAAGTGTGGAGGACGGGGGATCTTGTATTTGGAGGCCCAGGATCGTGTGACAAAAGGGGCTTCATTAAATGTCTCTAACTTAGGCTACGGGTGTCCGTTTTGGGCGTGCGATAAGACAAAATGATCGTGAGAGCGAGGGCCATCTTTGTACAAATGCCTATGGTGGTTGAGATTATAGTTTGGGACCAAAAACCCCTCTTTCTATGAGTTATTTATCGTTTTATGTTTTTATTGCTTTTGGTGGATTTTTATTTGGTTCTAGCTTTTGGACCAAGTGTGTTTTGAGGCCCGTTTTCAATTTACGTTGTTATTTATATGGATGTAATGGGAGGAAACAAATCAGTTTTGGAATATATGAACAGTAATTTTTCTCTCACAATTCACTACTGTGTGTTTTGTGTGAGAAAATCCCAATTTTCGGTATTCTTGGTGAGTGAATCAACGAATTTTGGAAGAATCATTCCTGGTATTCTGTGAGAATCAATAGGTTTGATTTCTTTTCCCTTTTTCGAGTCTACATCAAGATCTCATGGAGCACGTATACACTGTTGATGGTTCCAAGGTTAAAATGAGGAGAAAGACAGTGATAGAAAACCCTAGCCTCCTCCTCCTGCGATGGCGGCTAGGGATCTGGCGAAATCTCCAACAAATCTCTAGTAAGTCCTCCTCTAGTTGGACGTTCCATTTCACAACTTTGTTACTCTTTTTGGATGTTTATGTCAGATCTGTTGTAATACTTTCAAATCTGTGTTGGTTTTGTGTTTTTTTAGTGTTTTGTGAAGTGCTAATGATGTTTAACTTGTTCCTGTTAATGATACCTTTCAGATCTGATGCGGGCCCAAGGGTGGAGGAGTGGGCCATTTTGTATTCGGAGGCCCAATATGGTGTAAAAAAGGGGATTCACAAAAATGGCTCTAACTTGGGCTACAGGTGTCCGTTTTGGGCGTGCGACCAGGTGAAACCATCGTGAGAGCGAGGCCCATCTTTCTACAAATGCCTATGACGGTTTGAGTCATCGTTTGGGCCCAAAAACACTTTTTTCTAAGAGTTATTTATCGTTTTATGTTTTTATTGGTTTTGGTAGATTTTTATTTTTTTCTGGCTTTTGGCCCAAGTGTGCTTTGAGGCCCGTTTTCAATTTACGTCGTTATTTATGTGGATGTAATGGGAGGAAACAAATCAGTTTTGGAATATATGAACAGTCATTTTTTTTATCCCAATTCACTAGTGTGTGTTTTGTGTGGAAAATCCCAATTTTCGTTATTATTCGTGAATCAAAGAATTTTGGAAGAATCATTCCTGGTATTGAGAATCACCAGGTCCGATTTCCTATCACATTTTCAAGTCTACAGCAAGATCTCATGGAGCACGTATACACTGTTGACGGTTCCAAGGTTAAAATGAGGAGAAAGACAGTGACATAAAACCCAAGCCTTCGCCTCCTACGATGGCGGCTAGGGTTCGAGCGAATTCTCCACGAAGCTCCGGTAAGTCCTTTAATTGCATGTTCCATTTCACAACTTTGTTACTCTTTTTGGATGTTTATGTCAGATTTGTTGTAATACTTTCAAATCTGTGTTGGTTTTGTGTTTTTCAAATGTTTTGTGAAGTGTTAACGATGTTGAACTTGTTCCTGTTAATGATACCTTTCAGATCCAAATGTGGGCCCAAGTGTGTAGGAGTGGGCCATCTTGTATTTGGAGGCCCAAGATCGTGTGACTAAAGAGGCTTCACTAAAATGTCTCTAACTTGGGCTACGGGTGTCCGTTTTGGGCGTGCGGCCAGGCGAAACGATCGTGAAAGCGACGCCCATCTTTTTACAAATGCCTATGGCAGTTTGGGTCCAAAAACGCTTATTTATATGAGTTATTTATCGTTTTATGTTTTTATTGCTTTTGGTGGATTTTTATTTCGTTCTAGCTTTTGGCCCAAGTGTGTTTTGAGGCATGTTTTCAATTTACGTTGTTATTTATATCGGTGTAATCGGAGGAAACAAATCAGTTTTTGAATATATGAACAGTCATTTTTCTCTCCCAAATCCCTAGTGTGTGTTTTGTGTGGAAAATCCCAATTTTCGGTATTCTTGGTGAATCAATGAATTTTGGAAGAATCATTCCTCGTACTCTGTGAGAATCAAAAGGTCGGATTTCCTATCCCGTTTTCTAGTGTACATCAAGATCTCATGGAGCACGTATACACTGTTGAAGGTTCCAAGGTTAAAATGTGGAGGAAGACAATGACAGAAAACCCTAGCCTCCGCCTCCTGCGATGGCGGCTAGGGTTCGGGCGAAGTCTCCGACGAAGCTCTGGTAAGTCATCTAATTGCATGTTCCATTTCACAACTTTGTTACTCTTTTTGGATGTTTATGTCAGATTTCTTGTAATACTTTCAAATATGTGTTGGTTTTGTGTTTTTTTAATGTTTTGTGAAGTGCTAATGATGTTGAACTTGTTCCTATTAATGATACATTTCAGATCTGATGCAGGCCCAAGTTTGGAGGAGTGGGCCATCTTGTATTTCGAGGCCCAAGATGGTGTGACAAAAGAGGCTTCACTAAAATGGCTCTAACTTGGGCTACGGTTGTCCGTTTTTTGCGTGCGACCAGGCGAAAGGATCCTGAGAGCGAGGCCCATCTTTCTACAAATGCCTATGGAGGTTTGTGTCATCGTTTGGTCCCAACAATGCTTATTTCTATTAGTTATTTATGGTTTTATGTTTTTATTGCTTTTGGTGGATTTTTATTTCGTTCTAGCTTTTGGCCCAAGTGTGTTTTGAGGCCCGTTTTCAATTTTCGTTGTTATTTATTTGGATGTAATGGGAGGAAAAAAATCAGTTTTGGAATATATGAAAAGTCATTTTTCTCTCCCAATTCACTAGTTTGTGTTTTGTGTGTGAAAATCACAATTTTCGGTATTCTTCGTGAAACGACGAATTTTGTAAGAGTCGTTCCTGGTATTCTGTGTGAATCAACAGGTCCGATTTCCTATCCCGTTTTCTAGTCTACATAAAGATCTCATGGAGCACGTATACACTGTTGACGGTTCGAAGGTTAAAATGAGGAGAAAGACAGTGACAGAAAAACCTAGCATCTGCCTCCTGCGATGGCGGCTAGGGTTCAGGCAGAGTCTCCGACGAAGTTCCGGTAAGTCCTCCTCTAGTTGCATGTTCCATTTCACAACTTTGTTACTCTTTTTGGATGTTTATGTCAGATTTGTTGTAATAGTTTCAAATCTGTGTTGGTTTTGTGTTTTTTTAATGTTTTGTGAAGTGCTAATGATGTTGAACTTGTTCCTGTTAATGATACCTTTCAGATCTGATGCGGTCCCAATTTTGGAGGAGTGGGTGATCTTGTATTTGGAGGCCAAGATCGTTTGACAAAAGGGGCTTCATTAAAATGGCTATAACTTGGGATACGTGTGTCTATTTTGGGTGTGCGACCAGGCAAGACGGTCGTGAGAGCGAGGCCCATCATTCTACAAATGCCTATGGCGGTTTGGTTCATAGATTGGGACCAAAAACGCTTATTTGTATGAGTTATTTATCGTTTTATCTTTTTATTGCTTTTGGTGGATTTTTATTTCGTTCTAGCTTTTGGCCCAAGTGTGTTTTGAGGCATGTTTTCAATTTACGTTGTTATTTATATGGATGTAATGGGTGAAAACAAATCAGTTTTGGAATATATGAACAGTCATTTTTCTCTCCCAATTCACTAGTGTGTTTTGTGTGGAAAATCCCAATTTTCGGTATTCTTCGTGAATCAAAGAATTTTGGAAGAATCATTCCAGGTAAGGTATTCTGTGAGAATCAACAGGTCCGATTTCTTATCCCGTTTTCTAGTCTACATCAAGAGCTCATGGAGCACGTATACACTATTGAAGGTTCCATGGTTAAAATGTGGAGGAATACGGTGACATAAAACCCTAGCCTCCGCCTCCTGCGATGGCGGCTAGGGTTCGACCAAGCTTCGGTAAGTCCTCTAATTGCATGTTCCATTTCACAACTTTGTTACTCTTTTTGGATGATTATGTTAGATTTGTTGTAATACTTTCAAATTTGTGTTGGTTTTGTGTTTTTTTAATGTTTTGTGAAGTGCTAATGATGTTGAACTTGTAACTATTGATGATACCTTTATGCTGGCCCAAGTGTGGAGGAGTGGGCCATTTTGTATTTGGAGGCCCAAGATGGTGTGACAAAATAGGCTTCACTAAAATGGCTCTAACTTTGGCTACAGGTGTCCGTTTTCGGCGTGCGACCGGGCGAAACGATCGTGAGAGCCAGACCCATCTTTCTGCAAATGCCTGTAGCGGTTTGGGTCATCATTTGGGCCAAAAATGCTTATTTCTATGAGTTATTTATCGTTTTATGTTTTTATTGTTTTTGGTGGACTTTTATTTGGTTCTAGCTTTTGGCCCAAGTGTGTTTTGAGGTCTGTTTTCAATTTACATTGTCATTTATATGGATGTAATGGGAGAAAACAAATAGTTTTGGAATATATGAACAATCATTTTTCTCTCCCACTTCACTAGTGTGTGTTTTGTGTGTGAAAATCCAAATTTTCGGTATTCATCGCGAATCCACGAATTTTGGATGAATCATTCCTCGTATTCTATGAGAATCAACAGGTCCGATTTCCTATCCCTTTTTCTAGTCTACATCAAGATCTCATGGAGCACGTATACACTATTGACGGTTCCAAGGTTAAAATGAGGAGAAAGACAGTGACAGAAAACCCTAGCCTCCGCCTCCTGCGATGGCGGCTAGGGTTCCGGCGAGTTCTCCGACGAAACTCTGGTAAGTCTTCCTCTAATTGCATGTTCCATCTCAATTTTTTATTTGGTTTGTTTAATGACGTTTGTGACCATGAAGATTTCTCCCAGATCCGTTCCGTTCTGATTTTGCTCTCAATGGTTTTTAGGGTTTGTTGAATCATGAAAATTTCTGCCAGATCCATTCCGATTTTGCTCTCAATGGCGGTTCTAGGGTTCTATATGAAGAACCGCAAGGTGAAAGACAAAGATCCAAGTCGATTTCTCCCGGATCCGTTTCGATTTTGTTCATCAGTTAAATTAAATCTTTAGTTTTTAATATTTTTATTTATTTTTTGTATATACATTGGGAACATCGAGTCATTTTTTGACGTTTTTGGTTGTTTTGTTGTAGATGAAAATGGAGTGGTGTAGATACACGAGCTATGGAGGTTACGGTACCGATGAAGATGACAAAACTTTTCTGATCTAAGTATCTTTATTGACATTTTTTTTTAGTTTTGTGTCCTATCGTTCTAGGGTTTGGTAAGTTTCTTTGAACAGTTTTGCTACTGTTATTGGATGTGTTTATGTCAGATCTGTGTAATACTTTCAGATCTCTGTGTAATACTTTCAGATATGTGTCCGTATTGTGTTTTTATAATGTTTTGTGAAGTGATAATGTGAATGTAACAATTATCTTCCTTCATCGAGTTGTACTTGGCGGTTCAACCGTGTTGACTAATTACTCTATAAATCCATAAAATACAATTTCAACTTAAGAAATAATCGAAAACTACATCATTCTATTATAAAAAAACATTACAAAAGTTAATCCATAATAAAAAATAATCCAAAAATTCATTGTTGGTACCTTTTTGGACGCTAGATTATATCAAGAAGATAAATCTTTGGGCCCATAAAAGATTAATGGGCCAAATTTTAATCTTTGACAATGTATTGGTATACCCGTAGTACAACTTCTTTATTGTCCTCTCAATTTGTAGGTCCACCCGGAGGATCGAGTCAACCTCTATTCCTGTTTTCCGACGAACTCGAGAGTGCGGAATCCAAACGGGTAAGTTAAACCAAGTTACGAACACGTAAGACACAAGATTCAACGATTAACACTCAATGAATTAATGCTATGAAACGGTTACAATGCGGTGTTTACAAATGGTCTCTGTAAACTCTCAGTGTGTGTGCGTTACAGTGTGTTTGCTCTCAAATCTATTCAGACTTGCCTATGTTTTCCTTCTATCTGATCAGTATATATACTACACAGGATGACGAACTTTAACAATTCGACGAACCTTCATTGACGAAGACTCTAAGGCGACGAACCTTGAGTCTTCGTCGTTGTCTTTGGCGAACATAACAAGTGACGAAGGTTGGTAACTTCGTCACATTCACATCTTCAACCTTCGTCTAGACATGCATGGCTCATCCTTCGTCATATATAGAACAATTTAACCTTCGTCATGTGCTTTAAATTGAATCTTAGTCATCACATGAAAGAATCCTTGGTGATATATGATATTCATTTAAGTCTTCGTCAATTTTCTAGACAGAAAATATTTAACAGAAAACATTTAATGAAACGTTAATAACTTGATCACGTTCATTTCATGCAAACATATGAATCCATGTATTGTTAAGTTTTCACATGACATCATCGTGACATCATCATGGTGATGTCATGGTGATGTGGCGTCGGGAAGGTTCGCGGCTACTCGTGCTTCGCGTGTCGATCTCTGGGGCGCACGATGGAGGAATGTCGCAACGTCGGTATTGAGCCGAATCTAACCGAGTCGAACCGAATCAAACCAAACCGAGTCGTGTCCACTTAATATGTATCAAAAAACTCCCCCTTGGATGCTACTCGTGAGGTTCGTCATCTCATGATGGTTCACGTGTCACACATAGAAAGTGTATTAACAAACTCCCCTTTTCAACAAACAGGAAGTGCATTAACAAACTCTCCCTTAAGACAAACTCCCCCTTGAGTTATGCTCGTTAACTTTTGATTTTCAGCACTTTAGATCCTTGTGGTGTTGATTGATTGGTCAGCGGCAACTCGATCATCTTGATCTTTTGAGTGCGTCCATGTCGTGTCTTCATTCCGAAGCTTTTCATCCAACACGTTCTCTTCGCCTTTAGCTATATTGGATGTCGCATCTGCACATACAAGAAAGCTAAACGCGTAATGAGAACAAACGCTTGGAATATAGTTAACATTTAAACAAACGACACACATGTGACCATGTTTTCTATCAACTACCATCCGACAGTTTGAACGTTTAACAAATTGTTCAATTTTGGTTTTTAACTTTCAAAATTTGCAAATTTTGACCGTTTATGAAGAATTAGTCGATTTGGTTTTCAATCAGATTTCAGGTGGAAAAGACTCAAGATCCAACATCGTACAATCGAAAATAAGATAGAAATAAAATCTTTTTGGTTTTTATAAAGTTTATATTAAAACACACCTAAAATCTTTTTGGAATTTGAATACATCAAACGTAAAGACTGAAAGCAGTAAGTAAATATATACAAAGATGCAGAAATTGAAAGCATTAAATAAATATTTACAGACAATCTTTTTGCGAGTTTCGAGGTCAAGCCAAAACGTTCTTGTCGTTCATTTTGTTAACAATTAGATAAACATCCTATAACGATTATCGGTATTGTTATCCATATAAGCTCAACTTATCATATGTAATCATGGCGAGGGGATACGTTAAGGTGTGATTTATACTTACCGACCGATGTTCATCCACACACGACACATTCCCGTATCAAGGTTTGCACGAGAATTCATCTTACTGGTGAGTATACCATTTATCATCTATTTGACCGTATATTAAAATGTGAGATACTCACTTATTTTGAATGAAAACAAGCCCTATGTGATAGAATCACTTATTGATGAGGAACTTGATTTTCGATGCATGAGGGCACATGAGCATGTCCGTGAACAGGTCAGTACTAACGTACAGCAAAGAGACGAACTTGACTCCCGGATAAACTGTGATATTTTATCACTTATTTTTGCGACATGGATTGTTGATCACTTATTGAGGTCGTATGCAGTATGTACACGTATGTATAGTATCATGGAAGATCTAGACTTTGTCTCCGTTTGTTTCGGTAAAAGAAACAACCATGATACCCAGATGATAAACAGCATAAAGACCACATATCTCAGAACCTCGGCAATCTCTCAAACAAAATTTCGGTAGTAAGACCATATGCCAATGTACGGTTCCCACCTGGTCTTCAGTCAATTTAAGTTTATATCACCCTGCACACTTTAAGATGATTGTGAGCCTACCGATACATCTTATATAGAGCTACTTATGGTATTTCATTTAATGGTTTAAAGAGGTTTCGACAGACCACTGATGTACTATCATTTTCTCTTTTTCTCGCCAGGAAACTCATTTTTGCTTTTCTATGTTTTTGTGTTTTTGAAATTTTTTTTTATGTTTTTGAATTTTCAAATTTGGATTTACTCCCCCTAAAATCAACAAACTTACAATAAGTTTAAAAACACAAAGATATTTACAAAAACGATTTTCTGATGCGGATTACTCTTGCTTGACCTTAATGTCGTTTACCAATAATAAAAAGTCAAATCTTGAATTATCAAATGCTTTGGTAAAAAGGTCGGCACGTTGGTCATCGGTATGGACCTTAACAACATCGATAAGCCTTTTATCAAAGCAATCACGTATGAAGTGATACTTAATTTCGATGTGTTTGGTCTTTGAATGCTGTACAGGATTTCTAATGATAGATAAGGCAGCAAAATTATCGACTAAAATAGGAGTAGTTAGGAATTCAAAACCGTAATCACGCATTTGCTGTTGTATCCACAGGACTTGGGAGTAACAACTTGAGGCAGCAATGTATTCAGCTTCACAAGTTGATGTAGCGACACAAGTCTGCTTCTTGCACTGCCATGTTACGAGGCGATTTCCTAAAAACTGGCATCCAGCCATTGTGGATTTGCCGTCGATTTTGCATCCGCCAAAATCAGAATCACTGAAAGCGACTAAATCAAAGTTATCATCCTTAGGGTACCATAGACCGGTGTCTGGGCAACCCTTCAAATAACAAAAAATCCTCTTTACAGTTGCAAGATGTGAGGCCTTCGGATTCACTTGATATCTGGCAAGCAGGCACGTTGGATACATTATATCTGGTCTTGATGCTGTAAGGTACATAAGGGATCCAATCATCGCGCGGTAGTATGAAGAGCTAACGAGTTCACCCTTCAAGTCTGGATTGATTCCATGATTTTGCTGCAGTGGGGTACCAATGGGCGATGTGTCGGACATCTGGAATCGGTTTAGAATGTCTTGAACATACTTAGTCTGATGGATGAAAATACCAGACTTCGTTTGTTGCATTTGCAAGCCCAAAAAGAAAGTCATCTCCCCCATAGCGCTCATCTCGAATTTATCGTGCATTATACGCTCGAAATCCCTACACATAACATTGTTAGTAGAACCAAATATAATATCATCCACATATACCTGTACCAGTAGAAGATCTCCATCTTGTTCTTTTATGAAGAGAGTGCAATCGATAAGACCTCTACGAAAACCATTCTCCAACAGATAATTAGATAAGGTTGCATACCAAGCTCGTGGTGCTTGATGTAGACCATAGAGAGCTTTGTTCAGCAACCAAACCCGATCGGGATGGATTGGATCTTCAAACCCTGGAGGCTGTTCAACATACACCTCTTCTTCCACTAGACCATGTAAGAATGCACTTTTGACGTCCATCTGGTAAACCTTGAACCCCTTGAAGGATGCATACCCTTCGTTGTAGTCTATACCTTCAATCTGAAGAAAACCTTGAACAACCAATCTTGCTTTGTTGCGAATAACGATTCCACGGTCGTCCTTTTTTCATTTATACACCCAACGGGTACCAATCTTCTTGTAATCAGCAGGTTTCTCTACGAGCTTCCAGACACCAAGTTTCTGGAATTGTTGCAGTTCTTCCAACATTGCTTCAACCCAAGAGTTATCTTTCAAAGCTTCTTTCAAAGTTCTTGGCTCTTCCGGTGAGACATAACATGCGAAAGACCAATCGTTCTGTTGACCAGATTCTCGAATTGCCGCATACAAGCCTGCGTTGTTGTTGTTTCGCAACTTGTTTCTTGTTTGTACACCACTTTGTACATTTCCGATGATGTTTTGTTGAGGATGGGTATTGTGAATCCTTGTTTCTGGATTATCTTGAACTGGAATATTTGTACCCAGATTGTTGAGATTGAGATCAACACCCGGAACTGCCGAAGAGGATGATGCAGTAGCTTCAGGTGTTTTAGGGGCGTCCACTGGAGGTGTAGCCTCTGAAGTACCATGTACTGCTGCTTGATCTGCATCTAGAAATTCTTCATCCTCTGAAGATTCGTTCAGTTCAGTTGCATCATGAAAATTCACATTGTCGAGAGCATTATTGTTCACTAAAGATGGTTCTTGATTGACAATAATTGGACGAACCAACGGTGATTCTGTTGCGTTGTCACTCTTGAGAAACATCCTTGCTGCAACATTTTCTTCAACTGCTTCAACATTGATCGAATTGAAAAAGTCATCATACTCGAACATCCATGGTTGACCTGGATTTTTGACTGGCAATGTGTGCCTTTGTACTCTGACCTTAGACCATTCCTCAACCCTTTTAGTCTCTAGATTCCAGACTCTTAAGTTCGGGGTGGCATAACCAAGAAAGTAACCTTCAATAGCTTTTGCCCCAAACTTTCCATTAGGATCGATCATTGTGCAAGGAGCTCTAAACGGTTCCAAATATGAAAAATCTAGTTTTCGTTTATGAAGAAGCTCAAAGCAGGTCTTGTTGTGTCTTTTGACTGTAAGGTCTCGATTCATCGTGTAACATGCGGAGGCCACAGCTTCAGTCCAGAAGGGAATTGGCAACTGCGACTCTACCAACATAGTCCTAGCAGTCTCGATCAAAGTACGGTTCTTACGTTCCGCGACGCCGTTCTGTTGAGGAGTATAAGCAGCACTAAATTCATGAAGAATACCTTGTGAAGTGCAAAACTCCGCCATAGCATGATTTTTAAATACTGTACCATTGTCACAGCGTATCCGTCTAACCTTCAAAGTATACAAATTCTCAATCTGAATGATCAAGTTTTTTATAATACCGAAAGTTTCACTCTTGTGAGTAACACCCCAAAAACAGGTTTGGTAATCAAACTCCGTTAATACTAAAAGACGGGTAAAGTACCGTTAGTAGTAAAAATAACCAGGTAAATAATTGGATTTAAATAAGAAATCCTAATAATTAAATACAAGCGAATCAAAGTTTTAAGAGTTTGAGTTTATAAGAGCCCGAGTTAACGAGACTTAAAATACAACTGGTTATAACTCCCGAACCCATTAAATTAACTAGGAATAATTAACCTAGTTAATAATATGTGATTAAGTTATAAATAATGGATTATAACTTAAATAGATCGAAATAAAACCTTGAGGGACTAAAAGTGGACAATTGGAAACAAGTTTATAATTAAAACTTAAAAACACCAAAACACACACATATGTGTGTGTTTTGGTCGATGTATACAGGAGAAAAAGGGGGGTTCCCTTCCAAGAACCCTAACTCACAAAAATTGCCAAAATCAAAGAGAAATCAAGCCGAGAATTTGGGGCTTTTAATGAAATCGTGATCACTAAGCTTAGGGGATCACAAGGTATGTTGAATTTTGATGTTTATTGATATTTTGAATTTGTGATGAACATGCATGAACGAAATTCTTGCATGAATGTTCAATGTTATAGTGATATTAGTGTGGGTACAAGTCTAGGAACAAACCCTAGATGCAAACTTGTAGAATTGTGCCATAAACTAGTGATTTATCAAATAGCCAAGTATGAGCTAAGTGGGTTTTGTTGATTTGATGAAATTGATGTGTATAAATATCATATTAATTCATATGAATGAACTATTTGAACAAATTAGAGATTTTGTTAAGAGTTCATAAGTGATTAGAAGTGGGTTTTGACACAAGAGTTAAACCCATGGTTATGATGGTCAAAGTATATATATGCATACAATAACTAAAAATTACATGTTGATTTATGGTTACTTGAGGTATGAATTAGATAACATGTTAGTAGAAGTAGCATCTCAAAAGATGACGCTCACTAAGTGGTTGATAATGTGCCTAAATCGAGTCATGTGAACTTGTTAGTGCATTCATATTTGTAAATTGGTGGTTTGACTTTTAAAAGTCAAACCGACCTATGATAAGGTTCATTAAGAATAGTGGTAAAAGATTCATAAGGTGTGAAGGTCATGATCTTGAATGACTAATCTAACCACCTTGAAAATGATGATGATAGTTTGACGCGTAACAAGCTAGGTGGAAGCTTGATGAGGGAGTGGGTCAAACGAATCACAAAGGAAAGGAAAAGCGTAGTTCGGATGCGAGGTAAGTTACGCTTACGCCCTTTTTACTTTTATTACAAAATGCTTATATGTGAGCATGGAATACGATTTATATTAAGTAAATGAAACATGATGTTCCGGCGCGATATAATGCTAGTAGGAACAAGCGAAAATGGTAGAAACCATAAATTATGGTAGAAAGGGGTAAAAATGGTGAAATGGTAATCCGGACATGGGTTAACGAATAGATAAAGGGATTTAAAACGACACCATTTGGCATAAGTCATAATGGGTCAAATAAAACAGGAAACGACTTTCAAGTTGGATGATTTCAAAAAGTAAATCGGGATAGGTTTAAGGGGTGAAATGGTAATTAAGTGCCATCTTATAATGACAATTGGTCATTTCGACTAAACGGGTCAAATGGTGTTGTTAACCCCATTTGTCAATAATATTTGATGATTGCTTGTTGAGTTTTATGATCACAGGAATTAACTCATGGTTAGCATTGCTATTATCTAGATATTAATAGCGAAAGGTATTAAAACGGGTCAATATGATGATCCGAGCCAGGTACGCATAATTATGTTGTAGCTAAAAGTGTTATTTTGGTCGAATAATTGGTGAGAGTCCTTCATCGTAAAAGAAGGACCAAAATCGACCAAAACGCCCTTGTAGGCTAAATTGAACAAACAAACCTTAAGGGTTGTTTGGAAACAAATTTCATGATTAGATAGATACTTAGAATAAGTATAGAAGTTGAAAGATGTAATATGTTAGTCAAATAGCTCTATTTGAGTCTTGCCGTAAAATAACAATCCGAAGGGTAAAACTCGAAACATATAGATATACACATTGAAATCCAACACACAAAGAGTTGTAGTTCAAGATTACTTGATAAGAAATGTAGGAATAAGATGCTAGAAATGAATGAAAGCGATTTCAAGCTTTAAAGTGCTTAAATACCCTTAACGGGTCAAAATAAGCATACGAGCGAAAACGGGTTTAGATTGTGTAATAAACCTATGGTTAGAACTTATTACGGTAGTTAACCTTAATTTGAAGAAGTTTATGTGATATAAAGATCAAACAAATATGTTTGTTTGATAAAATGCAAAAACGGGTTAAATTTCGGTAAAAAGGTAATAAGTCGACGACTTAAAAGTCTGAAATTTTATTATGTTGGATGTTTGATTTTAACTCCATATGATGGAGAATTAAATTATGGACGCGTAGGAAAAAGAATCGGGTAAAACGGATTAAAAATGAGAGAGTTACGCTCGTTTCCGTGAAAACGGGTCTTGCTGGGAATGTACAACATCAGCTCAAGGTACAGGCTGTGAAAAACAGGGCTAGGCGTGACGCCTAGGCCCTTGGCGTCACGCGAAGCCCCTGAACCGGGAAAAAAATTTATTTTTTGCTATTTTGCCCCTTGGAACTTGTTTGAACCTTCTATTTAACTATCAAAACTAACTTTTAGGTTGGTTTTGATCATAGGTGAATGCAAAGAGTGCACGGATGAAGATCAAGCGACGAGCAAGAACCGAACACGATCACTACATAAGTTTCCGCACTATGTATCGTTATTATGTTAAACGACGACCGTACACATGATATGTTGTAACCTTTTGAATTGTAAAAGGTTTAAAATAAACCCGTAATTTCCAATGCATATGTAATCTTAATTACATGATTGTTTTTCGTAAATGATACGTTAAACCTTAATTTATAAGAACGGGTGTTACAAGTTGGTATCAGAGCCTTGGTTTAAGAGATTCAAGTATGGTGGGAAAACTATGCTTGGACTTAAACCTTATACTCTTAATAAAGATTGGTGTTCGGTTCGATGCTTGATCGCAAATCCGGTAAGTACATATATATCAAAGGTTTAGTATGATTAAAGTGTTGAGAACAACACATATGGTTATCGTGTAATACACGTTACACCAATAAAAACGATATAGAATAGATATAGCCAACGAAATTACACGCGTTGATGCGTATAGTAGAAAAGCCTTGTATTATAATACGGGCATCCTTTAATGTTGAAATTACTAACTGTTGTATATGTTTTAGTTGAAGGACACTCGCATATGAGGATAGCGTGAGTTGAACAAATTACGGATATGATGATGAAACGGTCCGATGTATGACAAGCAAAGCATACTCATCAAGGATTTAAATCGCGTAGTGATCGCGAACAAGGTGAACGGAAAAAAAAATAGAGCCTGATAGAGCAAGCATTATCAGGTGCACGTTTTAAATTATTGTATAAATAAGTAATATGCAACAAATACGTAGAGATTGGAAGTTGCATATGTAGATTGAAAACTTGGAAAAACCTGAATAGAAAACCTATCCGGGATATTGTTTCCAAGAAAAACAAATAGAGGCATTACTTACATGGGGTGTAATGTGAAAATTATAAAAAGGTCATGTATACCAGGTGTTGATCGCTTACTCTGGCCAAGTAAGTAGTGAACACGTGGTACCATGAACTTCTTATGATGGACACATTTATGTCCGATGTAGTAAGGGTGGGGTGAATGGGAATAACTTAAAAAGTACCCAAATGAATCAAATGAGCAAAATATTTGATAATAATGTAAACGCACAGCCGGGTGACGGAAGCGTATTACATTAGGATGATGAGGACGAGTGAAGGGACAAAGATTAATTTAAAACGATTAAGGTATGCAATTGGGAGGGGTGTACTTACACTCGAACCCGAATGTCACACCCTGGCTTTGCGGAAGCGTGGTTAATTTGGTGTGACTTCTTAATACCATAGCTTAACCATAACAAAGCTATATGAAATAAAACCATGCAAGATCATCCATAGATTTAAGTTTTAAAACTGAAGTAACATAACATTGTCTTAGGGACTTACAACATCATACATAAAACATTGTTTTGAAAGACATAAACATCAACATGAATAAAACGCAGTTCAAGATTTGTGACTCGTCCAGGAAAAAGTCACATTTCCTAAACTGGGATGACCTCGGAACCCATATGCAGCGGGAAAACATAACATACCGCGCCAGATCTTTAATTCCCTGAAATACCTATAAGTTGAAAAATCAACAATAATGTTGAGCGAGTTCATGTGTAAGTGAGTAAGTAAACCTTTGTATATATAAAAATCCTGGTATGTAGCAAATAAGGAAAAAGAGATCACCAATGGTTTGCAAGGCCATTGATATGTGTGAAGTGCAAGTAGGAAGACTCAAACCTAGCAGATTTCGCGTTGGGTACAAAGTCACCCCAAGGTCCGTACTGTTGGACCTGGAGTTGGGCTCGCTACACCCAGATAGATCTACCGCTTACGTCCCTTGGTCCTACAATGAGGATTAATGGCCTCCAGTTTCTGCCTACCCACTCACATGATCTAAGTAGTAACCCTCCTTACGCTAACCATACCATGTATAAAGTACTCGTAATCATAGTAACATGTATTTCACCCCCGCAGTTAAAACTGAAAACAGTTAAGAGAAAAGGGGGACATGAACTCACAGTGGTGCGTCTCTACCAAGTATACCTCCAAATCAAGCAGCTGTGTGACGACCTACACGTACTAATTCTATTAGACGGACGGCCGTGCCTTAGCTTTAAAGTTTAAGTTTTTGGGAAATAGTTAGATAACTATTTCGTGTTTATATTCTGTATATACTTGGTAGTTATTTTCCTTCCCAAGGATGGGGGATTTAATACATGTGCGTTCGTAACATTCGAATTACACTATTAAGTCTCACTTAATATATTTTATTTCTAATTCCAAAATATAAATATTCTTCTCAAAAATATTATATTTTCTATTACATAATTTTCCCAAAATAATACCTTGACAAAAATACGCGTTAAGTCATATTTTCTCAAAATGCGTAAGTTACGTTTTAATGATCGAGTGGTAATAATAATTACCGGTGTAACTTATATATTTATCGTAGAGGCGTTCGTATTATTTTGGATTCGTTAACATTTGATAGTATTATTTTTACCCTAAAAATAATACTAGTATTTTCACAAAATAATCATAAACACATATCAAGTGACTTTATGAAAAATATATACTAAATATATATTTACCAAGTTTTATTTTGTGAAAATCCCACCTCCGATGTTTTGTAAATATAGTCGTGGCCAAACTTATATTTTGAAAACATGTCGAAAAGTATTTCTAACACTTATAGTGAAAATATTTCTAAGTGTTAGGTTTTTGGAAAAATTTCGCTAGTGTTTCCCCTGTAACTGGAGGTGGCCACGCTTTCAAGCATATCATTTTCTTTTACAAATCAAACCAACGATTTTCTCAATCAACAATAAGCATTATTCAAACCATCAAACTAGTCAAATTAGATGTAAATCGCAAAAATACATGAACTTGTGGTTTTTCCAAAATATGTAGTGTCTTTCCATTATTTTTAGTGGATCTTTTGTATAAATCAACCCGGTTTCGTAAAAGTCTCGTTTTTAGAGAAAGTAAATTTCCACAACTTTTTGTCAACATTTACAAAAATAGTTCTTTCGTCAAAACTTTGTGTTACACAAGTGTCTACGCACTTGTGTGTTTACAAAAGCACTTTTGGTTATGTAAGATCCGTCTTTAAAAGTATGTTTTCTCTTGACACGTGGTCCTTTGAAAATACCGCTTGTAGATACGTAGATCTACTAGTTTTAAACACTATTTCACAAGCAAAATCGCTTTTACACAAGTTCATGATTCGCGTGTTGTAGAGTTTCATCCTTTAACCCTTGTTACTTCCAAAACAACCTTATGTCACGATCCATGATCATGACCAACCCGGGTTAAATGATGATCCGAGCTACCACAACATAGATCGGGTCTAAATAATCACACAAATCAATTACTACAAGTTTTACACAACATATGAGCTTTTAACCATCACTTTTAGTGTTTTTAGTAGACTTTTATGCTTCATCTTGTATGTTTGCGTCTTTTAACCGTTACATATCATATTAACCACTTTAAAATGGTTCGAGAAGGTGATTTAAGCAACTTACTACTAGCTCGAGGCTAGGGAAGAATCTAGATGCAAAATGCGTGGATAAAAGCAATGTAGTGAGGTCCTTCGCCTTCCGATTGCACCAAGGTTCCTTATACGCGATCCTTATCACTTGTATGAACTTGGAATTGGTTGATCAAGATCGAAGGATGGATGGTTATTGTTGTTCTCGGCCGAGAGCCAAAGAGAGAGGGAGAGAGTGTGTGATTTGTGTAATGTGTGGTGAAGTGATTAAGGTGTTAAGTCATGAACTTATAGACAATTCTTAAGATAATTAACCAATGGGTCATATGTCTTCTAGATATTAAGCAAGAAAGATTAAAATAATCATCAAAGGACATGAGGTGTCCCCATTGGGGACCGAATTCGGTTGGGGGGGGGTACTAGTTCGATTTCAACCAAAGGTTAAGTATATAGTTAGGTTAATCTAGGTTAGTTAAGTGATTAACCCGGTTACTAGTGTGTTGTGCTTTACAGTGGATGTTAGGGTATTCAGGGACCCTAACTGGCTCAGAAAAAGACAAATAATGTTATTAACAATATTTTCATGTTCCGGATATAATCCGGTTGTTCGGTTGGATAGTAATCCGTTAAAGTGCTTAACAAGGCTTAAAGTGTCGTTAATACCCTTTTTAGTGACACAACTCATTTCTGACACTTTGGAAAGTGTCTAGTAATATTTTTCTCATGTTTTGGCACTTTATTAGTTAGCTAAAAGCTGGATTGTTTATTAAAGTGCTGAGTTTTTGTGCTTAGAGCACGTTTTAGGCACATCCAGTCATTGTAACTTATTCCTAGAGACGCAGTTCTACAACCCTTATATCCCTACACTCACCACTAGTGTAGCAAAATATTTCTGGCTCATACAGGCCTTAGAGGCAGTGTCTGCCTGATGCTTGCTTATCAGCATGTTCAATAGGTTATCCGTTTATAGTGCTACTGTGCTTTTTGTGCATCATGTTTGTCACTAAGGTTCAGCATGTAAATAATGTAGTGACGGTAAGTAAAGTATGATGCAGGTATATGCATGTATCAGAAATCAAGTAGCAGTTCATCAGTAATTTCAAACAAGCACAGTAATTAAGCAGTAATTAATTATTAATTAAGTCGTACGGATACCTGGTTTAGTGAGGGTTGTCACATTCTCCCCCCGTTAGAAAATTTTCGTCCCGAAATTTTAAGTTCTGCTTGTAGATGCAGGGTTCTTAGGAAATAGGTGGGGGTATTTCTCCTTCATCCGGTCCTCACGCTCCCAGGTGTATTCAGGACCATGTCTGGCATTCCAACGAACTTTGACGAGCTTGACACTGCTCCGGCGGGTCTTGTTTACTTTCCAATCCGTAACCTCAACCGGTTCTTCAACGAAATGGAGCGTGTCGTCAACATGAATCTCATCGATGGGAATGGCAATGGTATCTTGAGTTGGACTTTTCTTCAGGTTGGATACATGAAATGTATCGTGGACTGAATGGAGTTCAGCAGGTAAGTCCAGCTTGTATGCTACTAATCCTATTCTTTCCAAAACTCTGAAAGGACCAATGTAGCGCGGATTTAACTTTCCACGCTTTCCGAAGCGTGCCACACCCTTCCAGGGTGAAACTTTCAATAAAACCATTTCTCCAACTTGGAATTCCAAGTGTTTCCGGTTTGGATCAGCATAGGCTTTCTGTCTGTGGCGAGCTGCTTCGATGCGTTTTCGAATCTGCGCAATCTTGTCTGTCGTCTCTTGGACGATTTCGGGACCAGCAAGTGGCCTATCACCTGCGTCAGCCCAGCATAGGGGTGATCGGCAATTGCGTCCGTAAAGAGCTTCGAATGGCGTGACACCAATACTGGTGTGGTAGCTGTTGTTGTATGAAAATTCGACCAGTGGCAAATGCTTATCCCAGCTACCGCCCAAATCCATAACACGCGCTCTCAGCATGTCTTCCAAAGTCTATATCGTTCGCTCGCTTTGACCGTCAGTTTGCGGATGAAACACAGTGCTCAGATTTAATTGTGAGCCAAAAGCTTCTTGGAAGGATTGCCATATCCTTGACACAAACCTTCCGTCTCTATCAGAGATGATCGAGAGAGGCACTCCATGACGTGCGACAATCTCTCTCATGTATATTTCGGCCAGCTTGCTCGTATTATCCTTCTCTCTGATAGGCAAGAAGTGTGCTGACTTCGTCAATCGATCCACTATTACCCAAATAGTGTCATGGCCTCTTGGCGTTCTTGGCAACTTTGTAATAAAATCCATTGAGATTTGTTCCCATTTCCACTTGGGAATCTCAGGTTGTTGCAGAAGTCTTGAAGGCTTCTGATATTCGGCTTTAACCTTAGCGCATGTTAAACATTTGCTCACATATACAGCAACATCGCCTTTCATCCTAGGCCACCAATAATAATCCTTGAGATCTTGGTACATCTTATCCGCTCCTGGATGGATAGAGTACCGCGATTTGTGAGCTTCATCAAAAATAACTCTCCTTAAACCTCCTAACAAATTCTTTTCTCAAAACATAACGTTCCTTCCTCGTTTGGCACCAAAAGCTTCTCCATCCCACAGAGATATTCTTCTTCAGGGTTTCCTTCCTTGAGAGCTTCTTTCTGCGCGGCACGAATGCGCAAGGAAAGATCGGTTCGGATAATCATTTCTAAAGCCCTAACCCTTATGGGCTTGATCCTCTCCATTCGACTTAGGGCATCGGCGACCACATTCGCCTTCCCTGGATAATACTTTATCTTGCAGTCGTAATCATTCAGCAACTCAGCCCATCGTCTTTGCCTCATATTCAGCTCCTTCTGATTGAATATGTGTTGTAGGCTCTTATGATCTGTAAAAATTGTACACTTCGTACCATACAGGTAGTGTCTCCAGATCTTCAATGCAAATACCACTGCGCCAAGTTCCAAATCATGTGTGGTATAGTTCTTTTCGTTCACTTTCAATTGGCGTGATGCGTAAGCGATAACCTTTTGGCGTTGCATCAACACACAGCCCAATCCTTGACGCGAAGCGTCACAGTATACCACGAAATCATCTGTACCTTCCGGTAGTGCTAAGATTGGTGCATTGCAGAGCTTATCCTTCAATATCTGGAACGCTTCTTCCTGTTTGATTCCCCAATCAAACTTCTTATCTTTCTGCATGAGGAGCGTCAATGGTTGAGCGATCTTCGAAAAATCCTCAATGAACCTTCGATAGTAGCCAGCCAAACCCAAGAATTGTCGAATCTCGGTTGGCGTCTTTGGCGTTTCCCAATTCTTGATTGCTTCGATCTTTGTGGGATCAACATGGATTCCATTTCCATTAACCACATGTCCAAGAAATTGGACTTCACGTAGCCAAAATTCGCACTTAGAGAATTTGGCATACAGCTGCTCTTTCTTCAGTAGCTCCAAAATAGCTCTTAGATGTTGTTCGTGCTCAGCCTTTGTTCTTGAATAAATCAAGATGTCGTCGATAAACACAATCACGAACTTGTCCAAGTACGGCTTGCAAACTCTATTCATCAAGTCCATAAAGACTGCAGGTGCGTTTGTCAAACCAAACGGCATAACAAGGAACTCGTAGTGTCCATAACGAGTTCTGAAAGCTGTCTTCGGGATACTTTCCTCTTGTATCCTTAACTGATGGTATCCAGATCGCAAGTCAATCTTTGAGTAAAAGCTTGAACCTTGCAGTTGGTCGAATAGATCATCGATTCTTGGCAGAGGATATCTATTCTTGATCGTCAGCTTGTTCAACTCCTGGTAGTCTATGCACATTCGAAAGCTACCGTCCTTCTTCTTGACAAACAAAACTGGAGCTCCCCAAGGCGAGAAGCTTGGTCGGATAAATCCCTTGTCTAACAACTCTTGAAGTTGTGTTGACAGTTCCTGCATCTCAGACGGAGCAAGTCTATAAGGTGCCTTAGCCACAGGCGCGGCGCCTGGAACTAAGTCAATTCGGAACTCTACTTGTCTCTGAGGTGGCAGTCCAGGTAGGTCCTCTGGGAAGACTTCTGGATATTCCCTCACGACAGGGATGTCTTCGATCTTCGGTTCTGCAGCTTTCTTGTCTACAGTGTGTGCCAGGAAGGAAGCACATCCTTTCTGCAAACACTTTCGCGCTTTCAGGCAGCTGATAATCCTTAACGGCGTATCACGCTTCTCCCCGTGAACCACAATTGTTTCGCCATCTTCGGTTGGGATACGAACGAGCTTTTCGTGACAAACAATCTCAGCCTTGTTGCCTGATAACCAATCCATTCCTACCACCACGTCGAAGCTTCCCAACTGGACTGGTAGTAGATCCAGAGCAAACTCACGTTCTCCCAATTCGATCACACAACCTCTGATCACTTCATTGGCTTCTACTAACTTCCCATTAGCCAATTCGATTGAGTAGGGAATATCTAACTTATTAGCGGCTAAACCAAGCATATTCTTAAACTCTAATGATACGAAGCTATAATCGGCGCCAGTATCAAATAAAACGGATGCATAGCGTTGGTTTACAGGGAACGTACCAGTGACAACATTGGGATCCTGGCGCGCTTCCCTTGCTTCGATGTGGAACACTCTTCCACGGGCTTGGTTCAACTCTGGGCAGTTCCTTTTAAAATGCCCAATATCTCCACAGTTAAAGCATCCAAGTCTTTGCCCGTTTCCACCTCCATTTCCAGCTTGGTTGTTGTTTTGGTTTGCATTACCAGCTTGATTCGCATTGTTGCCTCGATTCCCGTTTCCTCCATTGTTCCCCTGTGGGCGATTCCCAATACCACCACGATTATTATTTCTATTCCCAAATCCTCCTTCGCCTCCCCGGCCAGCACTAGCCCAACAAGAATCCTTCAAGTGACCAGTCTTTCCACAAGCTTCACATACTTTTGGCCCGCATCGGCCAGAATGATGACGTTGGCAGTTGTTGCACTTGGGTTGGGTGCCCATATATCCCTTTTCCTTTCTTTCCACTACCAGCTGTAACCTGAGCTGGCGTGCTTGGCTCTCCTTTCTTAACAACACCACTAGTGCCTTGTTTGAAGTTCGAGAACTTTCGTTTGTTACCTCCGGATGACTCGACGTGAGTCTCTTTCTTCTTTGTCTCGATCTCACCAAACTTGTTTAGGCGGATAGCCTCCTCAGTGAGAGCCATGCTCAAATCGATTGCCTCAGTAATTGTCACAGGCTTGGATGAGGTCACCATGCTTATGATTTGAGGAGCTAATCCCCAAATGAAACGTTCAATCCGCTTGAACTCCGGAGTGACCATGTAGGGTACCACATGCGACAGGTCGTGAAACCTCTGAACATACTCTGCGATCTTTGGACCTTCCATCTTCAAATGCCAGAACTCAGTTTCCAATCTTTGGATTTCCGTGCGAGAGCAGTACTTTTTGCGCATAAGTTCCTTCAGTTCGGTCCAGGTTAGCGCGTAGGCAGCAGCTTCACCAAGTGTCTGTACTTGCAAATTCCACCAAGATAGGGCTCCATCCAAGAATAGCCCAGAAATGTTGGTGACTTGCTGGTCTAGTGCGCATTTGCTCATGCGGAGAACAGATTCAGTCTTCTCGGCCCAACGAACAAAAGCGACAGCACCTCCGGTGCCATCAAAGTTGACAGGCTTGCAGTCTAGAAACTGCTTGTAGGTGCACCCTGCACATACGTTACAACATATAAATGGCATTAGCATCTTTGCTATAGATATCCAATTAGGTCATGGTATGTCTAAATGACTTAGTATTACCATGAGGTGGATTATTGTTGCCATTGTTGTTCGAGCTGCTTCCGCTGGGTCCTCCTTGCGAGGCGGCGTATTGTGCGATGGCAACAGCGATGACTTGTTGGAGTTCTGCCTCATTGGTAGGCAACGGCGTTTGACGTCTCGGCGGCATCTTCTAAAAGATGGGTTCACGTCGGTCAGGCCATAATAAAGATTCCATGTTATAATACGTAAGTCAGGTTATAATATAGCGTACGTATATAATGATAGTAATAGTACATAACATCTCATGTTATAATCATATCAATCACACAACATCCCATGTTACAAACATTAATCACACAATCATCCCATGTCATAGAATATAAATAACCAAATCAAGCATCAAATATGATGAGAATACTGCGATTGCTATATATTGAGACCACATAGTAAGCGTACCGGTACATCACAGTGTCATACAACATCAGTTGACTAAGGGCTACATCACCCTAGTCCAAAAACTATATCAAATCAGTGTCAATACATCCCATATATATGATCAAAAAAAGTCAGAATCAAAATGTAGTCTCCAAAAATGTTGTGCAGTCAAAAGCATTCGCCGTCTTCTCACCAACGTCTACCCACACGGTACTGAAGAGCTCTACACAGATGGCGGTGGAGGAGGGGGAAAGTGAGTGTAGAACAAACGACGCAACTGGAGCCAGTCCTCCTCCATGGCTCTCTGGGTACGCAACCAAGAAGCAACCTGCTGCTCTAGGGCAAAAAGGCGTGCAGCATAGTCTGGTGGTAAAGGTCGAGAGGGCTGCAAAGGAGAGTGGGTCTGACCCTGGCACTGACACGGCGGCGGCTGGGCTCACTCAAGCTCCTGAATGCGCTGCGTGTGTGCCTCGTGCTGGGCGACAAAAGACATCAAAACATCCTCAATAGTATATCCCATATGGAAAGAATGGTAAGGGTCGGTCGGTGGCATAACAGAAGGTGACGTCCAGAGAAACGGCTCACTGGTGGGATCAAAAGGTACCACATGAAATGGAGAAACAGGGGGAAAAGTAGCAGACGGTGGCATAACAGGGATAGATACCGATACATGTCCAAAAGGGTGAGCCGAAGAACCCTCTCCAGGTCGCGCTGGAGGTGTAAACTGAGGAAAAGTAAAAGAGGTATCAACGTGACGGGTATCAGTGATATGAGGAGGAATAGGTGGAACCTCATCATCTGCAGGAATCCACCCATACTGGGCGTGCTCATCTCGTGGGTCAATCTGTGCCTCAAAAAGTGCTCGACCAAACTGAACTGGCATAGGGTCAAGGTGAGGTGCAACAAGAGGGTCAACTGGTGCATCAGCAATAAGTGGGGGATCAACATGATCAGCAGCAATAACATGATCGCCCTCCAACAACGGAGCATCTATAGGATGATCATCAATAGGTGGGTCAGCAATGACAGGCTCAATAATAGGTGCGTCAGCATGAACTGGGTCATGCTCAAGCACTGGGTCAGGAGCAGGATCCAGTGGATGCTCAGGATCAACGAAGGCCATCTCAAAATCAAACTCAGGGTCGATGGGATCAACTGGGTCAACTGGGTCGACTGGATCCTCCATAGGCTGATCCATGGGTATAAACTCTATATCCTCATCTGGGTCGAATCCTAGGGGAAAGTCAGGATCGGAATCCTCCACATCATCGTGGTCGAAAGCAAAACTAGGAATAGGGGCAACAGAGGATGCCTGGTCGGGATCTGATCCAGGAGAAAAGTGTTGCGCACTCTGAGTGTGTGAAGGTGCGGAGGCCACAGACTCGAAAGAGTCTGGGACCGGAGAGTGAGCAGGTGACTCCTCAGCGGGAGCATCTGCGATCAACAAAAGATCTCCAGCAGGAAGAAGGGCCTCGCCCTGAACCTCATCCTCTAAGGGCTCGTCATCATACAGATCGACGTCGTCAACATCGTCGGCGTCGAGAAGCAAATCGTAAGCATGATATGAAGCAAGTGGTATGGGAGCAGGGATCACTACAAGTGGTAGGTCCCCGGCCAAAGGGCCATCAGCGAGCTCATCAGCACCATCAGGTAAAGCAAAGGGCTGAAAGTCATCCTCGTCTGTGCTAGTAACGTCGGATGTGTGAACCTCGCGCTCCGAAGACTCTAGGTCATCTGATACTATAGGTCTAGGGCCTGTGGTGTCTGAATCACCTGTGCCAGAGGTGTCCATGGTGTCTGTAACATAAACACAAACATGCACAAACAGTCAATCATACAATCAAATAATCACATAAGTCACCAAGTAAGCATTCAAATAATTCTCCTAGTCCCACTAGCCTCCTAGTCTCCTAGACTGCTCTTCCTAGTCCCACTAGCCAATTCTCCTAGTCCCACTAGTCAATTCTCCTAGTCCCACTAGCCAATTCTCCTAGTCCCACTAGCCAACTACCTCGATCTCCCAGACCGAGCCTCGGCCTCCAAGACCGAGCCTCAGCCTCCAAGACTTAGCCTATAAATAATAAATAAAATGTGCTCAACATTTGTTAATAAAATTTTTGGATCTGGACTTAAGTGGTATGCAGTGTAAAAATGTTTTCGTGAGAGCCCTAGTGATCATAGTCTAGACTCGAGAAGGAATCCTAGTTCGCTATGATCAGAGCTCTGATACCAAGCTGTCACACCTTGGCTTTGCGGAAGCGTGGTTAATTTGGTGTGACTTCTTAATACCATAGCTTAACCATAACAAAGCTATATGAAATAAAACCATGCAAGATCATCCATAGATTTAAGTTTTAAAACTGAAGTAACATAACATTGTCTTAGGGACTTACAACATCATACATAAAACATTGTTTTAAAAGACATAAACATCAACATGAATAAAACGCAGTTCAAGATTTGTGACTCGTCCAGGAAAAAGTCACATTTCCTAAACTGGGATGACCTCGGAACCCATATGCAGCGGGAAAACATAACATAGCGCGCCATATCTTTAATTCCCTGAAATACATGTAAGTTGAAAAATCAACAATAATGTTGAGCGAGTTCATGTGTAAGTGAGTAAGTAAACCTTTGTATATATAAAAATCCTGGTATGTAGCAAATAAGGAAAAAGAGATCACCAATGGTTTGCAAGGCCATTGATATGTGTGAAGTGCAAGTAGGAAGACTCAAACCTAGCAGATTTCGCATTGGGTATAAAGTCACCCCAAGGTCCGTACTATTGGACCTGGAGTTGGGCTCGCTACACCCAGATAGATCTACCGCTTACGTCCCTTGGTCCTACAATGAGGATTAATGGCCTCCAGTTTCTGCCTACCCACTCACATGATCTAAGTAGTAACCCTCCTTACGCTAACCATACCATGTATAAAGTACTCGTAATCATAGTAACATGTATTTCACCCCCGCAGTTAAAACTGAAAACAGTTAAGAGAAAAGGGGGACATGAACTCACAGTGGTGCGTCTCTACCAAGTATACCTCCAAATCAAGCAGCTGTGTGACGACCTACACGTACTAATTCTATTAGACGGACGGCCGTGCCTTAGCTTTAAAGTTTAAGTTTTTGGGAAATAGTTAGACAACTATTTCGTGTTTATATTCTGTATATACTTGGTAGTTATTTTCCTTCCCAAGGATGGGGGATTTAATACATGTGCGTTCGTAACATTCGAATTACACTATTAAGTCTCACTTAATATATTTTATTTCTAATTCCAAAATATAAGTATTCTTCTCAAAAATATTATATTTTCTATTACATAATTTTCCCAAAATAATACCTTGACAAAAATACGCGTTAAGTCATATTTTCTCAAAATGCGTAAGTTACGTTTTAATGATCGAGTGGTAATAATAATTACCGGTGTAACTTATATATTTATCGTAGAGGCGTTCGTATTATTTTGGATTCGTTAACATTTGATAGTATTATTTTTACCCTAAAAATAATACTAGTATTTTCACAAAATAATCATAAACACATATCAAGTGACTTTATGAAAAATATATACTAAATATATATTTACCAAGTTTTATTTTGGGAAAATCCCACCTCCGATGTTTTGTAAATATAGTCGTGGCGAAACTTATATTTTGAAAACATGTCGAAAAGTATTTCTAACACTTATAGTGAAAATATTTCTAAGTGTTAGGTTTTTGGAAAAATTTCGCCAGAGTTTCCCCTGTAACTGGAGGTGGCCACGCTTTCAAGCGTATCATTTTCTTTTACAAATCAAACCAACGATTTTCTCAATCAACAATAAGCATTATTCAAACCATCAAACTAGTCAAATTAGATGTAAATCGCAAAAACACATGAACTTGTGGTTTTTCCAAAATATGTAGTGTCTTTCCATTATTTTTAGTGGATCTTTTGTATAAATCAACCCGGTTTCGTAAAAGTCTCGTTTTTAGAGAAAGTAAATTTCCACAACTTCTTGTCAACATTTACAAAAATAGTTCTTTCGTCAAAACTTTGTGTTACACAAGTGTCTACGCACTTGTGTGTTTACAAAAGCACTTTTGGTTATGTAAGATCCGTCTTTAAAAGTATGTTTTCTCTTGACACGTGGTCCTTTGAAAATACCGCTTGTAGATACGTAGATCTACTAGTTTTAAACACTATTTCACAAGCAAAATCGCTTTTACACAGGTTCATGATTCGCGTGTGGTAGAGTTTCATCCTTTAACCCTTGTTACTTCCAAAACAACCTTATGTCACGATCCATGATCATGACCAACCCGGGTTAAATGATGATCCGAGCTACCACAACATAGATCGGGTCTAAATAATCACACAAATCAATTACTACAAGTTTTACACAACATATGAGCTTTTAACCATCACTTTTAGTGTTTTTAGTAGACTTTTATGCTTCATCTTGTATGTTTGCGTCTTTTAACCGTTACGTATCATATTAACCACTTTAAAATGGTTCGAGAAGGTGATTTAAGCAACTTACTACTAGCTCGAGGCTAGGGAAGAATCTAGATGCAAAATGCGTGGATAAAAGCAATGTAGTGAGGTCCTTCGCCTTCCGATTGCACCAAGGTTCCTTATACGCGATCCTTATCACTTGTATGAACTTGGAATTGGTTGATCAAGATCGAAGGATGGATGGATGGTTGTTGTTGTTCTCGGCCGAGAGCCAAAGAGAGAGGGAGAGAGTGTCTGATTTGTGTAATGTGTGGTGAAGTGATTAAGGTGTTAAGTCATGAACTTATAGACAATTCTTAAGATAATTAACCAATGGGTCATATGTCTTCTAGATATTAAGCAAGAAAGATTAAAATAATCATCAAAGGACATGAGGTGTCCCCATTGGGGACCGAATTCGGTTGGGGGGGGGGGTACTAGTTCGATTTCAACCAAAGGTTAAGTATATAGTTAGGTTAATCTAGGTTAGTTAAGTGATTAACCCGGTTACTAGTGTGTTGTGCTTTACAGTGGATGTTAGGGTATTCAGGGACCCTAACTGGCTCAGAAAAAGACAAATAATGTTGTTAACAATATTTTCATGTTCCGGATATAATCCGGTTGTTCGGTTGGATAGTAATCCGTTAAAGTGCTTAACAAGGCTTAAAGTGTCGTTAATACCCTTTTTAGTGACACAACTCATTTCTGACACTTTGGAAAGTGTCTAGTAATATTTTTCTCATGTTTTGGCACTTTATTAGTTAGCTAAAAGCTGGATTGTTTATTAAAGTGCTGAGTTTTTGTGCTTAGAGCACGTTTTAGGCACATCCAGTCATTGTAACTTATTCCTAGAGACGCAGTTCTACAACCCTTATATCCCTACACTCACCACTAGTGTAGCAAAATATTTCTGGCTCATACAGGCCTTAGAGGCAGTGTCTGCCTGATGCTGGCTTATCAGCATGTTCAATAGGTTATCCGTTTATAGTGCTACTATGCATCATGTTTGTCACTAAGGTTCAGCATGTAAATAATGTAGTGACGGTAAGTAAAGTATGATGCAGGTATATGCATGTATCAGAAATCAAGTAGCAGTTCATCAGTAATTTCAAACAAGCACAGTAATTAAGCAGTAATTAATTATTAATTAAGTCGTACGGATACCTGGTTTAGTGAGGGTTGTCACACCGAAGAATGCAAATATGACTCTTAACGGGCCGATTTTGTAAAACACCAAATTTGAGAACAAAGTAGGAATATAAAAGCGAAACGAAGTCATAATGCATACCGTAAGGGTTGCAATAATAACGACTTCGGTAAAACACCCGGTTGGTGGGTAAGGATTTAAACGCATGCGTAGACTGAGAAACAGGAACGCGAAATAGAAAGTCAAAAGACTCGGAATATGAGTCATGACTAAAAGATGACAAGAATTTTCGCAAACATAAATTTTGGTAATTACGTTCAACCACTTAAAAGTTGGACGGGTCAAATAAAGATTGAAGTTTGACATCCATAAGTGATGAAAATTCACCCAAAATGAGTCAAACGAGTCAATTAAGGAATAACGCTTAATAAAATAGGAAAACGCAAACCGGTGAAACCGGAAAGCTAAAAACAATAAGATAGAAGGACCCGGGTAATGGGTTGTAAAGGAGTATAAGTATGAACCGGGTAATGGTAAGCGTAAGACAAACCGACGTGTAAATGACGCTAGAAGTCGTAAAGTCGGAAAAGATAGTCCGAAAGTAAACAAATGAAACCTTAGACTACGGTCAAGGTCAACTAAAGTTCAAAAGCAAAATTAAATGATTCCAAACATAACAAAGGATGCTTTAAAGCTATATATGTATAAATAGACAATGGAATAAAGACTAGAATAAAAGATGATCTACGGGATCATCATAACCTACGGGATATTAATTAGTGTAAAGGTCTACGGGGCCAAAATGACCCACGGGTCATGAATTGAAGCAAAGGGATCATAAGGGCCTCGCCTTAAAGAGATA
The DNA here is from genome assembly GCA_030545235.1 of Helianthus tuberosus. Taxonomy (NCBI): domain Eukaryota; kingdom Viridiplantae; phylum Streptophyta; class Magnoliopsida; order Asterales; family Asteraceae; genus Helianthus; species Helianthus tuberosus. The sequence goes on from CM060372.1 coordinate 149,312,119, forward strand.
AAGGTCTAATAAAATAGCCCATAGACTAAGTGATAAAACCTACGGGTTAATTAGACAAAGCGAGGGAATAAATGGAGAATCCTCGCATAAAACAAAGACTGAAAAAGAATAAATTTTGGACTGTCAATATCCCGGTATGGATAATTGACAAAGGTTAAATAGAAGGCGCTAAACTAAAACTTCGGTTTTGGTAAGAAATAACGTTTCTACGAAAATGTATTATGATAGACGTATAAACGGTAAACATGAAAGATATAAGTCTTGACACTGATTGGTGCAAGGCGATATATTCGAAAAGTAATATTTTCGAAAATAAAAAGTTGATATGAAATTTGGAATGACGTGACATGATCACGGTCAAGAAATGCAATGTGAGGTAGAATCACATTATAACCAAGCGAGCGGTGAAAGTAACTGGACTAATAAGTCTAGTTAGTGAGACCGGTTAAGGTCAGCAATTCAAATCAAGAAATTTGGTTTGCTTGTAAGTGGTAGATTCGGTATAACTGAACCGAATAAATAAATTTGAAAACAAAAGAATTTGTGGCTAAAAGTGAAGGATTTCACTAAAGATCTTTAAACGGGTCAAAGTAATGGATTCATAAAGAATTCGATAGTATATGAAAGCGATGGATATCGCTAAGTTAACTAAACTAGTGGGAATGACGAGATTACGTTATTTCAAGTTGCACTATGTCGTATGAGATACGTAGACAATTAGTGACCAAAAAGATGTTACCATACTTATCTGGTAATACTAACAATTGGTTAAAGGTATAAGTAATGTTTAAAAGATTTCTCGGATCAAATACATTGAGTTTAAACTCAATGAATTATGTAAGAGAAGGTTTCGAGGACGAAACCTCTCTAAGGGGGGTAGACTTGTAACACCCCGAAATCAGGTTTGGTAATCAAACTCCGTTAATACTAAAAGACGGGTAAAGTACCGTTAGTAGTAAAAATAACCAGGTAAATAATTGGATTTAAATAAGAAATCCTAATAATTAAATACAAGCGAATCAAAGTTTTAAGAGTTTGAGTTTATAAGAGCCCGAGTTAACGGGACTTAAAATACAACGGGTTATAACTCCCGAACCCATTAAATTAACTAGGAATTAATAACCTAGTTAATAATATGTGATTAAGTTATAAATAATGGATTATAACTTAAATAGATCGAAATAAAACCTTGAGGGACTAAAAGTGGACAATTGGAAACAAGTTTATAATTAAAACTTAAAAACACCAAAACACACACATATGTGTGTGTTTTGGTCGATGTATACAGGAGAAAAAAGGGGGGTTCCCTTCCAAGAACCCTAACTCACAAAAATTGCCAAAATCAAAGAGAAATCAAGCCGAGAATTTGGGGCTTTTAATAAAATCGTGATCACCAAGCTTAGGGGATCACAAGGTATGTTGAATTTTGATGCTTATTGATATTTCGAATTTGTGATGAACATGCATGAACGAAATTCTTGCATGAATGTTCAATGTTATAGTGATATTAGTGTGGGTACAAGTCTAGGAACAAACCCTAGATGCAAACTTGTAGAATTGTGCCATAAACTAGTGATTTATCAAATAGCCAAGTATGAGCTAAGTGGGTTTTGTTGATTTGATGAAATTGATGTGTATAAACATCATATTAATTCATATGAATGAACTATTTGAACAAATTAGAGATTTTGTTAAGAGTTCATAAGTGATTAGAAGTGGGTTTTGACACAAGAGTTAAACCCATGGTTATGATGGTCAAAGTATATATATGCATACAATAACTAAAAATTACATGTTGATTTATGGTTACTTGAGGTATGAATTAGATAACATGTTAGTAGAAGTAGCATCTCAAAAGATGACGCTCACTAAGTGGTTGATAATGTGCCTAAATCGAGTCATGTGAACGTGTCAGTGCATTCATATTTGTAAATTGGTGGTTTGACTTTTAAAAGTCAAACCGACCTATGATAAGGTTCATTAAGAATAGTGGTAAAAGATTCATAAGGTGTGAAGGTCATGATCTTGAATGACTAATCTAACCACCTTGAAAATGATGATGATAGTTTGACGCGTAACAAGCTAGGTGGAAGCTTGATGAGGGAGCTGGTCAAACGAATCACGAAGGAAAGGAAAAGCGTAGTTCGGATGCGAGGTAAGTTAAGCTTACGCCCTTTTTACTTTTATTACAAAATGCTTATTTGTGAGCATGGAATACGATTTATATTAAGTAAATGAAACATGATGTTCCGGCGCGATATAATGCTAGTCGGAACAAGCGAAAATGGTAGAAACCATAAATTATGGTAGAAAGGGGTAAAAATGGTGAAATGGTAATCCGGACACGGGTTAACGAATAGATAAAGGGATTTAAAACGACACCATTTGGCATAAGTCATAATGGGTCAAATAAAACAGGAAACGACTTTCAAGTTGGATGATTTCAAAAAGTAAACCGGGATAGGTTTAAGGGGTGAAATGGTAATTAAGTGCCATCTTATAATGACAATTGGTCATTTCGACTAAACGGGTCAAATGGTTTTGTTAACACCATTTGTCAATAATATTTGATGATTGCTTGTTGAGTTTTATGATCACAGGAATTAACTCATGGTTAGCATTGCTATTATCTAGATATTAATAGCGAAAGGTATTAAAACGGGTCAATATGATGATCCGAGCCAGGTACGCATAATTATGTTGTAGCTAAAAGTGTTGTTTTGGTCGAATAATTGGTGAGAGTCCTTCGTCGTAAAAGAAGGACCAAAATCAACCAAAACGCCCTTGTAGGCTAAATTGAACAAACAACCCTTAAGGGTTGTTTGGAAACGAATTTCATGATTAGATAGATACTTAGAATAAGTATAGAAGTTGAAAGATGTAATATGTTAGTAAATAGCTCTATTTGAGTCTTGCCGTAAAATAACAATCCGAAGGGTAAAACTCGGAACATATAGATATACACATTGAAATCCAACACACAAAGAGTTGTAGTTGAAGATTACTTGATAAGAAATGTAGGAATAAGATGCTAGAAATGAATGAAAGCGATTTCAAGCTTTAAAGTGCTTAAATACCCTTAACGGGTCAAAATACGCATACGAGCGAAAACGGGTTTAGATTGTGTAATAAACCTGTGGTTAGAACTTATTATGGTAGTTAACCTTAATTTGAAGAAGTATATGTGATATAAAGATCAAACAAATATGTTTGTTTGATAAAATGCATAAACGGGTTAAATTTCGGTAAAAAGGTAATAAGTCGACGACTTAAAAGTCTGAAATTTTATTATGTTGGATTTTAATACCATATGATGGAGAATTAAATTACGGACGCGTAGGAAAAAGAATCGGGTAAAACGGATTAAAAATGAGAGAGTTACGCTCGTTTCCGTGAAAACGGGTCTTGCTGGGAATGTACAGCATCAGCTCAAGGTACAGGCTGTGAAAAACAGGGCTAGGCGTGACGCCTAGGCCCTTGGCGTCACGCGAAGCCCCTGAACCGGGAAAAAAATTTATTTCTTTGCTATTTTGCCCCTTGGAACTTGTTTGAACCTTCTATTTAACTATCAAAACTAACTTTTAGGTTGGTTTTGATCATAGGTGAATGCAAAGAGTGCACGGATGAAGATCAAGCGACGAGCAAGAACCGAACACGATCACGACATAAGCTTCCGCACTATGTATCGTTATTATGTTAAACGACGAACGTACACATGATATGTTGTAACCTTTTGAATTGTAAAAGGTTTTAAATAAACCCGTAATTTCCAATGCATATGTAATCTTAATTACATGATTGTTTTTTGTAAATGATACGTTAATCCTTAATTTATAAGAACGGGTGTTACATGTGAGCCATAAACGCCACCCAAGAAAATCTTGAATAATCATCAGTCACCACGAGGCAGTATTGATCATTCCTGATGCTTTTGTGCATGACAGGACCGAACAAATCCATGTGCAAACGTTCAAGACGAACTGCCACCGTGTTGATTTTCTTTGTAGGATGTCGCTTCTTCGTTTGCTTTCCTTTTTGGCATGAAACACAGACGTCTTGAAGATGGAAATTTTTAAGAAGAACACCATTCACTAATTCATTTAATACCAAATGATTCATTTTTCGTAAGTGAATGTGACCCATACGTCTGTGCCAAGAGATAGAGTATTTTTCAGTGGCTTTGGTAATAAAAGAAGTTGCTTGTGCAGTCGTTGTTATTGCTTGGCTCATATCAAGGACATATAAATCGTTTATCCTTGGAGCAGATAGGAGAATCCATTCTTTTGGAATCTTGAAGCCGGGTTTCAGCACGTAACAAATTTACACTCTCAGACTCTTTTGCAGACCTGGACTCGATTTGCACAGGTTTTGCAGGTTTTGCAGGAGGGTTACATAGAATATGATTCTCAAGAGGTATGTCCTCTTTTATCTTCGCATCAGGCTGTGCTGAGTCAGTATCATTGGATTCATCATCTGAAGAATCAGCATCCTCAATAATGACTTGAGGCTCCTGATTCTCTTCAGCAGTTACAAATGTATCTGCTGACACATCTGAATCTGATGATACTTCCGGTTTGTATCCAAGTCCCATCGCAAACTCCTCAATGTTTAAAGAAACAGATGGTTTAAAATGAGTTCTATTTTCCTCATCAGGCATTGCGTCATAATTGTGTCTAACCGGTGGTGGACATTTTCTTATAGCCAATGCATGTGACATCTCTCTTTTCTTTCTGAACATCAATGATGTGATCCAACACATAACTAGAGCTTAAATAACTGTCTAGCAAATATTCTTGTGTACACCACGTACTCATGTATAAATCAAGTATTCTTGTGTACACCACGTACTCATGTATAAATCAAGTATTCTTGTGTAAATCAAATATTCATGTATAAATAAGGTGTTCTTGTATGTATTCGGGTTGTTAATGGGTTGCAAGGCCATTAACATGTGACACGACATAGGAAGTCACCAAACCATATGCATTTATCAAGTTTTTCTGAGACACAAAAGCACTACTTGGTACTCGTTCTCACCAATAGTGTGGCTGCCCGAAACCCGTTAGATCTAACCTTTTGTTCTGCGGTCTAGGTATATTGTTGATTAATGATGCTTATGGTACCCTATTCGTGACACGATTTCTCGTATCATTTCTCATATCACTTCTTGTATCATTTCTCGTATCATTTCTCGTATGATTCCTTAAAACGCATCATACTTGGTACTCGTTCTCACCAAGAGTGCTTCTTGTTTTTGTATCATACCATTTGTAAACATTTTAACATTTGTAACATGTATTTCACCCCCAAAGTTATAAAACTGAAAACAGTTAAAAGAAAAGGGGGAGCATGAACTCACAACTTTGTGTTCCTACGTCGTAAACTTCACCGGATTTGCATATCGAGCGTCGTGACCTAAACGTGTTTTATTAACGTTAGTCACTAGACTTGTATCACACAAGTACAAGTCACTATCCTTTGTATATGTGTTCTTGTGTTAAAAATAATTTATATTTTTAACTATGTGTCTTACTTATATTATTTTCTCAAAAATAAATATAAGTATCTTGTATTTTTCAACCGAATTATGTATTTTGTCCAAAACTTCATTTCATGTTCATAACTTGTCCAAGTTATTTATTCTATCAAGTAATATATTTTCATAAATATATTTTCTTGTATTTGTCTAAGTATGTCGTATGTGTATTTTTGTATTTTTACTCCTTAGGAGTATTTAGTGTATTTTCAAGTCCTAATACACTATCACGTATAATACATACTACATACACTTAGCACAAAATTTGGTGATCAATAAATATATATATTTTTCTCAAAAATATACATACTTAATATCAATTTTAATCTTGAAGAAATCGTCATTTCTTAATACAAAAATTAGGGAAACCTTGGTAAATGTTTTTAGATACATCAACAACATCAACAACATGTGTTTATTTTTGACAGAGTTTCCCCTAAAAATGGAGGTTTCCCATGTTTTCAAAATATGTGTTTATTTTCTTTTAGAAACATCAACAACATCAACAACACATTCAAGTCTTACTACAAGCCAAAATCCTGTAAATCACTCTATATCATGAACTTGTAGTTCTTGTAAAAACTTGTAGTAACTTACCATGTTATTTAGTGGGTTTAGTTACCCCTAAAAACATGGTTATTTGTTTGTAAATCATTCTCTTGAAAGATTTAGACATTTACAACTTGTCATATGATTTTTCTAAAAGTATTCTTTTTGTATTTTTCTTGTTTCATAAGTGTTTATACACTTGTTTTTCTAATAAAAATAGTGTATGTTTAAGTAAAAACCAAGATTTTCTAAAAATCGTATTTTAGACTTGGTTCTTTTTGGAAAAGTCATTCACAAGTCTTGAAGCTATAAGTTTACTAGCTCACTATAATGATTATTTTTCAAGAAATCATTTTAAGTCTTCAAGTTCATGTTTAGTCATGAAGATGATTATTTCATGTTGTTACATAATCATTCTTCCACTTGCTAGATCATGTCTTTAATCACAATCTAGCAAGCTTTATGTGATTGTTAACATCATTATCTCAAATAAACAACAACAAATATCACACATATGCAAAACATCACCATTTCATCAAGATGGATCATATATATAAGCTTTATGTTCAAGTTTCATGAATATGTCCTTTAATGGTTCTAGTGATTTCAACATAATATATCTTTTAACCACTAAAGATAGAAGTAAATGAGAGTGTTCAAGATGCTTACAACTAGCTTAAAGCTAGGGAAGTAACAAGATGAAGATTGAGTGGATAAAAGCACCCGGAAGAGGTCCTTGATGATCCGCAAGCTCCAAGCTTCGTTAGTGACCTTCTTACACCTCAAGACAACCATGGATTGTATGGAAAGTGATTGAAAATGGTGATGGTGTGGGGTTGTGGTTGAGCCGAGAATGGAGGTGGGAGGAAGGAGTGGGTGTGTAGTGTGATAATGTGAAGGAGATGATGGTTCTTATACACAATCCCCATTACCCAAAGGTCCTAATGCCTCCTTAAGTACACACCAAAACTTACACAATATCATGGAGGATCTTAGAGAAGATTTATAGAAATCTTAGGAGATTAGGTGAATCCTGAGTGCGGGGGCCACTTGGGCAGTCCATGAGCAAGGGGGGGGGGGGGCAAAGTGTAAATTGCTTGGTATAGTAGGTGATTAGTGGAAGGTTTAATGTAAAAGTCTAGTATTTTAGTGTATCATGCACTATATAGTATGTTTAAGTGTTCGGGAACCAATACTAGCTCAGAAATAAATAAACAATGCTTCTAGCAATATTTTTATGTTCCGGGTAATGTCCGGTTGTTTGGTTAAATACCGGTTTATTAAAGTGCTAAATTGCACCGTTTAGTGTCCTTTATGTCCCCTTTTGTAACCCTTTCAATTCCCGACACTTAGGGAAGTATTCTGGATGATAAATCATGAATTCTGCATAATATTTATGTGTTAAAAGCTGATTTATAGTTGAATTTAATAAAATTCTGCACTTAAAGTGCGTTTCGGGTGCTTTTTAGTGCGTATTTTAGCTTTCGGAATGTCTATATGTTAACCCTTGTATGTACTCTTGGGTTTTAATGTATTTCTTGACGTTGGACCTACACCTAGGCCCCAATTCTAGTGTCTGACTGCTTTCTGCAATTTTGTTAACACAATGTGTCTTACCGGTGAGTTTACTAGTATTTCTGACGCAACGCAGTTCATTAATGCATAAAGCAATATCTTGTAGTATAAAACGTGCATGAATTCACTTGTATAGTATGTAATCAGGCAATGTTGACATTTAAGCACATAATTGCAGTCATTAAATAATAATTAAAGTGTACGGAAATTACCGTTTTGGTGCCAGTTGTCACAGTCTCCCCCCGTTAAAAGAATTTCGTCGCTAAATTCAGGCTGAGCTTACTCTCGTAAGAGTTTTCTTGAATAGGTGGGGATACTTTTCTTTAAACTGGTCTTCACGTTCCCACATGTACTCGGGTCCGTGCTTAGAGTTCCAACGCACTTTGACAAGTTTCACACTGCTCCTCCTGGTCTTGTTGACTTTCCAGTCGGTAACCTCAACGGGTTGTTCTGTAAATCGGAGGGCGTCATCAATATGCACTTCATCCGCAGGGATGATCACATTTTCTTGTGTTGGACTCTTCTTGAGGTTGGATACATGGAACGTATCATGTACTCCATTAAGTTCTTCCGGTAATTCCAACTTGTATGCCACGGTACCAATTCTTCCCAAAATCTTGAATGGTCTGACGTATCGTGGATTCAGGTTTCCACGCTTTCCAAATCTTACTACGCCCTTCCAAGGTGAGACTTTTAACAACACTTTGTCTCCCACCTCGAACTCTAATGGTTTTCGTCTTCGATCAGCGTAGCTCTTTTGTTGATCTCGAGCCGCCTTAATGCGCTCTCGGATCTGCATAATCTTGTCGGTTGTCTCTTGTACAAGTTCAGGACCAACCATTCGTTTGTCTCCAGCGTCTGCCCAACATAAGGGCGATCGGCACTTGCGGCCATATAGAGCTTCGAACGGTGCGACTTTTATGCTTGTATGATAACTGTTATTGTAGGAAAACTCAACTAAAGGTAGATGAGTATCCCAACTGCCGCCTAGGTCCATGACACATGCGCGAAGCATATCTTCTAACGTTTGTGTAGTCCGTTCGCTCTGGCCGTCTGTTTATGGATGGAATGCCGTGCTTAGATCTTGCTGAGATCCAAAGGCTTCCTGAAAGGATTGCCAGGTTCTTGAGACAAAGCGTCCATCTCTGTCTGAAATAATTGAGATAGGCACTCCATGACGTGCCACGATTTCTTTTAAGTATATTTCAGCAAGCTTTCCAGTGCTGTCTTTTTCTCAGATTGGTAGGAAATGCGCAGATTTCGTCAATCGATCAACTATCACCCATATCATATCGTGCCCTCTCGGGGTCCTGGGTAATTTCGTTATGAAGTCCATCGAGATCTACTCCCACTTCCACATGGGTATCTCTGGTTGTTGTAGTAGACCGGACGGTTTCTGATATTCAGCCTTAACCTTAGCACATGTTAGGCACTTTCAAACATATATAGCAACATCGCTTTTGAGTCTCGGCCACCAATAGTAGTCTTTCATGTCTTGATACATTTTGTCCAATCCTGGATGAATCGAGTATCTCGATTTATGCGCTTCATCAAGGATGACTTCTCGAACACCGCCATAGAGCGGAACCCAAATATGCTTCTTAAAGTATAAGGCTCCCTCTTCATTTGGATCCATGTATTTCAACATACCCCAGAGGTATTTAACTTTACGGTTTTCCACCTTAAGGGCTTCTTGTTGCGCATCACGAATACGTGCAGTGAGGTTCGTTCGAATAGTCATTTCTAACGCCCGAACCCTTAGGGTCTTAACCCTTTCTTTTCGACTTAGCGCGTCTGCTACAACGTTGGCCTTTCCAGGATGGTACTTAATCTCACAGTCATAGTCGTTTAGTAGCTCGACCCATCGTCGCTGACGCATGTTTAATTCTTTCTGATCGAATATGTGTTGTAAGCTTTTGTGATCTGTGAAGATTGTACATCGAGTACCATATAAATAATGTCGCCAGATCTTCAGGGCGAATACCACTGCGCCCAGCTCCAGGTTGTGAGTGGTATAGTTTCTATCATGCACCTTCAACTGTCTTGAAGCGTAAGCGATGACTTTTTGGCGTTGCATAAGCACGCAACCCAAACCTTGTCGTGAAGCGTCGCAGTATACCACGAAGTCTTCAGTGTCTTCTGGTAATGATAGTATTGGTGCATCGCATAGCTTATTTTTAAGTAGTTGGAAGGCTGCTTCCTGCTTGTCACCCCAGTCGTACTTCTTGTCTTTTTGTGTAAGGGTAGTTAGCGGTTGAGCTATCTTGGAGAAATTCTCAATAAACCGTCGATAATAGCCCGGTTAGCCCAAAAATTGTCGAACTTTAGTTAGGGTTTTGGGGGCTTCCTAATTCTTTATTGCTTCGATCTTGGCTGGGTCTACATGAATGCCCTTCTCGTTCACAACATGACCCAGAAACTGTACTTCGCGAATCCAGAATTCGTACTTCGAGAATTTCGCGTAAAGTTTATCTTTCTTCAGTAGTTCCAAAATGGTTCTGAGATGTTGCTCATGTTCTTCTTTCGTTCGCGAGTAAATCAGGATATCATCGATAAATACAATCACGAATTTATCGAGATATGGTTTGCATGCGCGGTTCATCAGATCCATAAATACCGCTGGCGCGTTCGTCAGCCCAAATGGCATCACCAGGAATTCGTAATGCCCATAGCGTGTTCTGAATGCAGTCTTTGGTATGCTTTCCTCTTGAATTCTTAACTGATGGTATCCAGATCGAAGATCGATCTTGGAATAGTAGCTTGATCCTTGCAACCGATCAAATAAGTCATCAATCCTAGGTAGAGGATACCGATTCTTGATTGTGAGCTTGTTCAATTCTCTGTAATCGATACACATCCGCAGAGTTCCATCCTTCTTCTTTACGAACAATACAGGAGCTCCCCAAGGTGAGAAGCTTGGCCTTATGAATCCTTTATCCAACAACTCCTGGAGTTGTGTGGATAATTCTTGCATTTGGGATGGTGCAAGCCGATAGGGAGCCTTGGCTACAGGAGTGGCTCCTGGAACCAAGTCTATATGGAATTCGACTTGTCGTTGCGGAGGTAGTCCTGGCAGATCTTCGGGAAAAACATCAGGGAATTCCTTCACCACAGGAATGTCTTCGAGTTTTGGCTCCACAGCCTTCTTGTCTACAACGTGCGCTAGGAAAGCAACACATCCTTTCCTTAAGCACTTCTGTGCCTTCATACAAGTGATGATTCGTAGAGGCGCGTCTCGTTTTTCTCCATGTACGATGAGAGTTTCATCATTCCCCATAGGGATGCGAATAATTTTCTCATGACAAATAACTTCAGCTTTGTGCTTGGACAACCAGTCCATTCCGACCACTACGTCGAAGCTACCCAATTGAATAGGTAAGAGATCGATGCTAAATCTTCGTTCACCAAGTTCTAATGTGCAGCCTCTAACAACTTCGCCCGATTCAACTAGTTTACCATTGACTAGCTCTATAGAATAAGGAATAATTAATCTACTAGATTCTATTCCAAGCATACGTTTAAATTCCACAGACATGAAGCTATAATCAACACCAGTGTCAAATAGTATGGATGCAAAGTGATTGTTAACCAGAAACGTACCGGTGACCACATTAGGGTCCTCTCGTGCGTTCTTTGCTCCAATCACAAATGCTCAAGCCTGAGCATTGTTTCCCTTTGGGCAGTCTTTTATGAAATGATCATTGCTTCCACAACTGAAACATCCTCAGTTCTTCCTATTTCCGTTATCATTCCTGTTGCCAGTACCATTTCCATTTCCACCATTGTTTCCAGTTCCAGCACCGTTGCGGTTTCCATTCCCGTTCTTTCCTTTACCCCAACAGTCTTCTGTTTGATGACCCAACCTACCACATTTGTCGCACCTTGGAATGCGACAAGCTCCTTCATGATGATACTTACATTTTTGGCATTTAGGCAGGGTGCCTTGGTATCCTCTGGCTGCAGTATCATTTGCCGCTGCAAAGGTTCTTGCCTCCTTAGATGGGTTAGTGTCACGCTTCTTGTTGTATGAACCTTTGTTGTTGCTGCGGGTTGCTTGATTCAGATTCGACTGCTTTCTCTTCTTCTCACCGGACGACTCAGCATGCGTCTCGGTCTTTTATGTTGGGTTCAGTGATAACTTCTTCATACGAACGCAATCTTCAGTAAGGCTGACATCCAGAGTTACAGCCTCCGTGATTGTTTGAGGTTTGGCCGAAGTTACCATGCCGCGAAATTCTGAGGCCAATCCCCAAATGTAGCGTTCAACGCGCTTAAATTCAGGAGTTACCATGTAGGGAATCACTCTGGACAGATCGTGGAACCTTCGAGTATACCCAGTAATGTCAGCACCTTCCATGGTCAAATGCCAGAACTCGGTCTCCAACCTTTGGAGTTCAGCACGGGAGAAAAACTTCTCTCTCATTCTTTCCTTTAGTTCATCCCAAGTCAGGCCATAAGCGGCATCATCACCCAAGGTTTGGACTTGCAAGTTCCACCAAGTCAGAGCTTCATCGACAAACAACCCAGTAGCAAAAGTGACTTGCTGATCCGCGGTACACTTGCTCATGCGGATAGTAGCTTCAGTCTTCTCCGTCCAGCGCACAAACGCTACTGCACCTCCTGTGCCGTCGTAGTTCATTGGTTTGCAGTCGAGAAACTGCTTGAAAGTGCAGCCCTAAGCTGTGTTGCCTCCAGATGAATCTCCATTCCCATTACGTCTAGCGTTGCTTGGTCCGCCCCTGTCTTGGGTTCGGTTTGCCTGGTATTGGGCGATAGCTGCGGAGATCCCTTCCTCTAGTAGAGCATTCAGCTCTTTAGCAGTCTTTGGCAGTGGGGGAGGAGGAGGTTGATCCGAATCTCGATTGTTCACAATTCTCCTAGGTGCCATGTTCTGAAAGAACACCACACAATAGGTTTAGGCATTTGTTTGATATCATCATACTAGACAGTAGTAGTATATATATACACAGGCATATACCACATAAGTGACATCAAACAATTATTACTCCAACAAGGTATTTAATAAGCTGGTGTTCACGTTTGACCTTTTCTTGCACTGGGGGAATCCATACGTGACAAGACTTGCTGTGATTTCTGTGCACTGAATTCCATAATTATGTATGCATCCATAATTACGTAACTCCTTGCACAGTCCGCACAGTTCGTTTCATCCTTGTATCTCTTCTTTCAGATAGGCCATTGTTTTCAGGTAAAGTCACGTATACTTGTGACATTCTACTTCTAGCATATGTAAATCTCAATTATCACACATAATTGCACATAATTCTTAATCAACGACAAGTGCTACTCCAGTGCACCCTAAGTCTCGTAGTGTCTTTTCTTGACTCCTTGTAAACAGTTTCAGGTAGTGGATGTCGCGGACAGTTTCATGCAATGAAAACTTTTTAAAAAAATGTTTTCGTGCAAGGATCCAAGAGATTGTAGTCTAGACTCGAGAAGGAATCCTGGTTCACTACAATCGTAGCTCTGATACCAATCTGTCACACCCCTTTCTGTGGTGGAAGCACGAGGTGTGATCATGAAAGGTTCTCATTGCATACGAAAGGTAAACATACTACATGCTCATAAAATAACTTCAAATACCCATAACATTACGTAACTGAAAACATAGGTTTAGTGTTTACATCACGAGACAACACATTTTCTGAAAGTTTACAACTTTATTTAAGGATAAACATAACGACATCCAAGAGCATGAGTAAGACCGCGCGCACATCCACTAGTTACCTGAAATACATGTGAGTTTTGGAAAAAAACGTCAACATAATGTTGGTGTGAATTCATGCAGTTTTTGTATTTTACGTTTGTATACTTTGTATGAAAACATAGTTTGTATCTCGTATAAATCAAGTATCCTTGTATAAATCCAGTATTCATGTATAAATCAAGTATTCTTGTGTACACCACGTACTCATGTATAAATCAAGTATTCTTGTGTACACCACGTACTCATGTATAAATCAAGTATTCTTGTGTAAATCAAATATTCATGTATAAATAAGGTGTTCTTGTATGTATTCGGGTTATTAATGGGTTGCAAGGCCATTAACATGTGACACGACATAGGAAGTCACCAAACCATAGGCATTTATCAAGTTTTTCTGAGACATAAAAGCACTACTTGGTACTCGTTCTCACCAAGAGTGTGGCTGCCCGAAACCCGTTAGATCTAACCTTTTGTTCTGCGGTCTAGGTATATTGTTGATTAATGATGCTTATGGTACCCTATTCGTGACACGATTTCTCGTATCATTTCTCATATCACTTCTTGTATCATTTCTCGTATCATTTCTCGTATGATTCCTTAAAACGCATCATACTTGGTACTCGTTCTCACCAAGAGTGCTTTTTGTTTTTGTATCATACCATTTGTAAACATTGTAACCTTTGTAACATGTATTTCACCCCCGAAGTTATAAAACTGAAAACAGTTAAAAGAAAAGCGGGAGCATGAACTCACAACTTTGCGTTCCTGCGTCGTAAACTTCACCGGATTTGCTTATCTAGCGTCGTGACCTAAACGTGTTTTATTAATGTTAGTCACTAGACTTGTATCGCATAAGTACAAGTCACTATCCTTTGTATATGTGTTCTTGTGTTAAAAATAATTTATATTTTTAACTATGTGTCTTACTTATGTTATTTTCTCAAAAATAAATATAAGTATCTTGTATTTTTCACCCGAATTATGTATTTTGTCAAAAACTTCATTTCATGTTCATAACTTGTCCAAGTTATTTATTCTATCAAGTAATATATTTTCATAAATATATTTTCTTGTATTTGTCTAAGTATGTCGTATGTGTATTTTTGTATTTTTACTCCTTAGGAGTATTTAGTGTATTTTCAAGTCCTAATACACTATCACGTATAATACATACTACATACACTTAGCACAAAATTTGGTGATCAATAAATATATATATTTTTCTCAAAAATATACATACTTAATATCAATTTTAATCTTGAAAAAATCATCATTTCTTAATACAAAAATTAGGGAAACCTTGGTAAATGTTTTTAGATACATTTTTAGGGAATAAGTTTCTCAAAAAGTTATATTTTTCTAAGTGTCAAAATTTTACAGAGTTTCCCCTAAAAATGGAGGTTTCCCATGTTTTCAAAACATGTGTTTATTTTCTTTTAGAAACATCAACAACATCAACAACACATTCAAGTCTTACTACAAGCCAAAATCCTGTAAATCACTCTATATCATGAACTTGAAGTTCTTGTAAAAACTTGTAGTAACTTACCATCTTATTTAGTGGGTTTAGTTACCCCTAAAAACATGGTTATTTGTTTGTAAATCATTCTCTTGAAAGATTTAGACATTTACAACTTGTCATATGATTTTTCTAAAAGTATTCTCTTTGTATTTTTCTTGTTTCATAAGTGTTTATACACATGTTTTTCTAATAAAAATAGTGTATGTTTAAGTAAAAACAAAGATTTTCTAAAAATCATATTTTAGACTTGGTTCTTTTTGGAAAAGTCATTCACAAGTCTTGAAGCTATAAGTTTACTAGCTCACTATAATGATTATTTTTCAAGAAATCATTTTAAGTCTTCAAGTTCATGTTTAGTCATGAAGATGATTATTTCATGTTGTTACATAATCATTCTTCCACTTGCTAGATCATGTGTTTAATCACAATCTAGCAAGCTTTATGTGATGGTTAACATCATTATCTCAAATAAACAACAACAAATATCACACATATGCAAAACATCACCATTTCATCAAGATTCATCATATATATAAGCTTTATGTTCAAGTTTCATGAATATGTCTTTTAATGGTTCTAGTGATTTCAACATAATATATCTTTTAACCACTAAAGATAGAAGTAAATGAGAGTGTTCAAGATGCTTACAACTAGCTTAAAGCTAGGGAAGTAACAAGATGAAGATTGAGTGGATAAAAGCACACGGAAGAGTTTCTTGATGATCCGCAAGCTCCAAGCTTCGTTAGTGACCTTCTTACACCTCAAGACAACCTTGGATTGTATGGAAAGTGATTGAAAATGGTGATGGTGTGGGGTTGTGGTTGAGCCGAGAATAGAGGTGGGAGGAAGGAGTGGGTGTGTAGTGTGATAATGTGAAGGAGATGATGGTTCTTATACACAATCCCCACTACCCAAAGGTCCTAATGCCTCCTTAAGTACACACCAAAACTTACACAATATCATGGAGGATCTTAGAGAAGATTTATAGAAATCTTAGGAGATTAGGTGAATCTTGAGTGTGGGGGCCACTTGGGCCGTCCATGAGCAAGGGGGGGGGGGGGGCAAAGTGTAAATTGTTTGGTATAGTAGGTGATTAGTGGAAGGTTTAATATAAAAGTCTAGTATTTTAGTGTATCATGCACTATATAGTATGTTTAAGTGTTCGGGAACCAATACTAGCTCAGAAATAAATAAACAATGCATCTAGCGATATTTTTATGTTCCGGGTAATGTCCGGTTGTTTGGTTAAATACCGGTTTATTAAAGTGCAAAATCGCACCGTTTAGTGTCCTTTATGTCCCCTTTTGTAACCCCTTCAATTCCCGACACTTAGGGAAGTATTCTGGATGATAAATCATGAATTTTGCATAATATTTATGTGTTAAAAGCTGATTTATAGCTGAATTTAATAAAATTATGCACTAAAGGTGCGTTTCGGGTGCTTTTTAATGCGTATTTTAGCTTTCGGAATGTCTATATGTTAACCCTTGTATATACTCTTGGGTTTTAATGTATTTCTTGATGTTGGACCTACACCTAGGCCCCAATTCTAGTGTCTGACTGCTTTCTGCAATTTTGTTGACACAATGTGTCTTACTGGTGAGTTTACTAGTATTTCTGACGCAACGCAGTTCATTAATGCATAAAGCAATATCTTGTAGTATAAAACGTGCATGAATTCACTTGTATAGTATGTAATTTGGCAATGTTGACATTTAAGCACATAATTGCAGTCATTAAATAATAATTAAAGTATACGGAAATTACTGGTTTGGTGCCAGTTGTCACAGGAACAGTTTTATTTGTCTTCGAGAACAAATTGTCTGTAATAACTATGTTTACTTGATATGTTACGGTATGGGACGTAATGCTTAAATATTTGGTAATTATTAGTTGTTATGGAAAATCTTGGACAATCTGTTTCGCTCAGTGCCTCATCCCGATGTTTCCGCCATCGGTTGGGGTGTGACAGATTGGTATCAGAGCCATAAATATAGGGAATTTGGCAAGACACAACCTAGTCCAGGTCGATGTCTTAGGATTTGTGACAACTCTAGTATTCAATGTCTTTCCTCTGGGTGATACTTGTTTCATTCTAACTTGTATATGTTTAGTTGTTGTTTAATGTGTTAATTTGTTTAGTTTTATAAACTTGTGAACTCTTTAAAAGTTAAATGTTTCGCCACAAACAACCTCGACGAAACTCAGGGAGTTTCGTCATTTCCTTTACTCGACGAAACTAACGGAGTTTTGTCACTCTCCTTGATGTTTCGTAGAGATGGGTTTTGGCGCAGGTTTAGCCCAATTAAATCAGCCGTTACATTATATATTGCACATACCACAATTCACAAAACCCTAGACACCTTCTTCTCTCCCTTGAAACCCGACGGCAACTTCCATTCTTTGAAGCTCTATCGCCACACGTAATTCCTGGACTATCATTTGAATCGGTTAGCTTATTGTAATAACCGAAAATTTAAAATCATAATAAACAAATAATATTAAAAGACCTAATTATTTTATTAAATTAAACCATAGGAAACCCTAATTAAGACACCCAAGTAATTCTGTACAAACCCTAGAAATTTCAGAATTTTCAGAATCAGGATTAGGGCCCCTAAAACTCAGGGGGGGTATTACCTACTTGATGATTATCTTTAAAATCTCGTTGTCAAAACTGAATTTTAAGAAATTATCGACTCAGCTAGGCTAGTTCCACACGTGGCTACCCTATAACCGACTTTCAACCCTTACGCATCGTAGCGGTGTTAGGCATACGATGCGCAGGCGTTTTAAAATCCCATACGCATCGTAGGGGTTATTGTGCTACGATGCGTAGGGCTTCCCAAAAATCAGCTATAAATACAGGACCTTGGCATTCGATTTCTGGTGCTCCAACGACGAAGAAACTCCAAAATTTCGTCGAGTTATTGTCTGATTACTCTCCTAACACACACTAAACACAAATTAAGAGTAGCGGGGTGCTGCAGAACAGGGTAATAACTCGATCGCTATTACGATTCATTGTCCGATCGATCAATATATCCAATTGATGTTTTAATGCTGCCCACATTAGGGTTATACTTTATCGTTCGTCATTAATTTGACGGATTGTCGTTAATTCGATAGGTAAAGTATTATACTTTATCGTTCGTCATTAATTTGACGGATTGTCGTTAATTCGATGGGTAAAGTATTATACCTTGTCATTCGTTGTTAATTCAACGGATCATCGTTCATTCGATGGACAAAGTATTGCATTTTGACATTCATTGTGAGAATTTGATCTCGTGAGTTATCGTAAAGGCTGTATTAAGTTACTAACCTAGTTTGTATGCATGTTATTTAAATTAGGTTAATAGACTAATCAGTAGTCTAAACTCTGCCCGTATAAATCTAAAATATTAGCACAAGGTAGCTTCACTTTGGAGTTATTAAGGTACGGATCCTACCCCACTCCTTATTGCTTCATATTCAAATTGTTATAAACCACTAAATATATTTTAAAACTCCTTACGTTTTTGAGTATCGATTCATTTGACAGTCCGTTCGAATTCTATTCTAATCATTTGATTTAAGCTTTCATGTCATGCGATAGTATTATGTTAGTTGTACTCATTATCGCATGTTCCAATATAAGTTCCGTTCTGTTATGAAAATAAGTTTTATAAGTTATGTGAATAAGACCATGTGTACTCTGATACCCTGAGTATCGCTTCTCGTGGAGTGTCCCACGAGCATGTTGTTGCGGCATCAACAGCATGTGCTCCATCTGTGACGGAGAGATTAGTTCACGGCGTCCCTAGGTACAAGTGTGGTACAAAGCTACTAGGAGGCGTATGGATCGATCCTAGAATTTAAGTTAATGAGATGGATAACAGGTATGCCAACTGGCCATCTCGTGTGATAAGTATGCAGGAGTAGCTACCTGTGTATTATCACGTTTTCAGTTTGCTCATGGGTACATCCGTAAGATATGATTATGAAATTATGTTCTTGCATTGTATAAGTTTTGCATAAAGCGTTATTTGTTCTTTGAGCCTATAATTCCGTACTGAGCATTCGGCTCATTCCGTATAAATTTTGTATTTACAGGTCAACAGGTTAGCTTGGGCGGGGGAAAGAGAGAAGAATAAAGCTTAGGAATAAATCTGAAGATGTTAGTTAATAAAATTGAATGTGTCTGCTTGTATATTAATCTTAAGTTTCGTTGTTATATAGTTGTATCCTTGTCAAATAAATAAATGGAATTATGACTTTTGTTTATGATACTACTGTTATTGTGACACGTCAGCCCTTTCGGGTTGGGGTGTTACAGCTATGGTATCAGAGCAAAGGCTCTTTCCTGTAGAAAACTTGAAGATAGTAATTAAAACCTGTGAGGAATGGGTAGATATCTATGATAGGATTCAACTTGGTCTCTTATTTGGTTTAATTCCTGTATTTATTCGTATAGATATGCCTCCTCGTCGTCCGCTACGTAGGAATACTCGTACTAACCCTGTACGTAACAACACTTCTTCGAATGAGACTCCAGTCGATCCAAGCGTAATTAATGCTATCAACCAGGCTGTTGCCGGGTTGCTTCCAAACCTGGTTGCTCAAACAGCTGAGGCCGTTATTCAACAAACTCGTCATCCAGAAGGCACTAATACTAATCCAACCTCTGGTGGTGAAACTCGTGAAAATACCACAAACAATACTACTTATAGTATAGACATATGGATTAGTAAATTCCAAAAACAAAAGCCGAAATCCTTTAGTCACGCTAATAATCCAGTCGAAGCAAGGAACTGGATAGCTCATGTTGAAAAGATCTTCGGAGTTCTTGGAGTTCCGGAGCAATACAAAGTTAGACTGGCTACCTACAAATTCGAAGATGACGCACAAACTTGGTGGGAAGGATATAAGCAAGTCAAAGGAGGGGATGATTTTGACGCTAATCTTTCATGGGTCGACTTTCGTAATATCTTTTACGACAAGTATTTTTCGACCGCTGATAAAGAAGCTTATATCAGGGAGTATGCAGTGATTCGACAGGGGAGTGATGAACCAGCCTCTGAGTTCATTACTCGATTTTCAAGGTTGGCTAGTATTATAGGAGACGTTGCAGGATCAGCAGAAGTCCAGGCAGAAAAATGCAAATGGGCAGTCAATGATCGAATTCGGAAATCGATCATGTACATGAAATTTAAGGATATCACCGAAGTTGCTGATGCAATCAAAACTTTTGAATTCGAAAGGAAAGAATTCTTATCTCGAACTGGGGATAATAAGAAGAGAAATAGGGAAGGACAATTTAAGCAGGAAAACGGCAAATCATCCACTACACCACAACATCAAGATCGCAAAGTGCAAGGAAATCAAAACTCCGGAAATCAGGCACGTCCATGGCAGCCTAGACCACAAAACCAGAGGCCTGCTCAAAACCAGATTCAGTTGAATGCAGAACCTATTAGAGCTCAACCACTGAATCAATATGTAAACCCAAATCAGATTACATATCCTTTATGTAATGTTTGTGGTAAGAGACATCAGGGGGTATGTCACCGAAGTACAGGAGCTTGCTTTAGGTGTGGCCAAACTGGACACATGATCAAGGAATGTCCTAAGAAAGAAACTAAGAAGAATAACCAACCCAATGTTGGAGGAAGAGTTTTCGCACTTTCTGCTACTGACGCTGCTAATGCTCCAGGTACTGTATCTGGAACCCTTCAGCTTGGTAAACGTAGTATCTATGTGTTGTTCGATACAGGAGCAACTCATTCTTTAGTATCCCATTCGTTTACTAAGTATCTTCCGATAAGACCAACTCTCTTAAATCATACTTTTACCATTTCCACTCCCATGGAAAATTCATCCGTAATCACTTCCGTATATAAAGATTGTCCGATCCGTATTGAATCTATTGTGTGTAAGGCCAATCTATTTCCGATACATATGTGTGACTTTGATGTTATTCTAGGAATAGATTGGTTGTCTAGACATCGTGTAACTATAGATTGTCATTCTCGCCGTGTTATTTTCGGTGATCTTCATCATCCTGATATTATATATCAGGGAACTCAAGCTCATAAATCCTTTAAAATTATCTCTGCGCTTAAGGCTCGAAAATTCATATCAAGCGGTTGTGCTGGATTCCTAGCATCGATTAGGGATACTTCTGCTAGTGTTAAGAGTATCGATAGCCATTCCATTGTTCGTGAATATCCTGATGTATTTCCGGATGAACTACCAGGATTACCACCCGACCGTCAGGTAGAATTCACCATCGACTTGATCCCTGGTGCCGAACCTATTTCTAAAGCTCCATACCGTATGGCTCCAATGGAACTGAAGGAGTTGAAGGAACAATTGCAAGAATTGTTAGATCTAGGATTCATAAGACCTAGTGTTTCACCTTGGGGTGCTCCGGTCTTATTTGTGAAGAAGAAAGACGGTAGTATGCGTTTATGTATTGACTACCGAGAACTGAACAAGATTACTATTCGTAATCAGTATCCTCTGCCTCGCATTGATGATCTCTTTGATCAACTTCAGGGGGCTCAGTTCTTCTCGAAAATTGACCTGAGGTCCGGGTATCATCAGCTAAAGATCAAGAATGATGATGTTCCCAAGACCGCCTTTCGTACTCGCTATGGTCATTACGAATTTTTGGTTATGCCCTTTGGGCTAACTAATGCACCTGCAGTCTTTATGGATTTGATGAATCGCGTATTTCACAAATTCCTAGACAAATTCGTTATTGTCTTTATCGATGACATTCTAGTGTATTCTAAGAGTCACGAAGAGCATGAAGCACATCTACATGCAGTACTTGGAACCTTGAGGCATGAGAAGTTGTACGCGAAGTTTTCCAAATGTGACTTTTGGCTTAGCCAAGTGGCATTTCTAGGTCATATCATATCAGCAGAGGGAATTATGGTAGACCCAACAAAGATTGAAGCTATTACAAAATGGCCAAGACCCACTTCTGTTACCGAAATACGAAGTTTCTTGGGTCTTGCTGGCTATTATCGAAGATTTGTTGAAAGATTCTCGGTAATCGCTTTACCACTTACAAAACTCCTAAGGAAAGGGGTGAAGTACTCATGGAATGGGGAACAAGAGAAAAGCTTTGAAGAATTGAAGAAACGACTCGTATCCTCTCCGATACTCACTCTACCTTCTGGATCAGGAGGTTACCAAGTCTATAGTGATGCCTCAAAGAAAGGATTAGGTTGTGTGCTAATGCAACATGGGAAGGTTATTGCTTATGCCTCCCGTCAGTTAAAGCCTTATGAAGTTAACTACCCTACACATGATTTAGAATTAGCCGCAGTCGTCTTTGCACTTAAGATTTGGCGACACTATCTGTATGGTGAGAGTTGTGACATCTTTACCGACCACAAGAGCCTCAAGTACCTATTTACGCAGAAGGAGCTAAATATGAGGCAAAGAAGGTGGTTAGAACTTTTAAAAGATTACGACGTAAATATTCAATACCATCCAGGCAAAGCCAATGTTGTAGCTGACGCGTTGAGCCGAAAGAATTCCGGGACTATATCTTGCTTACAAATTCAGCCTCGTATTAGGAGAGATCTCGAAAGGATGAACATTTGGCTCCAGGTTGGTAAATCGGATGGATATCTAGCTAGAATGCAGATTGAACCCAACCTCATATCTCGGATCAAAGATGCACAAAAGCAAGATGGAGAACTTTGGGCAATTGTGCAAAATCTTGAGGTGGGTAAGCAACCTGAATTTAGTATAGACCATCATGGGGTGATTTGGTGCGGTAAAAGACTTTGTGTACCCGATGACTCCAGCCTTCGTGAGTCATTATTAGCCGAAGCTCACAGCTCACCATTTTCAATTCACCCAGGATCTACTAAGATGTATAGAGATTTAAGACAGAACTTTTGGTGGAGTGGCATGAAGGAAGACGTTGCTCGATATGTAAGTAAATGCCTCACTTGCCAACAAGTGAAAATTGAACACAAACGAGCAAGCGGTCTGTTGCAGCCATTGGATATTCCCATATGGAAGTGGGATGAGATCACAATGGATTTTGTTACCGGTTTGCCTAAGACATTCAAGAAGAATGATGTTGTATGGGTTGTTGTCGATAGATTGTCGAAGTCAGCACATTTTCTACCGATTCAACAAGGATTTTCGGTTAATAAGTTATCCGAAATATTTCTTCAAGAAATTATTCGACTCCATGGCACACCATCTTCCATTGTTTCCGATAGAGATCCACGTTTCACCTCACGATTTTGGAAAGGTTTTCAGACAGCTTGGGGTACACGCCTGAAGTTTAGTACGGCATTCCATCCACAAACAGATGGGCAGTCAGAACGTACGATTCAGACCTTAGAAGACATGCTCCGAGCATGTGCACTTGAATGGTCTGGAAACTGGGATGAATATCTATGTCTTGTTGAGTTCGCTTACAACAATAGTTGGCAAGCAAGTATTGGCATGGCACCTTTTGAGCTTTTGTATGGTCGGAAATGTCGTGCACCGATCTGCTGGGATGAAGTTGGAGAAAAGATTCTTGAAGGGCCAGAACTAGTTCAGATTACAAATGAAAAAGTCACTATGGCCCGAGAAAAACTGAAAGAAGCTCAGAGCAGACAAAAGAGCTATGCAGATCAAGATAGACGACCACTCGAATTTAAAATTGGTGACCACGTATTCTTAAAAGTATCACCTTGGCGGGGCATTCGTAGATTTGGAATTAAAGGTAAGCTTAGTCCCCGTTTCATCGGTCCGTTTGAAATCCTTGAAAGAATTGGAGAAGTGTCATATCGACTGGCTTTACCTCCTCAGCTCTCTCACGTTCATAATGTTTTTCATGTCTCCTCGTTAAGAGGATATAATTATCATCCACTCCATGTCATTAGTTATCCGTTACTTACAATTCACGAGGATTTGTCCTACGAAGAGGAACCAGAAGCCATCTTAGATCGACAAGAAAGGGTTTTGCGTAGGAAAATAATTCCGTTTGTTAAAATCCTTTGGAAAAATCACTCTGAACGCGAAGCCACATGGGAATCTGAAGAATCAATTCGTTCTCTATACCCCAATCTATTCTAGCAATAGAATTTTAGTCGAGTAACGGTAAATCTTGCTCTTTGATTTATGTTCATTTGTTTCTGGTTATGGTCATTCATGCTTTGCCTTATGTGATTATATATCTTAGTTATGATTAAGCATATTTAAGTAGGAGATTCTTGTTATACAAGTTAGTAACTCTGCTATAAAAGTTTCGTTTCCGTTATTTATGCGATATGTTATATTCTTATGTGCAAAATTTCGAGGACGAAATTTCTTTTAAGGGGGTAATAGTTGTAATAACCGAAAATTTAAAATCATAATAAACAAATAATATTAAAAGACCTAATTATTTTATTAAATTAAACCATAGGAAACCCTAATTAAGACACCCAAGTAATTCTGTACAAACCCTAGAAATTTCAGAATTTTCAGAATCAGGATTAGGGCCCCTAAAACTCAGGGGGGGTATTACCTACTTGATGATTATCTTTAAAATCTCGTTGTCAAAACTGAATTTTAAGAAATTATCGACTCAGCTAGGCTAGTTCCACACGTGGCTACCCTATAACCGACTTTCAACCCTTACGCATCGTAGCGGTGTTAGGCATACGATGCGCAGGCGTTTTAAAATCCCATACGCATCGTAGGGGTTATTGTGCTACGATGCGTAGGGCTTCCCAAAAATCAGCTATAAATACAGGACCTTGGCATTCGATTTCTGGTGCTCCAACGACGAAGAAACTCCAAAATTTCGTCGAGTTATTGTCTGATTACTCTCCTAACACACACTAAACACAAATTAAGAGTAGCGGGGTGCTGCAGAACAGGGTAATAACTCGATCGCTATTACGATTCATTGTCCGATCGATCAATATATCCAATTGATGTTTTAATGCTGCCCACATTAGGGTTATACTTTATCGTTCGTCATTAATTTGACGGATTGTCGTTAATTCGATAGGTAAAGTATTATACTTTATCGTTCGTCATTAATTTGACGGATTGTCGTTAATTCGATGGGTAAAGTATTATACCTTGTCATTCGTTGTTAATTCAACGGATCATCGTTCATTCGATGGACAAAGTATTGCATTTTGACATTCATTGTGAGAATTTGATCTCGTGAGTTATCGTAAAGGCTGTATTAAGTTACTAACCTAGTTTGTATGCATGTTATTTAAATTAGGTTAATAGACTAATCAGTAGTCTAAACTCTGCCCGTATAAATCTAAAATATTAGCACAAGGTAGCTTCACTTTGGAGTTATTAAGGTACGGATCCTACCCCACTCCTTATTGCTTCATATTCAAATTGTTATAAACCACTAAATATATTTTAAAACTCCTTACGTTTTTGAGTATCGATTCATTTGACAGTCCGTTCGAATTCTATTCTAATCATTTGATTTAAGCTTTCATGTCATGCGATAGTATTATGTTAGTTGTACTCATTATCGCATGTTCCAATATAAGTTCCGTTCTGTTATGAAAATAAGTTTTATAAGTTATGTGAATAAGACCATGTGTACTCTGATACCCTGAGTATCGCTTCTCGTGGAGTGTCCCACGAGCATGTTGTTGCGGCATCAACAGCATGTGCTCCATCTGTGACGGAGAGATTAGTTCACGGCGTCCCTAGGTACAAGTGTGGTACAAAGCTACTAGGAGGCGTATGGATCGATCCTAGAATTTAAGTTAATGAGATGGATAACAGGTATGCCAACTGGCCATCTCGTGTGATAAGTATGCAGGAGTAGCTACCTGTGTATTATCACGTTTTCAGTTTGCTCATGGGTACATCCGTAAGATATGATTATGAAATTATGTTCTTGCATTGTATAAGTTTTGCATAAAGCGTTATTTGTTCTTTGAGCCTATAATTTCGTACTGAGCATTCGGCTCATTCCGTATAAATTTTGTATTTACAGGTCAACAGGTTAGCTTGGGCGGGGGAAAGAGAGAAGAATAAAGCTTAGGAATAAATCTGAAGATGTTAGTTAATAAAATTGAATGTGTCTGCTTGTATATTAATCTTAAGTTTCGTTGTTATATAGTTGTATCCTTGTCAAATAAATAAATGGAATTATGACTTTTGTTTATGATACTACTGTTATTGTGACACGTCAGCCCTTTCGGGTTGGGGTGTTACACTTATTGCTAATGTTTATTTGTTTATGAATTGACAATAAGTACATGATGATCGATGAATATTCAACGTCTTGATGATCCGTGAATGCATGATTTGTATGTTGTTTGAGGATGTGTCGAATGTTTGATCCGAATTGCATGATGTACTGGTATTAATAGTTCTTGCAGAATTAGGGTTTGATTTTGTTAGCCGAATTATGATGAGCAAACTTGCAAAAACAAACTGTTGGAATTAACTTGTTAGTAATTTGCACGACATTGATAATGATCCATGATTGTTCACATGTATACTTTGATAATAGTTGGATTAGATAAACTGATATGAATCGTTTGATGTTACAAAGGATTTAAGTATCACATAAATCTAAAGAATTGGCCCGTTTAATCTGATTCGTGTGTGGATGAATATTGGTTGCCAGTAATCAGATTTGTCTGTTGTCACGACTAAATATGTAGTTGAATCGCATGAATAATGTTAATGATTTCGATGGCTATTGCTAAGTGTTAGAATCATGATTAGGGTTTCTGTGTGTGCTTGGTTATCTAGTAAGGCCGACGAAACATGTGAGGTTTCGTCACACTCACAACTTGACGAAACATGTGAGGTTTCGTAGCACTCACATGCCGACGAAACATGTGAGGATTCGTCGCTTTGAGGTTTCGCCGTAGGTCAGAATCTCACAAACAGATTGTAGTTTTGATCGAGTATGCTAATGAATGGTTATATGTTAATTCTTGTATGTTGATGATATCAGTTATGATTCGGTTTTGATTAACACACTTAACTGCTAAACAAGGTTATGGAACATACATGTAAACTGTGAATATGAATGAATTATATAACTGTTATATGGTGATCGTTGATTGAATACCCACTGTGATTTGTATGTATACGTGAACCTTGCGAATGTGAAAATGATTATGTATGCATGATTACCATAGGCTTTGACTGACTAATTGTAAACAAGAGACTTAACAAACCGAGCAAACCAAGGTGAGTTCACACTTTCTACAAGGCATGGGATTCCCAGTGGTTTGGGAATGGGTTAAGAAACTTAAACAGAACCTGCATATTCTCCTTATGTAGAATATGTACCTCCATCCTCCATGGTGATGGGATTTTAACATGTTTATCAAAGCAATTTCATCCATATGAAATAAAAACGCAGGGGAAATAATATTTAAAACATGTTATTTTTAAGATATAAATTTCATTTCTAAGCAAAATCCCAAAACCCGGATCCATATATGAATATGCATACCATCAAGCAGAACCATAGGATGTTTAGAAAACTACCTTCTTGGAGTAATAGGAATGAAACGGATGATGCTTCAAGAATGGTTGCCTTCAAGAGTAGAAGGCCTCAAGCTTGTATACCCCAAGCTTCCAACAAACACCACGAGATTAGCTAGGATTTTTAACACCAAAGATCAAAACCCGAACACTTGAGAAATACCCTATGTTGGCCGAAATTTTGAGAGCAAAATTACCAAGTTCCCTTGCATTTTTGTCTTGCCAAATGTTTTATAAAAACAAGAGAGAATATCACCTCCTTTTTGGCCAATAACCATGCTTCTTGCACTTGCAAGTGCATGAGAGTTCATTGGACCAAAATATTTTTGTGAGTTCCCATGAGGGGGGCGGCCTAGCTTTATTTTTATAAAAAAATAAATTTCTCTTATAAAATTTAAGTCTTGGTTTATATATATATATATAGGGCAAGGCTATATAGAAAACCCTATATATATAAAAAACCCTAGAAAACCCTACCTCCCGATATTTTTTTTTGAAAAAAATAACACATGTAATATACATGTTTTTAAGAGTTTTGGGCCCAAAAAATCAAAAAAGCGCCGAAGGGATGATTTAAAAAAAAATTCAGCAATTTCTGTCTTTTGTGCCTAACACATGTTAGGCAACCGGACATTGCTGAAATTTGTTTAATTTTTTTTTAAAAATCCCTTCGGCGCTTTTTGTTTTTTTTTTTTGGCCCAAAACACTCTAAAACATGTATATTACATGTGTTATTTTTTTCAAAAAAAAAAAAAATGTCGGGAGGTTGGGTAAAAATGGGGGGAGATTTGAGTTTCCAGAGTTTTCTAAAAATTTAAGGGTTTTCTGTCTAGCCTTCCCTTATATATATATATATATAGGGAGAAGATCATGCGAGAACCACCTCTTATTGCGAGAACCGCAAGAACCAATGTGAACACAACCAAAAATGCCTAAAAATAGCTAAAAATCACACAATTTTTTTTTTAATATTTTTTATATAAAAATCGCTACTTTTCGAAGCAAAAAAAAAAAAATTAAAAAAAATTAATTTTTTTTTTTGCCACTAAAAGTAGCGATTTGAGCATAAAAAGTATTAAAAAAAAAATTTAGATTTTTTTAGATTTTTTTTAGGTTTTTTGGGGGTTTAGTTTTTAGCATTTTAGCTTGGGGGTGGGGGTGGGGGGGGGTTTAGGTTTTTGGGGGTTTAGTTTTTAGCATTTTACTTGAACATGATTTAGGTGAATCTATCATTTATCCTTTCGTTACAGATGTCATGTTAAATCCAGAGACATAGAGTGATCACTCTCTGTTGATTTAACTTTAGCAGGCCTTAGACATCTTTCTCTCAACGAATAAGAGGAACAAATCCCTTCTTGACTACATACGTCTCTCACAATCACCTTGTACCACACCTGAGTTTAGCCTTATGTACTGCCTTGCTACAGACAGCTAAGAACTAGGTCAAGGTATAACACTTGGTGAATATCAAGACCCAATATATATCTCAGGTCAGAGGATTTTATGATATTCGCGTTTAATCAAAATTTACTTATGATCAATCACAAATGATTCCATGTAGTAATATTTGAGAGCGAGTCAGTCCAATATTTGTATCCGACAAATTTCTATGAACTTTGGCAGCAACACTTTGCTCTATATTCATATCTAATGAATATCCACAAATCCAAATTCATAATAGTCTTACATTCATATTTGTTCCCACAAGTATGATTGACTACGGACGTTTAGAATAATTAACTTATTCATGGATTTAAACATGCTAAAATAAAACGTAACTCAAAATACCATAAAAGAGTTAAATTAACAATTGTTTCAATATCCAAATACAAAATAGATCAAATCCAATCACTAGAATATCGAAGTCCTAAGGAACATGTATGACCCTCATGTTTTGCCCTGTCAAGGAGCTTCGTGAGTGGATACGTAATGTTTTGATCGGTGTGAACTTGACGGATACATATCTTTCCTTTTTCAACTTCATCCCTTATATAGTTGAATCTCCGCTCGATATGTCTAGTCTTTTGGTGCGCACGAGGTTCCTTGATTTGAGCAATCGCACCCTCGTTATCACAAAAGATCCCTAGGGGGTCTTGAATGGTAGGGACCACCCCTAGGTCGGCTATAAATTTCTTTAACCATGCGGCTTCCTGGGCTGCTAATGAAGCGGCGATGTATTCCGATTCTGTAGTGGACAATGCTACCACGTCTTGTTTTGAGCTCTTCCAAGAGACTGCTCCTCAATTTAAAATGAAGACATACCTCGATTGCAATCGAGAATCACTTCGATCGGTTTGGAAACTCGCGTCCGTGTAACCCTTTACAACGAGTTCCTCCTCGCCATATCCATATATTAAAAACATGTCCTTAGTCCTTCTAAGGTATTTTAATATGCACTTAACAGCCTTCCAATGACTGTTACCAGGATTTTGCTGGTATCTGCTCGTCATGCTCAAGGTGCATGAGACGTCCGGTCAGGTGCATATCATTGCATACACGATGGATCCTATAGCAGACGCATATGGGACTTCTTTCATTTTCTCTTGCTCATCCTTTGAGCTTGGACATTGAGATGTATTCAATATTGTCCCCTTTTGAATAGGTACAAAACCTTTCTTGGAGTTCTCCATTTGGAACCTATTCAAGACTTTGTCAATGTATGCACTTTGGTTTAAACCTATCAAGCGCCTTGATCTATCCCTATAGACCTTTATTCCCAGAATGTAGGCGACTTCACCAAGATCCTTAATGGAAAAACAACTTCCAAGCCAAGCTTTTACACCTTCCATGGTTGGAATGTCATTCCCAAAAAGTAGAATGTCATCGACATACAGTACTAAGAAAGTGATGATGCTCCTACTAGCTTTCTTGTACACATAAGCTTCATCACCGTTCTTGATGAATCCAAAATTCTTAATTTCTTCATCAAAACGGTGATTCCAACTTCTAGATGCTTGTTTCAATCCATAGATTGATTTCTTTAACTTGCATACTTTGTCAGGATGTTTTGGATCGACAAAACCTTCAGGCTAAACCATATAGACATCTTCATCAAGATATCCATTAAGAAAACCGTTTTGACATCCAATTGCCAGATCTCATAGTCATAATATGCAGCTATGGCAAATAATATCCTGATTGACTTTAGCATCGCCACAGGCGAGAAGGTCTCATCATAATCAATCCCTTGAGTTTGAGTGAAACCTTTTGCTACAAGTCTTGCTTTGTAAGTATCCAAGTTACCATGCATATCTGTTTTCTTCTTGAAAACCCACTTACTTCCAACTACTTTGGAGTTGAGTGGTGGCACAACCAATTCCCAAACTTGGTTGTCATACATGGATTGCATCTCTATGTTCATGGCCTCAAGCCATTTGTCACAATCGGATTTTGTCATTGCATCATGGTATGTGGTTGGTTCATCTGAATCTACCACGTAGCATCCATCCATGAAAAATCCATATCTTTCAGGTGGATTACTAATTCTACCAGATCTATGAACATTTTGTGTGTTCTGATCAACATCTTGATCATTTTCAACAACCTCTTATTGAGTGCTAGTATGAACCAAACGTGTATCGTCTTGTGGTTCTTGATCCTCCTCAAGTTCCACTATTCTATCACTAGTTCCTTCCATAAGGAACTTAGCTTCTAAGAACTTACCCTTTCGAGCAACAAATACCTTTTGCTCGGTTGGGTTGTAGAAATAATATCCTTTATCATCTTTAGGATATCCTGCAAAGATACACTTAGTAGATCGGACTTCCAATTTATTTGGAGTGTATTGCTTAACATAAGCTTCACAACTCCAAACCCTTAAGAATGATAATGATGGAGGGTTTCCATGCCATATTTCAAAAGGTGTCTTTTCCACTTTCTTGGTTGGGGCCATATTTAGTATACGGACTACGGAGGGCAAAGTGTAACCCCAAAACGATAGAGGTAATGTGCTTCTATCCATCATAGATCGAACCATATCTAATAGAGTTCGATTTCTCCTTTCGGACACACCATTGTGTTGTGGTGTTCCAGGTGGAGTAAGTTGTGAGATAATCCCACAACTCCTAAGATGATCTTGAAAAGCACCACTAAGGTATTCACCTCCTCTATCGGTGCGAAGGACTTTGATTGTTTTCTTGAGTTGATTTTCTACTTCACTTTTGAAGTCTTTGAACATTTCAAATGCTTCATCCTTGTGTTTTAGTAAATACACATAACCATAACGACTATAGTCGTCGGTAAAGGTAATAAAGTATCTTTCACCATTCCTAGTCATCGGCTTAAAAGGACCACATACATCTGAATGTATGATACCTAGTAAGTCTTTAGCCCTTTCTAAAGTTCCACTAAAGGGTGTCTTGGTCATTTTGCCTTGTAAACAAGATTCGCATACATCAAATGAATTATCTTCATTTGTATTCAAAAGACCATTTTTCTGAAGTGTATGCATGCGATTCTTGCTTATATGTCTAAGGCGACAATGCCAAAGGTAGGAATCACTCAAATCCATTTTGAGTTTCTTGTTGGTTACTTGGTACATTGAGCTATCGTATGATGCGTTATCATGATCTAATTCATAAATACCATTTAAAGACATAGCTTTAAAATAAAACACATCATTCATAGAAACATAAATGTCTTGGTTAAAAAATTCAAATTTAAAACCACATTGTCTCAAAAGGGAAACATAAATTATGTTCCTAGTCAAACTAGGAGCATATAAAACATTCTTCAAAATAACTTCCAAACCACTTGGAAGTTCTAAAATGTAGTTTCCTTGAGCTTCGACATCAACCTTTGCTCCGTTGCCCATGAAGAGACTAGCGTCTCCCTTCTTGTAATGTCTATTTCTTTTGAACCCCTGCAATGAATTGCAAATATGAGTTCCACATCCGGTATCAAGTACCCATGTGCTAGAAGAAATAACATTAAGCTCAACATGTATCATAAAGATAGTACATGAGGTTTGCCCTGCATCCCTCTTGTTTTTCAACTCTTTGAGATAGGTCGGACAATTTCTCTTCCAATGTCCTATCTCACCACATTCAAAACATGGGTCATTCGTAGCAACCTTTTGCTTCTTCTCTTTTGGTTTGGCGGGTTCTGCTTTAGCTTTTCCCTTTCCCTTTCCCTTGACGTGTCCCTTTCTTTTAGCATAGTTTGCTTTAGAGTCGGGGTGGGGCATCTTCTTGTTGTTTCCTTCATTGATCGCTAGGACGAGTAAAGCCTTTTTGCCCATTCCTGCTTCAGCCGTTTTGAGCATTGCATGAAGTTCACCAATGCTCTTGTCCCATCCATTCATGTTGTAATTCATTACAAAGCTTTCAAATTTCTTTGCTAAAGAGTTGAGGATCAAATCCGTAGCCAACTCTTTAGAGACGGGACAATTTAGCCTTTCGAGGCGATCAATGTGGCTTTTCATCTTAAGGACATAAGATGATACCGATTGGGTTTCTTCCATTCGACATGCATGAAGCGCCCGAACAGTTTCGAAGCGTTCTACCCTTGCTTGTTGTAGGAACATTTCCTTTAACTGGGTAATCATGTCGTATGCCCCGTGGTGTTCAAAATCCTTTTGAATTTCAGGAATCATAGTTCCCAACGTGAGGCATGAGGCTTGCATGGAGTACTCGGTATACTTAACCCATTCATTGTAGGCTTCCACATCTTCCACGTTAGGTTCATCGGGAATAGGATCATCCAACACATAGGATATCTTCTCTTGCTTGAGAACGATTCTCAAGTTTCGAAACCAATCCATGAAGTTGTTATGGTTGAGATGATCCTTTTCAAGGATGGTTCTTAGTGATAGGTTTCGGACGGTTTGGTTAATCGGGTTTGCATTGTTAGCGGCCATCTATAAAATTTAACAAGTTCAATTTTAATATTTTCGATATTATTATATTTTAATCATTAATACCATTTTGTGTCTTAAAGACAATTAATAATTAAAATCTAGAATCCAACGTTACATTTAAATATTGGTTAGGTGACCTTTATCCCTCAATTTAAATTAACAAGGTAGTCAACGTTTGACAATTGCAACTCTTTGCAATTTCTAGCCATATGGGATCGGTTAAGCATCTTTATGTTTAGTTGGCATGTTTAATCCCATCAACACCTTTGTTCCCCATGCTTCGGTGACCCTAAGGTCATGGTTTCCAAATCAAGTCGTCCAACTTACACACACGTGTGAGTTTATTCACGTAAGTAGTTAGGTGACCTTTATCCCACAAACATGGTAAACCCACCTCGAACATACAAGTTCGCTCAAATGTGGTTAGGTGACCTTTATCCCACAATAAGAGTTCCCAAGTGTTTCGAGTGTTGTATAAAAGGATGGTGTTTGACTTGTTTCATAAAAGGGTTTTTAATATTTCAAAATTCTAGTTTAGAAAATATTATGTACCATACATTTGCATGCATTCAAATCAATGGTACTTTAGTGAAAACTAATTTTCAAGGTTCCTTTTTAATAAAACCCATTTTATTATAAAATCATTAATTTTTAATAAAACCTTTATTAACCACTTTAATGATTTTGTTAAGAACCAATTTTACGCTTGTTGTTGATTATTAGTTTGTTTAGTCATGCATATCGACATATCATCTAAAACAACAAAATAAGCAACCAAACAAGCATATCATACAAAACAATAGGTGCATAACCATAGCCAACTATTTTGACAACACTTGTTAGACGAAACAAGTGTGCCAAAAGGTCCTTCCTAAGGGGTGAATAATGACACAAGTAATGTGTCGTTGAACTCCCACTTTATCCCGCATCCAAATGCTTCAAGTCTCCTTCTTATGTTGTGATTTGTCCACCTTCTTTGAGCTTCCAATAGTCTTTTATTTTCAGCACCAAACTCCTTTGGACTTCAAAAAATATGTTTTCGTTATCGGGTTAAAATCCCGTCGAGAACGATGAAGTTCTTTGGACCGAATATTATGGTCCAAACCAAAACCGCATTTTTGTGTGCATCTTCTTTTACAAAATATATCCTAATACATTTTTTCTAGTAAAATAAAATGAACCTAATCTATTTATTTTACATACCAAATGAAAATAAATAAATTACATATCTTCTAATGGAAGAACAAAATAATAATTATTACAACCCATTGAAATAATAATAAAATGAATCACAACACAATCATTCAACACAAGGTCATGGCTAGGTTATATGCACCAAAATATATATCCACATATATATATATACATATATATATACTAGTCGTTTACCCGCGCGATGCGGCGGGAAACATATCACTTAGGTTGGTGAGTTTATGGCTATGTACGGGGCGGTTCGGTTTTGAGCCATAACCAAAACCAAATTCACGATGCAACGGAAAACACAACACTTGTTAGTAATTCTAAGGGTGAAACTTTGCAATACGATACTCGTTTTTTGTTAGTTTATTGATCATCTCTTGATACATTGTATAGTACTCAAATCGAAATGTAATTAGATGACAAATAATTATGTCCATAGTTACAAACCCACAATTTGTGTTGTATAAATTTTAAATATATACGTGGATCCATCACATATTCAATAGGAACCAATTCAAGATGGTTAATCTTCTAAGTGATAGACATGTTGAATGGGTTAGCCCCATTTCAGCAAATGCAAAGGCGCCGCAACTTAAACCCACAGCCTACATAGCTTGTTCTCGCATGTAAAGGCACCACAACTTAAGCCCCATTTCAGCAGCGGCGTCGACAATTTACATTGTGGTACTCATCATATGTTAGTTTATGAGTTCTCTCGTGATACATTGTATAGTACGTGTGCTATCTTACTATTCGTAGCATGAGTGTGGTTTATCTATGCGATGAGCCTTACTGATCTCAATTAAATAATAAGAAACACACGAATAAGAAAATATTAATCATAGAAAAAAATACCTAGATTCAAGCCCATAAATTGGCTAAACACGATAATCATGGATAGCCCAGATAGGTTTGAATATGTGAAATGCATTTAAATTGAATATTTGACATTTTAGATTGGAATAACATACTGATTATAACTTTATAAGTCTCACTGTTCATTTAAAAAGATTAATTAGATTATGTTCATTATCATCAATCATACTTCACTGTAACTCAACAAATAAAAAATAACCAACGGAAAATCAATCATATATTGTAGCTATAGAAGTACGATAGAAGTCAGAAAATGAAGTATATCTTCTTAACGAACAGTATCAGAAGAAAAAAAATGTCGCTAAACTGATTTACCAGCATACGCAGTCAAAAGAAATGGTAACACAGCCATATCAAATACCTTGAACACAATTACAGTAATGTCATAACTAAAATAAAACATAGCAAAGTTGTAAAACCAAAACAAACAAGAATTGTGACTCATAGCTTGTCCTCAAACTCTGAAAGCGGTGTCATCTGCTCCTTCAAACCCTTCCTCTTACGAATCAGCATCACGAGTGTACTCTCCTGTGACCCGACTTCCAACGGGTCAAATGACATCATGCCCCAATGATCAAACACACATTGCGGGAAAGCTTGACCAGAAGTAGACGCCCTCAATGCGCGCCTGAAAACCCAAATGACTCAACCACAGGCAAGTAAGCCTTGATGTTGTACAACGGTGTGCCCGGCCTCTGCATTTCCTCAAACACGTGCCCACGCCTCTGGTTCAGCACGCTGTAGATTCCACCAAGAGTTTGTTCTGGCGCCTGAATCTCAACCAAATACACCGGCTCGAGCAGTCGGGGTTTGGCGGTCAGCTGCGACGCGTAGATGACACGACTAGCGGTTGGGATCACTTGACCGCCGCCATGGTGAATGGCGTCAGCGTGGAGAATTTCATGGCTCGAACCAGGTGTGCATCGACTTCCTTCTCGTTAGTTAGCGTAGCATTTTTGGTAATAAACTGATCCAAACCAACCATCGCAACTGTGTTTCCACAAGGAACATCTTCAACAGTTTCTAGTGTCTTTCCCATCCAAATAACGGTCCTTTGAACACCTTTAACGTACAGATCTTTCTTCTCACCGGGAACATAATTCGGACCCATGATTCTAACCTTCAAACCGGTTGAAACCTTTCCATCAAATACACGACCAAAAGCGAAAAACATTCCTTCCTCGTGATGTTCTAGGCATGACTTCGTCAATTACAGAGGGGAATGTGGTACCTTCAGAGTCACCTTTTCTGACAAAAACTTCCCATACTCATCTGTAAATTTCACTGGTAACCTCTGCTAATTGAAAAAATAGAAATCAAATGTTTATATTGGCTAAGTTAATGTAATGTATAAAAAATTAAGCACAAAAAGAAAAAAAAACAAATGAAAATTCCACATAAGAAATTGAAATACCCAGCCGATTACAATCCTTTTTACACTTTGTAAGTTAACGACCCTTTGTATTTAAACCTTGATTACAATCGTGGAATCTGTATTAAGGATCACAAAGACAGAAAGGCACAACGTATAGCATACAATAACTGAGGAAAATCGCAAAAGTGAGTCATGTACTCGAACGATTCTTTTCTGCAAATTTGCGCTTTTTGTAAAAAGCGCGCCTCAGGCTAGTAAAGGCGCCAAGGCTTGCACCTTGACGCGCCTAGGGAGGTGCGCTTTTTAAAACCCAGCTTTAGTTGTAGCCAAATGCCTTGCAAAGAAACATCTTATAAAAAAAAAATTGTTACCAATGATGCCTCCTGCAGCAATGGGAACTAACATGATTGAAATATCTATCGGTTCCAGACCTCAATAACCAATCCCCGTTAAACCTTTTCAAACCTTAAAAGTAGGCATAAAACCTAAATGAAATCAAGCGAAAAGCCTGACCTGCTGCAACCATGTCCAACCGATTCATTATGCCATCAATGCTTACTTGCGATCTTGCTATAGTTAAGTAAAAGGAACGTGTCAAATGGGTTGACACACTTATTATACATAATAAAAACTGAATCGAGGTTCCCATGTGACTCACCAAATGTGGCAGCATTAGCCCTAGATGCAGCAGCAATCGGGTTAAATATCCAATTTGTTGCCTTCTCAACTTTGTTGTGCCCGTTATGGTGTGCCTTTATCCACATCAAGATCTGTGCTAAAACCAGTATCAGATGCTTCAAATCAACCTTGCGAGACAGATTTGACCAGCGATTGGACTCTTGGCGAGTAACCATAAGCCCATTAGCCCAGAGTATAATACTAACTAATTTTTTAAACAAGAAACCTCATTCTAGCCACAACCAACAGGAAACAACTGATATTGTGCATGAAACTATTCCTTTTAAAATCAAATTTTATACATAGACACACCTGAGAATAATTTTTTAAACAACACAGGTTGCATTTGCGACTGTAATGATCTCAATGAAGGAATGCAGGTCTCTTAGGTTTCCATAAGTTTTCCCTTGTCACCTAATGAGGACAAATTCAGAGAATTTTCAATGTAACATATCAATTTAGCATGAAATGAAACGGGTCAAACAATTTATCTTTAATGTATACTTTTTACCTTTTCAGTCAAATTGATGACACAATCTGCTTAATCGCCTCATTGAAGTCGTAGTCTTCTATTTTAACCAAAACCCTTTCTCTTCTGGCTCCAAGGGGCTATAAACAAAGTATTTCACTGTTAGAGTAAAAACAATTCTAAATGCTAGTCAGATTAACAACACCACCAGTTGAAATCAGCAATGTAAAGTACAAGTAATCAATGACACCACCAGTTGAACTTCAACATAACAAACCTTGCTACAACCAGGTACCAGCTCTTGAAGAAGCTTCATTCTAGCATTGATTTCTCTCTTCTTGCCTGCCAAAATCGGTTATAAAAACCAACTAATAATTAAGATCACTAATATTAACTAATTGCACTAATTTTAAGAAAATTAAGATCAATACTCGTTCTGCTATGCTATGGCTATCTGTTGCTTGACCTCTCTGCGCACGAACATGAACGTCGGAAGCTTATCACCATCAGTCTCATTCTCAACGAATTAACTCTTCTTCGCAGCTGATTTAACCTAATTTTTTCAGAAGTGACTAAATTAAATTTTAAACAGAATTTGAAGCAACACCAATTTCTCCTTCAATTATCCCTCTAATATTCACAAGCAAACACTTCAATCTCGC
The DNA here is from genome assembly GCA_030545235.1 of Helianthus tuberosus. Classification (NCBI taxonomy): domain Eukaryota; kingdom Viridiplantae; phylum Streptophyta; class Magnoliopsida; order Asterales; family Asteraceae; genus Helianthus; species Helianthus tuberosus. Next base: position 149,350,629 of record CM060372.1, read on the forward strand.
TACCTCAGCTTCCAACCCAGCCTGACTTTGAATCCTCTTCATTAACTGCTGATTCAATGCTCTCAATCTAACAACTTCGTCCTCTAACGAAGCAGCGCGCGCTTTCTTTTTCTCACGATACTCTTTAACTGCTTCATGGTTACCTAACGGACGTTCTTCACTTTTTATCCGCCGACTCAGCCGTGTCATCCGTCGGCGTTTTGTCATCATCGCCGCTCATGGCGGGCATGATCTTCCTATGCACATGGTAACACGTGTGGGTGTGTGATGAATCAGGGCCCGATGGGTTACAAGTATGCGTATGGGTGCACGCATGCGAGTCTTTGAAAATATCATCAAAGAATCTATCGAGTAAATCATTGCTCGGGATATCACCCATATTTGGATCCGTAAACATCTCGGTGTTTGAGAAATCAAGTTCTCCTTCCTCCATGACCACCAACTCAACCTACAGTAGCCCACTCTGATACTATAATAGATTATTTTCGGAAAGATGAAACCAAGCTGATAATAACACATTGTCAAGGTGGATCCGGTTCCGGTTCGGTTCTTTTTTCTTCGGCCGGGTTTGAAACTGTTTTATACCTGTGGTTCGGGTAAGGTTGGAACCAGGTCGGTATTGAAGGTCCATGTGGTTCAAGCTGCTATTTTAAACGCTCCTATCTCATCAATCTTTGAGTTCTTATGCTACAAAATTAACAGGATAACCAATAAGAAAAACAAGAAAATCACAAAATGCAATATAAAGACATCCAAATTACCTTACTTTTCTTCTGCTTGTGAGTGTCACTGACATCTTCGTTTCCATCATGCTTCCTTTTCTGAAACAATTTAAAATAACACCATCAGAATTTCAAGCAGAAAACTAATATTAATGTCTGAATCGGTGTTAAGTAGTTGTCGATTTTGCGTGCAGAATGTCAAAAGCATCTAACCTTGTCATGATGACTGCTTTTATCCTTCTTTTTTTCTTTGTCCTTATCTTTACTTCGATCTTTATGCCGATGTTTATGTTTTTTATGCTCTTTGTCCTTGTCTCGGTCTTTGTCCTTGTGCCTTTTATGCTTCTTTTCCTTGTCCTTTGATTCACTTCTTGATTTTCCAGCTATAGTGGGCATCCCTTTCTCGTACTATAAAACAACACAACGCATATTAGATTAAAAAACTTCAAAATCATAATAGAAAGCAACAAACATAACAGTAGATAAATTCAGCAATCTGTCTCTAGAAGACAGTTTTAAAAACATATCACTAAATCCTAAACCGAAAAAACCTGAAATATAAACATTTAAACCTTGAATTTATACAGGTTACAACAACTTCATAGCTACCAAACAGTACAAACACTCATAACACAACCTCCTACCCCTTTTTTTAACAGAGAATAAACAATAAACACACACACACCAGAAAATTTATTTTAAGCATATCCAGAGTAATGTACAGTACGCAAAATCAATAAAGATACAAAAAAGCATATAAACGATAACAAACCTCGTCTTCAAGCACACTGCTAATGGTTCTTAAGTTGCTTCATTTTTTCAGCACCATCTCTCACACAAAACCCTAGAAAAAAACAATTAAACCTTTAAATCCAGATTACACAAAAGGTACGAAATAAAATTACAGCCTAAAAGGCTGAAACTACAAACACAACGTACAAACAGTTTTGAAGCGAAAAACTATGAAATAGGAAGGGGTTTGAGAAATATTCAGGGTGTAAGTATCTCCGATATGAACAGATACTGCATCGGACCATACCTAATCGGAGTGTTTTGGTTCCGAACGACATGGAAGCCCTAGATTTTAACTCGAACATATCCGACCACCCTTTCCACCGTCACCATTAAGTTTAGGGTTGATAGGAAGAAGATATTGCGTACCAGATGTAAGATCCTTCTGAGTAGCAGCTTCAATCGCCTTGGAGGAAAACCCTAGATCCAGATCCAGATCTGGAATCGCCAGAGAGAGAGAGAGAGAGGAGCGGGCGATTTTGAAATGTTTTGAAATGGTGAAACCCCTAATCTATCCCGTGTTTTTTTTAGTAGAAGGGTATAAGTGGAAAGTGAAGTTTTCTGGTGCTTAAAAGACTTGTATATCATGCTTTAGGGGTGTTTTAAGGAAATTTTAATGACTTTAAGAAGTCCTTTGAATATGTATATTATATATAGTATAGATAGTATAGATATATATATATATATTAATTTCAAGAAGCATAAAAAAATGGTTTCCTTTTATAAACATTTTCGGCTATGTTCAAAAAAACCGAAAAGGTAAGATTAGTCCAAACAAATAAATCATCCACATGAAATAATTTTTCAAGATTCCCTTATGCATGTAAGAAAATAATCTTGAAAAACAAAGGGATAACCATGTTAAAATTTTCGGCCATAGGGTTTTATTCAAACTCGAAATTTTTAATCTATTGAAGCATGCACTCATATAAGCGGCTCTAGATCCCATTGATGGGATTTTAACATGTTTATCAAAGCAATTTCATCCATATGAAATAAAAACGCAGCGGAAATAATATTAAAAACATGTTATTTTTAAGATATAAATTTCATTTCTATGAAAAATCCCAAAACCCGGGATCCATATATGAATATGCATACTATCAAGCACAACCATAGGATGTTTAGAAAACTACCTTGTTGGAGTAATAGGAATGAAACGGATGATGCTTCAAGAATGGTTGCCTTCAAGAGTAGAAGGCCTCAAGCTCGTATGCCCCAAGCTTCCAACAAACACCACGAGATTAGCTAGGATTTTTAACACCAACGATCAAAACCCGAACACTTGAGAAATACCCTATGTTGGCCAAAATTTTGAGAGCAAAATTACCAAGTTCCCTTGTATTTTTGTCTTGCCAAATGTTTTATAAAAACAAGAGAGAATATCACCTCCTTTTTGCCCAATAACCATGCTTCTTACACATGCAAGTGCATGAGAGTTCATTGGACCAAAATATTTTTGTGATTTCCCATGAGGGGGGCGGCCTAGCTTTATTTTTATAAAAAAATAAGTTTCTTTTATAAAATTTAAGTCTTGGTTTATATATATATATATTTATAACTTTTATAAATATAACACTACATATATGCAAGACTTTATACAACCTTTTAAAATGTTATTTAACCCATTAAATAACAAAATAAAATATTTTCTCATAATAAATTATCCACATAATTTATTTGTTTCTCAAGTGTAATTATTTTGAAAACCCATTTCTAAATATTGTAAGTGTTAATATTTATTTGTTTGATCATATCACAAATAAATAATATAAGTGTTTGTCTAGCTTGTATTTGGGTATGACTCGACTTGGATCATAACGTACTAGCCACATCAATTTAATATGTGTCTTGGGCATACAGAATCCAACACATGGGATTGATGACAACATTAAACCTGCGTATTCTCCTTAGGTAGATTACGTACCTCCATCCTCCGTAGGAAGGATGACAACATATAACTTACCAGACAAAAAACTATCATGAAGTCCCGCATTTTTATATCAACTTAATCGCCGGGCCAATGGCGAGCGGGTCATTAGTTAGATAGCGCTATTTAGGTTTGAGAAGCCTCACACCGTGCCGCAGAGGACGGGAGTGAACTAATGGATCTGGGCACTTAGTCAATGAAGAAAGACATTGACGTAGGGCACATAAACATGACTCCAGTCAGTTGTCAATATGGTAACGGTCTAGTGGTTAACATGGGGAAGCCCCCACTGGTTATGGTTTAGGAAACAAGGAATTGAACAACACGTGGTTTTCAAAACAACTTATGATTTTTGGAACAACATTAAACTGAACAACCAACTGTGAACTCGCTCAACTTCATTGTTGACTCGTTGTTACATGCCTTGCAGGTCGTTAGATGCTTAACTGTAGCTTGCATGGGAGCAGGAGTCGTTGTGGGGCATGGACTGTTGTGTGCCATGTTAAACTTTATGAACTTATGACTTATGTTTTGGTTTTACACTTTATGTTTCCGCTGATAACATGAAACTTGGTTAACTTGTTTTGAGCACCAATTATATTGTGTGGTTGGACTTTTATTTATTTGTTTACATTGTTCAATATGATTGGTGGCTGGATCCTGGTCAGTCACGCCTCCATGCGGTGATACTCCGCTTGTGGATTTTAGGGGTGTGACAGATTGGTATCAGAGCCATTGGTTATAGTGAACTCGGTTTAAAAAGGGAAAAGCTTTTTGACAAAACCAGACTATAACCTGTACAGTGCTCAACTATCCACAACGACGCTTCGCTCCATGTGCAAGACTCGACACTATAGGTGATATGGTTTATATTTGTATTGCATGCCTGTTAGTTTACATAGTACATTGTTCATGGTATGCTTGGTTATTGTAGTAACTGATTGAAACCCTGTGTGCTTACTCTCTTCTGTCATTCCATACTTACGCAATTTTCGCAACCCCATTCTCACTTATGTTTGGTTCAATGTGAAGATCATGAGTGGACATCTCAATTTGACTCAAGCCCAGCTGACGGCTTTAATCAATGAACGAGTTGCTGAGGCACTCGCAGCAGTCTCTGCAGGAGGTATAACCTGCCATCTTGACCTGTCTTAGGATGTTTAGATCCAACTCTCGCGAACCAACTCTTGGGCTTAACCTTGTCTTTTCTTTCTCGCGCGACAGGTCAGCATGCACAACCTCCTGTGTGTACGTTCAAGACTTTTATGGATTGTCGACCTAGTACCTTCAACGGCACAGAAGGAGCTGTAGGTCTCCTCCACTGGTTTGAGAAGATCGAGTCAGTCTTTGAGATGTGTGAATGCCCTGAGGCTCGTAGGGTGAAATTTACTACTGGAACACTCGAAGGTGCTGCGTTAACTTGGTGGAATGCACAGGTTCAAATGCTTGGATTGGCGGCTGCTAATGCCACCCCATGGAACGACTTCAAGGATCTGATCAAAGAAGAGTACTGTCGTCGTGAAGACATTCACAAGCTAGAGGTGGAGTTTTACAACTTGAAGATGACGGGGTCTGAAATTGAGGCGTATACGAAGAGATCGAATGAACTAGTTGCCTTGTGTCCTACCATGGTGGATCCTCCTGTCAAACGTATCGAGCTGTACCTCAAGGGTTTAGTGCCAGAGATTCAGAGCCATGTGACTACAGCTAACCTCCCTACGATCCAGCAAGTCATTTGACTGGCTCATCGTATCACCGATCAGGCAGTGGAACAGAACAACCTGCCTAAACATGTTAGCGACACTACATCTGATGCTCCTAGTGACAACAAGCGCAAATGGGATGTAGCCTCAAGCAAGGGTTCAACTTTTGCTCAGTCTCAGTCTCAGCAGCGAAAGACTGACGACTACAAGAGCCCTGCTCGGCAATCCTCAGGTAATCAAAGTCAAGGAGGGTACAAGGGAAATCACCCTAAATGCAATCGATGTAACCTGCACCACATCGGGCCATGCAACAAGGGTCGTTGTCGTAGATGTAACAAGCTTGGTCACGCAGTAAAGGATTGCAGGAGCCCATATCCTGCGAATCAGAATCGTCAGTAGCAGCAACAAGCTCCACAGAACCAGCAACAACAGCAACAACAGGGTAATAAAGGATGTTTTCAGTGTGGTGTTGAAGGCCACTTCAAGAGGAACTGCCCCCAGCTAAACCAGAATCAGAACATCCACAACAACAACCAGGGAAATGGAAACAACAATGCGGGTAACAATGATGGCAATGGTGCCAGGGGACGTGTGTTCGTGATGGGTCAGGGTGACGCGAGGAACGATCCCAACGTTGTGATGGGTAAGTTTCTACTGGATAACTTCTTTGTTACTGTTCTATTTGATTCAGGTGCTGATACTAGTTACGTGTCCTCAAAAGTTAGTCAGACGCTTAAGCGTATACCAAATCCCTTGAACACCAAACACATTGTAGAACTAGCAAATGGTAAAAGCCTTGAGGCCACACACATAGTTAAGGGTTGTAATCTTGTTCTTGCTAGTCAGACCTTCTCTATCGACCTCATCCCTATTGTACTTGGTAGTTTCGACGTCGTCATTGGGATGGATTGGTTATCCCAACATCGAGCGGAAATACTCTACAAGGAGAAAATTGTCCGCGTCCCTCGTTCTGGTGAGGAACCTCTCGTTATTCATGGCGACAAGAGTGGTGCTGTTGTGGGCATCATCTCTTTCCTTAAGGCCCAGAAGTGTTTGCGAAAGGGCCACACTACTATTCTAGCCCTTGTTACTGATACATCATCGAAAGAGAAGAAGATAGAAGATATTCCGATTGTACGCGACTTTCCTGAGGAATTACCTGGTCTTCTGCCTCATCGCCAGGTCGAATTTCAAATCGAGCTAGCTCCTAGAGCAGCACTAATAGCTCGTGCACCTTAGCGTTTAGCTCCATCAGAACTCGAAGAATTATCAGCGCAACTACAAGAGCTCTTGGACAAGGGTTTCATTCGTCCTAGTTCTTCCCCCTGGGGAGCCCCAATCTTATTTGTAAAGAAGAAACACGGTACCTTCTGAATGTGTATTGACTATTGCGAACTCAACAAGGTGACCGTGAAGAACCGTTATCCTCTCCCGCGTATTGATGACTTGTTCGACCAGTTGCAAGGGTCGAGCTTCTACTCTAAGATTGACCTAAGATCGGGCTATCATCAGCTGAGGGTCCGAGATGAGGATATCTCCAAGACAGCATCCAGGACTCGTTACGGCCATTACAAGTTGCTGGTCATGCCTTTTGGGTTGACAAACGCACCTGCGGTCTTCATGGACCTTATGAACCGGGTGTGCAAACCTTACTTGGATAAGTTCGTTATTGTTTTCATCGATGACATCCTGATCTATTCCAAGAGTCAGGAGGAACACGAGCATCATCTGCGACTCATTTTGGAACTTCTTCGAACTGAACAGCTTTATGCTAAGTTTTCGAAATGCGACTATTGGCTTCGTGAAGTCCATTTCCTAGGCCACGTGGCAAACGAGGATGGGATTTATGTTGATCCATCCAAGGTTGACTCGATCAAGAACTGGCCTGCACCTCGTACACCAACCAAGATTCATCAATTCTTGGGTTTGGCGGGTTACTACAGAAGGTTTGTCAAAGATTTCTCAAAGATTGAGCAACCTCTCACTTCACTAACTCAGAAGGGCGTCACCTACCGTTGGAGTGATGCTCAGGAATCCGCATTTCAACAACTGAAGGAGAAACTTTGTAGCGCACCAATTCTCTCGTTACCTAAAGGCACAGATGATTTCGTGGTTTATTGTGACGCGGCAATCCAAGGACTTGGTTGTGTGTTGATGCAACGTGAGAAGGTCATTGCTTACGCATCACGCCAACTTAAGGTTCACGAAAAGAACTACACTACCCATTACTTGGAGTTGGGAGCAGTGGTATTTGCTGTTAAGATATGGAGACATTACCTGTACGGTACCAAGTGCACCATTTACACCGATCACAGGAGTCTCGAGCATATCTTCGAACAGAAGGAGTTGAACATGCGACAGCATTGTTGGGTCGAACTCCTGAATGATTATGAATGCGCGATCAAGTACCATCCGGGCAAAGCCAATGTTGTGGCCGACGCCCTCAGTCGGAAGGAGTCAAAACCTAAACGTATACGTGCGTTACAGCTTACCATTCACTCTAGTCTTCCCACCCAGATACGAGATGCTCAAGTCGAAGCATTGAAAGCAGAGAACATTAGGGCTGAGTCCCTATGAGGATCGAAGAAACGGTTAGAAAAAAGGAAGACGGTGCTTACTACGTGACAGGGCGCATCTGGGTTCCATTTTATGGTAATCTACGTGAACTTGTGATGGATGAAGCACACAAGTCTCGTTACTCAGTACATCATGGTTCTGATAAGATGTACCACGATCTTAAAACTACGTATTGGTGGCCTAGTATGAAAGCTAACATAGCGACCTATCTTAGTAAATGCTTGACTTGTGCGAGAGTCAAGGTTGAATACCAGTAACCATCAGGCCTACTGCAATAGCCAGAGATCCCAACATGGAAATGGGAGCAAATTTCCATGGATTTCGTTACTGGCCTACCTAGATCTCAACGAGGAAACGATACTATTTGGGTGATAGTGGATCGATTGACAAAGTCTGCACACTTTCTAGCCATCAAGGAAACGGATAAGTTTTCTACACTTGCAGACATCTACCTGAAAGAAGTGGTTGCTAGGCACGGGGTGCCAACCTCCATCATATCTGATTGTGACGCGCGATTTACCTCTGAGTTGTGGCAAGCGATGCACAAATCCTTTGGCTCACGTCTAGACATGAGCACAGCATATCATCCACAGACGGATGGGCAGTCGGAACGCACCATCCAAACTCTTGAAGACATGCTTCGAGCATGTGTTATCGACTTTGGTAACGGCTGGGAAAGACACCTCCCTTTAGTGGAGTTTTCGTACAACAACAGTTACCACACCAGCATCCAGGTTGCTCTGTTCGAGGCATTGTGCGGACGAAAGTGCCGATCACCTCTTTGTTGGGTAGAGGTTGGCGACAGCCAAATCACTGGCACAGAACTCGTCGTAGACATAACAGAGAAGATTGCTCAGATACGACAACGAATGGCGGCAGCTCATGACCGTCAGAAAAGCTACGGTGATAAGCGTAGGAAACCTCTAGAATTCCAGGTCGGGGACCGGGTTCTACTTAAAGTCTCACCTAGGAAGGGTGTAGTTCGTTTTGGTAAACGGGGCAAACTCAACCCGTGATATGTCAGGCCTTTCGAAATCATTGAGATAATTGGCAAGGTGGCTTACAAACTGAGACTACCTGAAGAACTCAGCGGAGTTCACAACGTATCCCATGTGTCGAATCTGAAGAAGTGTCTGTCAGATGAGACCCTCATAGTTCCTTTCAAGGAGCTCACTATTGACGATCAGCTGCGATTCGTTGAAGAACCTGTAGAGATTACAGACCGAGACGTTAAGGTTCTCAAGCGTACCAGAATACCTCTTGTTCGAGTTCGTTGGAACTCCTATCGTGGCCCAGAGTTTACCTGGGAGCGAGAAGACCATATGAAACACAAGTATCCCCAGTTGTTCGAGAACATTGAAACCACTACTGAGGCTGAAGCTACTGCGGAATTTCAGGACGAAATTCCAAACCAACGGGGGAAGGATGTGACACCCTAGGAAAACCAGGAAAACCAAGCAACCTAACTAGCTTCCTCAGTAACTACGTACTAAATTTTGGGACGAAATTTTTTTCAAGTTGGGGATGATGTGACAACTCGAGTTTTCAAGGTCTTTCCTCTGCGTGATACTAGTTTCATTCTAACTTGTATATGTTTAGTTGTTGTTTAATGTGTTAATATGTTTAGTTTTATAAACTTATTAACTGTTTAAAAGTTAAATGTTTCGCCACAAACAACCTCGACGAAACTTAGGGAGTTTCGTCATTTCCTTTACTCGACGAAACTAAGGGAGTTTCGTCACTCTCCTTGATGTTTCGTAGAAATAGGTTTCGGGCCAGGTTTAGCCCAATTAAATCAGCCGTTACGTTATATATTGCACACACCACAATTCACAAAACCCTAGACACTTTCTTCTCTCCCTTGAAACCCGACGGCTACTTCCATTCTATGAAGCTCTATCGCCACACGTAATTCCTGGACTATCAATCGAATCGGTTAGTTTATTGCTAATGTTTATTTGTTTATGAATTGACAATAAGTACATGATGATCGATGAATATTCAACGTCTTGATGATCCGTGAATGCATGATTTGTATGTTGTTTGAGGATGTGTCTGAATGTTTTATCCAAATTGCATGATGTACTGGTATTAATAGTTCTTGCAGAATTAGGGTTTGATTTTGTTAGCCGATTTATGATGAGCAAACTTGCAAAAACAAACTGTTGGATTTAACTTGTTAGTAATTTGCACGACATTGATAATGATCCATGATTGTTCACATGTATATTGTGATAATAGTTGGATTAGATAAACTGATGTGAATGGTTTGATGTTACAAAGGATTTAAGGATCACATAAATCTAAAGAATTGGCCCATTTAATCTGATTCGTGTGTGGATGAATATTGGTTGCCATTAATCAGATTTGGCTGTTGTCACGACTAAATATGTGGTTGAATCGCATGAATAATGTTAATGATTTCGATGGCTATTGTTAAGTGTTAGAATCATGATTAGGGTTTCTGTGTGTGCTTGGTTATCTAGTAAGGCCGACGAAACATGTGAGGTTTCGTCACACTCACATGTCGACGAAACATCTGAGGTTTCGTCCCACTCAAATGCCGACGAAACATGTGAGGATTCGTCGCTTTGAGGTTTCGCCGTAAGTCAGAATCTCTCAAACAGATTGTAGTTTTGATCGAGTATGCTAATGAATGGTTATACGTTAATTCTTGTCTGTTGATTATATCAGTTATGATTCGGTTTTGATTAACACACTTAACTGTTAAACAAGGTTATGGAACATACATGTAAACTGTGAATATGAATGAGTTATATAACTGCTATATGGTGATCGGTTATTGAATACCCACTGTGATTTGTATGTATACGTGAACCTTGTGAATATGAAACTGATTACGTATGGATGATTACCATACGCTTTGACTGACTAATTGTAAACAAGAGACTTAACAAACCGAGCAAACCAAGGTGAGTTCACACTTTCTACAACGCATGGGATTCCCGGTGGTTTGGGAATGGGTTAAGAAAGTAAAACAGAACCTGCATATTCTCCTTGGGTAGAGTATGTACCTCCATCCTCCATGGGAAGGATGACAACATTAAACATGCGTATTCTCCTTGGGTAGATTACGTACCTCCATCCTCCGTAGGAAGGATGACAACATATAACTTACTAGACAAAACTGTATCATGAAGTCCATCATTTTTATATCGACTTAATCATCGGGCCAATGGCGAGCGGGTCATTAGTTAGATAGCGTTATTTAGGTTTGACAAGCCTCACACCGTGCCGCAGAGGACGGGAGTGAACTAATGGATCTGGGCACTTAGTCAATGATGATAGACATTGACGTAGGGCACATAAACATGACTCCAGTCAGTTTTTGATATGGTAACGGTCTAGTGGTTAACATGGGGAAGCCTCCACTGGTTATGGTTTGGGAAACAAGGAATTGAACAACACGTGGTTTTCGAAACAACTTATGATTTTTGGAAGAATATTAAACTGAACAACCAATTGTGAACTCGCTCAACTTTGTTGTTGACTCATTGTTACATGCCTGGCAGGTTGTTAGATGTTTAGCTGTAGCTTGCATGGGAGCAGGAGTCATTGTGGGGCATGGACTGTTGTGTTCCATGTTAAACTTTATGAACTTATGACTTATGTTTTGGTTTTACACTTTATGCTTCCACTGATAACTTGAAACTTGGTTAACTTGTTTTGAGCACCAATTATATTGTGTGGTTGGACTTTTATTTATTTGTTTACATTTTTTAATATGATTGGTGGTTGGATCCTGGTAAGAACGGCCTCCATGCGCTGATACTCTGCTTGTGGATTTTGGGGGTGTGACAGGATTGTCCTAGACTATTGACTAAGTACCCAATGCGACCATTCTATGTAAATTCTATCACTTATTCGATACTAGGAATACCAGTATGAATTGGGACAAATCGCACACGGTGAGTTACTTCACTCAAGTGAAACATCTTGTATGATGTAGGTCACGTTACCCGAGTTGTACACTTTGTGCAAAGTATTCCAGCTCAATCTCCAAACGCTCAACAATCTTTCCTAAGGTTGTCAAGTCATTTTAGCCTTTCCGAAGGCTAGCTCAACACAATTAAGTGATTTGGTCGAGACAAGGTGTGGAAACCGTAAACTCTTGATCGAACCATTTGCACGACGCACGATTCCTTTACTATTAAACACGAGGGTTTGCGTTGAATCAGGAGTGAAATCCGAACTTCGACGCAGAACCCTTCTTTTATTCTGTGATGTCATCACACAAGCAGGAAATAGTCGTTAAGCTAGGGGTGAAGCTCGAATCTTGATGACTTATTCCGCCCCTATTTTTGGTTTTACAAAACACTCTCACCAAAGTCTCGACGGACTCCAACGACTCAATTCGCGTACTAACCGAAAGGATGCGTGCCATTCACCGCATGTCGGTGAAAGAGCGTAGTCTATTAGGCCAAAGCGTGAAATCGAAGTTCTTTGTGAATAGTCGAATCACTTTGGGTAGTCGATGTCTATACACTCCAAGACAATCCATTACGATTTTGACCGCTGATTTTTATGTGTTTATGTGTTTCGATTCCGAGTTCGCATTTCGTGGACTCTGTGATTTATGTGTTTTATGTGATTCTATGTGGTTTATGTCTTGATTTTGGTGAATTTACGCTTTTCGCTTTGATCAACACACACAACTCGCACTGCACATCTACCTCAACACGCTAGCAAATCGTAGACCCTCATCGCAATTAGGGTGGTATGTGATCCATACACTATGTTACTTGCAATCCCTACACGCTATTCGTGCTCTCTACTCTAGACGCTATTGCTGCTTTGAAGGATAGGTGAATATGTGCAAAATATGTTGGTGAATACGTGCAAAAAATAGCAAGGATGTGCTTATGTGGACTACGTGCTTACGTGATTATGTGCTTACGTGCCTACGTGACTATGTGACTATGTGTTAGATGTAAAGTAGAGTAAGATGGATCTATAGACTAAACTCGACTTAATAAATGTGTCTGAATCACACGACGATGTCGGTTGCAGACAATGTCGCATTCAGCTCGAACACTGCCCGCTCCTCTGCAACAATCCTGATAAACGCATTGCCTCGATCGTTGCTAAGCAAATGGCAATGGTTATTCCTCAAATTTTCAGTGAACTTCATGAGAACGCTAGCATATCGTCTGAGGAATCAAGGACCGACTCTCCAAACGTATTTTCAGCTTTAAATAGTTCAAGGCATGTGGCCCAAAAGGCTTCACGGGTGAAGGCGGACCAAGCGCAGTGTTTCAATGGTTCGACTCAATTGAAGTCACGCTACGCCAAAGCGGATATCCAGATCACCTACGAACTGTCAACGTAACTGGCATGTTCCAGTCTAGGGCGTTGGAATGGTGGACAACCGAAAGAAACAGACTTGGGAATGACACAGCCTATGGGCTTACTTGGGATGAGTTGAAGGAACTCATGATGAAGGAATTCTGCCCACCCCATGAGCTCCAGAAGCTGGAGAACGAATTCTGGAACATCAAGCAGGAGGGTTGCGATAACGCAGGTCTGATAGCTGAGTATTATCTGTCCAAGTCAGGTGGCAACATCTGACATGACGATCAAAAAGTATATCCGAGCTCTACCTGATTGTGTTGACGACTTCGTGCAAGCCGCGAAGACCACAACAATCGAAGAGACATATCTACTCGCTGCTGAGATCAATGCTAATCGAGTTCAGTCTGGTTATTTTAAAACTCCAGTGAAGAATCTGCACCAAGCAACCTCTACTCACGCTCCTGCTACCGAAACCTCATCTTCACAGTGTTCAAATTCTAACCGCCGCAAGCGAAAGAATAACAAGAACTGTGTTGTGACCAATGCCGCTCCTCTCAACTCTGCCCTCGCTCAATAGCAAAACCAGAACCGCCAATTAGGGGCACCTGCGGCCAATGCACCCCCTGCAAAACGGGCTTACACTGGTCCACACCCTCTATGCCCTACTTGTACTTATCATCATGCTGTAGCGATCGCATACAGATTTTGTGCCAACTACAACATCTACGGGCATTTCACTGCAAATTGTCATACTGGCCCTCGTCAAGCTCCTCTCCCTGCTCCTCAGGGTGTACAAGCAGCTCCTGCTCTGACAGCAAACGCAAGAGCCTGCTATGCGTGTGGTGATCCCAACTATTTCGCAAATATGTGCCCGAATAGGGTAGTCAAGCAAGAGCCGCAGCATCAGCCAGCGCAACAGCAACAACAACAACATCAACAGCAACAGCCGCAACCAGGTTAGGAAGAACCACGCGGACGAACTTTCAACATCAACATCCGTCAAGCTCAAACAGACAACAACCTTGTTAATGGTACGTTCCTCGTAAATGGTATATTTGCTTCGTGTTTATTTGATACTGGAGCAGATAACTGTTTTGTGTCTTTAGAATTCGAGAAACTCCTTAACCGTAAATGCGCTAGTCTCCCAACGAAGTCTGACGTCGAAATCGCCACTGGAAGAACCATCTTTCCCATCGATCTCATCCTGATGCAGCTCGGTAGTTTTGACATCATAGTAGGTATGGATTTTCTTTGGGAGAATCATGCTGAAATTGTGTGTTTCGATAAAATGATTCACTTCCTTCTCGCTAATGGTGATCAATTATGTGTGTATGGTGAAGTTCCTTCGAAAGAGCTTAGACTCATGTCATGCATACAAGAAGGCAAGTATCTCCGCAAGGAATACAAAGCTTTCTTGGCACATATTGTAGTAGCGGAGGAGGAAAAGAAAGGAGTAAAAGACGTTCCCGTCGTTTGTGAATTTCCCAACGTCTTTCCTGATGACCTACCTGATTTACCTCCGAGTCATGATATCGATTTCCGTATTGACCTCATTACTGGAGTGAATCCTGTTACTAAATCTCCCTATCAACTCACCCCGTCAGAAATGTGGGAACTCTCGAGTCAACTCCAGGAATTGCTTGACAAAGGCTTCATTCGCCCTAGCACCTCTCCTTGGGGCGCACCTGTTTTTTTGTTAAAAAGAAGGATGAATCGTTCCGGATGTGCATCGACTATAGGGAGTTGAATAAGCTTACAATCAAGAATCGATGTCCCTTGCCTTGTATCGATGATTTGTTTGACCAATTGCAAGGCGCTACCTGTTTCTCTAAAATCGATCTGCGCTCTCGTTATCACCAATTGCGCATCCAGGAGGAAGACATTCCGAAAACCGCTTTTCGCACTCGCTATGGGCATTACGAGTTTGTTGTCATGCCTTTCGGACTTACCAATGCACCAGCTATTTTCATGAACCGAATGAATCGCGTTTGTAAACCCTTTCTTGATCGCTTCGTCATTGTGTTTATCGATGATATCCTGATCTATTCAAGGATGAAAGCCGAACACGTGCAGCATCTCCGTTTGGTACTCGAACTCTTACAAGGGAATCGCCTTTATGCCAAGTTCCCCAAGTGATAATTTTGGCTAGAGGAGGTTCAGTTCCTTGGTCATATCGTCAATAGTCAAGGTATCCACGTCGATCCTGCCAAGATAGAAGCAGTTAAGAGCTGGGTTACACCAAGGAACCCATCTGAAGTTCGTTCTTTTCTTGGATTAGCTGGTTATTATCGCTGATTTATCGAAGGTTTCTCGATAATCGTTGTCCCTCTCACCGCTTTGATGCACAAAGACAAGGCTTTTTTTTGGGAACCGAACAAGAGGAAGCCTTTCAGACGCTGATGTACATGCTTTGCAATGCTCTTATACTCTTGTTACCCGATGGAAATGACAACTTTGTCGTCTACTGCGACGCCCCTAACCTTGGTCTCGGTTGTGTTTTGATGCAATGGGACAAGGTAATCAGTTACGCCTCTCGACAGCTCAAGGTTCACGAGAAAAACTATACGACCCACGATCTCGAGCTTGGCGCAGTTTTTTTTTTTGCACTGAAGATGTGGCGACACTACCTATACGGTACTAAGTGTACGGTCTTCACCGACCACAAGAGCCTACAACACATCTTCGATCAAAAGGAACTAAACATGCGTCAACGCCGATGGGTCGAACTTCTCAATGACTACGACTGCGAGATTCGCTACCATCCAGGCAAAGCCAACGTTGTGGTTGATGCTCTTAGTAGACGGAGCTATTTGCATAGTATCCACGATGTTCAGACCCAGCACCATCTCGAAGCACTGATTCGTGACGCTCCACACTCTGTCTTTAATGAAAACACCATGCGAGCATAAATGAAAAAGTGTGGAGTTGAATCTCAACTTGCCAACAAGTCCAACGGCATCTTTCATTATCACGACCGCATTTGGATTTCGAATCGCAACAACCTCAGGGATATTTTGATGAACGAAGCTCACAAGTCTCGATACTCAATTCATCCAGGTGCCCACAAGATGTATCAGGACCTTAGATCCGGGTATTGGTGGCCTGGGATGAAAAGACCCTCTGGTCTACTCGAGCAACCAGAGATTCCTATGTGGAAGTGGGAAAGTATCGCCATGGATTTCATTACGAAACTCCCACGCACTCCATCAGGTCACGATAGCATTTGGGTTATCGTTGATCGTCTTACCAGGTCTGCGCACTTTCTGCCAATACCGGAAGACGTTAAGGTGGAACGATTAGCAACAATCTACACCAAATAAGTGATTTGTCGCCATGGGACACCTCATGATATCATTTTTGACCGCGACGGCCGATTCACCTCGCGCCTTTGGGAAAGGTTCCAATCCGCTCTCGGTACTACTCTTAATCTAAGTACTGCTTTCCATCCCCAAACAGACGGTCAGACTAAACGCACGATATGCTTCGGTCATGTGTTATAGATTTCAGTGGTAATTGGGACGCGCATTTACCTTAGTTGAATTCTCGAATAATAACAATTATCACTCGAGTATTCAAATGGCACCATTTGAGGCATTATATCGAAGGATATGTCGATCGTCTATTGTATGGCACGAGATTGGAGACGAGCAAATAACCGGTCCTGAGCTTTTGCAAGAAACGACTGACAAGATCCTCCAAATCCGAGACAATATGTTGAAAGCTTGGAGTCGTCAAAAGAGTTACGCCAATAGACGGCGCAAGCCCCTTAAATTTGACGTTGGTGATCACGTAGTCCTAAAGGTATCCCCTTGGAAGGGTATGGTCCGATTCGACAAGAAACGAAAGCTCGCGCCTCGATACGTTGGACCCTTTAAAATCCTAGAAAGGATTGGTAAAGTGGCCTATCGACTCGAACTACCGGAGGAGCTCAGTAATGTGCATCCGACTTTCCATGTTTTGAACCTTAAAAAGCGCCTGGCTGAAGAAAACTTGCATGTTCCTCTCGAGGATCTACAAATTAATGAGACTTTGCACTTCGTGGAAAAGACTGTCGAGATCATGGATCGAGAAACCAAGAAGCTCAGACGCTCACGCATTCCCATTGTGAACGTCTGCTGGGAAGGCAAACGTGGCGCCGAGTTCACTTGGGAACTCGAAAGTGACATGGAGGCTAAGTATCCGCATCTCTTTGCTACGCCTGCACCTTAATTTCGGGAAGAAATTCCCTAAAGTAGGGGAGGCTGTAACAACCCGACTTTTTAAGTCAAAGTCAAAGGACAAGTCAAAGTCAAAGAAAGAAAAGATTGCTAATTGGATCTGTAAATCCCGACTTCACTGTACTTGTACTTGTTTTCCCCGATTAATTGAAGCGTTGTTTGTCGATTTATGTGTTTACGATTTGTGAATGATAGGAAGTAACAATGCGATAAAGTTAATTAAACGCTAAATCTACTTGACACTAATCTCATCGCAACTCGAATCGCAGTTAATTACAGGTTATTGATATTGTTTTACGTGTGTGTGCCTTTTATGTGTTACTTGTGCAGGTTTATATTTATGTTTGTGGGGGTTATTCGCAAACGCAATCTCCTCGCAACTCGAGACATGAATTTACTTATTGATATGATATTAGGTGTTAGTTATGTTAATTGTGTAAATATTTTGTAATACTATCGCATCGCTTACTCGCAACTCGCTCGAACCCATCACAACGCTCAACGCACGAAATGAAATGTTGGAAACCAAACCGCCGTGACCCATCGATCGAATGACCATTCGATCAAATGTCCATTCGTTCCGTCTCCTTACACCGCCTTCTCTCCTACTTTGGGAGCACATCAAATTATGCTTTGGTAGTATATCGAAATTTACAAAAACAACCGTGATTTTGTATTACATACAAACCTTAGTGCATCAAATTTCACTTTGGAGACTATAGAAATACCACAAAGGGAAATCTATTTGGTTAAAATTTAGTTTCTGACATTCCATACAACATGGATGGGGTGTCTAGTCCTATAGTGCTATATCGTACTGCCAATCGGCTTGATGAATGTATAAAATAAGTACAATCCTATAATTAGTTTTACAAGCTTTAAAAATTGGTGTTTAAACCATAAATAATCGCTCAATTTGTCAAAAGATAAGTACTAAGCATGTATAATCATATAGTTGAAATCATGAAAATAACGAATAGGTACATATGTGTTAGGAAACTTTATTGTAAGTATTGAAGAAAATCAAATTCAACTTGATCTATGAAGAAGACTATAGTCCTGAAGATCACAACAAGAAGAAGAAGATTGGATAGGACAACTAAAAAGAACAACATCTACTTCAAAGATTCGCAAGTTGATCAAGAGCTGAAAGAGATTATCAGAGAAGGTCATTTCTGATGATATATCATCAGTTTCTGATGATTCTGATCATCAGATTTTCTGATGATTTGTTCACCAGAATTTCTGATGAAGTGGTTTATCAGAAATTCTGATGAAAAACACCACTTGTCTACAAAATCAGCTCTATCCTGCCACAATAACCGAAGCAAGTTCACATTATTTGATATCATGATGACAAAGGTAAATTGATTGTTGGATTCAATGAATATGTCAAGGTGCTACTTTTTGCAGGAATATATATGAATAAACAAATGTTTATTCATATATTCAGCCTTCTATAAATAGAAGGCTCACCAAGCAGAGAACATGAGTTGAGTAAAGCTTAGCATTCAAATACATACTACAAAACTCCATTGTCCTCTCACCCTCGTAATTCAAGTATTCGTTTGTAATAGATAATAATCTTACAATCACCTTGTAAACCATTTTGTTTGAAAGTGATATAAACTTGATAATTCTGTAGGTCTTGTTTCTTGAATGTCTGATTTCCATTTCCGCACATCTTTTTCACATCTACTGAAATCACTTGCCATATTACATGAAAAGAAGTTTTTAAGTCGAAACTGGGACCAACAATTGGTATCAGAGCAGATCGAATAAATCATTTTCAAACGATCAATCGCACATCTTCTTTTCTCTAAATATGGAAAGCTTTCAAACCTGGAATAATGCCTTTAATATTGGTTCTATGTCCAAACCTCCGACTCTAGTCAGAGAGGAATACCTCCAATAGAAAATCAGGATGGTCAATTTCCTTAATGGTCATGACCGAGCTCTGTTTCAATCCATTGAAAGGGGTCCACATATACCAATGACTGAAATACCAGCTATTCCAGTAACTGACCAATCACCTGCTATCCCTGCCTCCCAAGCTCCCAAAAGTGAAATACTTTGGAGTGAGGAAGACAAGGAAAAGGTGGATGGGGATGTAAGGGCAAAGTCACTTTTAATAATGGCTATCCCAAATGACATATTTTCACAAGTTGATGCATGTGCATCACCTAAGGAAATATGGGATTAGTTGGAAAATCTTTGTGAAGGAGAAGAAAGGATGAAAAGAAACAAAAGAACAAACAACGTTTCCTCATATGAGAGATTAAAAAATTTACCTAATGAAAGATTAAATGATACATATCAAAGATTTAAAAAACTTTTGAATGAACTAAAGAAATTTGGTATAACAAAATCAAATGATGAAAGAAACATAAAATTTCTGGATGCCTTACCTAGAGAATGGAGAAGTCTAACCATGACTTTGTCCTTAACCTTAGAACTAGGAAATATGAGTCTTCATGACTTATACAGCATCTTGGTCCCTAGAGAGGAATAAAAATATTTGAAGAAACCATTCAAAGAGGGGGATCTTTGGCTCTTATCTCAAACTCACAAAGAACACCACCCACTAATGATCCACAACCTTCAAATAGTCAAAATCTTGAAATTTCTGATACATCATCAAACTTTTCAGCTTTTGCTAAAGCAATAGCACTGCTCACCAAAACCTTTGAGTAGAGGTTGAGGGGAGGAGGCCAGAGATACCAGAGAAGTGACAGAGGGAGGATGGATGGAAGATCTAAGGAAGAAGGTAGATCTAAGGATAAGGGAAAGGCTGAAGTTATGTGTTACAAGTGCAAGCAAAGGGGTCACTATGCATCAGAATGCAAGACCAAGAAGCTGAAAGATGTTGCTTATTATGAGAAGAAGCTGGAAGAGGCAAAGAAGCAGCAGCAGGTCAGTTTAATTGCAGGAACAGATACATGGCTATCTGATGATTCTTCTGATGAAGAAGAAGCAGAAATGGCCAATTTCTGCCTCATGGTACTTTCTGATAACTTACCAGAAACTTCAGGATAGAAGGTAAATTTAGATAATCTTGATCTTGAACACAAGTTAAACAAGCTCATGCCAGATTTTCTAAATCTACAAGATAAACAGAATTCGGATTGTAAAAAATAGGATGAGTTGCAAAGGACCATGAATAAAATCATACTTGAAAACCAATTACTCATAAAAGAAAGTTTAGATCACAGAGCTAAAATTGAGTTCTATGAAAATGAAAGAAAAGATCTTTACAAGAAAATTAATGACAAAGAAATTGATGTAAGAGGTTTTCAACAAGCAAAAGAATTCATAAATTTCATTGAGTCCACACCAAAGAACAAAGGAGAGGGTTTAGGATATGTAAAAACTAGAGAAAGTAAACCCACTGTCTTAGTAAAAGCAACACATCAGATTTCTGATAAATTTTCATCAGAATCTGACTCTGAATCATGCAATTCAACCTGTTCTGAATACTCTTTTGAAAAATCCAACTTTAAAGCAAAAATAAGTGAATGCAAACAAAAATCTTTAAAGATTCCAGAAGCAGTTCACTCATTTATTCAAAATTATCCACTCATTCCATCACAAGAAAAAATATCAGAAAATTCTGATAAAGAATCTTGTATGTGTGTTGACATACTGAAGCTTGTTCAACACCATCTCCAAAAGAAAAGTGATAAATATGTTTATGGCTAAGCATATAACAGAAATTCTGATGAAAGGCCATCAAGAGAAAATAATCTTATTAAAATCTCATCAGAAAGATTACCCAAGGATGTATGGGTACCAAAAACCCTCTAATTTTTCCATTTCAGGACCATCATGTGCAGGAGATCTGGTACTGCGATTCAGCAAGCTCCAAGCACATGACTGGGGATAGGAGCTTACTCAGTAATTTTGTCTCAAAACTGGGTAAAATGGTAAATTTTGGAAATGAAGTAAAAGGGAGGATCATGGGATATGGATCCATAAGGTATGGATGTTTGACCATAGAGAAAGTAGCCTATGCAGGCTTAAAGTACAATCTGCTAAGTTGTGGTCAATTTTGTGATAAAGGTTTTCAGGTAACCTTTTTACCGGACAAATGCTTGTTAATAGGTATGGATGATAATAAAATTTATTTAAGTGAAAAAAGGATAAGACAATCAATTTACTATTTTGATTTCAAAGAAAAGAATGAACATCCAAAATTATGTTTATTTTTAAAAATCAACAAAGGTAGTAGTTGGTTGTGGCACAAAAGGTTAGCCCACATAAATTTCAAAAACCTTAACAAATTAGCAAGCAAAGGTTTGGTAAAAGGACTACCTTTGATATCCTCAAAGAAGGATAAAATTTGTGAAGCTTGTGAGATGGGAAAATCCAAAAGAAGCTCACACAAATCAATTTCTGAGTCTTCTATTACACAAAATATGGAACTTTTACATATGGATTTGTGTGGACCCATAAGTACAGAAAGTTTTTCTGGAAAGAAATACATACTAGTAATAGTAGATGATTTTTCCAGGTACACATGGGTAGAATTTTTAAGGAAGAAAAGTGAAACTCCTGATCTGATCATTAATATTATCCGAAAGATTGAAAATCTGTTAAAACTAATAGTAAGAAGGATCAGACAATGGGACAGAATTTAAGAATTCAAAAATTGAGAGCTTTCTTGTAAGTATAAGAATCTCTCATGATTTTTCTGCTCCCAGAACACCTCAACAGAATGGGGTGGTTGAAAGAAAAAATAGGACCTTGGTAGAAGCTGCCAAAACAATGCTTGCTTATGCTAAAATGCCCACTCATTTTTGGGCAGATGCTATAGCAAATCCCTGTTTTACCCAAAACAGAACCATAATCAACAAAAGGCTTAACAAAACACCTTACAACATTATCAATGGAAGAATTCCAAGTGTAAAATTTTTACATACATTTGGTTGTAGATGTTTTGTTTTCAATGATTTTGAAAGCCTTGAGAAGTTTGGCAGAAAAGCAGAAAAGGGTATTTTTCTTGGTTATTCATTATCCTCAAAAGCTTATAGAATTTTCATTCTAAACACCAGGACAATCAGAGAAAGTATGTATGTTTCTTTTGATGACTCATCAGAAACAGAGGTTTCAGATGAATACATGAAAGAAATAAATTTTTCTGATAAACAAGAAAATTATGAACATATCTCTGAAATGATAACAGAAGAATTCTTAGAACATGATAAATCTTTCACAAACAAATCAATAGATATTTCATGTACAAACCTTGCAGAACAAATGAATAGTGCATCAGAAATCTTGAATCAAAACAATGAAAATATGTTTGATCATCAAAATTCTGATACACTACACACAACTGAGGCAACTGTTCAGGGGGAAACTTCAAATCCATCAGAACCAACAACTTTTCACAACAAGCTAAGATGGATTAAAGGACATGTTCATTCTGACATCATTGGCAACCCAGTAGATGGTGTAAGAACAAGATCTGCTACAGCACATGAGTATGCATTTGCTGGGTTCTTAAGCAAGATAGAACCTAAGTCTGTCAAAGAAGCTCTGAATGACTCAGACTGGATTCAAGCTATGCAAGAAGAGCTTGATCAGTTTGAAAAGAGCAAGGTATGGGATCTGGTGCCCAAGCCAAATGACAAATCTGTCATATGCTCAAAATGGGTATTCAGGAATAAATCAGATGAAAATGGCATAATCACCAGGAATAAGGCAAGGTTAGTGGTCAAAGGTTATTGTCAACAAGAAGGTATTGATTATGATGAAACCTTTGCACCAGTAGCTAGATTAGAAGTTGTAAGAATTTTTCTTGCTTATGCTGCATCCAAAGATTTCAAAGTTTATCAAATGGATGTAAAATCAGCATTCCTGAATGGTAGAATTGAGGAAGAAGTTTATGTGCATCAACCAGAAGGCTTTGTTGATCCAAAATTTCAAAATCATGTTTACAGATTAAACAAAGCCTTATATGGTTTGAAGCAAGCTCCTAGAGCCTGTTATGAAACTCTTTCTAACTTCTTACTCAATTATGGCTTCACAAAATGGACTATTGACACAACACTTTTCCTTAAAACACACAAAGGTCACACTTTGTTAGTCCAGATATATGTTGATGACATTATATTTGGATCAACAAATGAAAATTTCTGTAAAAAGTTTCAAAAGTTAATGACCAGCCACTTTGAAATGAGTATGATGGGTGAGTTAACCTTTTTCCTGGTTTTACAAGTAAAACAAAGAATTGATGGAATATATTTGAGCCAATCAAAGTATGTGAAAACAATTCTGCAAAAATACTCACTTGAAAATTGCTCTGTTTCAAAAACTCCCATGGCAACAGGGAACAAATTGGATTATGATAAAGAAGGAATATGTATAGATATTAAAACCTATAGGGGATGATAGGATCATTGCTATACTTAACTGCAAGCAGACCAGATATTATGTTTGCAACATGCTTTCTGGCCAGATATCAATGTGATCCTAAAGAATCCCATCTAAAAGCTGTAAAAAGGGTTTTCAAATATCTAAAAGGCACATCAGAACTTGGTCTCTGGTATCCTAAGGATACAAACCTTGAACTAATTGCATATACAGATGCAGATTATGCAGGGTGCAAGATTGACAGAAAAAGCACATCTGGTGCATGTCAAATCTTGGGAGAAAAATTGATATGTTGGGCAAGCAAGAAACAAAACTGTGTTGCAACATCAACAGCAGAATTAGAATATGTAGCAGCAGCAAGTTGCTGTTCACAAGTGTTATGGATGCAAACTCAGCTAAAAGACTATGGAGTAAATCTGACAAAAATACCAATCCTATGTGATTCAAAGAGTGCAATTGCAATAACAGAAAATCCAGTTCATCACTCAAGAACCAAACACATAGATGTCAGATATCATTTCATAAAAGATCATGTTGAGAAAGGTAACATAGAAATGTATTTTGTTCCAACTGAAAACCAAATTGCTGATATCTTTACAAAACCTCTTGATGAAAAGAGACACAATTTTTTAATCAGCAAACTTGGAATGGTCAATATAAAAGATGAAGATTTTTCCGAAAACAAAAAGCCACAAATTGAAAACCAAACTGGTGAAAATCTAAATTCTGATGGACAAAGGACAGTTCAACAGGTTTCTGACAAAGAAATCCATCAATCTGATGGAATATCAGAAGATCTGATAAACCATCAATAAATGTGATGACTTATCAGAAAATCTGATGAAATTATCAGAAATTCTGATAGAACACCAGAAACTTTGGGAAACATCAAAATGATCATTAATCATCAAAAATTCTATCTTCATGCATATCTCATACGTGCATCAATTCATTATTGTTAAATAGTTTGTTTTTGTATTTTTTTTATTTTATTAAAAAAAACAAAAAGGGGGAAAGTAACATGCATTAAGGTAAAATTCAATGTCATAGCAGAGAATTGCATCCGTCACAAGAAATTTTTTGCAGAAACTTGAATTTTTATTATGCAACGTCATTTTTTCATTAGAAGTTTAAGAGACACGGAGGCACAAAAATGATTAGGGGCTATGAAAGTAGCCACCTAGCTAATCAATGCTCACTCACACATGGGGCTTAGTAGACTGTCATATTCTCTGCATCAGATGTCGTCTTAAATGAAGAGATTGAAATAAAAATGAAAATATTTGACTGTTAATAACATTTATGGCACAACTATCACTTTCATCTATAAATATTAACAACCTGAAAAAGACTTTTTTCACACCAAATAATCTTCTCTTCAAAAGCTCTTCATTAGAAATTTCTTATTTTGAAATGGCTCACCCTAAAGTGATGAAACACACAAACTTCCCTCTCCCTCCTCACAGACATCATAACCTTAGACTGTGGTCTAACCTGGAAGGACCTGCATGGGAAGATTGCAGGTATGTGTATAACATGTGTCACACCCCTTTATAAGGCGGAAGCACGAGGTGTGATCATGAAAGGTTCTCATTGCATACGAATGGTAAACATACTACATGCTCGTAAAAATAACTCCAAATGCCATACATTACATAACTGAAAACATTATTTAAGTGTTTATATCACAAGACAGCATTTTGTTTGATAAGTTTACAACTTTATTCAAAGATCAACATAAACAACATCCAAGAGCAAGAGTATGACCGCGCGCACATCCACTTTAGTTACCTGAAATACATGTGAGTTTTTGGAAAAACGTCAACATAATGTTGGTGTGAATTCATGCAGTTCTTGTATTGAATGTTTGTATACTTTGTATGAAAAAACATGGTATGTATCTTGTATAAATCAAGTATTTCTGTATGTATCTTGTATAAATCAAGTATTTCTGTATGTATCAAGTTGTTAATGGGTTGCAAGGCCATTAACATGTGACACGATATAGGAAGCATCCAAACCATAGGCATTTTTCTAGTTGTCGATTCACGACTGAGACACAAAAGCACTACTCGGTACTCGTTCTCACCAAGAGTGTGGCTGCCCGAAAACCCGTTAGATCTAACCTTTTGTTCTGCGGTCTAGGTATATTGTTGATTAATGGTGCTTATGGTACCCTATTCGTGACACGATTTCTGGTATCATTTCTCAATTCTTGTATCCATCATACCATTTGTAAACATTGTAACATTCGTAACATGTATTTCACCCCCGAAGTTATAAAACTGAAAACAGTTAAAAGAAAAGGGGGAGCATGAACTCACAAATTTGCGTTTCTTGCGTCGTAAACTTCACCGGGTTTGCTTATATAGCGTCGTGACCTATACGTGTTTTTTTAACTTTAGTCACCAGACTTGTATCGCACAAGTACAAGTCACCATCTTTTATGTATGTATTCTTTGTGTGTTAAAAATAATTTATATTTTTAACTATGTGTCTAACTTATATTATTTTCTCAAAAATAAATATAAGTATCTTGTATTTTTCACCCGAATTATGTATTTTGTCCAAAACTTCATTTCATGTTCATAACTTGTCCAAGTTATTTATTATATCAAGTAATATATTTTCATAAATATATTTTCTCGTATTTGTCTAAGTATGTTGTATGTGTATTTTTGTATATTCACTCCTTAGGAGTATTTAGTGTATTTTCAAGTCCTAATACACTATCACGTATAATACATACTACATACACTTAGCACAAAATTTGGTGATCAATAAATATATATATTTTTCTCAAAAATATACATACTTAATATCAATTTTAGTCTTGAAGAAATCATCATTTTTTAACACAAAAATTTGGGAAACCCTGGGTAAATATTTTTAATTACATTTTTAGGGAATAAGTTTCTCAAAAACTTATATTTTTCTAAGTGTCAAAATTTTATAGAAATTTTATAGAAATTTTGACAGAGTTTCCCATAAAAATGGAGGTTTCCCATGTTTTCAAAACATGTGTTTACTTTCTTTTAAAATCATCACAACCATCATCAACTCATTTAACACTTACCGAGTGTTAAATCAAGTAAGTTATACTACACCATGAACTTGAAGTTTTTGTAAAAGCTTGTAGTAACTTACCATGTTATTTAGTAGGTTTAGTTATCCTTAAAAACATGGTTATTTGTTTGTAAATCACTTTACTAAAAGATTTAGTCATTTACAACTTGTAAGATGATTTTTCTAAAAATATTTTTCTTGTATTTTTCTTGTTAAAAATATGTTTCTAGTCTTGTTTAAACACTAAAAATATGACTAGTTTATTTAGAAATCATAACTTTGTAAATCTCATAAATAAACTTGGTTTCTTGAGAAAATTATTTTTGTAATCATCTATTTACAGAATTATTTTTTGTTTAAATCATCTTTTCATATGAAAACCCATTTCATTATTCACGTTCATGAAGGCATGAAGCATGAAGATCTTGGTCTTTCACAAGATCACCACTTTAATTTACTAGATCATGTGTTAAATCACAATCTAGTAGTTTTCATATGATGTCTAGCATTACTAACACTAATAATCAATCAACAAGAAGCAAATCAACATATTCAACATGTATTCATATATTTTTAAGCTTATGTTAAAGTATCATGATCATGTTCTTTTGTGTTCTTCAAGTTTAATATTGTTCAACATCTTTTAACAAATCAAAATGAGAAGTAAAAACTAGTAACAAGAAGCTTACAACTAGCTCAAAAGCTAGGGAAGATCACTTGAAGAAAAGATGATGAAAATGGTGTGTGAAAGCAATGGATGAAGGTTCTTCAAGTTATTCAAGCACCAAGCTTCACAAGACACCTTCTTACAACCTTGAGAGTGTATGGAATGAATTGGATGGTGGTTGTATGGTGGTGGTGGTGGCGGCACTTCCTAGGCCGAGAGGAGGAGGGAGAGAGCAAGAGAGTGGTGGAGTTTGTGAAGATGGAGCTCTAGTGTTATATTTATATTCATCTCATATCTTCAAAGATCTTTATAAATCTTATAGAATCCAAGGAAAGATCATGGAGTATCTTGGCAAGATATTGGAGATTTAGCAAAATTTGGTGGGACCACCCTCATGGTGACTGTGAACATATAGGGGGGGGGGGGGGTAAAGTGCAACTTTCCAATCTCTAAATTCAATAACAAGTTAGTTTACAAGTGTAACTTTTAGGGACATGATGTGTTATTATGTTATAAGAGGTGTTATGGTGTTCGGGGACCATAACTAGTTCTGAAATATTAAAACAATGCTTCTAGTAATATTTTTATGTTCCGGGTAATGTCCGGTTGTTCGGTTAAATACCGGTTCGTTAAAGTGCAAAATTGCACCGTTTAGTGTCCCTTAAGTATTCTTTTGTAACCCTTTTAATTCCCAACAATTAGGAGGGTATTCTGGATAATAAAACATGAATTCTGCATAATATTTATGTATTAAAAAGCTGATTATAGCTGAATCCTATAAAATTCTGCACTTAAAGTGCGTTTCGGGTGTTTTTTAGTGCGTATTTTAGCTTCCGGAAAGTCTATATGTTAACCCTTGTATATACTCTTGGGTTTTAATGTATTCTTGTCATTGGACCTACACCTAGGCTTCAATTCTATTGTCTCACTGCTTTCTACAGAATTTTGACACAATATGTCTTACCAGTGAGTTTACTAGTATTTCTGACGCAACGCTATCATTAATGCATAAGGCAAATTTCTTGTAGTATAAAACGTGCATGAATTCACAAGTATATCATGTAATCAAACAATGTTGACATTTAACCACATAATTTCAGTCATTAAGTAGTAATTAAATTGAACGGAAATTACCGGTTTGGTGCCAGTTGTCACAGTCTCCCCCTGTTAGAAGAATTTCGTCCCGAAATTCAGGCTGAGCTGACTCTTGCAGGAGTCTTCTTGAACAGGTGGGGGTACTTTTCCTTAAACTGGTCTTCACGTTCCCACCTGTACTCGGGTCCGTGCTTAGAGTTCCAACGTATTTTGACAAGTTTCACACTGCTCCTCCTGGTCTTGTTGACTTTCCAGTCGGTAACCTCAACGGGTCGTTCTGTAAATCGGAGGGTGTCATCAATATGCACTTCATCCGCAGGGATGATCATGTTTTCTTGTGTTGGACTCTTCTTGAGGTTGGATACATGGAACGTATCATGTACTCTATTAAGTTCTTCCGGTAATTCCAACTTGTATACCACGGTACCAATTCTTTCCAAAATCTTGAATGGTCCGATGTATCGGGGATTAAGCTTCCCACGTTTTCCGAATCTTACTACGCCCTTCCAAGGTGAGACCTTCAACAAAACTTTGTCTCCCACCTCGAATTCTAGTGGTTTTCGTCTTCGATCAGCGTAGCTCTTTTGTCGATCTCGAGCCGCCTTAATGCGCTCTCGGATCTGCATAATCTTGTCGGTTATCTCTTGTACAAGTTCAGGACCAACCATGCGTTTGTCTCCAGCGTCTGCCCAACATAAGGGCGATTGGCACTTGCGGCTATATAGAGCTTCGAACGGTGCGGCTTTTATACTCGTATGATAACTGTTATTGTAGGATAACTCAACTAAAGGTAGGTGAGTATCCCAGCTGCCGCCTAGGTCCATAACACATGCGTGAAGCATATCCTCCAGTGTTTGTATGGTTCGTTCGCTCTGACCGTCTGTTTGCGGATGGAAGGTCGTGCTTATATCTAGTTGAGATCCAAAGGCTTCCTGAAAGGATTGCCAGATTCTTGAGACAAAGCGTCCATCTCTATCTGAAATAATTGAGATAGGCACTCCATGACGTGCCACGATTTCTTTCAAGTACAACTCAGCAAGCTTTCCAGTGCTATCCTTCTCTCGGATCGGTAGGAAATGCGCAGATTTCGTCAATCGATCAACTATCACCCATATCATATCGTGCCCCCTAGGGGTCCTAGGTAATTTCGTTATGAAGTCCATCGATATTTGCTCCCATTTCCACATGGTTATCTCTGGTTGTTGCAGTAGCCCAGATGGTTTCTGATATTCAGCCTTAACCTTAGCACAGCTTAGGCACTTTCCAACATATATAGCAACATCGCTTTTAAGCCTTGGCCACCAATAGTAATCCTTCAAGTCTTGATACATTTTGTCCGATCCTGGATGGATCGAGTATCTTGACTTGTGAGCTTCATTAAGGATGATTTCTGGAATCCCGCCATAGAGCGGAACCCAAATGCGCTCCTTAAATTACAAGGTTCCCTCTTTGTTTGGCACCAAATTCTTCAGCATACCTCGAAGGTATTCAGTTCTACGGTTCTCCATCTTAAGGGCTTCTTGTTGTGCGTCATGAATGCGTGTAGTGAGGTTCGTTTGAATAGTCATTTCTAATGCTCGAACCCTTAGGGTCTTAACCCTTTCCTTTCGGCTTAACGCGTCTGCTACAACGTTTGCCTTTCCAGGATGGTACTTGATCTCACAGTCTTAATCGTTCAGCAATTCGACCCAGCGTCGTTGACGCATATTTAATTCCTTCTGATCAAATATGTGTTGTAGGCTTTTGTGATTTGTGAAGTTTGTACATCGAGTACCATATAAGTAGTGTCGCCAGATCTTCAAGGCGAATACCACTGCGCCTAGCTCTAGGTCGTGAGTGGTATAATTTCTTTCATGCACCTTCAATTGTCTTGAAGCGTAAGCGATGACTTTCTGGCCTTGCATAAGCACGCAACACAACCATTGACGCGAAGCGTCGCAGTATACCACGAAGTCTTCAGTGCCTTCGGGTATTGATAGTATCGGTGCATCGCATAGCTTATTTTTAAGTAGCTGGAAGGCTTCTTCCTGCTTGTCACCCCAATCGTACTTCTTGTCTTTCTGTGTAAGTGTCGTCAGCGGTTGAGCTATCTTGGAGAAATTCTCGATAAATCGTCGGTAGTAGCCCGCTAAGCCCAAAAATTGTCGAACTTCAGTTGGGGTTTTGGGAGCTTCCCAATTCTTTATGGCTTCTATCTTGGATGGGTCTTCATGAATGCCTTTCTCGTTCACGAGGTGACCAAGGAACTGTATTTCGCGAATCCAGAATTCGCACTTTGAAAACTTTGCATAAAGTTTTTCTTTCTTCAGTAGTTCCAAAATGGTTCTGAGATGTTGCTCGTGCTCTTCTTTCGTTTGCGAGTAAATCAGGATATCATCGATAAATACAATCACGAATTTACCGAGATATGGTTTGCACACGCGGTTCATCAAATCCATAAATACCGCTGGCGCATTTGTCAGTCCGAATGGCATCACAAGGAACTCGTAATGCCCATAACGCGTTCGGAATGCAGTCTTTGGTATGCTTTCCTCTTGTATCCTTAACTGATGGTATCCAGATCGAAGGTCGATCTTGGAATAGTAGCTTGATCCTTGTAACTGATCAAATAAGTCATCAATCCTCGGTAGTGGGTACCAATTCTTGATTGTGAGCTTGTTCAGTTCTCTGTAATCAATACACATCCGCAGAGTTCCATCCTTCTTCTTTATGAACAGTACTGGAGCTCCCCAAGGTGAGAAGCTTGGCCTTATAAATCCTTTATCCAACAACTCCTGGAGTTGTGTAGATAATTCTTGCATCTCGGATGGTGCAAGTCAATAGGGTGCCTTGGCTACAGGAGCGGCTCCTGGAACCAAGTCTATACGGAATTCGACTTGTCGTTGAGGAGGTAGTCCTGGCAGATCCTCGGGAAAAACATCAGGGAATTCCTTCACCACAGGAATGTCTTCGAGTTTCGGCTCCTCAGCCTTCTTGTCTACAACGTGCGCTAAGAAAGCAACACATCCTTTTCTTAAGCACTTCTGTGCCTTCATACAACTGATGATTCGCAGAGGCGCGTCTTGTTTTTCTCCATGTACGATGAGAGTTTCATCATTCGCCCAAGGGATGCGAATGATTTTCTCATGACAAACCACTTCGGCTTTGTTCTTGGACAACCAGTCCATCCCGACCACAACATCTAATGACTTCGCTCGATTCAACGAGTTTACCATTGGCTAGTTCTATGGAATAAGGAATACTTAATCTACTAGATTCTATTCCGAGCATACGTTTAAATTCCACAGACATGAAGCCATAATCGGCACCAGTGTCAAATAATATGGATGTAAAGTGATTGTTAACGAGAAACGTACCGGTGACCACATTAGGGTCCTCGCGTGCGTTCTTTGCTCCAATCACAAATGCTCGAGCCTGAGCATTGTTTCCCCTTGGGCAATCTTTTATGAAATGATCTTTTCTTCCACAACTGAAGCATCCTTGGTTTTGCCCAGCTCCATTCCCATTCTGATTACCATTGCCATTTCCATTTCCACCATTCCTATTACCAGCACCGTTGCGATTTCAATTTCCGTTCCTTCCTTTTCCCCAACAGTCTTTTGTTTGATGACCCAACCTACCACATTTGTCGCATCTTGGAATGCGACAACCTCCTTCATGATGATACTTACATTTTTGGCATTTAGGCAGGGTGCCTTGGTTGTGACAACCCGCACTAAACCAGGTATCCGTACAACTTAATTAATGATTAATTACTACTTGATTACTGTGCTTGTTTGAACTAGCTGATAAACTACTACCTGCATACTGATACATGCACTTACTTGCATCATACTTTATTTGCGGTCACTACATTAATTACATACTGAACCCTAGTGACAAACTTGATGCACTAAACGCACAGTAGCACAATAAACGGATACACGGCGAACATGCTGATATAACCAGCATCAGGCAGATACTGCCTCTAAGGCCTGTAAGAGCCTGAGAAAGTTACTACACTAGCAGTGAGTGTAGGGGTACAAGTATTGTAAAACCGCGTCTCTAGGGATAAGATACACTGATTCGGATGTGCCTAAAACGTACTTTAAGTACAAAACACAGCACTTTAATAATTTAACCAGCTTCTAGCTGACTAGTAAAGTGCCAAAATATGGAGAAATATCACTAGACACTTTCTACAGTGTCGGGAAAACAAATTGTGTCACTAAAAATGTTAATAACGACACTTTAAAGCTTTTGTAACGCTTTAACGGATTACTATCCAACCGGACACCCGGACTTTACCCGGAACATGAAAATATTACTGTTTTCACTATTTACATTTTTTTGAGCCAGTTAGGGTCTCTGATTACCCTAACACCCGTCATAACACGCTTTATATAACTAACGGAGTTTAATACTTAACCTACCTATTTAACTTAACTAAACTCCCTAACTACTAGTTGATTTCGAACCAAGAGACCCCCCCCATTACAATCGGCCCCGACCAAGGGGACACACAAGTACTAGTTAATTATCTTATTAAGATTGTGTTTAGTATCATGGGTACATAACAACCATTGGATAATAACACTTACTTTGCCTATAAGTAAACACTAACACATAAGAGTTCCTTCACTTCACAACTCAACTAAATCACTCTCTCCCTCACCCTTGGAGGTCTCGGCCGAACCCCACTCACACCACCACCATATTTTCGACTTTGGTTCTTCACATTCCAACAACATACACACTTCAAGGATCGCATATTAGGAGCTTTGGTGCACTCGGAACACGAAGGACCTCTACCGTTAGCTTTTATCCACCCACTTTTCATCAAGATTCTTCCCTAGCCTTGAGCTAGAGGTATAACACTTAAAACTTGTTCTTGAACATATCTAAAGTGGTTAAAAGGAATATTGTCGGTTAAATATCGTAAACATACATTTTGATGTGTTAAAGTCTACTAAAAACTATGAAAGTGGTGGTTAAAGGCATATAATTTGTGTAAAAGTTGTAGTATTTGAGATTTGTGTTTATCTAGACCCGATCTATGATGTGGTAGCTCGGATCTCCGTTTAACCCGACTTTGTAAGATCATGGATCTTCACATAAGCTCGTTTTTGATAACCACAAGGGTTAAAAGGCGAAACTCTACCACACTTAAAGCATAAACTTGTGTAAAAATATTTTACTTGTGTAAAAGTGATTTGACATGTATAAAGGTGTTTAAAACTAGCGGATCTACGTATCTGCAAGTGGTATTTTTGAAGGACCACACTTTAAAAAGAATCGTGTTTTCTAAAGAATAGATCTTGTGCTACTAAACATGATTTTACAAACCACAAGTGTGTAAACACTTGTGAAATGAAAAGATCCGACAAGAAACTAGTTTTGTCATATGTGACCAAGAAGTTGTAAGAATAAGTATTCTCTAGAAACGGGGTTTTCACTAAAACGGATTATTTACACACAAGATCCACCAAAAGTAAAGAGATTTACTACTTATTGTTAGACAAACCACAAGTTTGTGTATTTTTACGATTATGTCCACATTTGACTAGTTAACATGTTGAAAGGTTGTTTGAAATTGTTGGGAACAATTGTTGATTTGACTATTAAAAGAAAATGATACGCTTAAAAGCGTGGCCACCTCCAGTTACAGAGGAAACTCTGGCGAAATTTTCCTAAAAACCTAACACTTAAACTTATTTACATTACAAGTGTTAGAATCATTTTTCGTCACGCTTTCGAAACATAAATTTCGCCATGACTTTATTTACTAAATATTCGGAGGTGGGACTTTCACAAAATATTAACGTGATAAATATATATTTTCACACACTGTTTATGATTATTTTGTGAAGTACATAAATATTATTTTAGAGTAAAAATAATATTTACAAGCGTTAACGACTCCAAAATAATACAACGCTTTCACCATAAATATCTAAGTTGCACCGGTAATTTTATTACCACTCATATGTTAAAACGTAACTTACACAATTACGGGAATATTTATGAACGCATACTTTAACAACGTATTTTGGATAAATACTTATACTTTGGAGTTGGAAATATATAAAGATTAAGTGAGACTTAATGATGAAATTTGTAAGCACATGCATTGAATCCCCCATCCTTGGGAAGGAGATTAACTACCGAGTATTTACAAAATGTAACACGAAATAGTTGTCTAACTATTTCCCGCGAACATAAACCATGAAACTAAGGCACGGCCGTCCGTCTAATAGAATTAGCACTTGTAGGTCGTCGCACAGCTTTACGATTCGGAGACACTCGGTAGAGACGCGCATTCACTGTGAGTTCATGTCCCCCTTTTCTCTAACTGTTTTCAGTTTTCATAACTGCGGGGGTGAAATACATGTTACTTTGTTTACAAGTACTTTATACACGGTATGATTTACGTAAGGAGGTTTAGATCATGTGAATGGGTAGTTAGAACACCGAGGGACTCGAGCGGTAGATCTATCTGGGTGTAGCGAGCCCAGCTCCCGGCCCAACAGAACGGACCTCTCGGAGGACCAACAGAACGGACCCGGAGTGACTTGGTACCCAACGCAAAAATCGGCTAGGGTTGTGTCTACTTACTTGCATTTCACAACATGCTAATGGCCTTGCAAACCATTGGTGATCACAAGTCCTCTTACACTGCTACATACCAGGAAACTTTTTACTTACAAGTGTTTTACCTACTCACTTGCACATGAACTCGCTCAACATTATTGTTGATTTTTCAACTCACATGTATTTCAGGAAATTAAACGGATCTGGCACGGTATGGAACGTTTTCCGCTGCACTTGTCATGGAGTCATCAGGGTTTAGGGGATGTGTCTCTTTCCTGGACAAGACACAGTCCTTAAACCACGTTTATGTTATGTTTTAGTTTGTAATGTTGTTGAACAAGGTTAGGGTTGTTGGTTAAAACAATGGTACTGTATTTTGATTTTCAAAACTTAATGGATGACTTGCATGGTTTTTAAATTCATATAGCTTGTTATGGTTAAGCTATGGTATTAAGAAGTCACACCAAAATTTACCACGCTTCCGCAAAGCCAGGGTGTGACAGCTTGGTATCAGAGCTCTGATCATAGCGAACTAGGATTCTTTCTCGAGTCTAGACTATGATCACTAGGGCTCTCACGAAAACATTTTACTGCATACCACTTAAGTCCAGATCCACAACTTTTTACAAACAAATGTTGAGCACGTTTTATTTATTATTCTAGGCTCAGTCTGGGAGGCTGAGGTAGGAGGCTAGTGGGACTAGAAGTGTTGGCTAGTGGGACTAGAAGTGTTGCCTAGTGGGACTAGAAGTGTTGGCTAGTGGGACTAGAAGTGTTGGCTAGTGGGACTAGAAGGGTTGGCTAGTGGGACTAGAAGTGTTGGCTAGTGGGACTAGAAGTGTTGGCTAGTGGGACTAGAAGGGTTGGCTAGTGGGACTAGAAGTGTTGGCTAGTGGGACTAGAAGTGTTGGCTAGTGGGACTAGAAGTGTTGGCTAGTGGGACTAGAAGTGTTGGCTAGTGGGACTAGAAGGATAATTTGAATGTTTACGTGGTGACTACATGTTTATATGACTATATGATTGATTATTATACGTATATGTGTTTGTGTTACAAACGTCATGCTTTCATCAAGTACTAGAAAGATGGACACAACGAATCCCATGGCTATAGTATCAGACGACATAGTTTCATCGAAGCACGAGGTGTACATTTCCGATACTACCGACACAGACAACGACGACTTTCAGCCCTCTGTGCGCTGCCTGAAGTCGTAGCAGAGCCTACTAATGGCTATCTTGTTGGGAATTTGCCCCTGCCGCTTATCTCATTGTTGATATGCCCCCGACGTTGTCTCTGAAGACGATGTCGAACTACTAAGAGGAGGACCCACTTGAGGGCGAGGCCCTATTTCTGCTAGTATTAGACTACTGCATGCGGACGCTCCTGTAGGGGAAACTCATGTCCATTCCCCTATCCCAGACTCATTTGAGTTTCTAACATCCGCGTCTTCGCACATACAGGGGATGCAGCACCACTTACACAACGCCGACCCTGATATGGCATCATCAGCTGCACCGGATCCCACACACAGCTTTGAGTTTGATCACGATTATGAGGACAATTCTGTTTTTCCGCCTGGTGTTGATCCAGACCATGACATTGAGTTCATGCACTTAGACCAGCCCTTGGGGGATCCTGTAACCTTTGTGATTGTTGATCCGGCTGATTTTGAGATGGAGTTTTTGATTCGGAGCTAGCCGTGGCCCCTGAGCCAGGCGTTGCTCCTGACCCCGCATCGGAGTATGACCCTGTTCATGCCAATGCACCAGCTGTTGCTCCTTGATTGATCATCTGCTTGGATGAGAGAAAATTTGGGGTAACTGTGCAAGACAATTTATTATTACGGGGGCCCACGTAATAACGATTTGTAGTGCACAGGAATCCTGGTGGACTCTGCAGGCCAAGCTAATGATAACCAATGCAGCAGGAAATAACCTAAACACGAATGACCAAGGCGATGTAGCCTCGAGTTCATTCTATTACAAGCAACAAGCTAAATTGACAAGCCTATGTGGAGGCTCATAAATTTATTTCCCCACTCACACATTGAGTATATTTGCGTATGAAATTGGGTGATTACATGATGGCTTATGTTGCTATATACCTCATAGACAATTGGAACGTTGTCTAACCCGCTTCACACCACTTCGACAAAAGGGAATGTCACCCAGACGTGACACAAACACCAGTACGTTGCCAAGGACAGAAGCCGAGCTGCAAGAACGCATCTCACCGATAAATGCACGACATGAAGCCCTCCGCTCTAAGTACAACGATGGCATTACTGGGAATAACCATCCAACTGGCTGCACCTATAAACAGTTCCTGAACTGCAAGCCTTTGAACTTTGATAAAACAGGAGGCACCGTTGCATTTGTTCGTTGGTCCGAAAAGACCGACTCCATTCTAAGAATGAGTAACTGTTCGCCCCAACAGAGTGTTACCTACATCTCAGGGATATTCCTAGATGGCACACTCTCTTAATGGAACCTCCAGGTTCAGACCCTTGGCACAGACGCTGCTTATACACTGAGCTGGGACGAGCTCAAGGAAACGATTGAGAAGAAATGTTGTTTTAGGACAGAAGTTCAGAAACTTGACGTGGAGTCCTGAAATTTGAGAGAGGACGAACCAGAGACTCCTGAACATGACCAGCGATCGCACGACTTGTCTAGGGTCGTCCCCTACTAAGTCATTGATGTAGTATGATATAGTGGTGTACTTGTGAGCTTTACATTGTGGTCTCGAATTGTGGCAATACAATCGCAGTATTCTCATCACATGCGATGTTCAATCAATTGTTTATGTCCTATAGCATAAGAGGTTATGTGGTTGACTTGTTGATAACATGAGATGTTATGTGTTGGTATTGTTGAATGCATACGTACACTTCACTTGCTATGACCTAACCTATGTGAAACATCTTTTAGAAGATGCCGCCAAGACGCGAAATGCGCATGCCCACCTCTGAGGTAGAACTTAAAGAGATAATTGCTGCAGCTATAGCACAGCACGAGGCCCTACGCTCCGAACCAATCAAAGGTACCTTAGAAAATAACGGTTGTTCCTACTGGCACTTCCTCAACTACAAGCCTCCGAAGTTCGACGGCACTGGGGGTGCCATAACTTTTGTAAAATGGATTGAAAGTATGGAATCCATCTTTCGAATGAGTGACTGTACGCCAGAACAACAGGTCCCATACGTTTCTGAGCTGTTTCAAGATGGAGCTCGATTATGGTGGAATCTTCAGGTTCGAATAATGGGCCTAACTACAGCATACGCGTTAACTTGGGATGAGTTGAAAGGAATGATGCATAAGAAGTATTGCCCCCACACGGAAATCCAGAAGTGGGAAGATGAATTTCGGAGCCTAATGATGGAAGGTCCGAAGGTGTTGGAGTACGTGCAACGACTCCATGATCTGTCACAAATTGTTCCATACCTGGTAAAACCAGAACTGAAGAAATTGGAACAATTCATTTGGGAACTGGCGCCTCAAGTCTTGAGCTTGATGACAGCATCTACGCCACCAACAACCATTGTTGCAAGTAAGATGGGTTTGGCACTCGTTACGGAAGCAAATAGACTAGAAAAACTTGCAAACCCTGACAAGAAAACTCAGGTAGAGTCGTCTGGAAAGAACAAAAGGAAGCTTACCGAAGATACCCAAATGAACAACGATGAACAAAGATCTATTCGAGGTTGCTTTGACTGCGGGGACAAAGGGCATTTCAAGAAAGATTGCCCTAACAACAAACAGGCCAATGATAAGATTTACTTAGAAACCAAACCAAGATGTGCTGAGTGCAAGTGTCACCGTGATGGTGGATGTCAGAAGCCTTGGTACGGGATGAAAGGACACAACAAGGAAGGTTGTGGGATGAAGAGTTCCATACAAGGAGAAAACAGTAACCACGCTCTAGGTGGAAATGGGAAAGGAAATGGCCGAATGATAGGATGCTACCATTGTAAGGAAGTTGGACATTTTAAGAGGGAATGCCTGAAGTTGAAACAAGACCGTGAGAGAAAATCCAACATCAGAGCTTGTGAGGCATGCCAGGATCCAGGTGTGATTTCTGGTACGTTCTCTAACAACCAAAACTTTTGCACCTATTTTGTTTGATGCTGGTGCCGGTTATGGCTTCGTGTCATTAGAATTTAAGAATATACTTGGTTTAACCGCTAGTAAGCTAGATATCCCCTACTCGATCGAATTAGCTAATGGAAAATTAGTTGAAGCCAACGAAGTAATCAGAGGCTGTGTGATAGAACTGGGAGAACGTGAGTTTACTTTGGATCTACTACCAGTCGAATTGGGAAGCTTCGACGTGGTGGTAGGAATGGATTGGTTATCCGGAAACAAGGCTGAGATAGTATGTCACGAGAAAGCTGTTCGTATTCCAACTGATGATGGTGAGACAATTGTGGTTCACGGAGAGAAGCGTGACACACCGCTAAGATTTATCAGCTGCTTGAAAGCAAGGAAGTGTTTACAGAAAAGATGTGTTGCTTTTCTAGCACACATCGTGGATAAAAAGGCTGCTGAGCCAAGAATCGAAGACATCCCTGTCGTAAGGGAGTATCCAGAAGTCTTCCCAGAAGACTTGCCTGGATTACCGCCTCTAAGGCAAGTAGAGTTTCACGACGATTCAATTCCAGGCACTGCACCCGTAGTCAATGCATCATAGCGACTTACATTTTCGGGGGTGCAAGGATTGACAGAGAAGTATTGGTAACGGATGGAGAAAGAAGATAACAGACCAAAAATTCCTTTTTGGGGTAATCCCATTGTTACCCATCAAAAAGGAGGATGATGATTTTCAAATAAACATCAACTACAGAGAATTGAACAAGCTGGCGATCAAGAACAGGTATCCTCTGCCAAGAATCGACGATCTGTTTGATCAACTGCAAGGCTCGAACTATTATTCAAAGATCGATCTTCGATCTGGATACCATCAATTAAGGATACAGGAGGAAAGTATCCCGAAAACAGCCTTCCGAACTCGTTATGGACACTACGAGTTCCTCGTTATGCCATTTGGTTTGACAAACGCACCTGCGGTATTCATGGATCTAATGAATAGAGTTTGCAAGCCATACTTGGACAAGTTCGTGATTGTATTTATCGACGACATCTTGATTTATTCAAGGACAAAGGCTGAACACGAACAGCATCTAAGAACTATTCTGGAGCTGCTAAAGAAGGAACAGTTGCATGCCGAGTTCGCTAAGTGCGAGTTTTGGCTACGCGAAGTCCAATTTCCTGGACATGTGGTTAATGGAAATGGGATTCATGTTGATCCCACAAAGATCAAGGCAATCAAGAATTGGGAAACGCCTACAACGCCAACTGAGATTCGACAATTCTTGGGTTTGGCTGGCTACTATCGAAGGTTCATCGAGGATTTCTCGAAAATCGCTCAACCTTTGACGCTCCTCACGCAGAAGGACAAGACGTTTGATTGGGGAATCAAACAGGATGAAGCATTTCAGATATTAAAGGATAAGCTTTGTAACGCGCCAATCTTAGCTCTACCAGAAGGTACCGACAATTTTGTGGTATACTGCGACGCATCGCGTCAAGGATTGGGTTGCGTGTTGATGCAATGCCAAAAGGTTATTGCCTACGCATCGCGCCAACTGAAGGTACACGAAAAGAACTATACCACCCACGATTTGGAGCTTGGCGCAGTGGTTTTTGCACTAAAGATCTGGAGACACTACCTGTATGGTACGAAGTGCACAATCTTCACAGATCACAAAAGCCTACAGCATATATTCAACCAGAGGGAGTTGAATATGAGGCAAAAACGATGGGTTGAGTTGCTAAACGTCTACGACTGCGAGATAAAATATCATCCAGGGAAGGCGAATGTAGTCGCCGATGCCCTAAGTCGTAAGGAAAGAATCAAGCCCATAAGGATTAGAGCTTTGGAAATGATCATACGAACCGATCTTTCCTCGCGCATTCGTGCTGCACAAAAGGAAGCTCTCAAGGAGGGAAACCTTGAGGAAGGATATCTCCGTGGAATGGAAAAGCTTTTGGTACCAAACGAGGGAGGAACGTTGTGTTTTGAGAAAAGGATTTGGGTTCCTCTGTTTGGTGGATTAAGGGAAGTTATTTTTAACGAAGCGCACAAGTCACGGTACTCTATCCACCCTGGATCGGATAAGATGTACCAAGATCTCAAAAATTACTATTGGTGGCCTAGGATGAAAGGCGACGTTGCTGTTTACGTGAGCAAATGTTTAACGTGCGCTAAGGTTAAAGCGGAATACCAGAAGCCTTCGGGACTTCTGCAACAACCTGAGATTCCCAAGTGGAAATGGGAACAAATCTCAATGGATTTTGTTACAAAACTGCCAAGAACGCCAAGAGGCCATGATGTGATTTAGGTGATGGTTGACCGCCTAACAAAATCCGCACACTTTCTGCCGATCAAGGAGAAAGACAGTACTAGTAAACTTGCGGAAATTTACATGAGAGAGATCATAGCACGCCATGGAGTACCTCTCTCAATCATCTCTGATAGAGACGGAAGGTTTGTGTCAAGAATATGGCAATCCTTCCAAGAATCTTTTGGCTCACAATTAAATCTGAGCACTGCGTTCCATCCGCAAACTGATGGCCAGAGCGAGCGAACGATACAAACTTTGGAAGACATGCTGAGGGCATGTGCTATGGATTTAGGAGGTAGCTGGGATAAACACTTACCTTTGGTCGAATTTTCGTACAACAACAGCTACCACACCAGTATTGGTGTCGCGCCATTTGAGGCCCTATACGGACGCAAGTGCCGATCACCCCTATGTTGGTCTGACGCAGGTGATAGGCAGCTTGCTGGTCCCGAGATCGTCCAAGAGACGACAGACAA
This sequence comes from Helianthus tuberosus, assembly GCA_030545235.1. Classification (NCBI taxonomy): domain Eukaryota; kingdom Viridiplantae; phylum Streptophyta; class Magnoliopsida; order Asterales; family Asteraceae; genus Helianthus; species Helianthus tuberosus. Next base: position 149,392,536 of record CM060372.1, read on the forward strand.
GATCGCGCAAATACTTAAACGCATCGAAGCCGCTCGCCACAGACAAAAGGCCTACGCGGATCCAAACCGGAAGCATGTGGACTTCCAAGTCGGAGAAATGGTGTTATTGAAAGTTTCACCCTGGAAGGGGGTGGCACGCTTTGGGAAGCATGGAAAGTTAAATCCGCGCTACATTGGTCTCTCCAAAATTCTGGAAAGAATTGGAACTGTAGCATACAAGTTGGACCTACCTGCTGAACTGAATGGTGTTCACGATACATTTCATGTATCCAATTTAAAGAAAAGTCCAACTCAAATTGACGTTGCCATTCCTACCGACGAGATTCATATTGACGACACGCTCCACTTCGTTGAAGAACCTGTCGAGGTCACGGATTGGAAAGTTAACAAGACCCGCCGGAGCAGTGTCAAACTCGTCAAAGTTCGTTGGAATGCCAGACATGGTCCTGAATTCACATGGGAACGTGAGGACCGGATGAAAGAAAAATACCCCCACTTATTTCCTAAGAACTCTGCATCTACAAGCAGAACTTAAATTTCGGGACGAAATTTATTTAACGGGGGGAGAATGTGACAACCCGCACTAAACCAGGTGTCCGTACAACTTAATTAATGATTAATTACTACTTGATTACTGTGCTTGTTTGAACTAGCTGATAAACTGCTACCTGCATACTGATACATGCACTTACTTGCATCATACTTTATTTGCGGTCACTACATTAATTACATACTGAACCCTAGTGACAAACTTGATGCACTAAACGCACAGTAGCACAATAAACGGATACACGGCGAACATGCTGATATAACCAGCATCAGGCAGATACTGCCTCTAAGGCCTGTAAGAGCCTGAGAAAGTTACTACACTAGCAGTGAGTGTAGGGGTACAAGTATTGTAAAACCGCGTCTCTAGGGATAAGATACACTGATTCGGATGTGCCTAAAACGTACTTTAAGTACAAAACACAGCACTTTAATAATTTAACCAGCTTCTAGCTGACTAGTAAAGTGCAAAAATATGGAGAAATATCACTAGACACTTTCTACAGTGTCGGGAAAACAAATTGTGTCACTAAAAATGTTAATAACGACACTTTAAAGCTTTTGTAACGCTTTAACGGATTACTATCCAACCGGACACCCGGACTTTACCCGGAACATGAAAATATTACTGTTTTCACTATTTACATTTTTTTGAGCCAGTTAGGGTCTCTGATTACCCTAACACCCGTCATAACATGCTTTATATAACTAACGGAGTTTAATACTTAACCTACCTATTTAACTTAACTAAACTCCCTAACTACTAGTTGATTTCGAACCAAGAGACCCCCCCCCATTACAATCGGCCCCAACCAAGGGGACACACAAGTACTAGTTAATTATCTTATTAAGATTGTGTTTAGTATCATGGGTACATAACAACCATTGGATAATAACACTTACTTTGCCTATAAGTAAACACTAACACATAAGAGTTCCTTCACTTCACAACTCAACTAAATCACTCTCTCCCTCACCCTTGGAGGTCTCGGCCGAACCCCACTCACACCACCACCATATTTTCGACTTTGGTTCTTCACATTCCAACAACATACACACTTCAAGGATCGCATATTAGGAGCTTTGGTGCACTCGGAACACGAAGGACCTCTACCGTTAGCTTTTATCCACCCACTTTTCATCAAGATTCTTCCCTAGCCTTGAGCTAGAGGTATAACACTTAAAACTTGTTCTTGAACATATCTAAAGTGGTTAAAAGGAATATTGTCGGTTAAATATCGTAAACACACATTTTGATGTGTTAAAGTCTACTAAAAACTATGAAAGTGGTGGTTAAAGGCATATAATTTGTGTAAAAGTTGTAGTATTTGAGATTTGTGTTTATCTAGACCCGATCTATGATGTGGTAGCTCGGATCTCCGTTTAACCCGACTTTGTAAGATCATGGATCTTCACATAAGCTCGTTTTTGATAACCACAAGGGTTAAAAGGCGAAACTCTACCACACTTAAAGCATAAACTTGTGTAAAAATATTTTACTTGTGTAAAAGTGATTTGACATGTATAAAGGTGTTTAAAACTAGCGGATCTACGTATCTGCAAGTGGTATTTTTGAAGGACCACACTTTAAAAAGAATCGTGTTTTCTAAAGAATAGATCTTGTGCTACTAAACATGATTTTACAAACCACAAGTGTGTAAACACTTGTGAAATGAAAAGATCCGACAAGAAACTAGTTTTGTCATATGTGACCAAGAAGTTGTAAGAATAAGTATTCTCTAGAAACGGGGTTTTCACTAAAACGGATTATTTACACACAAGATCCACCAAAAGTAAAGAGATTTACTACTTATTGTTAGACAAACCACAAGTTTGTGTATTTTTACGATTATGTCCACATTTGACTAGTTAACATGTTGAAAGGTTGTTTGAAATTGTTGGGAACAATTGTTGATTTGACTATTAAAAGAAAATGATACGCTTAAAAGCGTGGCCACCTCCAGTTACAGAGGAAACTCTGGCGAAATTTTCCTAAAAACCTAACACTTAAACTTATTTACATTACAAGTGTTAGAATCATTTTTCGTCACGCTTTCGAAACATAAATTTCGCCATGACTTTATTTACTAAATATTCGGAGGTGGGACTTTCACAAAATATTAACGTGATAAATATATATTTTCACACACTGTTTATGATTATTTTGTGAAGTACATAAATATTATTTTAGAGTAAAAATAATATTTACAAGCGTTAACGACTCCAAAATAATACAACGCTTTCACCATAAATATCTAAGTTGCACCGGTAATTTTATTACCACTCATATGTTAAAACGTAACTTACACAATTACGGGAATATTTATGAACGCATACTTTAACAACGTATTTTGGATAAATACTTATACTTTGGAGTTGGAAATATATAAAGATTAAGTGAGACTTAATGATGAAATTTGTAAGCACATGCATTGAATCCCCCATCCTTGGGAAGGAGATTAACTACCGAGTATTTACAAAATGTAACACGAAATAGTTGTCTAACTATTTCCCGCGAACATAAACCATGAAACTAAGGCACGGCCGTCCGTCTAATAGAATTAGCACTTGTAGGTCGTCGCACAGCTTTACGATTCGGAGACACTCGGTAGAGACGCGCATTCACTGTGAGTTCATGTCCCCCTTTTCTCTAACTGTTTTCAGTTTTCATAACTGCGGGGGTGAAATACATGTTACTTTGTTTACAAGTACTTTATACACGGTATGATTTACGTAAGGAGGTTTAGATCATGTGAATGGGTAGTTAGAACACCGAGGGACTCGAGCGGTAGATCTATCTGGGTGTAGCGAGCCCAGCTCCCGGCCCAACAGAACGGACCTCTCGGAGGACCAACAGAACGGACCCGGAGTGACTTGGTACCCAACGCAAAAATCGGCTAGGGTTGTGTCTACTTACTTGCATTTCACAACATGCTAATGGCCTTGCAAACCATTGGTGATCACAAGTCCTCTTACACTGCTACATACCAGGAAACTTTTTACTTACAAGTGTTTTACCTACTCACTTGCACATGAACTCGCTCAACATTATTGTTGATTTTTCAACTCACATGTATTTCAGGAAATTAAACGGATCTGGCACGGTATGGAACGTTTTCCGCTGCACTTGTCATGGAGTCATCAGGGTTTAGGGGATGTGTCTCTTTCCTGGACAAGACACAGTCCTTAAACCACGTTTATGTTATGTTTTAGTTTGTAATGTTGTTGAACAAGGTTATGGTTGTTGGTTAAAACAATGGTACTGTATTTTGATTTTCAAAACTTAATGGATGACTTGCATGGTTTTTAAATTCATATAGCTTGTTATGGTTAAGCTATGGTATTAAGAAGTCACACCAAAATTTACCACGCTTCCGCAAAGCCAGGGTGTGACATTGGTATCCTTTGGCTGCAGTATCATTTGCCGCTGCAAAGGTTCTCGCCTCCTTAGGTAGGTTAGTGTCACGCTTCTTGTTGTTGAAACCCTTGTTGTTGTTGCGAGTTGCTTGATTCAGATTCGAATGCTTTCTTTTCTTGTCACCAGACGACTCAGCATGCGTCTCGGTCTTCTCAGTAGGGTTTAGCGATAACTTCTTCATTCGAATAGCATCTTCAGTAAGGTTGACAGCCAGAGTTACAGCCTCAGTGATTGTTACGGGTTTGGCCGAGGTTACCATGCCGCGAAACTCCGGGGCCAGTCCCCAAATGTCTGTTCTTGACTCTTGTAAACAGTTTCAGGTAGTGGATGTCGCGGAAAGTTTTATGCAATGAAAACTTTTTGAAAAATTGTTCTCGTGAAAGGATCCTAGAGATTGTAGACTAGACTCGAGAAGGAATTCTGGTTCACTACAATCGCAGCTCTGATACCAATCTGCCACACCCCTTTCTAAGGCGGAAGCACGAGGTGTGATCATGAAAGGTTCTCATTGCATACGAATGGTAAACATACTACATGCTCGTAAAAATAACTCCAAATGCCATACATTACATAACTGAAAACATTATTTACGTGTTTACATCACAAGACAGCATTTTGTTTGATAAGTTTACAACTTTATTCAAAGATCAACATAAACAACATCCAAGAGCAAGAGTATGACCGCGTGCACATCCACTTTAGTTACCTGAAATACATGTGAGTTTTTGGAAAAACGTCAACATAATGTTGGTGTGAATTCATGCAGTTCTTGTATTTAACGTTTGTATACTTTGTATGAAAAAACATGGTATGTATCTTGTATAAATCAAGTATTTCTGTATGTATCAAGTTGTTAATGGGTTGCAAGGCCATTAACATGTGACACGACATAGGAAGCATCCAAACCATAGGCATTTTTCTAGTTGTCGATTCACGACTGAGACACAAAAGCACTACTCGGTACTCGTTCTCACCAAGAGTGTGGCTGCCCGAAAACCCGTTAGATCTAACCTTTTGTTCTGCGGTCTATGTATATTGTTGATTAATGGTGCTTATGGTACCCTATTGGTGACACGATTTCTCGTATCATTTCTCAATTCTTGTATCCATCATACCATTTGTAAACATTGTAACATTCGTAACATGTATTTCACCCCCGAAGTTATAAAACTGAAAACAGTTAAAAGAAAAGGGGGAGCATGAACTCACAAATTTGCGTTCCTTGCGTCGTAAACTTCACCGGGTTTGCTTATATAGCGTCGTGACCTATACGTGTTTTTTTAACTTTAGTCACCAGACTTGTATCGCACAAGTACAAGTCACCATCTTTTATGTATGTATTCTTTGTGTGTTAAAAATAATTTATATTTTTAACTATGTATCTTACTTATATTATTTTCTCAAAAATAAATATAAGTATCTTGTATTTTTCACACGAATTATGTATTTTGTCCAAAACTTCATTTCATGTTCATAACTTGTCCAAGTTATTTATTCTATCAAGTAATATATTTTCATAAATATATTTTCTCGTATTTGTCTAAGTATGTTGTATGTGTATTTTTGTATATTCACTCCTTAGAAGTATTTAGTGTATTTTCAAGTCCTAATATACTATCACGTATAATACATACTACATACACTTAGCACAAAATTTGGTGATCAATAAATATATATATTTTTCTCAAAAATATACATACTTATATCAATTTTAGTCTTGAAGAAATCATCATTTCTTAACACAAAAATTAGGGAAACCCTGGGTAAATATTTTTAGATACATTTTTAGGGAATAAGTTTCTCAAAAACTTATATTTTTCTAAGTGTCAAAATTTTATAGAAATTTTGATAAAGTTTCCCCTAAAAATTGAGGTTTCCCATGTTTTTAAAACATGTGTTTATTTTCTTTTAAATTCATCACAACAATCATCAACTCATTTAACACTTACTGAGTGTCAAATCAAGTAAGTTATACTACACCATGAACTTGAAGTTTTTGTAAAAGTTTATAGTAACTTACCATGTTATTTAGTAGGTTTAGTTACCCTTAAAAACATGGTTATTTGTTTGTAAATCACTTTACTAAAAGATTTAGTCATTTACAACTTGTAAGATGATTTTTCTAAAAATATTTCTCTTGTATTTTTCTTGTTAAAAATATGTTTCTAGTCTTGTTTAAACACTAAAAATATGACTAGTTTATTTAGAAATCATAACTTTGTAAATCTCAAAAATAAACTTGGTTTCTTGAAAAAATTATTTTTGTAATCATCTATTTATAGATTTATATTTTGTTTAAATCATCTTTTCATATGAAAACCCATTTCATTATTTAAGTTCATGAAGACATGAAGCATGAAGATCTTGGTCTTTCACAAGATCACCACTTTAATTTACTAGATCATGTGTTAAATCACAATCTAGTAGTTTTCATATGATGTCTAACATTACTAACACTAATAATCAATCAACAAGAAGCAAATCAACATATTCAACATGCATTCATATATTTTTAAGCTTATGTTAAAGTATCATGATCATGTTCTTTTGTGTTCTTCAAGTTTAATATTGTTCAACATCTTTTAACAAATCAAAATGAGAAGTAAAAACTAGTAACAAGAAGCTTACAACTAGCTCAAAAGCTAGGGAAGATCACTTGAAGAAAAGATGATGAAAATGGTGTGTGAAAGCAATGGATGAAGGTTCTTCAAGTTCTTCAAGCACCAAGCTTCACAAGACACCTTCTTACAACCTTGAGAGTGTATGGAAGGAATTGGATGGTGGTTGTATGTGTGACAACTGTCAAATTTGTATGCATCCGTACGTTTAATTAATATTGATTTATGCTTAATGACTGTGCTTGATTTCAACTGATGAATAAACTGCTTTATGATTTTTGCACCATACATAGATATGCATCACATTTATACTGTCACTCCAATTATTACATACAACTTTTAGTGACAAACTTGATGCACAAAGCACAGTTAGCACAGTGAGCAGATAACCCGGAAAACATGCTGACAATGCCAGCACATAGACAGACAATGTTATTAAGGCCGGTATGAGCCAGGGACAGGACACTACACTAGTATGGAGTGTAGGGAAGTGAGGACCATAAAACTGCGTCACTAGGTGATAGTTATAGTGCCGGGAAGTGCCTAAAACACACTATAAATGCAGAATTCTACATTTATTATTAAAATTCAGCATTGTAATATGCTAGTAAAGTACAAAAATATGGTAGAATGGTCATGTATTCTTTCCTAAGTACCGGGAATAATTTGTGTTACAAAAATATATATAAAAGACATTTTTCGGACTAATTAAACACTTTAACGGAACGTTATCCAACCGAACAACCGGACTTTACCCGGAACACTAAATTTTTGCCAAACACATTGTTTCACTATTTCTTGGCTTGTCGTGGTCCCCGTTTACCATAACACCCACTAAAAATCAACAAACTAATATATATGATCTTGTTACTTGAAAACCAACTAACCATTACAATTTAGTTACCAAAATCTTTACCTTAACCCTCCCCCCCCCCAACCGATTTTCGGTCCCCATGGACCCCACCATATTTTACACCATACATCCAATCTCCTAACTAGATTTTATTGCATTTTTATAATAGATTTATGCTTGTAGAAGTGAACATAATATGTGAAGTGATCTTATAAAGCATGGTTCAAAGATCATCCATCATTCCTCATATCTTCACTCCCTCACCTTCACTTTCTCTCTCTCTCTCTCCCTCTTTCTCGGTCACCCACAACCGCCACTTTCACCACCATTAAACCACCATCATCTTCCAAGCTTCAAGTCCCATTCAAGCTTAAAGGTTGATACAAGGAAGCTTGCATCTTGTGGAGCTTCAAGGAGCTTTGTTTCACGCTTTTCACCATCATTTTTCATCATCTTCTTCACTAGAATCATCCCTAGCTTTAAGCTAGTAGTAAGTCCTTGTTACACTCTTGTACATCTTGTTTTTATGGTTAAAGTTGTAGTATGATGTGAATGTTTAAAATACCAAAGAACAAGAACTTAAAGTTTAAACCTAAAAGCTTTACATAAAGATCATGAGATGAAAGATGATGACACATGATATATCTGAGTTAAATAAACACTAACCTGCTGTAAATGACTTAGGATCCGATATTAATCGTTATTAGAAAGTATGGCGATCGTATGTGTGCGTTTTAGTAACATCTAAACTATAAAAGCAAGCTGAGTAAATTTTCCATCCAACTTCAATTGGTTATAACCGAACCATTATTAATCGAAAAACTGATTTTCTGAAGTCTAAATTATGTATTTTTAAAAAACGAAGCAAATAGCACTGGAATCATATTTTTTTGAGGTCGTTTACTATTTTTAAAGACCCGTTTTGTAACAGCAGCTAAAGCTGATTTTTTACTGCATTAAATGGGTGATATGTTTTTAGTCATAACTTGAAATCTATGTTGAATCAGCTCATGAAAATTGTACTGTAGATGACCACTGATGTCGTAGTAGTTCTCCGACTAGAATTTCGTCAAACGGACTTACGATAAATTTTAGATGAATTATTTCGTTGACTGCAATCAGAAAGTGACAAATCTGATTGCAGTCCGGTAAATAAATTTTTATAAAATATTGGGAATGAACTGGACACCGATATTTTTACACAATAATATTTGGATCGTATAAGACATTCTGTAAAAATTTGGGAATTTTTGGAATAAAATAACTATTTTATTAAAATGCCCGAAAACAGCCCAGTTTTGTATATTGAAACTGAAATGAGATAAGTAGTATTCTGCATGTCTAAATGTCGGGTTGGTTATTTGAGAATGATCTAACGTGTTATATGTTAAAGAAAATGATATGCTATTTAGCATGGACACCTCCATTTACAAAGGAGACTATGGCGAAATTTTCTGAAAATCCTAACACTTAGTAAATATTTTCTAGACAAATGTTTACTAGTATATTTTAGACTATGTTTTTCAAACATAAAACTCGCCAAAATTTTTGTAACGAAAATACAAAGTATCGGAGGTTGGTTTTATATATGAAAATGGTTAAATATATATTTAGAATATATATTGTTTTGAGGTAATATATTGAGAATATATTGGCATATTATTATTTGGAATACCACATCGGGATACGACGCCAATACATGGCAAGTTACACGAACACAAGAATACGAATATACATGTATAAGAATACCCCATCCTTGGGAAGGAAAATACGAAGTTAAAATACTTGAGAAGTAGGAATATGAAATATTGTTTAGCAATTAATCCAAACGTTAACTAATGATTATAACTTGGAATAATTTTGGGAACACAAGAAACGTAACTCAAAAACCTTCAAACTAAACAAAGGCACGGCCCGTTCGTCTAATAGACGTTAGTACACTGTAGGTAGTCGTGTTGGCTGAGGAGACTTGGGTTACACATACTGAAGACGCAATACTGTGAGTTCATGACCCCCTTTTCTCTTAACTGTTTTCAGTTTTATAACTTCGGCGGTGAAATACATGTTACAATTATTAAGGACATTTTTATACATGGTATGGTTAGCTTAAGGAGGGTTTGGAACGTTCAGATCATGTGAGTGGGTAGGTGGAACTTAAGGCCATTAATCCTCGTTGTAGGACCGAGGGTCATGAGTGACAGATCTATTCGGGTGTAGCGAGCCCCACTCCTGAGTCCGCTGAGTGGACCATGAGGTGACTATAAGCCCGACACCAAAATCTGCTAGGTTTGAGTCTTCCTGCATCACTTCACACATATCATTGGCTTTGCAACCCAATGGTGATCTCTTTTTCCTTAATTACTACATACCAGGGATTTTCATACATACAGACACATTACAAAGGTCTATACATACACACTTACACATGAACTCGCTCAACTTTATGTTGATTTTTCAAACTACATGCATTTCAGGGAATTAGCGGATCTGGCGAAGTATGCATAAGTCAAGCTGCGTTGAATAAGATGTCATCCAGGGCAATAGGTTCAGGGGGTGTGACCCTTACCTGGACGGGTTGCATGTCCTAAACCTCGTTTTATTAAAAGTCTTTTGTGGTGTCTTATGAACACGTTTTAGACAAGTATGGGTTGTAAATTATTTTAAGTATCGACATTTCCAAGCACTGATGTTGTGTTATTTTAAAACTTAATGAATGGATGAACGTCTTGTATTTTTATAGCATTGTTATGATTGTTTCTATGGTATTAAGAAGTCACACCAAAATAACCCACGCTTCCGCAAAAGTCAGGGTGTGACAGCTTGGTATCAGAGCTTCGATCGTAGCGAACTAGGATTCTTTCTTGAGTCTAGACTACGATCATTAGGGCTCTCACGAAAATGTTTTCACGACTTGTTTTTCATTGCATACACAAAACGTCCAGATCCAGGGAACAAACATTTTACAAACAAAAGGCACACATACACATTTCAAAATTTATATTTATAGTTCAGTCTTAGAGACTGAGGGAGGTTCAGTCTTAGAGACTGAGGGAGGTTCAGCCTTAGAGGCTGGGGATAATTAGTCTTAGAGACTGGGAGGATTGGTCTTAGAGGCCAGGGAGTTGGTCTTAGGGACCAGGGAATTAGCCTTAGAGGCTGGGGATAATTAGTCTTAGAGACTGGGAGAATTGGTCTTAGAGGCCAGGGAGTTGGTCTTAGAGACCAGGGAGTTAGTCTTAGAGACTGGGAGTTGGTCTTAGAGGCCAGGGAGTTAGTCTTAGAGACTGGGAGTTGGTCTTAGAGGCCAGGGAGTTAGTCTTAGAGACTAGGGAGTTCAGTCTGAGAGGCTGGGTAGGATAGTCTGGGAAGACAAGGACGAATATGTGGATACATGATTACATTATGAATAGTCTTTATATGCAATACACAAAGTGTTAATGATTACTATATGCATGCTATGACTATTATGTACCGGTACACACATCACCTTCCTCAGGGAATGAATTGCCAGATGATGACGACCCTGTGGCCACCGCCACAGATGAAGGGACCACACTTGATGAGACCATACCTGCGCCGGAGATATTTACGTCAGACACTGAAAGTAACCCTGACATGCTGACCAAGGACGAGGACAACTTCCAACCGTCTGCGCTGCCAGACTTTGGCGATGAATTACCCTTGCTGATGGCTTCTTTGACGAGAATCTTTCTGTCATTCTTGTTTAGGTCCACAACCATCTCATCATTTGGACACTTCGATGGCGAGTACATCATGGCTCCAATCCTCGACGCCGTACCTCTCGTGGTTATTTTCCCCGAGGATCCGCCTTTTTGACGAATTGTTTGATGACGACATTAATCTACTTGTTGATGATCCTCTTGTTGACGCCCAGGATGATGGAAAATTAGATGAGAACATTGTTACTAATTGCACATTTTGAGATCCCTGTTGTCAAGCTACCCTCTGATTCTAGTATACACTCGGTTTCAGACTCCTTTGAGTATGTGACATTTACAGCCTTATAGACGGCCGGATTACATTTTTCTACTACTGACACAGACGACGACGCCGTTAGGACTGCTGCACTAACACCTGCTCCAGGCACCACACCGTTACACGACCCAGGGCCTGCTCCTGAGCTAGCTTCTGCACCTTTTGAGTCAGCTTGATGCTGCACCTACTAATCCTGCACCCTTACTTGGTCATGACCCTGTTTCTTTTGGCTTACTAGACATTGCACCCCTATTATCTGACCCAGTACCAGCACCTGACAATCTCCTTATTGATTGGAACGTTTGTTTTTACACCCATAACCGCTGATGTTGCTCCTGTGAAGACCGACGTCCAATTACACTGGCATGCCTATCGATTTCTTTTAAAACATACCTGCACCCCGTGTAACGATTCCTTTTTTCTACAACATCATTTTCTATGACCTCACAGGTCACGCAGTTTGCTACATTCACCTACGCATAGATGGACGAGCCATTTCGATGGTTCCTATCATACACTATACCAATTTTAGACCCTTACCATCCCCCACCTTATGGAGGCTACACACGGGATGAGTACACCTGGCATATGTTTAATGATAACCTAATATGTGTATGTGCATATGATCTTTAAACAACTATATGCACTCCCTGAACGAATAAGACCTGACTTAACCAATCTTCTCTTCAGAAGATGTCGATACCAGGGAACGTCGATACCAACAACCCTCTGCCGACAACAGCAGAGTCAGAACTGCAAGGGCGCATCTCGCAAGCCATCGCACAACTCGAGGCCCTTCGCTCCGAACATAGCGGAGGTACCTCAGGAAATAACCCACCTAGCGGCTGCACTTACGAGCAGTTCTTGAACCGCAAACCTTGAAAATTCGACGGCACTAGGGGTGCCTTAGCCTTTGTGCGTTGGGTGGAGAAGACGAATTCTGTCTTACAGTTGAGCAAATGTGCCCCAGAACATCAGGTCAGGTACGTAGCTGGACTATTTGTAGATGGGGCTCTGTCATGGTGGAACCTTCAGGCTCAAACAATGGGCGAGACCGCTGCGTATGCTTTGACGTGGGACGAACTGAAAGAACTGATGCGTAAGACATATTGCTCTAGGGCAGAAGTCCAGAAATTGGAAACTGAACTATGGAACTTGAAAATGGAAGGTCCAAAGATAGCCGACTATGTGCAGAGATTTGGCGAATTATCACAAGTTGCTTCGCGTTTGGTGGAACCAGAATCTTGGGAAATCGAACGTTTCATCGGGGGACTGGCACCTCAGATTCTAAGCCTGGTAACAACATCTAAACCTTCAACGATCACCGAGGCTATCGACATAAGCGTGGCGCTCACGGAAGAAGCAGTTAGACGAGGAGAATTTTCCACTGCGGAGGAGAAAAAGGAGACTCCTGTAGAGTCATCTGGGGATAACAAAAGAAAACTCGTAAATTTCAAGAAGGTTACTCGGGTAAGTAACGAGAAGAAGGCCAAGAAGGGAAAAGACTACATGGGTATCCTACCTAAATGCCACAATTGTCTACGTTATCATGTCGGGCGAGGTAAATATGGAAAATGTGATAACTATGGTAAGAGGGGACATCCCAAGGAAACTTGTAGGTAAGGTATTGAACATGGAAATAAAGACCAAGATGATAGAAAGAATCACGGAGGAAACAACGACGACGACAACTATCAAGGAAGGTTAAGTGACAAACAAAAACGTGCTCAAGGTTGCCTTAACTGTGGGAGCAAGAAGCATTTCAGAAAATACTGTCCTAAGAAAACTCAAGCACAAGGATGATAGCTCAATAGCAGAGCTAGGGGAGCACGCCAGGAATCCAAGCTTGGATATCAATACATCCCATATTACTCAACGTTATGCGTATGTGCTGCTAGATACTGTTGCAAATTTTAGCTTCGCATCTCTAAAGTTGAGAGTACACTTGGTTTAGTAACAATTAAGTTAGATAATCTGCACATGAAAGTACAAGCTAATGGAAAGCTAGTGGAACCAACGAAGTAACTCGAAATGGTAAGATAGAACCCGGAGAGCGTGAGTTTATGCTTGAGCTACTGCCAGTTGAATTGGGAAGCTTCGACAAGGTAATTGGATGGATTGGCTGCCGAACGAACAATCGAGCGGAGATTGATGTCCGTACCCCGATGACGAATGAAGGCACGATCGTGACTCACGAAGCAGGATACGCCTTTACAGATCACGATTTGCTTGGAGGCACGAAAGTTGTGGCGAAAAGGATGTGTTGTTTTCTGGCTCATGTCGGGGACAAGGGAGCCGAAGAACTAAAACTCAAAGATACCCCTGTGATCAGAGAATATCCTGAAATTTTCCCCAAAGACTTACCAGAATTATCTCCTAAACGGCAGGTCGAATTTCGCATCGATTTGATTCCGGACGCCGCATCTGTAGTTAATGCACTCTAGCGACTTACACCTTCGGAAATGCAAGGATTGATAGTGTAATTTCAGTAGTGGATAGAGAAGGAAGATAACAGACCAAAATTTCCGTTTTGGGTAACCCTAGTTCTGCTCATCAAGAGAAAGGACGATGATTTTCAAATGAACATCAAACTGCCAGGAGTCGGACGAGCTAGCCAACAAGAGCCAGCAACTCTTGCTAAGGATTGACGAACTACTTATTTGACTAACTGCGAGGATCCAACCAGTATTTCCCGGCTGATCGATGATCGAGTAGCTGTAAATTCAGGAAGAAAGTATACCGGGGGAAAATTGTGGGACAATAACTTGTTTTAAACGTACACAAGAATGGCGTTTCCTACACGATGCACAGAACGATTCTACACCGAATACGAAACTCTGAGAATCTAGGAAACGTGTACTTAGGACCATCGGAAACCAGGTCCAAACTCACAAAGGTTGTTACTTGGGAACCACATCCGTTAACTCGAGCTGACACCATTAACCTGACACATATGCCAGTTCCGTTGACCAAACAGAGAGTACTTGAATTTCTTTTACTTCTAGCGAGTAGATGTTTGCATCTCTACTCCCCTTTATGGTAGTTGCATCGCGTCGATTTTCTTCGCTGAGAGCGAACGCATATTTTCTTTGAATACTTGGTCATATCTTTATTTTAGCAAACACTCATTGTTCAAAACTCACATGTTACGTATGCACCATCTGCTACGCATGCGGTTTCATTTCAAACGATTCATTGAAGTTCAAATATTATGTTGCTAAATCTAAATTACTGGTTTGTGATTCGAATGACCTACATTACTATAATTGTTGGCTCTTTTATTATCAAGTCAACACACTCTCTTGAAACTTCTTTTATTTCAAATTACATTCATGGTTTATTTTTGTTACCATACCGAGATTTCCTTTGTTGATACATACGTTTATTGTCGGGTTACACTGACACTAAGTTCAATTGCTTGAACTTATCCATTTCACATATTCAATTTAAGACGCCATATGATGTGTTGAGAGCATCATATTCAAACATTTTGCAAAGGTTCTTTTGTTTCAAGTCGTAGTGGACTTGGTTGGTCTACGACCCCACTAAATCATTTGTTGATTTCGATACCTTACGGTGATACTTTCACGAAATTGGAGCTTGCGCAAATTTGGCTACTCACTGCTTACACGGATTTAAATTAATTGCTAATCTTCTCTAAATCCATCTTGTTTATTTCAATTAAAGCACTCTCTACACAGTTGTGTGTTAAGACAATGGTACATAGATTCATTTCATAGCACAGTGTACCACCTAACGGTTCTTTCATTACGAATTAAATACCTCGTAGTATTTATTGTGGTCCACTTTCAAACAGAGACAGTAATACCTTGATGTTCCATATTCGATTGAAAACTCTATGACATTGTGTAAATCAAAACTTCAGGCTTGTCTCGGTACATTTTCTTTTGATTTCAGGCACGGTGACCTTTTTTCAGTCACCACTACTATTGAATCTCGTCATTTCGACACCTTGTGGTATCATTAGCTTGTGCTAATCATGGTCAACTATTTCACACAAAACTACATATATTGTTGTCAACTTGTCATTTAAACATTTCTCATGCAACTACGAATCAAGACAGTGATACACCAGATTCGCTTGTATTTCATTCGGCGTACTTTTGAAATTTAAGAATGTTGACACACTAAACCTTACCAATCATTTATTCAGGAAATGACAGATCATTTTACTATTACATCTGAGTTGTTGATTTTGAATTCATATAGCGGACGCTATGGGTTGTTAAAACTCATCTGCATATTGCAACCGATCGTTTGAGAATTTTATTAGTCAAATCTCCTCTTGTGGGACCCCTGCTAGCTGGATTACACTAGACTATACATCAAATACGTCTTGTACCTTTGACATCAAATGCTAAAAGCACATGCCTTTTAACCATAGGATTCGAGTTTGGAGATTATCTACCTCGGTATTATTCATATACATACACGTGTGATGAAACCATAAAGAGTTAAGGTAGTACAAATTTCGAGGATGAAATTTTCTTAACGGGGGGAGAATGTGACAACTGTTAAATTTGTATGCATCCGTACGTTTAATTAATATTGATTTATGCTTAATGACTGTGCTTGATTTCAACTGATGAATAAACTGCTTTATGATTTTTGCACCATACATACATATGCATCACATTTATACTGTCACTCCATTTATTACATACAACTTTTAGTGACAAACTTGATGCACAAAGCACAGTTAGCACGGTGAGCGGATAACCCGGAAAACATGCTGACAATGCCAGCACATAGACAGACAATGTTATTGAGGCCGGTATGAGCCAGGGACAGGATACTACACTAGTATGGAGTGTAGGGAAGTGAGGACCATAAAACTGCGTCACTAGGTGATAGTTATAGTGCCGGGAAGTGCCTAAAACACACTATAAATGCAGAATTCCGTGTTTATTAATAAATTCAGCATTGTAATATGCTAGTAAAGTACAAAAATATGGCAGAATGGTCCTGTATGCTTTCCTAAGTACCGGGAATAATTTGTGTTACAAAATATATATATAAAAGACATTTTTCGGACTAATTAAACACTTTAACGGAACGTTATCCAACCGAACAACCGGACTTTACCCGGAACACTAAATTTTTGCCAAACACATTGTTTCACTATTTCTTGGCTTGTCGTGGTCCCCGTTTACCATAACACCCACTAAAAATCAACAAACTAATATATATGATCTTGTTACTTGAAAACCAACTAACCATTAAAATTTAGTTACCAAGATCTTTACCTTAACCAACCCCCCCCCCCAACCGATTTTCGGTCCCCATGGACCCCACCATATTTTACACCATACTTCCAATCTCCTAACTAGATTTTATTGCATTTTTATAATAGATTTATGCTTGTAGAAGTGAACATAATATGTGAAGTGATCTTATAAAGCATGGTTCAAAGATCATCCATCATTCCACATATCTTCACTCCCTCACCTTCACTCTCTCTCCCTCTTTCTCGGTCACCCACAACCGCCACTCTTACCACCATTAAACCACCATCATCTTCCAAGCTTCAAGTCCCATTCAAGCTTAAAGGTTGATACAAGGAAGCTTGCATCTTGTGGAGCTTCAAGGAGCTTTGTTTCATGCTTTTCACCATCATTTTTCATCATCTTCTTCACTAGAATCATCCCTAGCTTTAAGCTAGTAGTAAGTCCTTGTTACACTCTTGTACATCTTGTTTTTATGGTTAAAGTTGTAGAATGATGTGAATGTTTAAAACACCAAAGAACAAGAACTTAAAGTTTAAACCTAAAAGCTTTACATAAAGATCATGAGATGAAAGATGATGATACATGATATATCTGAGTTAAATAAACACTAACCTGCAGTAAATGACTTAGGATCCGATATTAATCGTTATTAGAAAGTATGGCGATCGTATGTGTGCGTTTTAGTAACATCTAAACTATAAAAAGCAAGCTGAGTAAATTTTCCAGCCAACTTCAACTGGCTGTAACCGGACCATTATAAATCGAAAAACTAATTTTCTGAACTGTAAATTATGTATTTTCGAAAAACAAAGCAAATGGCACTGGAATCATATTTTTTTGAGGTGGTTTACTATTTTTAAGGGCCCGTTTTTTAACAGCAGCTAAAGCTGAGTTTTAACTGCAGTAAATGGGTGATATGTTTTTAGTCATAACCTGAAATCTTTGTTGAATCAGCTCATGAAAATTGTACTGTAGATGACCACTGATATCATAGTAATTCTCCCACTGGAATTTCATCAAACGGACATACGATAAATTTTAGATGAATTATTTCGTAGACTGCAATCAGAAAGTGACAAATCTGATTGCAGTCCGGTTAATAAATTTTTATAAAATATTGGACACCTCCATTTACAAAGGAGACTATGGCGAAATTTTCTGAAAATCCTAACACTTAGTAAATATTTTCTAGACAAATGTTTACTAATATATTTTAGACTATGTTTTTCAAACATAAAACTTGCCAAAAATTTTGTAACGAAAATACAAAGTATCGGAGGTTGGTTTTATACATGAAAATGGTTAAATATATATTTAGAATATATATTGTTTTGAGGTAATATATTGAGAATATATTGGCATATTATTATTTGGAATACTACACCGGGATACGCCGCCAATACATAGCAAGTTACACGAACACAAGAATACGAATATACATGTATAAGAATACCCATCCTTGGGAAGGAAAATACGAAGTTAAAATACTTGAGAAGTAGGAATATGAAATATTGTTTAGCAATTAATCCAAACGTTAACTAATGATTATAACTTGGAATAATTTTGGGAACACAGGAAACGTAACTCAAAAAACTTCAAACTAAACAAAGGCACGGCCCGTTCGTCTATTAGACGTTAGTACACTGTAGGTAGTCGTGTTGGCTGAGGAGACTTGGGTTACACATACTGAAGACGCAATACTGTGAGTTCATGATCCCCTTTTCTCTTAACTGTTTTCAGTTTTATAACTTCGGGGGTGAAATACATGTTACAATTATTAAGGACATTTTTATACATGGTATGGTTAGCTTAAGGAGGGTTTGGGACGTTCAGATCATGTGAGTGGGTAGGTGGAACTTAAGGCCATTAATCCTCGTTGTAGGACCGAGGGTCATGAGTGATAGATCTATTCGGGTGTAGCGAGCCCCACTCCAGAGTCCGCTGAGTAGACCATGAGGTGACTATGAGCCCGACGCCAAAATCTGCTAGGTTTGACTCTTCCAGCATCACTTCACACATATCATTGGCTTTGCAACCCAATGGTGATCTCTTTTTCCTTAATTGCTACATATCAGGGATTTTCATACATACAGACACATTACAAAGGTCTACACATACTCACTTACACATGAACTCGCTCAACTTTATGTTGATTTTTCAAACTACATGTATTTCAGGGAATTAGCGGATCTGGCGAAGTATGCATAAGTCAATCTGCGTTGAATAAGATGTCATCCAGGGCAATAGGTTCAGGGGGTGTGACCCTTACCTGGACGGGTTGCATGTCCTAAACCTCATTTTATTAAAAGTCTTTTGTGGTGTCTTATGAACACGTTTTAGACAAGTATGGGTTGTAAATTATTTTAAGTATCGACATTTCCAAGCACTGATGTTGTGTTATTTTAAAACTTAATGAATGGATGAACGTCTTGTATTTTTATAGCATTGTTATGATTGTTGCTATGGTATTAAGAAGTCACACCAAAATAACCCACGCTTCCGCAAAAGTCAGGGTGTGACAATATGGTGGTGGTGGCGGCACTTCCTAGGCCGAGAGGAGGAGGGAGAGAGCAAGAGAGTGGTGGTGTTTGTGAAGATGGAGCTCTAGTGTTATATTTATATTCATCTCATATCTTCAAAGATCTTTATAAATCTTATAGAATCCAAAGAAAGATCATGGAGTATCTTGGCAAGATATTGGAGATTTAGCAAAATTTGGTCGAACCACCCTCATGGTGACTATGAACATATGGGGGGGGGGGTAAAGTGCAACTTTCCAATCTCTAAATTCAATAACAAGTTAGTTTACAAGTGTAACTTTTAGGGACATGATGTGTTATTATGTTATAAGAGGTGTTATGGTGTTCGGGGACCATAACTAGTTCTGAAATATTAAAACAATGCTTCTAGTAATATTTTTATGTTCCGGGTAATGTCCGGTTGTTCGGTTAAATACCGGTTCGTCAAAGTGCTAAATTGCACCGTTTAGTGTCCCTTAAGTATCCTTTTGTAACCCTTTTAATTCCCAACACTTAGAAGGGTATTCTAGATAATAAAACATGAATTCTGCATAATATTTATGTATTAAAAAGCTGATTATAGCTGAATCCTGTAAGATTCTGCACTTAAAGTGCGTTTCAGGTGCTTTTTAGTGCATATTTTAGCTTCCGGAAAGTCTATATGTTAACCTTTGTATATACTCTTGGGTTTTAATGTATTCTTGTCATTGGACCTACACCTAGGCTCCAATTCTATTATCTCACTGCTTTCTGCAGAATTGTTGACACAATGTGTCTTACCGGTGAGTTTACTAGTATTGCTGACGCAACGCTATCATTAATGCATAAGGCAAATTTCTTGTAGTATAAAACGTGCATGAATTCATAAGTATATCATGTAATCAAACAATGTTGACATTTAAGCACATAATTTCAGTCATTAAGTATTAATTAAATTGTACGGAAATTACCGGTTTGGTGCCAGTTGTCACAACATGATCATGCGAAGTCCCTTGGGCTTTGCTGTATCTACACATGTCACTATCTATCCAGAACATCTTTAAGAATTCTGTTGGAATGCTGAAATCATTTTCAGTGGCTCTTCCATGTGGATAGAGAGCAAGGTTATGGGGGTCAAAATAACCCTAAAGGAAGAAACTCTCAGGGATGTCCTCCAGCTGGGTGATGATCAAGAAAACACCTTCTTGGATAAGGAAATGGTGCTACAGACCATGATAGACATGGGCTATCATACATACAACTTGTCAAGGCAAATCAGCAAGTCTTGTTTTTCACCACCTTTCCAATATTTGGTGACACAACTCAGTGTATGTTTCTCTAAAAAGATTGG
The DNA here is from genome assembly GCA_030545235.1 of Helianthus tuberosus. NCBI lineage: Eukaryota > Viridiplantae > Streptophyta > Magnoliopsida > Asterales > Asteraceae > Helianthus > Helianthus tuberosus. The sequence continues at coordinate 149,413,065 of CM060372.1, forward strand.
ACACTTCAACGAGCTGTCCTACAGGATGATAGAAGTGATTCATGCAGTTGTACAGGAAAAACCTTACAATTTTTTCTAAGTTTCTCATGAGAGACCTAGAAGCAAATATACACGACCGTCAACATTTTCTGATCTACCCTCGATTTGTGACCAAGGTGATGTGACAACTGCCACTTTCGGGTAATTTACGTACATTTAAAGCAATGATTTACATTATACAAGTATGTGTTTGGAATATTCGAACTGCATGATTACATGATATACATCTTAGAACACTCATGGAATATTCATTTATGATGCACATTATTCATTTTTATTGGTTACATTTGAAATAGTGTAAACAATGCATCGAAACAACTAGAGTAGTACCTAGTAAACTAGTGTGCTGACGAAAACTCAGGATCCGCATAAACCATCTAAATGACATCTTTAGGACTCAGACGAAATGTCACACCCCGACCACGTAAAACATCAAATCGTGGCGGAAACGTTGGGGAGTGTTGTAACAGAATTATTGTTTCACAACCATGGAAATTAAAGTTACGTTTTATTTATCAACAAGAGAGTTACATTGCCTTTAAACATGAAATAAAGAGTACATAACATAATTAAACTAAGTCTATCTTCGTTTTATGTCTCTAAGGCACAGGTCCGCCCTAATGTCACGATCATCATCCTAAGCGACAGCTCCTGAAAACACATGTGAAAATAGGTACGTCAGCATAAAAATGCCCGTGAGATACATAGGTTTAGTGACAATAGGATTCATGACTTGGGTTTTAAAAGATAGGTTTAATAAAAATTAGTCATGAATCTTGTTAAGTGTTTTCTTTTATAAATCGTATGAAAACTCGATAAGAAATCAGACTAAATAAAAGAATGGTGTATGGTTAATAAAATAACCGAGTAAAATGAGTTGGATAAACTAAACTGTTTTGTAAGACAATGTCTTGTGGAAAATAAGTTGTTTATGTAAAATGTAATATGTCAAATATTGAAATGATTTAATTAACGCTACGACATGTAATATCATACAAGCACTTATATATAGGAAGTACCAGCGGCGTATCCACCATGCTTGTATCATATTACACACGCTTCGTTACTCAAATCATTTACCCAAACCAACCACCGATGTAAATTGTTCATGTATAAATCAATTGTCAAGTGTTATTGTGTAAACCATATCAAAATGTCCATGTCTAATGTAAATCACCAAATGTGTATATCAATGTCAAAATGTTTATGTTTAATGTAAATCATATAATGTGTATCCAAAAATATCATGTATGGCATGTGAAATATATCATGTATGGTATTGAATTAAACATGGTTTAAATCAAAGTTATGTTTTGTGGAACAAATGCATGCTATGCTGATACAAACATCTATGAGGTATTGTTATAATGCATACATTCAAGCCTTGTGACTGTAGTGATAGACCTTTAAACAAATTAAAGGTTTATCTGTGTTATGTTTATCGAATTCGGTCATTCCTTCCATCCAAACATACCTAGGATGTCAGGAACGGGAGTTGGCAATTCCTATGGTACCACTACCTACCAACGAATGGCGTAGCTAATGTTAATGAATGTATTTTTGTCCCATTTAAACAAACCAAATATCATACCAAAATGTAAGCATGTGGAAACAATGCACTAAGTATGTAATCAAATGAACATACATAGCGTGAAATGTAATGTAAAACAATGTACTAAGTATGCACTAAATGGACATACATAGCAGAAACATAATGAAATCATGTACTATAAATGTACTAATGAACATAACAAGCATATAATATGAAAACATTAAAGGCACGAAAGTAACAAGTAGGCACATGTGTTTCACCCCAAAATGTTTGGAAAACAGTAAAAGAGGGGTCTATGTACTCACTTGAGATTGCTTAGTAGTCCTTGAATAACAACCAAACAATGCTAGAGATCACGGATATCAAACGGCACCTAATATAGGTAACTATGTTAATATACCGGACCTAAATCGAAGGATCGGATAGAATGAGGGTTCGTAAACCAAACGAGTACGGAGACTCGTGTAATATGGTTTAACAAAGCCTACATACTAAAATGAAATCTAACCTAAGTGCTAACGACCCATTACGACCCGTTTAGGTAGCTTATGCTACTTTAACGCGTCGTTCGCGTAAAACGCGTTCGGACCTCCTAACTAGTCCTGTGACAAGTAGAATATGCCTTAACATGTCTAATATTGTTACTAAATCAGTTTAGATACCAAAAGTTATGTTACATATGCTTAAAATGAATTTTGGCATTCAAAGGGCATTTTGGTAATTTACCTAAGGCATATAAACTACCTATCATACAACTAACTAAACGATGTGACCATAAGGTATAACCTCGGAAGGTTATTCCCTATACAACTATGGTCACCTAATGTGTTTGGTCGGATCCTAATGATCGACCAAACGGGTCGGGTTCGAAAGTATAAGCGATTGTTTAGATCGCTTACCTTTACGACCCTAGACAAGCACAAAACTAAAAGTGACTTAGGTAAGCATGTTAAAACATGCTTACCTAAGTTTAGAAAATAGGTTTGGTATCAAAACAAACGTTTTGATACCCAAGAGTAGTTTGGTTACAAAATACGCAAGAATGCGCATTTTGGCCGAAACTACGACTTGTCACTGAGCCTAGATAACGTGGTAATCAGTAGGTATAGTCACTAGGGACTATAACCATCGTGATTACGCTCACGTTATGAAGTTCAAACGAACTTCGCATTGACCATAAACTGGTCAATGCAGAAAGTCAAACAAAGTTTGACTTTAACGCTAAAACGAATGAAAAGAACGAAAGAACACTTACAAAGGGTCCCCGCAAGTTTGATCTTCCAAGTAATCTCAGGTAGGAAGTGTATAACCATAACCACTTAGAGAAAAACTCAGAATTCAAGTGGGTTTTGCAAGTGAATCAAAGGGGTATTTATAGGATTTGGACCACCGTTAGGATCGTTCCTCGAATACCGTGCTTTGATCTTGTCCCTACACTTGTTGCAACACTAAGGCAACTCAAATTGGCCCCCCATTATCAGGAAGAGGCAAGTGTGGGTGAGTTTTGAGTGGTTAACAGCTGTAAAGAGCTGTTAAAACTGATTAAACTGATCTGGGAGGCTGACACGGGCCGTGTAAGGAGACACCAAGAGTTTACGCGGGCCGCCTGGCCCTTCTGATCAGAAACAAACTTTGCAAAATGACAGTTTTTGTCCCTGTTGTGTTTTAAGGCCATTTCCGACACGTTTAAGGCCCGTTAAGCCAAAGTTAAGGCCATAAAATGATGCCTAAACATTGTGGACATGAAACAAGCTAAAAAATATGTCGGATGTTGGTTCGTTTGGTCGTATGATCGCGATGTTCGCTTAATTACGACGGAATGCGCATAAGCGCGAAAAACGATCCAAATTGCGCGACGAATGGATTTTTCTTATGCCAAACACTAAAATAAAATATTTTAGTGCTTACATAAATTTTTGGATGTCCGGATGCATACAGAATGTAAGTTATGCGCGAAAATGCAAACTTGTGCACTTTTTGACGCTTTCAGTCCCTGAATGTCCCAAAAGTTTATTTTAGCACACCGAACCCCTCAAAGCCTATTTCTAAGCTATTTAAAGGATATTTATGGTATGTTTAACTTATGGTCATGTTCCAGAATGTCTGTTACAGTACGAATCATCATACTTTCGTAGTTTGTCAAATTTAGTCCCTGTAGGCGAATTAACTTGTTTTTGCCATACCAAAGCCTTTAAAACTTATTTCTAAGTCATGTAAAGGTTATTTAAGGTATGTTAAGTATATGTTGATGTTCTGGAGTATTTTTCGCATTAAACTGATTACGTTTACGCACCAGTTTGCGTATAACTCTCTAGAAAGCGATGTAAAGTTTGAAATTGAACAAAAGTCAAAACATGAAAAATGTAAAACATAACCAAACAAACATTGGGATCAAATAACATTGTTTTATTGATAATTAAACTGTTCACAATGATTACAAACACGGGTGTCACAGTCTCCCCTACTTGTGGAAATTTCGTCCCGAAATTTATTTAGAGGAAACTCGTGGGAATAGATGTGGATACTTCGCCTTCATTTTATCTTCGCGTTCCCAAGTAAACTCAGGTCCACGCTTAGATTCCCAGCGAACTTTGACCAATGGAATGCGCTTGCTTTTGAGCCACTTGACTTCACGTTCCATGATTTCCACTGGCTTCTCAACAAATTTCAGTGTTTTATTAACACGAATTTCGTCAAGTGGTATGTGGAGGTTCTCATCAGCTAAACACTTCTTGAGATTGGACACGTGAAAGGTTGGATGAACATTTCCAAGTTCAGGAGGTAACTCAAGTCTGTAGGCTGCCTTACCGATTCTTTCGACGATCTTGAATGGTCTAACGTATCTAGGTGCAAGTTTTCCTTTCTTTCCAAATCTGATCACACCTTTTCAAGGTGAGACCTTAAGTAATACTCGATCACCGACTTGGAATTCCATGGGCTTGCGTCCTTGGTCCGCGTAACTCTTTTCACGGCTTCTAGCTGTCTGAAGGTTATCACGAACTTTCTTAACCTTATCAGTTGTCTCTAAAATGAGGGCAGGTCCAGTAAGCTGAGCCTCACCAATCTCATTCCAGCAGATTGGTGAACGACATTTTCGACCATAGAGAGCCTCGAAAGGAGCCATGTTGATGCTGGAGTGATAACTGTTGTTGTAGGAGAATTCAATCAATGGAAGATGTGAATTCCAACTACCACCAAAATCGATCACACAAGCTCTAAGCATATCCTCCAGAGTCTGGATTGTTCTTTCAGATTGACCATCCGTTTGCGGATGATAAGCTGTGCTCAGATTAAGTTGGGTCCCCATAGCAGATTGCATGGTTCTCCAAAAATGAGAAGTGAAACGAGCATCTCTGTCAGAAATGATGTTCAAAGGAACACCATGTCGAGCTACAATTTCATCCACATAGATTTTAGCAAGTTTGTCAGCAGAAAAATCCTCACGGATTGGCAAGAAATGCGCTGACTTAGTAAGACGATCAATAACTACCCAAATGGCATCATGACCTTTCTTTGTGCATGGATGTTTAGTAATGAGATCCATAGTAATGTTTTCCCATTTCCAAACTGGGATCTCTGGTTGCACCAATAAACCAGAAGGAGATTGATGTTCAGCGTTAACCTTAAGACAAGTAAGGCATTTTGATACATATAAGGCAATGTCTTTCTTCATACCAGGCCACCAATACTGAATACGAAGATCTTTATACATCTTATCTGAGCCAGGATGAATAGAATAACGAGACTTATGGGCTTCATCCATAAGCAAGGTGCAAAGGTTATCTTGGCTTGGGACCCACAAATGGTCCATGAAGTAATACGATCCATTGCCCTTCAGTTCCAGATCAGGTGTTATGTGATAGGGAAACTCCTTACCCATCAAACCTTGTGAAACACAAGATTGTTGAGCCTGAGAAATGCGGGCTTGGATATCAGATCGAGCTTGAATATCAGATTGAACACGAACACAGTGAAACTTAGTACATTCCTTACGACTCAATGCATCGGCTACGACATTCGCCTTACCAGGATGGTAGCGAATTTCGCAGTCATAGTCGTTTAGAAGCTCAACCCAACGTCGTTGCCTCATGTTGAGTTCTTTCTGATTGAAGATATGCTGAAGACTTTTGTGGTCCGTGAAAACCACACATTTTGTACCGTACAAATAGTGTCTCCAGATCTTAAGAGCGAAGACAACTGCACCCAACTCAAGATCATGAGTGGTGTAGTTCTTCTCATGTATCTTTAACTGCCTCGATGCATATGCTATGACTTTGTTCCATTGCATCAGAACACAGCAAAGACCCAATTTAGATGCATCGTAATAAACGACGAAATCATCATTGCCCTCAGGCAAAGTCAGAACTGGCACGTCACAAAGCTTCTGCTTCAAGTTTTGAAAAGCTTCCTCTTGTTTGAATCCCCAATCAAAGGGCTTGTTCTTCTGAGTTAGAGCAGTTAGAGGAACTGCAATCTTCGAGAAAGTTTTAATGAAGTGGCGGTAATAACCCGCCAGACCAAGAAAAGAACGAACTTCAGTAGGAGTAGTAGGCGTATCCCAATCCTTAATCGCACTGATCTTGGAGGGATCTACATGAATACCTTGTTCGTTGACAATATGTCCTAAAAATTGAACTTCTTTAAGCCAAAATTCGCACTTGGAGAATTTGGCGAAAATTTGCTCTTTCTTTAGGAGTTCCAGAGTAAGACGAAGATGTTACTCATGATCAGCTTGCGTCTTAGAATAAATCAAGATGTCGTCAATAAAAACAATGACGAACTGATCTAAATAAGGCTTGCAGACCCTATTCATTAAGTCCATGAAAACAGCAGGAGCATTAGTCAAACCGAATGGCATAACTGTGAACTCATAATGCCCATACCGAGTGCGGAATGCTGTCTTGGGAATATCTTCTTCATGCACACGAAGTTGATGATATCCAGATCGAAGATCAATCTTCAAAAAATAAGAAGCACCCTGTAACTGATCAAAGAGATCATCGATGCGAGGTATGGGATATCGATTTTTGATGGTAAGCTTGTTAAGCTCACGATAATCGATACACATTCTAAAAGATCCATCCTTCTTCTTGACAAAAAGAACGAGAGCACCCCAAGGTGAAAAGCTAGGACGGATAAAACCTTTGTCAGGGAGCTCTTGGAGCTGCTTAGACAACTCTTGCATCTCAGATGGTGCAAGATGATATGGAGCTCTGGCAATGGGATTTGCTCCAGGTACGAGATCAATACGGAGCTTGACTTGGCGTGCTGGGGGTAGACCAGGTAACTCTTTAGGAAACACCTCAGGATAATCCCGAACAATAGGGATATCTTGGATAGACTTACCCTTGCCCTTATCTGCTACAACATGTGCCAAAAAGGCCACATAGTTCTTTCACAGATACTTCCGAGCTTTAAAGCAAGACATGAGTTTGAGACCACCAGCAGGTTTCTCACCACGAACATGTAGGATCTCGCCTGTCGAAAGCGGCAAACGTAGGATCTTCTCGAAACAAACTACCTCTGCGTGATGCTTGGCTAACCAATCCATACCCACAATAACGTCGAAGCTTCCAAGTTGCATAGGCGTGAGGTCAATAGGAAAAAGATGGTCGTTACGGTTCAACTGGCAGTTGCGAAGAACAGAATCAAGAACAATGGTTTCACCACTAGCAACTTCTACTGTCAAGGGTTTTCCTAGTTTCGTTCTAGACACGCGAAGCAATGGCTCAAAAGATAATGACACAAAACTCTTATCGGCACCTGAATCAAAAAGAACAGATGCAGGTTGATTATTAATAAAGAACGTACCGTTCACCACTTCATTGTCTGCTTGTGCCTCTTGTGCATTCATGTTGAAGACTCGCCCTCGAGCCTGAGCCCGATTCTGATTTGGATTAGCATTCACCAATCTTGGACACTGATTACGGTAGTGGGTCAGATCCCCACAGTTGTAACAAGAACCTGGCGGGTAGTGTGGTCGTGCAGCTTGACCTTGTTGCTGAGCAGGAGGCTGAGCAACTCGTTGAGCCGGGTTCTGAACTGCCTGATTCTGAGCAAAACGACAAACATCAGCAAGATAACCTGACTTCCCACAGTTAGTACAGAAACGGCACGGAAGTTGAGGCTGATGGTGACTGTTGCTGATGTGTGCAAAATGCAACATATAAATCTCATCAATTGTGGCATAAAACTAACCCTTTTTTAGTACTAATGTTGGAAAAAGTGTGCTTTTGTCTTCCTTTTGTATTTTCAGGATTAAATGAGCTCAAATTCACAAAAGAATCAAAAAGACATCAAAATCTAACATAAATACCAGAAAAGGAACAAGACGTGACATGCCCGACCCCACGACAGCATCTTCCCAAGCAAAACAAGACAACAGAAGACTGAACACGCCCCGTGCTCAGCCAGCACGGGGGCGTGCCCAAGTGTCAGCAGAAAAGACAAAGTGGTAGAAGCTTCTATTGCCCACCACGGGGCCGTGCTCAGCGGACACGGGGCCGTGGTCAACTATAAGATTCGCACAATCCAGCAAATCTGCATAGTACAAAGATTCTTCTGCACCACGGGGTCGTGCTCAGCGGACACGAGGGCGTGGTCAACTAAAAAGACAAAACTACAATAAATGAAGAAAGAGAAGGATGTGGACACGGGGCCGTGCCCACTGGACACGGGGCCGTGCCCGAGCTTCTGTTCAGCCTATAAATAGAAGTGCTTGGCTCAAGCTCAAACCATCCCTTGGCACACCACCTCTCTCACACTTCACCCACCACCCACCACCACCATAATACCATCATCTATTGTCCATCGTAGAGTGTGTGAGTCGTCTCGGGATCCAAGATTGATCGTAAGAGTTCTTGACAATCAAGGCCATGTTTGCCTAAGTCTCTTACATCACTTGGTGAAGACAAAGTGTCTAGTGTAATACTTTTTATTTCTAATCTTTTCGCACTTTTTACTTGGTTTTGTATTAATGACTTTAATAACTAGTTGCTTATGTTGAAGGTGATCTTTCCTTATCGTTTGTCCGTGGTGTCTTGGCATTATTTTACTGTCTATATAAAATAAAAGATTTTCACCATTCATATCTCCACGGTCTATATGGAGGTATGTTGGCTACCTGGTCGGGGGTTAAGGGAACGGTTTGGTAAAGGTCTTGCCATTGTTCAGCGTTTAGAGGTCCTGCAATGGACCTGGGTCAAATTTAGTAGGACCTCCTTCAATACTTAACGGTATTGGATGGCGGGGGTCCAAACTCTTTGATCCCCTCATAAGTTAACTACTATTACTACTATAACCCGGCTATTTAGGACTGTATCCCTGCTGACTCAGACTACTTAGTCGAGGGTAACGTCACCTCCAAAAGAGGGGCCTACCATAATTTTCATTAATAACATAATTAATTATCTTCCAATAATCCACCCCTTTAGGATTGTATCCTTGCTGACTCAAACTACTGGGGTGAGGGTAACGTCACCTTCAAAAGAGGGGCCTACTACAATAACTAAGATAATCTCTTAAAATAGTGCAAAAGTGCGGAAATAATCAAAGGTTACACTAGATACGAGTCGGAACCAAGTGATTCATCTTGTCTATCTGTTTTTCTTTTTATTTTTATTTTCAGCATTTTAGTTAGTTTTTATTTTTCTTAGTTAAAACTTTTTTTCTAAACTTTTTGATTTGATTAGACGTTGAGGATAAACTGGTACTAAAAGCTCGTGTGTCCTTGGACGACCTCGGTATCCTACCAACACTATACTACGCTCACGATGGGTGCACTTGCCCATATGTGTGTCTAGTGTTAGTAAATATCGTGTTTTATAAATTTAAAACTTGACTAAAAAGTGTTAAAGGGGCTTAAAATATACACCTAATATATATAACACTCGACTACGCATCATGTTTTTGGCGCCGTTGCCGGGGACACAAGGATTTTAAGAAAGTTAGGAATCAACGGCCTAATCGTTTTTCTTATTTTTTCATTTTTTTGAGGATTTTTTTTTAGTTTTTCTGTTTCTGCAGAGCTCAGCACGGGCCGTGCCTGGTCGGACACGGGCCGTGTCCAGCATCATCACTGCAGTTTTTATTTTTCGAGTTACAGAGGGCTGAACACAGGGCCGTGTCGGTGCAACACGGGGCCGTGTCCAACTCCTAGTAACAGGGATCCGAAGAACAATTACTGTAAACTTGACCACGGGACGAGTTCGCTGAGCCCGGGGCCGTGGTGAACATTCTGATCAACATTCTTTTCTGTTTTTATCGCAGGACTTGGAACCTTGGCGCCACATCTAAACATCCTACGTAGTGCATGAGCTCCAGTTCTAGTAGAGACATAAAAGAACCTCTTGAAGAACCCGAACGCTTTCTCAGAAAAAGACTTAAAGCTAAAAATCAAGAGAAAGTTTCGGGGGACCCACTTCCAATGGCGGACCAACGTACCCTCATGGATTACCTACGGCCCACCGTAGGTAATCTCGGCGCCGCTATCAATGCACCGAATGTCGAAGCCAACAACTTCGAACTTCGGCCGCATTTGATACAAATGCTTCAAAACTCCGCAACCTTCCATGGGCTTGCGGACGAGGATCCCCATCTACATATTACTAATTTCTTGGAAATATGTGATACCTTTCGGATCAATGGAGCATCAAACGACGCCATTCGCCTACGGATGTTTCCATTTTCACTAAAAGACCGTGCTAAGGCTTGGCTCAACACCCTCCCAGTTGGCTCGGTAAACGCCTGGGATGAACTGGCCCAAAAGTTTCTGTATAAGTATTTCCCTCCGGCTAAAATGGCTAAATTAATGACTGAGATAAACACATATTCACAAGAGGATGGGGAATCCTTATATGAAACTTGGGAAACGTTCAAGGAGCTACTAAGAAAGTGTCCTCATCACGGTCTTGCGGTATGGCAACAAGTATCCACTTTCTACAATGGGTTGTTGCCACACACAAGACAAACACTTGATTCTAGCTCCGGGGGACTTTTAGGTAATCGTCGCCCAAATGAAATATATAATCAAATTGAGGAAATTGCTCAAACCAATTTTCAATGGCACACTCCCCGAGGTAATAAATCTATTGCCCCGGGCGCCCATAAGGTTGATGAAAGCACCTCTTTACAAGCCCAAATCGAGGCCCTCTCTTCGAAAATCAAAAGGCTAGAAATGACAAAAACGGCCTCGGTTAAGGGTTGTGAAGGGTGTGGTGGGCCACATGAAAATTGGAGTTGTATGAAAGAATTAGATGAATAAACAGAAACGGTAAACTACATTGATAACAGACCTAGGCCGTCGGGTCCTCCAACGGGTACCTACAACCAAGGATGGCGTAACCACCCAAACCTTGGTTGGAGAGATCCCGGCAATAGTAGTAACCAACAAAACCAACGAACTAACTTTCAACAACCACAAAATTTTTCTCAACAACAAGGTGGAAGAGAAAGGCTTGAAGATACTGTATCTCGCCTCATCTCCGACACCGAAAAGAAAAACTCGGATCGATTTCAACAATTGGAATCAAATTTTAGAAATCAACAAGCTAGCATTCAAAACGTTGAAAAACAATTAAATCAACTAGCTCAAAATTTCTCTGAGAGACCACAAGGCGCGTTACCAAGTAATACCGAAACCAACCCAAAGGCGCAAGTACACCTCATCACATTGAGAAACCGAACCGTGGGTCCCGAGGATGCCCCATTACCACCGGTTGAAGGAAGTCAACTCAGCCAAAGCACGACTTCACCTACACCTCAACCAGAAAAGGCTTCTTCACCAATTCAAGAGCCCACCAAGACTCCTCCAATTCCGTACCCTGGTAGGTTAAATCGTCAAAAGACCGATGAGCAATTCGCAAAGTTCGAAAGTTTACTAAAACAATTGCATCTTAATATTCCTTTTATTGAGGTCCTAACCCAAATGCCTAAATATGCAAAATTCATGAGGGATTTCCTCACTCACAAAAGGAAAATTGAATCATTGCAATTAGTTAACTTAGGCGAAGAATGCTCCGCCTTAGTACTCAACAAACTTCCACAAAAGAAAATCGATCCCGGAAGCTTCACAATTCCTTGCTCGATTGGGGAATCCCCCGTTCGTAATGCATTAGCCGATCTTGGGGCTAGCATTAACCTCATGCCCACATCAATGTTCAAACGACTCGACCTAGGAACAACAAGCCCTACAAAGATGAGCGTACAACTCGCCGACAGGTCCGTCAAATTTCCACAAGGTGTCGCTGAAAATCTACTGGTCAAGGTTGACAACTTCGTTTTCCCAACCGACTTTGTCATCCTAGACATGGAAGAAGACACCGATGTCCCTCTCATCCTCGGGAGGCCATTTCTAGCCACCGCCCAAACAGTGGTGGATATGAATGATGGAACGTTAACATTGAAGTTTGGGGACGAGGAAGTGAAGTTTGAATGTGGAAAGAAAGTAGAAGACGAAGACCCGGTCAACTACATGAAGGTCATAGACTCAAGCTTGGACGACGCTCTCCGACGGTGTAACATGGGATGCAATACATCCCACTTGGGTAACATATGACCAGGCTTTGGGTCTAGCCAAGGACCCTTATAAACGTGGCGCACCACGGAGGCATTCCGCGGAACTATCCTTAGTTTAGTTTAGATTAATTTTCTTGTTTTCTAGTTAGTTTTAATTTTCAGGAATAAAACACACTTGAGATGACAAAGGATACAAGGGAAACTTGAACCAGCACTCCATGCAGGAAAAACAGGACCGTCCGACAATTTTCTTCCTTCACAGTAAGCTCGGCACGGGCCGTGTCCACCCAACACGGCCCCGTGCTGCACAGTCTGCAGAAAAAGACCCAGTTCAGGTAACTGGACACGGGCCGTGTTCACCCAACACGCCCCCGTGTCCAGGCTTCTGTTTCTCTTGATTTAATTTTGTTAATGGCACTTGAACACGGGGCCGTGCCCGGACAACACGGGGCCGTGTTCAGCACCCAGTAACACAAAATTTTTGCTTTTTCACACCTTTTACACATTCAATCAACCTAAAAACTTATTTTTGGGACACATTGAGGACAATGTGTAATTTAAGTGTGGGGGGGATGCTAAAACCTTGAATCTTACAAGTCCTAAATATAAGCCTTACACAAAACTCTATTGGAACCGCTAATCACCCCAAATTTTTTCAAAAATTTTTCATTTTTTTTTACTTGTCTAGGTTTAACTCGGGAATTTCAAGTTCTAAAAAGGTTATATTTTTACGAATTTACAACCAATAGCGTCGTGACAAAAAGAGCCAACATAAGAAAATTATGAAAAGGCATGACAAGCTTAGTTAAAATTTGATTATATATACTTGATCACATAAAAACCCATTCCCACAAAAGTGAGTTTTGAGCCTTTATTGAGCATACAATTACATACCATCAGACTAAATGCTCATTTTTCGTTTCTTGTGTGAATAGCCGCTTGGTTCTTATGACTCTAGAACTTGCCATGACGATACATTCCCGGTCCTTATCAACTTAAACCCGAGTAAGTAAATGAGGGAGGCATTAGGACTAACCCTTTTTATTTCTACACCATTATTTTTTTTTACCACCTACCCAAAATCCCCCTAGTTAGCCCCTTTGAGCCTAAACCTTTTCATTTCATAACCCAAACCAAACACCCTTTCACCCACCAAAAGCTTTTTATTTTTAACCCCTTGTTTTAGTAACTAGCTCGGTTTCTCGTATGACTTTTGAAAAAAAAAATGTGTTGATGATGAAGCAAAAGAAAATAAACAAACAAGTTCATCAAAATAACTTTGTTTGAATAATAGCTTCATCAAAATAAAAGTTACAAAAATAAAAAGTCTTACGAAAACCGACGCTTGTTACGCTTTTCGCCCTTTTTCTACTAACCACTAACCCAACCACCTACCTTTAACCCAAGCCTAACCCTTCACCCAAAAAGTCCTCTTGATATTTACAAAGGTATATAAGTTAAAAAGGAGGAGGATTGTGTCACACCCCCAAAATCCACACGCGGAGTTCCACCGCTTGGAGGCGTGACACGACCAGGATCAAGCCACCAATCATATTGAACATAAGTACATAAATATCAAAAGTCATTCATCAAAACGATAGGTGTTTACAAAACCAAATATAAACAAGTGTGTAGCGGAAGCATTAATGTAAAAACCCAACATCAGTTTAAGTACAAAATGTTATAATGTTTAACAACACATTCACGATCCATGTCCACAACGACCGTGCCTCCCGTGCAAGCTCCGTAAGTACCTATGGTCCTGCAAGGCATGTAACAGAGAGTCAACAACTAGTTGAGCGAGTTCACTGTTGGTTATTTAGTGATAATGTTCATTTCGTAAATCGTATGTTCGATTAGTAATCATGTATCGTATGTAATAGCATCGCGGCCCTCAAGGCATGTTTGCGAAGATCGTTCTAGTATAGTTCGCGGCCATTCCAGGCATGTTTGCGAAGATTAGTGGGGGCTTCCCCATGTGTTAGACTAGTCGTGTTTGTACGTGCCCTTCTTGATCCAAGGACCGTAGCGAGTGTGATTGTCCTACCCAAGGAGGACGAGCATGCGTTAAGGTTTGTTGTCCTACCCAAGGAGGACGAGCATGCGTTAAGGTTTGTTGTCCTACCCAAGGAGGACGAACGTCTGTATTCTACCCAAGGAGAATACACAGGATTTATATTGGCATCCTACCCATGGAGGATGGCGGTACATATCCTACCCAAGGAGAATATGTAGGTTTCATTGTACATTAAGGTTGTTGTCCTACCTAAGGAGGACGAACGTATGTATTCTACCCAAGGAGAATACACAGGATTTATATTGGCATCCTACCCATGGAGGATGGCGGTACATATCCTACCCAAGGAGAATATGTAGGTTTCATTGTACATTAAGGTTGTTGTCCTACCCAAGGAGGACGAACGTATGTATTCTACCCAAGGAGAATACACAGGATTTATATTGGCATCCTACCCATGGAGGATGGCGGTACATATCCTACCCAAGGAGAATATGTAGGTTTCATTTTAGTTTCTTAACCCATTCCCAAACCACCGGGAATCCCATGCCTTAGAAAGAGTGTGAACTCACCTTGGTTTGCTCGGTATGCTAAGTGTGCTCATAGTTAATCAATCACGTCCTAAAGTACGCACGTATACATAATCAGTTTGTGTTTAAGTTGTTCATGTGTAAGCAGGTAACACGTAATCACAATCACACCAGTCATGTTTAACATTTAACAGCAGTTACATATTCCAGTTAACACTTAACAGAATTAACTCAAGTTCCTGCACAGATCAGCTTTTCGGCGAAACACACATGTTGGCGAAACACAGATATTGACGAAACACATTCTGTTTCGTCGTGGTCTTAATTGGCGAAACAGGATTCTAATTCGTCGATGACTCTTGGCGAAACACATTCTGTTTCGCCGAGAGTCCTGTTTCGTCGGACAGATCAGCTTAGCAGACATCAGTTACAGCAGATGCGAATAACGCATAAACCCTAATCATTCTAGCAGCCGTCAACAACAACAGAAATCATATGAAGATCATTGTGCATATCGAATCATCATAAATCAACCATCCAAGAATCATTGTCTAGCATAAACCCTAGTTTATGTGTATAGCATATCAAATAACATACAACATCATCACATCAATCCCTATCAAGATACTAATGTAATCAGAATTAAGCCATATAAACAACATTCAGAACCGAGCATTCGATTGTGTCAAGTTTCGCATAACATTTATATATATCCTACTACATCATACATAGTCGAAATCTATATCATCACCATCATACTCTCATCACAGTAGTAACACACATCAATCATATGCACCATCAAGAATCTATATAATACAGAAACATAGAATCGATTAACAAACACACACTAACCGATTTGAGATGAAGGAACAAGGATTTGAGAGCTAGGGATGATGGTGAACGATGGTTGTGGCCGTATCGCGCAGAAGAGAGTTCTAGGGTTTCTTATTCGCCAAAAGTGTGAAGACAGAAGTCGGTTCACGTTTTAAAATACAGATTTACTTACTGGGCCCGTAGTGGGCCTCGGCGAATCAATGGGCCGGCGAAACAGCCTGTTTCGTCGAGATTAGGTTGACGAAATGGATTCTGTTTCGTCGGGGTGTTCTCGGCGAATCAACTTCTGTTTCGTCGGGTTCACCTATGTGTTAACAGTTTAAGTTTTCTAAACAGTCTCATGATATACAACCAAGCAAAATTTCATGCAAACACAATGCGTTTTATCATATCATAACATGTACAGTTACAAGTCAAATAAGTCAAACAACTAACAGTCAAAGTCAACGTGCATTTAATGCGAAAGTGAAAGTCGAAAACTCGAGTTGTCACATTATCCCCAACTTGAAAGAAATTTCGTCCCGAAATTTAGCATGCGGTTACTGAGGAAGCTAGTAGTGTGACGTTGTTTACCTGTATCGTATCGCGGCTCCCCGAGCAGGTTTGCGAAGATTACTGTTTTTCTTGGGGTGTCACAGATTGATTGCTTGGCAAGCCTATGGTAGGAGTAAGTTCCATGCCGCTCTCGAGTGATCCACAAAAATACATTTTCGGCCGAGTGTTGAGTGATCCCTGTGAGGTATGTGAAGTTGTATATAAATAGAATTTTAAAGAGGCATGTTATGCCCTAATAAGTAATTTATCTTATGAAAAGTTTTAAATAAATCATGACGAATAGGATTGTAAATAAATAAAAATAAAATTTAATAAAGAATCTTGGAAATCCCGACACTCTACGACAAGCCCAAAAAACCTTCTTCTCTACCCATTCCATTTGGGAAGTGTAATAGCCACATTATAAATTTCATCAATTGTGGCATAAAACTAACCCTTTTTTAGTACTAATGTTGGAAAAAGTGTGCTTTTGTCTTCCTTTTGTATTTTCAGGATTAAATGAGCTCAAATTCACAAAAGAAGCAAAAAGACATCAAAATCTAACATAAATACAAGAAAAGGAACAAGACGTGACATGCCCGACCCCACGACAGCATCTTCCCAAGCAAAACAAGACAACAGAAGACTGAACACGCCCCGTGCTCAGCAAACACGGGGGCGTGCCCAAGTGTCAGCAGAAAAGACAAAGTGCTAGAAGCTTCTATTGCCCACCACGGGGCCGTGCTCAGTGGACACGGGGCCGTGGTCAACTATAAGATTCGCACAATCCAGGAAATCTGCATAGTACAAAGATTCTTCTGCACCACGGGGTCGTGCTCAGCGGACAGGGGGGCGTGGTCAACTAAAAAGACAAAACTGCATTAAATGAAGAAAGAGAAGGATGTGGACACGGGGCCGTGCCCACTGGACACGGGGCCGTGCCTGAGCTTCTGTTCAGCCTGTAAATAGAAGTGCTTGGCTCAAGCTCAAACCATCCCTTGGCACACCACCTCTCTCACACTTCACCCACCACCCACCACCACCATAATACCATCATCCACCACCATCATCCATTGTCCATCGTAGAGTGTGTGAGTCGTCTCGGGATCCAAGATTGATCGTAAGAGTTCTTGACAATCAAGGCCATGTTTGCCTAAGTCTCTTACATCACTTGGTGAAGACAAAGTGTCTAGTGTAATACTTTTTATTTCTAATCTTTTCGCACTTTTTACTTGGTTTTGTATTAATGACTTTAATAACTAGTTGCTTATGTTGAAGGTGATCTTTCCTTATCGTTTGTCCGTGGTGTCTTGGCATTATTTTACTGTCTATATAAAATAAAAGATTTTCACCATTCATATCTCCACGGTCTATATGGAGGTATGTTGGCTACCTGGTCGGGGGTTAAGGGAACGGTTTGGTAAAGGTGATGCCATTGTTCAGCGTTTAGAGGTCCTGCAATGGACCTGGGTCAAATTTAGTAGGACCTCATTCAATACTTAACGGTATTGGATGGCGGGGGTCCAAACTCTTTGATCCCCTCATAAGTTAACTACTATTAATACTATAACCCGGCTATTTAGGACTGTATCCCTGCTGACTCAGACTACTTAGTCGAGGGTAACGTCACCTCCAAAATAGGGGCCTACCATAATTTGCATTAATAACTTAATTAATTATCTTCCAATAATCCACCCCTTTACGATTGTATCCTTGCTGACTCAAACTACTGGGGTGAGGGTAACGTCACCTTCAAAAGAGGGGCCTACTACAATAACTAAGATAATCTCTTAAAATAGTGCAAAAGTGCCGAAATAATCAAAGGTTACACTAGATACGAGTCGGAACCAAGTGATTCATCTTGTCTATCTGTTTTTCTTTTTATTTTTATTTTCAGCATTTTAGTTAGTTTTTTTTTTCTTAGTTAAAACTTTTTTTCTAAACTTTTTGATTTGATTAGACGTTGAGGATAAACCGGTACTAAAAGCTCTTGTGTCCTTGGACGACCTCGGTATCTTACCAACACTATACTACGCTCACGATGAGTGCACTTGCCCATATGTGTGTCTAGTGTTACTAAATATCGTGTTTTATAAATTTAAAACTTGACTAAAAAGTGTTAAAGGGGCTTAAAATATACACCTAATATATATAACACTGGACTACGCATCAGTTGCATCTATTGCACAAAGGTGCATTCCCTGCATAACGCTTCTTCGCTGGAGGCTGTGCGGGTTGGTTGGGAGCTGCCTGGTTAACTTGGGCAGTGACAACAAAATTTTGGGAAGCCTTTCGCTTCCTAGACCCCTTTGAGGAACCAGAATCCTTTCCCTTCTTGTTTTGACCTTTCTTGTCATCCTCTTTGTCAGATGCATGCTTCTTACCTTTGTCACCCTTTTTTTGCAGCTTTCCCTTTCGAACCTGCGACTTAGTCAATGTCGCTGCTAACTAGATCACCTGACGGAGTGTGGTAGGGTTACTACCAGTAATGATGTCTTGTACTGAGTCAGGTAGACCATCGATGTACCTTTCGATAGCCTTGTCGAGTGGGGTGACCATTGTTGGGCATAGCAAACTTAGTTCTTCATACCTATCAGTATACGCCCTGTGCTCGCCACTGTCTTGTTTCAAGTCATCAAACTCTCTCTCCAAAGCTCGCAGTTCATGACGAGGACAAAACTCCCTCATCATAAGGGCCCTAAGTTCAGCCCATGTTTGTGCTAGAGCAACTTCTGCACCACGGTCTCTCATAACCCCGTTCCACCACGTAAGAGCCCTCTTCTGAAACACACTCGAAGAAAACTCGACCTTGCGATTATCAGGACACTGAATGTGACGGAAAGTATTCTCAATGCTCTCGAACCATTGAAGAAGCCCAGTTGCTCCCTCATAACCACTAAACTTGAGTGGTTTAGCCGAGTTAAAACTCTTGAAATTACAAGGAGCATTGTGGTTGTTGTTGGCTTGGTTCCATTGAGCAATAAGGTTTGGGAACGCAGCAGCCATTTCCTGCGCAATGATTTCTGCCAGTTCGGCATTTGCTATCTGATTCTCGCGTCGAGGAGGCATTCTAAAAGAGGAAACATGAAAGGAAACGAGTGAGATGATTGGATGAAAAGAATGAGATGAAACAAAATCAACAAAAGCAAAGATGGTGGTCATTCGTCCGCATCACAAAGCAAACAAATGACACACAGTGACTAATCAAAGTAAATGGGTCAAAAATAATGTATCGCGAAGACATGCTCGCCTATAAGTGAACACTCACCCCAAGAGTTCCCAGGTAAGAGTGACTGGTCCGATTATGTGGATTTGTACGAACACTCTAGCCTTAGACAGAAAACCCAGGGTACAGGCATTCACCCTTCCAGTTTGCACGTGTTCACACTATTTAGGACCCAAAACTTTGACGAGATTTTGAAAATTCAAAAAGGGGTTCAAAACCTTATAACAGAGGGTTCAAAACCTTGTAATCAATCATCCTAGATCAGATGATTAGTTTTCAAGGCGGGTTCGAACTTGATGTTCCCGTTGTGGTTATCACCTAAGGATAGGTGAAGTGCATGTTTTAAGATCTAAACACAAGATACCAACTCTTCTGTCACACCCCGACCACGTAAAACATCAAATCGTGGCGGAAACATCGGGGAGTGTTGTAACAGAATTATTGTTTCACAACCATGGAAATTAAAGTTACGTTTTATTTATCAACAAGAGAGTTACATTGTCTTTAAACATGAAACAAAGAGTACATAACATAATTAAACTAAGTCTATCTTTGTTTTATGTCTCTAAGGCACAAGTCCGCCCTAATGTCACGATCATCATCCTAAGCGACAGCTCCTGAAAACACATGTGAAAATAGGTACGTCAGCATAAAAATGCCTGTGAGATACATAGGTTTAGTGACAATAGGATTCATGACTTGGGTTTTAAAAGATAGGTTTAATAAAAATTAGTCATGAATCTTGTTAAGTGTTTTCTTTTATAAATCGTATGAAAACTCGATAAGAAATCAGACTAAATAAAAGAATGGTGTATGGTTAATAAAATAACCGAGTAAAATGAGTTGGATAAACTAAACTGTTTTGTAAGACAATGTCTTGTGGAAAATAAGTTGTTTATGTAAAATGTAATATGTCAAATATTGAAATGATTTAAGTAACGCTACGACATGTAATATCATAGAAGCACTTATATATAGGAAGTACCAGCGGCGTATCCACCATGCTTGTATCATATTACACACGCCTCGTTACTCAAATCATTTACCCAAACCAACCACCAATGTAAATTGTTCATGTATAAATCAATTGTCAAGTGTTATTGTGCAAACCATATCAAAATGTCCATGTCTAATGTAAATCACCAAATGTGTATATCAATGTCAAAATGTTTATGTTTAATGTAAATCATATAATGTGTATCCAAAAATATCATGTATGGCATGTGAAATATATCAACTAAACCATAGGTAAAATGCACAAAAACAGGGTATTGAATTAAACATGGTTTAAATCAAAGTTATGTTTTGTGGAACAAATGCATGCTATACTGATACAAACATCTATGCGGTATTGTTATAATGCATACATTCAAGCCTTGTGACTGTAGTGATAGACCTTTAAACAAATTAAAGGTTTATCTGTGTTATGTTTATCGAATTCGGTCATTCCTTCCATCCAAACATACCTAGGATGTCAGGAACGGGAGTTGTCAATTCCTATGGTACCACTACCTACTAACAAATGGCGTAGCTAATGTTAATGAATGTATTTTTGTCCCATTTAAACAATACCAAAATGTAAGCATGTGGAAACAATGTACTAAGTATGTAATCAAATGAACATACATAGCGTGAAATGTAATGTAAAACAATGTACTAAGTATGCACTAAATGGACATACATAGCAGAAACATAATGAAATCATGTACTATAAATGTACTAATGAACATAACAAGCATATAATATGAAAACATCAAAGGCACGAAAGTAACAAGTAGGCACATGTGTTTCACACCAAAATGTTTGGAAAACAGTAAAAGAGGGGTCTATGTACTCATTTGAGATTGCTTAGTAGTCCTTGAATAACAACCAAACAATGCTAGGGATCACGGATATCAAACGACACCTAATATAGGTAACTATGTTAATATACCGGACCTAAATCGGAGGATCGGATAGAATGAGGGTTCGTAAACCAAACGAGTACGGAGACTCATGTAATATGGTTTAACAAAGCCTACATACTAAAATGAAATCTAACCTAAGTGCTTACGACCCATTACGACACGTTTAGGTAGCTTATGCTACTTTAACACGTCGTTCGCGTAAAACGCGTTTGGACCGCCTAACTAGTCCCATGACAAGTAGAATATGCCTTAACATGTCTAATATTGTTACTAAATCAGTTTAGATACCAAAAGTTATGTTACATATGCTTAAAATGAATTTTGGCGTTCAAAGGGCATTTTGGTAATTTACCTAAGGCATATAAACTACCTATCATACAACTTACTAAACGATGTGACCATAAGGTATAACCTCGGAAGGTTATTCCCTATACAACTATGGTCACCTAATGTGTTTGGTCGGATCCTAATGATCGACCAAACGGGTCGGGTTCGAAAGTATAAGCGATTGTTTAGATCGCTTACATTTACGACCCTAGACAAGCACAAAACTAAAAGTGACGAGCTAGGCATGTTAAAACATGCTAAGTTTAGAAAACAGGTTTGGTATAAAAACAAACGGTTTTGATACCCAAGAGTAGTTTGGTTACAAAATACGCAAGAATGCGCATTTTGGCCGAAACTACGACTTGTCACTGAGCCTAGATAACGTGGTAATCAGTAGGTATAGTCACTAGGGACTATAACCATCGTGATTACGCTCACGTTATGAAGTTCAAACGAACTTCGCATTGACCATAAACTGGTCAACGCAGAAAGTCAAACAAAGTTTGACTTTAACGCTAAAACGAATGAAAAGAACGAAAGAACACTTACAAAGGGTCCCTGCAAGTTTGATCTTCCAAGTAATCTCAGGTAGGAAGTGTATAACCACAACCACTTAGAGAAAAACTCAGAATTCAAGTGGGTTTTGCAAGTGAATCAAAGGGGTATTTATAGGATTTGGACCACCGTTAGGATCGTTCCTCGAATAGTGTGCTTTGCTCTTGTCCCTACACTTGTTGCAACACTAAGGCAACTCAAATTGGCCCCCCATTATCAGGAAGAGGCAAGTGTGGGTGAGTTTTGAGTGGTTAACACCTGTAAACAGCTGTTAAAACTGATTAAACTGATCTGGGAGGCTGACACGTGCCGCGAAAGGAGACACCAAGAGTTTACGCAGGCCGCCTGGCACTTCTGATCAGAAACAAACTTTGCAAAATGACAGTTTTGGTCCCTGTTGTGTTTTAAGGCCATTTCCGACACGTTTAAGGCCCGTTAAGCCAACGTTAAGGCCCTAAAATGATGCCTAAACATTGTGGACATGAAACATGCTCAAAAATATGTCGGATGTCGGTTCGTTTGGTCGTATGATCGCGATGTTCGCTTAATTACGACGGAATGCGCATAAGCGCGAAAAACGATCCAAATTGCGCGACGAATGGATTTTTCTTATGCCAAACACTAAAATAAAATATTTTAGTGCTTACATAAATTTTTGGATGTTCGGATGTATACAGAATGTAAGTTATGCGCGAAAATGCAAACTTGTGCACTTTTTGACGCTTTCAGTCCCTGAATGACCCAAAAGTTTATTTTAGCACACTGAACCCCTCAAAGCCTATTTCTAAGCTATTTAAAGGATATTTATGGTATGTTTAACTTATGGTAATGTTTCGGAATGTCTGTTACAGTACGAATCATCATACTTTCGCAGTTTGTCAAATTTAGTCCCTGTAGGCGAATTAACTTGTTTTTGCCATACCAAAGCCTTCAAAACTTATTTCTAAGTTATGTAAAAAGTTATTTAAGGTATGTTAAGTATATGTTGATGTTCCGGAGTATTTTTCGCGTTAAACTGATTACGTTTACGCACCAGTTTGCGTATAACTCTCCGGAAAGCGATGTAAAGTTTGAAATTGAACAAAAGTCAAAACATGAAAAATGTAAAACATAACCAAACAAACATTGGGATCAAATAACATTGTTTTATTGATAATTGAACTGTTCACAATGATTACAAACACAGGTGTCACACGAAAGTCCAACATCAAATATACATTAAACCTTATATGGGAATACAAGGGTTTGGTTTAATATATTACCAATGTCCGGTAGCACTAAAAACTATCCGAAAAGCGCTAAAAGTTACCATTTCATTAATTTGCCGCAAAAATTCAGCATTAGTGTTTTTATTATATGATGCAAAAGTGTTGTTTAAACACAAATTTCATATAAAAATACATAGGGAATATCATATAAATACATAACCGAATAGTTCCCTATAACTTATATATGTTAACCTATCAACTATCTTCTTGCGAAACGAGCGCTAAACAACTAGCCGAACTATATTTTGGCACATTTAGCAAACTAGTGAACATTATTTTTGGTCTTTTAAAGCTTATTTATGGTCATTCAATGTCATGAAACATCTTGAAACTTTAAATCACTAAAACACCTAAACATTTAAAGTTTTCATTTCATTTATGAAGCATTAAAATTTCACTAACACATTTTACATCATAAGACCCCCCCCCATGTATGACTGTAAATAAGGTGGCCCCACATCTCTTAACCAAGTGTTAAATATCTAGATAATATTTGTTAGTTACTAGTGGATGAGAATTGATGATTAATTATAACACTTATCACATTAAACATTACTAGCAATTTATCTCATATTTCATCTTTTATTACACACACAAACTCTCTCATCATCTTCATCTTTTCATCAAGAACACCCACCAAAAACCCATTTTATTTTATCACCTCCTTCATGATCAAGATGGATTTCTTTGGAACATAAGAAGATCTAAAGCACTTACAAGAAATAGGACACTTTTTCATCCACTCAAGAACCTTCAATCATCAAGATCTTCATCTTCTTAGCTCTTAATCAACACTTAGATCATCCCTAGCCTAGTGCTAGAAGTGAGCTTCTAAGTCTCTTATTTTTCATACTTATTCATGTTATGATTGTTAATATAACTAAAGATAACAAAATAATCATACATAATAAACATGAAAATACAAAGAAGCAAAAATAATAATCATGATATATTTATGTTTGTTTATGTTGTGATCTAAGACTTGTTATTTGCATATTTGATCTTGTTATGATGATTATGATATGTATAAATTGTTAGATGATGTTTTAAAAATATGATCTAACAATTATACATGAATATGTTAAAGGGTTTTTGTTAAACTTAAAAGATAAATGGATGATCATAATTTATGGTGTAGTTAAAATATTTAAAGTTTTTTATTTAAAAACAAGACTTTTACAAGATTATAAAAGTAACATACAACATGAGATTTTTATAAAAGTTGTTAAAACTAGAAGTAAACTTGGTTTTTGAACTAGTTAGCATATTTTATGATCATGTCCAAAACCCTACATGATTTGGAGATCATCTTGATAAGTTTACGTTATAAAAATCTCATATGTTTTAGTTAAGATGTTATGAGTAAATTTATGGTGATTTTGAAAAGAAAATGATATGTTTGATTAAACATGGTAAAGTTGAAAATACAAAGGTTATATGGCCAAATTTTCTTATAAATTATATGTTAACTAAACCATCATTTTTGGCTAAACCTTTACAAGATTAAAAAGATTTAAAGAATTCTTTTTATAAAAACAAAGTTAGTTATAAATATATATTTTGAGAAAATATATATTTGATTAATTTAACAACTTAAGTGCTAGGTGGTATTTGATGTATTAGTTATATATATCAAAGATAGGAACTTGATTACAATGGCGATAATGAAAACATGATACAAAATAATCAAAGTCTTACAAGATTTCATATAGATACGCCTTAAAAACGAGTTATGGACGATCCGAATAATCGGATACAAATTATGGTCAAATCGGACGACGGACGAACCTATGAACATATCGCCAATCCGAGGACTTACTACGACGTTTAGGCGATCTTTCGACACGGACACAAAATTACTTTACCATTAACAAAATTCGGACATTTTGAAACATATAAAAGCTATTATGTTTTTATTTAACTAAAAAGTATACTTAGTGAATTTTTATAAAAATGTTTTTATAATAATGAAAGACTTATACTTACAAATGGGCTTACACTTCTTAATGGGCTATTTTATACAAATAGGCTTACACTTCTTAATGGGCTATTTTATACAAATGGGCTTACACTTCTTAATGGGCTATTTTATACAAATTGGCTTACAATTCTTAATGGGCTTATCTTCATAATGGGCTTAACATAAATACATGGGCTAAGCCCAATATCAAAAACTCATGGGCTAAGCCCAATACAAAACATATGGGCCAAGGCCCAACACTATTTAAGCCCAACACTATTTAGGCCCAACACTATTTAGGCCCAACACTATTTAGGCCCAACACTATTTAGGCCCAACACTATTGAGGCCCAACACTATTTAAGCCCAATGACATATAATTGGTAAAAATTTCAATTATACAATTTACTTATACAAATACATGAAATCAAGAAGACAAGACCCGATGATACAACCTACAAGATACAAGATTATATATATATAGTTGGTGAAATATATATATATAACAGTTTAACAAATCATTCATCTAATACACAGTTCAACGAATAGTAAAGACATACAAGTCTTACACATATTTAAGACACAAGACTTGTACTCAAGTTATTTACAAAGACCGAAGTGTCTAACAAATATAAGAACATTTGTAGGTCGTAACACTATTCAGGACGACCGCACGTGAGATCATAGTTGCTTCTATTCACGGACGCGATACTGTGAGTTCATGTCCCCTATTCATTTAAATGTTTTACAACTTTACAACTATCGGGGAAAACACATGTTCAACGTATGTTAAAGTTAGGGAATGAAACACCTTAGATCATGTGCGAATTAGGGTTATACATCTAAGCACCATTAATCCAGTTTGGACCTAGGTACAAGTGGTTAGATCTAATGGGTTTTGGCGAGCCCCACTCTTGGTCGTGGACCCATACAGCAGAATGCATTTGTGTCCCAGTCGATAGTAGTCGACATAAAATCGTCTAGGGTTGGATTGCTTCCTTTTTCGTCACACATATTAATGTGCTTGCAAAACATTAATGATCAACGATTTCATTGACGATTTACATACTACAACTTACAATTTAAATACATCTTTTACAACTAAACTTCATGAATTCGCCAACTTTTGTTGATGTTTTCCAAACTTAACATGTATTTCAGGGAATTAATGGACCATGTCGGGATTCTCAGTCAAGATAACAAGTACCAGAACTCCATGCCATCTTTTGGAGGGTTTAACTATTATATTCCGCCTCTTTGCGGAAATATGATGGTTTAAACCTTAGTAGTTTATTTTCATGTTGAAGTATGAAACAATAACATTTTACTTTTATGTTAATGGTTTGTAACCGACACACTAAACTTATGTTGTAATCTTTTGAAACACTTATGTAATGGCAATGGAGTATGTTTTATTCATATAGTTTGTTCATGTACATCGATATTTATGCAATGAAAACCATACAGATCACACCTCGCGCTTCCGCTACGAGTGGGTGTGATAGTTTGGTATCAGAGCATCGATTGTAGTGAATCAGGATTCTTTCTCGAGTCTAAGTCTACAATCACTAGGGATCTCTCACGAAAACCATTTAAACACAAACAAATGTTTTCATTTGCATAAACATTTTTCATGGTCCATTTTCAACAAGAATTCATCTCATACAAATCAAGCAAGGACATTAGTGTCTTAGTCATCTAAATGGTAGACATGCAACTTTAAGTTAATCCACACAACTCAATTAGGATAACTTAAAATGAACATTATGTGAAAAATACATTTCGTGTATATATGTAAAGTAACAAATACTCATATGTGTCGAACAACTTATTTCTCATGTCACCATGTCTTCGTCTGAAGGTAGTAATGTATACAACGACGTAGATCCCATGGAGATTGTATCCGACAATGATGTCGTGCCAGAGGTTCAGGTCATCTTATCTGATAGCGACTCTACGTCTGACAGCGACATGGATGATTTCTAGCCGTTCGCACTTCTAGGCGAGAACATCGATGATGATGTGTTAGCTATTCCCCCTATACTCAACGGTATAGTTATTTTGGGTCACCCGGAGGGTGAACATGTAGTACAGATTATACCCTTTGACGTCGCTCCTCTCGATATCATACCTTTTATCGTCGACCTCGACGACGACGACGTCGTTCCAGTGATTCCGGTGGATCACATGGATGCTGATTTGGGAGACAGAGACGTTCACGATGTGGTTATCTTAGACATTGCATCACCAGTGGTCTCGGTGATCGATATTTCTTCGGATGCAGATACCGACTCAGATGCTTCCTCTTATGCATCCGTTACTTAGTCTGCACTGCAGGCCATTGGCCTACAGCGCAACGCAGACTTTGGGGATGACATCATGCCAGCAGAGCCAGCCATCCCTACTCCTGTTCAGGTCCCTGCTGCAGATATATCTCCTGAGCACATTTGCCTCATGCGCACTGATCATACCGATGAGGCCGGACCATCTGGACATGCCCACATACCACCCAGTGATATGGACCTATACTATCAGCAGTTTCGCTCACTCCCACAGGTCCCTGTCGAGCCTCTTATTGCGCCACACTCTCCAGCTCATGTTATGCCCATGTCAGATCCATACCATCCGTTGCATTACCCAGCGGTTACTACCGAATTACATGCTCGTGTGCTGACACTCGAGCAGCAGATAGACTTTATTATCCGTCTAGTTCATGAACTCGAGGATGAGCTTACTCATCTTCAGGGTTTGGTACTTCTGACTACACCACCACCAGCTCATTCACCACCACATGCTCCACCACCACCAGGGTCACCACCATTACCCCCACTACCACCTCAGATGTCACCAGTTGATATACCACCAGTTGGTTTACCTGCTCGTGTTTTGACACTCGAGCAACAGATTGATTTCCTTATCCGTTTGGTTCACGATTTGGAGGATAGGGTTTCTCATGTTTACAGGTCATTGTTCCCGATTCCACCACCAGTCTTTCCTCCACCATAGACTGTGTTTCCAGGTATCATACTTTTGAGACGGGTATCTATATCGGTTTTGTGTACATATTGACGCTCCACCAAGTTTTGAAGACAACCGACAGACAGCGGATCACACAGTTGGAAGGAAGATTTTGTTATCTCTTTTGTTGTACTAGACTAGTATGACCGGGTTCTGTAGCCCGAGTCCATTTTGTTTCCTTTCAAACGATTATGTAACCGGTTGTCTAATATATATGAAAAACTTGGTGTTATCTATTATATGCATCTGAATGGTCTGGTTGGACATATCTTATTGTTTATGATTAACTTATTTACTCGCATTATATGTTTCTTGGTGATATTGCTATTAATGTTATGAATATTTTTTTCTTTTCTTCTTACTTAGTAAAAATATTTAACAAACCAAATCAACGTCTAATCTTTATCCTATTTCTCCTTTGGAAGAATCATGCCACCGAGGAGAGCTTTACGTTCACGGACTAATCCACCCCCACCAATGCCTACGACTGAGGCTGAATTAAATGCACTAATCGAACAGAGAATCGCCCAAGCTATTGCACTGTATAAGGCATCCCGTGCCAAAAGCAGTGGTGGAACCGGCGGATCGGGAGGCCAGGGCCATGGCGTTACTTCAGGCGGAACAAATACCATGGGTAACGTTTAGTCATTTTGTTACAACTTATCTAATTCCTTTCTTAATCTACTCGTGCGTTTCATGGTTTGCTCATTCTTAATCCGTTTATTGTTTATTTCGGGATGCACATTCAAGCAGTTTCTGGACTGCAAGCCACTTAACTACGATGGCACAGGCGGTGTTGTGGCTTTCGTGCGATGGATTGAGAAAACGGATTCCACTATCAGAATGAGCAGATGTTCCGCTAATCAGCAAGTCACTTTCGTTACTGGCCTGTTTCTCAACGAGGCCCTTACATGGTGGAACTTACAAGTGCAAACTTTGGGTGATAACGCTGCTTATGCATTGACTTGGGATGAACTGAAGGAACGTATGAGGGATAAGTACTGTTCTTGTGCTGAACTCCAGAAGTTGGAGAACGAGTTTTGGCACCTTACCATGGTCGGAGCTGATATCATGGGATATACGCAAAGTTTTCACGATCTATCCCGCGTGATTCCTTATCTTTTATCACCGGAATACAAGCGTATCGAACGCTACATCTGGGGACTTTCTCCCAAGATTCGGAGTCTTATTACTGCAGCTAAACCCATGACTATTACTCAGGCTGTGACTATAGCCGTGAGTCTCACTGAAGACGGGGTCAGGATGAATATATTCTCAGAGAAAGGTGATGATAAGAAGGAAACACATGTCGAGCCTTCCAATAGTGGGAAGAGGAAGTACTCGAATTTCAAGAAGGGAACCCGTGGTAATAACAACAACAACAGTAACAACAACCACAACAACAATAACCCCAACAACAACAACAACAGGCGACAGAATAACTCGCAAAAGGATTCAAGGGCGTTTGTAGCCACAAACGACACTGGTCCTAAGAAGTACGCTGGTACTTTACCTAAGTGTGAGCGATGCAAATATCATCACTTGGGCGATTGTCGGGTTGTCAAGTGTGACAAGTGTGGCAAGAATGGCCACCGTGCTGAATCGTGTTAGGGAACAGGAAATAATACTGGATCAGGAAGTGGAATTGGTAACAAGAATGGAAATGGAAATGGGCGTGGTCAAGGATGCTTTGGATGCGGAAGCAAAGATCACTTCAAGAAAGACTGTCCTAAAGAAAACCAAGCTCATGGTCGATCATTTGTGATTGGAGCCAAGGATGCGTGCCAAGACCCTAATGGGGTCACTGGTACGTTTCTCCTCAATGATCATTTCGCATCCATATTATTTGATACCGGAGCCGATTTTAGTTTTATTTCTATAGAATTTAAAAATGTTCTGGGCTTGGAACCTAGTAAGCTAGATGTTCCATATTCTATAGAATTGGCTAACGGTAAACTAATAGAGACGGGAGAAGTTGTTAAGGAGTGTACCTTAGAACTTGGCGAACAAAAAATCAATATCGATCTCTTACCCGTTGAATTGGGTAGTTTCGACGTAGTGGTTGGCATGGATTGGCTATCCAATAATCGAGCCGAAGTCGTTTGCCACGAGAAGATCATTCGCCTACCACTACCGAACGAAGAGACACTTGTGATACATGGAGAGAAACGCGACACCCCATTGCGGATCATCAATTGCATGAAAGCACAGAAGTGCTTACGGAAAGGTTGTATTGCCTTTCTAGCACATGTTGTGGACAAGAAGGCCGATGGGCCGAAATTGACAGATATTCCGATAGTACAAGAATTTCCTGAAGTCTTTCCGGAAGACTTGTCAGGACTACCGCCTTATCGGCAAGTCGAATTTCACATCGACTTGGTACCAGGAGCCGCACCCGTAGCTAAATCTCCATATCGATTAGCACCTTCTGAAATGCAAGAGTTATCCACACAACTTCAAGAGTTGTTGGATAAAGGATTCATCAGACCGAGCTACTCGCCTTGGGGAGCTCTAGTCTTGTTTGTAAAGAAGAAGGACGGAACTTTCAGGATGTGCATCGATTATCGCGAGTTGAATAAACTTACCATCAAGAATCGGTATCCATTACCGAGGATTGATGACATATTCGATCAACTGCAAGGGTCGAGCTTCTACTCAAAGATGGACTTACGATCGGGGTATCATCAGTTACGGATTCAAGAAGAAAGCATACCGAAAACGGCTTTTTGGACTCGTTACAGTCATTACGAGTTTCTCGTTATGCCTTTTGGTTTAACGAATGCACCAGGGGTCTTCATGGATTTAATGAATCATGTGTGCAAGCCGTATCTCGACAAATTCGTCATAGTGTTTATTGACGACATTTTGATATACTCTCGATCGACTGATGAACATGAGCAACATTTGAGAACCATTTTAGAATTGTGAAAGACGGAGAAACTATACGCGAAATTTTCCAAGTGCGAATTTTGGATTCGCAAAGTGCAATTTATCGGGCATATAGTGAACGAGAAAGGCATTCAAGTAGACCCGTCGAAGATGGAATCGATTAAGCATTGGGAAGCGCCCAAGACTCCTACTGAAGTGCGACAATTTTTGGGCTTAGCGGGATATTATCGGAGATTTATTAAGAATTTTTCAAAGATTGCTCAACCGCTAACTTCTCTTACACAGAAAGACAGGAAATTCGATTGGGGAGAGAAACAAGAAGCAGCATTTCAACTTCTTAAAGACAAGTTGTGCATTGCACCAATCTTATCATTACCCGACGGTACCGATGACTTTGTGGTATACTGTGATGCTTCGCATCAAGGTTTGGGTTGTGTACTCATGCAACGTGAAAAGGTTATCGCATACGCGTCTCGCCAACTGAAAGTTCACGAGAAGAACTATACCACTCACGACCTAGAGTTAGGCGCGGTGGTATTTGCTTTGAAAATTTGGCGGCATTACTTATATGGTACACAGTGCACTATTTTCACAGATCATAGAAGTCTACAACACATATTCAACCAAAAAGAATTAAATATGCGTCAGGGACGTTGGGTTGAATTATTGAACGATTATGATTTTGAAATCAAGTACCATCCGGGCAAAGCGAACGTTGTAGCAGACGCCTTGAGCCACAAGGAACGAGTTAAAACACTAAGAGTGCGAGCACTAGAAATGACGATTCACACAGATCTTACCGCGCGAATTCATAATGCACAACAAGATGTGCTCAAGGAAGAGCATTTTCTAGCAGAATCACTTTGAGGCATGGAAAAACGGTTAGTGCCAAAGGAGGATGGAACTTTGTACGTTGCAGGTAGAATTTGGGTTCCATTCTTTGGAAGCCTTCGAGATCTTATTTTTGAGGAAGCACATAGGTCAAAGTACTCCATCCATCCTGGATCAGATAAGATGTACCAAGACTTAAAGGAGTACTATTGGTGGCCTAACCTCAAAAAGGATACTGCTATCTATGTCGGAAAATGCTTGACCTGCGCGAAGGTCAAGGCAGAGTATCAGAAACCGTCGGGTTTACTACAACAACCCGAGATTCCCGCTTGGAAATGGGAACAAATATCGATGGACTTCATTACGAAGTTACCCAGGACCTCAAGAGGCCATGACATGATATGGGTAATCGTCGATAGATTGACAAAGTCCGCACACTTCTTACCGATTCGAGAGAAGGATAGTACTGAGAAACTAGCAGAAATCTATCTCAAAGAAATAGTGGCTCGTCATGGTGTGCCTATTTCAATCATTTCGGACCGAGACGGTCGTTTTGTTTCAAGAATTTGGAAATCATTTCAACAGGCCTTTGGATCTCATTTGAATCTAAGTACGGCCTTTCATCCACAAACTGATGGCCAGAGCGAACGGACAATCCAAACACTCGAAGATATGCTTCGTGCATGTGTTATGGATTTAGGCGGCAATTGGGATACTCATCTACCTTTAGTTGATTTTTCTTACAATAACAGCTACCATACTAGTATACAAGATGCACCGTTTGAAGCTCTTTATGGTCGAAAATGTCGCTCTCCGCTATGTTGGGCGGAAACAGGCGATAGTCAATTAATTGGTCCGGAACTAGTCCAAGAGACTACGGATAAAATTTTTCAGATCCGAGACCGTATCAAGGCGGCTCGAGATCGACAAAAGAGCTACGCAGATAAAAGACGAAAACCATTATCTTTCGAGGTTGGAGACAAAGTCTTGTTGAAAGTCTCGCCTTGGAAAGGCGTAGCGAGGTTCGGTAAACGTGGAAAGCTTAACCCATGTTACATTGGACCATTTGAAATCTTAGAAAAGATTGGCACTGTTGCCTACAAGTTGAAGTTACCAGATGAACTTAGCAGTGTGCACGACACGTTTCATGTATCGAATCTTAAAAAGGGTCCAACACAAGCAACCGTTATCATTCATGCGGATGAAATTCACATTGACGACAAACTCCAATTCACTGAAGAACCTGTTGAGGTCACTGACTGGAAGGTCTAGAAAACACGGAGAAGTCGTATCAAGTTAGTAAAAGTTCGTTGGAACTCACGTCACGGACCCGAATATACTTGGGAACGTGAAGACCAAATTAAAGCCAAATATCCTCATCTGTTCAAGAAGAATCCTACAACAAATAACAAAGCTAGAATTTCAGGACGAAATTCTCAAAAACAAGGGGAGAATGTGACAACTGCCACTTTCGGGTAATTTACGTACATTTAAAGCAATGATTTACATTATACAAGTATGTGTTTGGAATATTCGAACTGCATGATTACATGATATACATCTTAGAACACTCATGGAATATTCATTTATGATGCACATTATTCATTTTTATTGCTTACATTTGAAATAGTGTAAACAATGCATCGAAACAACTAGAGTAGTACCTAGTAAACTAGTGTGCTGACGAAAACTCAGGATCCGCAGAAACCATCTAAATGACATCTTTAGGACTCAGACGAAAGTCCAACATCAAATATACATTAAACCCTATATGGGAATACAAGGGTTTGGTTTAATATATTACCAATGTCCGGTAGCACTAAAAACTATCCGAAAAGCGCTAAAAGTTACCATTTCATTAATTTTCCGCAAAAATTCAGCATTAGTGTTTTTATTATATGATGCAAAAGTGTTGTTTAAACACAAATTTCATATAAAAATACACAGGGAATATCATATAAATACATAACCAAATAGTTCCCTATAACTTATATATGTTAACCTTTCAACTATCTTCTTGCGAAACGAGCGCTAAACAACTAGCCGAACTATATTTTGGCACATTTAGCAAACTAGTGAACATTATTTTTGGTCTTTTAAAGCTTATTTATGGTCATTCAATGTCATGAAACATCTTGAAACTTTAAATCCCTAAAACACCTAAACATTTAAAGTTTTCATTTCATTTATGAAGCATTAAAATTTCACTAACACATTTTACATCATAAGACCCCCCCCCCCCCATGTATGACCGTAAATAAGGTGGTCCCACATCTCTTAACCAAGTGTTAAATATCTAGATATTATTTGTTAGTTACTAGTGGATGAGAATTGATGATTAATTATAACACTTATCACATTAAACATTACTAGCAATTTATCTCATATTTCATCTTTTATTACACACACAAACTCTCTCATCATCTTCATCTTTTCATCAAGAACACCCACCAAAAACCCATTTTATTTTATCACCTCCTTCATGATCAAGATGGATTTCTTTGGAACATAAGAAGATCTAAAGCACTTACAAGAAATAGGACACTTTTTCATCCACTCAAGAACCTTCAATCATCAAGATCTTCATCTTCTTAGCTCTTAATCAACACTTAGATCATCCCTAGCCTAGTCCTAGAAGTGAGCTTCTAAATCTCTTATTTTTAATACTTATTCATGTTATGATTGTTAATATAACTAAAGATAACAAAATAATCATACATAATAAACATGAAAATACAAAGAAGCAAAAATAATAATCATGATATATTTATGTTTGTTTATGTTGTGATCTAAGACTTGTTATTTGCATATTTGATCTTGTTATGATGATTATGATATGTATAAATTGTTAGATAATGTTTTAAAAATATGATCTAACAATTATACATGAATATGTTAAAGGGATTTTGTCAAACTTAAAAGATAAATGGATGATCATAATTCATGGTGTTGTTAAAATATTTAAAGTTTTTAAATTTAAAAACAAGACTTTTACAAGATTATAAAAAAGTAACATACAACATGAGATTTTTATAAAAGTTGTTAAAACTAGAAGTAAACTTGGTTTTTGAACTAGTTAGCATATTTTATGATCATGTCCAAAACCCTACATGATTTGGAGATCATCTTGATAAGTTTATGTTATAAAAATCTCATATGTTTTAGTTAAGATGTTATGAGTAAATTGATGGTGATTTTGAAAAGAAAATGATATGTTTTATTAAACATGGTAAAGTTGAAAATACAAAGGTTATATGGCCAAATTTTCTTATAAAATATATGTTAACTAAACCATCATTTTTGGCTAAACCTTTACAAGATTAAAAAGATTTAAAGAATTCTTTTTATAAAAACAAAGTTAGTTATAAATATATATTTTGAGAAAATATATATTTGATTAATTTAACAACTTAAGTGCTTGGTGGTATTTGATGTATTAGTTATATATATCAAAGATAAGAACTTGATTACAATGGCGATAATGAAAACATGATACATAATAATCAAAGTCTTACAAGATTTCATATAGATACGCCTTAAAAACGAGTTATGGACGATCCGAATATTCGGATACAAATTATGGACAAATCGGACGACGGACGAACCTATGAACATATTGCCAATCCGAGGACTTACTACGACGTTTAGGCGATCTTTCGACACGGACACAAAAATTACTTTACTATTAACAAAATTCGGACATTTTGAAACATATAAAAGCTATTTTGTTTTTATTTAACTAAAAAGTATACTTAGTGAATTTTTATAAAAATGTTTTTATAATAATGAAAGACTTATACTTACAAATGGGCTTACACTTCTTAATGGGCTATTTTATACAAATAGGCTTACACTTCTTAATGGGCTATTTTATACAAATGGGTTACACTTCTTAATGGGCTATTTTATACAAATGTGCTTACACTTCTTAATGGGCTTATCTTCATAATGGGCTTAACATAAATACATGGGCTAAGCCCAATATCAAAAACTCATGGGCTAAGCCCAATACCAAACATATGGGCCAAGGCCCAACACTATTTAAGCCCAACACTATTTAGGCCCAACACTATTTAGGCCCAACACTATTTAAGCCCAATGACATATAATTGGTAAAAATTTCAATTATACAATTTACTTATACAAATACATGAAATCAAGAAGACATGACCCGATGATACAACTCACAAGATACAAGATTATATATATATATATATATTTGGTGAAATATATATATAACAGTTTAACAAATCATTCATCTAATACACAGTTCAACGAATAGTAAAGACATACAAGTCTTACACATATTTAAGACACAAGACTTGTACTCAAGTTATTTACAAAGACCGAAGTGTCTAACAAATATAAGAACATTTGTAGGTCGCAACACTATTCAGGACGACCGCACGTGAGATCATAGTTACTTCTATTCACGGACGCGATACTGTGAGTTCATGTCCCCTATTCATTTAAATGTTTTACAACTTTACAACTATCGGGGAAAACACATGTTCAACGTATGTTAAAGTTAGGGAATGTGTAGGACCGGTTTTGACTCCGAAACGATTGCGAAACGAACGTATAATGTGCGGAATCCGTACACGAACGCGACCTAAAACACACGATGTAATATAAACGTGATTCTATTAGAAATCTAACAAGAACAAGCACCTTGAATCACTTTCTCTCTCTAGATTCTCTCTCTAGATCTAGAAAGCTCCAAAACAAAAATGAGCCAAAAGTCTCTAATCTAAACATAAAGCTCCTATTTATAGGCCTTGGCTTTTAATGAGATTTCTCATTAATTACAATATTGCCACCTTGCCTTTTATCTAGATATTACATCATAACGACTCGTTTTCTTCTGTTTCTCGCTACAGCTTGGATTGACGAAGGCGATAGACATAAATGTACTAACAGACTCCCCCTTGGATATTGCCGCAGTCAATCTCGATCATTGAGTCAAACTCGTAGCGTCTTCTTTTTCTCTCTCTCTCTTTGAATCTTCTCGAACAAAATCCCGGTGGATCTGTCTTCAGCTTCAGCTTCTCTTTTTTGTAGACTCTTTTCTTAATCAGGCTCCCCCTTTCGTCAAGCTTCCGTGCTTTAGGGATCGACACCTTACTTTCAGGTTACAAGTTCCCCCTTGCTTTGAGCTCGTCTTCAGACTCCCCCTTAGACTCAGCTTCCGGGATCGTAGTCTGGAATCTCATCTGCAATCACTCAAACATTTATAAGTAACAACATTTCAAATTTTAGCTATCCAGGAATTGTAAGCTGACTCACTCAAACATTCTAAACAAACAATTTTCATGAATTTGGCAGTTTCATCGAAACGAATCGGAAACTAGCTCTATAACAGTATAAGCATCCAAATCCCTCACAGTTAATCATCCAAGTCCAAACTAATGACCTTGGAGATATCACAAACAGTTTTTGATTTTTGTTAAAAATTCAAGTTTCAAATTAATGAACTTGTTTTATTTTCAGAAACACAATCAACTTACTTAGATTTTGAAACTCAGCTTCCCAGACATCAGTTGTCGAAAATAAAGCAGAAATCAAAATCTTTTTGAATTTTCTGAAAAAATAAAGCAGTAAAGTAATATGTACAAACATATTTACAGACAATATTTTTGTTTGAGTTTGCGTCAGAGGATCATATGAGTTTCTGACAAGTCACAAGTACCGTTGAGCTTAGTTACACATTAAAAATTAAACAATTCACTTAGATTGTTGATATACTTGTCCACTTAAATTTTCACACAAATTTCAACTGATTCAGGATACGAATTAGGTGTTTTAAGAACTTAAACTCATTCATGTGTCCCACCTCTTGAATATACTCCCGTATCCAGATCCCAATATTCAGTCTTACAGGTGAGTATACCTAGATGATATCTGTAAGGGGAATAAATTATAGTACGAAACTGTGAGAGCTCAGGTCAGAACTTTCGTTCAGCAGAGAGATGACGGCTCGACTTTTGGTGTGTCCCCTTTAGAGGATCTTTTGTATTACAACAACAATGACTATCAATTTTATTGTTTTATCAATTTGCTGTGGGCGGCGCTATATTTAAAGCAATGCAGAAAGTATTCTCCGGGGACTAGGCCATTGCTTCCGCAAAATTAGAAGTCCCGAGATAATACCCTAGATATCACTAAGCATAAAGACCTAGTATCTCAGAAAGAGGGACCTTTCAAACGAGATTTCAGGGGTTACCTATATATCCAAGTAGTGTTCCCCACGAAATAAGCAAGGTTGAATTTAGGTTTATATCCCGAA
The DNA here is from genome assembly GCA_030545235.1 of Helianthus tuberosus. Taxonomy (NCBI): domain Eukaryota; kingdom Viridiplantae; phylum Streptophyta; class Magnoliopsida; order Asterales; family Asteraceae; genus Helianthus; species Helianthus tuberosus. The sequence goes on from CM060372.1 coordinate 149,451,353, forward strand.
AAAGTTTACTAAATGTATAAAAATCTACCGACACATCCACGGTGAGATCGTTTAACACATTTAAACTTTCCAATTCTTTAGCGTACTGTAACTGTCTACTGATGTACTATCATTTCCTCTTTTTACGCAAAAACTCAATTTTCAATTTTATCATGTTTTTGGCTTTTTCAAATTTTCAAATGTTTTTGTATTTTCAAACAACAACAATATATCTCCCCCTAAAATGCAAAACCATTTAAAGAAAATTTGACAACCAACACTGATAGCTTTGTCTCGCCATCCATTTTCTGCTAAAAGTGCTCTGATTTGCAGAAAAACTAATATAAAGTACCCCCATGATTTACAACCCATTGATTTTCGACAGTTTGAAAACCGTTTTTCAATCTTGTGAAAATAATCATGTTTGTTCAGCCGTGAGGGTTTCGGCATATTCAATCAGAACTCCCCCTTACAACAAACTATTTTCCCATAATGATTTCAAAAAACTTAAGTTTGTGTTAATCAGAATGGTTTTTCCGGAAAAATTAGTTTGTTTACCCATCACATGTGGGTTCGGGATCATCTCATCACCTTGTTCTCTTTTAACCATTTTGAAAATTTAACATTATTAAGTCATACACCACTATCACTTGTAGAAAATCAAGTACAACTTAATGTCCTTAATTAACCACTTGTAAGACGAAATATCACAGTTACCATCCTGTGAATTTCTCAAGAATGATGCCGATACCTGCTTCACACTTACCAACCTGGAAGCTCCGGCAAGTCAGATTTTTCTATTTGAAAAGTTTCACCCAAGCCTGACTGTCCTTGGGTGTATTTTGAGCTTTTCTATTTTCTTCATAAAATTCTTTTACTCCTTTTTCCTTACCATCAGCCATCTTACTAAAAATATGTTTAACATTGCTATTAAACATTTTTTCAGCATCAACACCTTTTGATTTTAAATTTGCAGCTCGTAATGGTGGAAATTTCTCATCATTCATTAAAGGAACTGTTTCTTCCTTTTTTACCTCAACTTGTGGCTCATCTGATTTTGTAAAATCAGATTCATTGTCCGAACTTGGCTTGTCTGACTTAGATGAGCCAGATTCATCGCCAATAACTTTCTTTTTCTTCTTGTTTGTCCTCAGATTTGCATCTGAAGAATTCGATTTGCTTAACTTTGCCGTCGAGTGAATCGATTCATCAGAACTTTTATTTGAACCAACTGGTGAACCCGAAGACAAAATCTTCTCCAAATACTCTCTCACCTTCTTCCTCTTTTTCCTCAGTCTGTCTTTTTGCCCCTGCGAAAGCTTCACTTTATGTTCTAGAACCTTTTGTTCTTTGGGCTTGACATTGACTGGTTTCTTTATCGTTATCTGAGATTCAACCCTTGATCTCCCCATCGATCTCCTTGGGCAATCTCTGGCAATATGTCCTCTGATATGGCAATTATAGCATCTTCGTGTTTCAAAATTCCAATTCTGGCAGTTAACAACAATGTGTCCTCTAACACCACAGGAATAGCACATTCTGTTATCGTACCATCCACTTCTGTCAGTCCAAACCTTCAGATCATAACATTGTTTGGCTTGGTGATAATCATTTCTCCTCTTTAATGCTGGATTTGTCTTTTGAGCACTGTGGTCAAACCTGCACCACTTATTACCAACATTTTGTGAGTTTTGGTTTTTAAAATTTTGTGATTTTTTATAATGATTGGATGACTGAACTGATGAGCTTTTATTTTCATTTTTAAAATTTTTCAAATTTTTAACTTTTTGTTTCTGTTCTACACTCTTCTTAACAGGTTTTTGCTTAGAACATTCACCTGTTTCAGTAGATTGCAAAACAGTATTTTTAAATTTTTCTTGTAAATCTGAAAATATTTTTCTTTTCTTTTCTTTTTCTTTTTCATCATCAGCTTTGTCATCACAATCTTCAATTTTGACTTTGTCAAAATTTGTGACATTGTCACTTATTGGAATAACATTGATCGGTTTTGGACAAACATACGATGCAGAAGTCACAAAACTTTTCAACTTATTCTCTAACTCAGCAATTTTCTTTCTATTATCTTCGGCTTCATGCTCAAGACGAATGATTTTATCAAGATGAGAATTTATCGCACATTGTTTTTCGAGATTATTTTTACCAAAAATATCTCTCTCATCTTCTAAAATCTTTATCTGACTTTTGAAATCATTTTCTAATTTTTTAAAATTTTTGTTTTCTGATGACAAACTCTCAACATTCTTCAAAAGTTTGTCATTTTCAGATCTCAATTTTTCGCAGTTCAAGCGCAACTCCAGAATCTGTTCATTTTCAGCTTTCTTCTCAGCTTTCAAAGCTTTGTTTTCCAATGTCAAATTCTCTCCTTCTTTCAAGAATTACACATTGTCTGCTCCAGATTCATCACATTTTGAACATTTTTCATTCATCTTTCCAGCATCAGCTTCTTTCTTTGTTTCCATCTTGAATGTTCCTGCACAAAAAAATTTAACAAAATCAAAAGGGTTTGCATATTCATCAATAAAACAACCTCTCTTAATATCATATTTCATGACATTTTTTGCAGCAAAACATACAGAGATTCTTTTTCTCATTTCAATGATCACATCCAAATTTATCTTTTCTAAGTCCCTTTTCATTTCAATCATCAACTCTTCTTTTCTTTTTTCTTTATCAAACTTATGTGAACTAAGCTTATTGATGAATTCTCTAAAATGAAGCTTTGAGAAACTAGCATCCCTTTTTAGTTCACTCAAAAATTCATCCCATTCTAAATGTAATGCATCAGCAAATTTTGAAATTTTTTCAGCATTTGAAACCCTTATCTCATATTTATCTAACTTATCAATCAACTCATCAAACCGTCTATCCAACTGTTCCAAAGATTCATGTTTCATGCACAAAAAATTTTCGGATCTTTTAATCCAAATGTCCTTCTTATTCTTCTTATCAATCCAAGATCCAGAAGTCCAATCATTTAAATCTTTAAGATTCTCGTTTTCCTGTTCATCAAACACTTTAGCCATGATTTGAAATTCTTGAATAACCTTGAATCACCTGCAAACAAATTTTCAACTCCAAGACAAAATGATCGTCAAAAGTTATTCACGTGATGTATGGTCCCAAAGCAAACAATCTTATGCAATTACTTGAGTTTAATAGCCGACAATCAACAATCACAAATCAATCCTATTGGGCCGAAAACAGTTATTGGGTTTCAAACCCACATGCACACTGATTGCTGATATCCTTTTTTTTATCAATTTAATTTATTGGTCCAATTATATATGAATCACGTGAACTGATTTCTTCAATTAAAAATAGCCGACAACATTTATGATGTGTAAATTCTCATTGGGCCTCTAGTTTTTATCACATGCAATCCTTAATAACAACAATTTTATTTAAGTGTCCGACAACTTTGTTCAATGCGATATACTGATTGGACCGTAAATTTAGTCACATGTACACCGATGATATAGATCTGATCACAACAATTTTATCACTTGAACTACTAAACCACCTTCAAACGGTCACACCCTCAAACGGTCACACCAATTTCAAACGGTCACACCCTCAAACTGTCACACCCTCAAACGGTCAGTCATTTTCAAACGGAAAGGTGCTTGCTTCAAACGGTTAACCCAACATTTTCAAACGGACACATGCATTTTCAAACGGTAAGGTGCAGATTTCAAACGGTCAGTCCAGTTTCAAACGGACAAGTCAGTTTTCAAACGGACAGGCAAGCCTCGTTCAAACGGTCACCAATTTTCAGACGAAATCGGACCTAAAAACTCGAATATCTCCTAAAAGGCTAGGAATTTGAATCTGAAATTTGGTAGGGTTGTAAATCAGATGTTTTCGCACAACATATCAAAAAATCAGACGATTTGGACCGTAGAAATCCGTTCAATTTGACGAAAATCAGTGAAGAACGTGAAAAATATGAAAAATATGAAGAAGTAGATGAAATTCGGATCTGAATCTGATGATTTTCTGCGCGGAAATGTGTGATAGATCAGTGCAATCGAGCTCCTGCCCTGATACCACTTGTAGGACCGGTTTTAACTCCGAAACGATTGCGAAACGAACGTATAACGTGCGGAATCCGTACACGAACGCGACCTAAAACACACGATGTAATATAAACGTGATTCTATTAGAAATCTAACAAGAACAAGCACCTTGAATCACTTTCTCTCTCTAGATCTAGAGTTCTCCTAAACACAAATGAGCCAAAAGTCTCTAATCTAAACATAAAGCTCCTATTTATAGGCCTTGGCTTTTAATGAGATTTCTCATTAATTACAATATTGCCACCTTGCCTTTTTCTCTAGATATTACATTATAACGACTCGTTTTCTTCTGTTTTTCGTTACGGCTCGGATTGACGAAGGCGATAGACATAAATGTACTAACAGAATGAAACACCTTAGATCATGTGCGAATTAGGGTTATACATCTAAGCACCATTAATCCAGTTTGGACCTAGGTACAAGTGGTTAGATCTAATGGGTTTTGGCGAGCCCCACTCTTGGTCGTGGACCCATACAGCAGAGTGCATTTGTGTCCCAGTCCATATTAGTCGACATAAAATCGTCTAGGGTTGGATTGCTTCCTTTTTTGTCACACATATTAATGTCCTTGCAAAACATTAATGATCAACGATTTCATTGACGCTTTACATACTACAACTTACAATTTAAATACATCTTTTACAACTAAACTTCATGAATTCGCCAACTTTTGTTGATGTTTTCCAAACTTAACATGTATTTCAGGGAATTAATGGACCATGTCGGGATTCTCAGTCAAGATAACAAGTTCCAGAACTCCATGCCATCTTTTGGAGGGTTTAACTATTATATTCCGCCTCTTTGCGGAAATATGATGGTTTAAACCTTAGTAGTTTATTTTCATGTTGAAGTATGAAACAATAACATTTTACTTTTATGTTAATGGTTTGTAACCGACACACTAAACTTATGTTGTAATCTTTTGAAACACTTATGTAATGGAAATGGAGTATGTTTTATTCATATAGTTTGTTCATATACATCGATATTTATGCAATGAAAACCATACAGATCACCCCTCGCGCTTCCGCTACGAGCGGGTGTGACCGGTGATTACCAGGCAGCTAGAATTTGGAGGAGTAAGAAGCTGGTATCCAAGGGCCGAGCTGGTGCTACAAGAAAACATAAGTGATCCAACCTTGATCCCATTAAAGAATCATTAAAGAATCACACTGGTCGGATAACTTGTCTCTGGTTGTATGTGAAGTGCATGTACAACGTGCTCGAGGAGTAGTTGTAGCTGTTGTTTGCTTGTTTTTGTTTTCTTTTGTGTGTTTAATGATATTTTCTTATCTTTACTTATTCATTTTTTTTAACTTAAAAAAATACAAAAATATGACAATAGATCTAGGGGGAACTAAAACTGCATATCTGTTAAAAACAAGAAAAATCTGGTGTAAAACAAAAGAATCTGGTAAGACCTGTGAAACATCAGAAAATTCTGATGACTCACCAGAAAATCTGATTATATACCAGAAAATCAAAATTTTCATCAGAAAAATCTTGAAAATCAGGAAGTCTGATAAATCAACAGAAAGAAACATCAGGATACATTGCTTAAAACCAGATTCAAGAAACTTATAACTACACAAATTTTTGAAATAAGTTTCTTTCAAACTATTTTTTTTCTGAGGATTGGAACAAGCTGTATAACAAACACTTCCTGAAAATTAGGACAATGGTGTGGAGTTCAGTATTGCAATGTAAGTGAAATCTTAAAACTCTACTTATTCCCTCTCATCTAAAAAAAAAAAAAAAAATTGATTCAATCTCTTAATATGAATCAAATGCTTTCTAATAAAGTATGAAGAAAATCCATCTCTCAAAGGGCTATTAAAAGATTTTCTGATATATTTCATCAAAAGGAAGACTTGGGAAAATACACAATTGCCACACCCCGACCACGTAGGACAACCAAACGTGGCGGAAAACGTCGGGGAGTGTTGTAACAGAATCATTGTTTCATAACACATGGAAATTGAAATATTGTTTTATTGATTAAAGTAGTTACAATGTCTTGACAATCAAAGAAACATAACATAAATAACTAGTCTTGCATCTTTTATTGTCGCTAAGGCCCAAGTCCACCTAATTGTATCTTGATAAATCCTATGCATCATATCCTGAAACACATGTGAAAATAGGTACGTCAGCATAAAAATGCCTGTGAGATACATAGGTTTATGAAAATAGGATTCATGACTTATGTTTGAGAAAATGTTTAGTCATGAACCTTGTAATTTGCTTTGTTTTGTAAATCGTTTGAAAAGCAATAAGATCAGATGATATGTATAAGTAAGAGAATAATGTATGGTTAAATGAATAACCAAGTAAAATGAGTTTGTAAAAGATAAGTTGTTCTGTAAAACAATGTCTTGTGAATAGTACGTTATTTGTATAAAATGTTATATGTCTCAAATTGAAATGATTCAAATAACGCTACAATATGTGATACCATACAAGCACTTATATATAGGAAGTACCAGCGGCGTATCCACCATGCTTGTATCATATTACACACGCCTCGTTACTTAAATCACTTACTCAAACCAAACCATCAAGATGTAAAATGTTTATGTATAATCAAATGTCTAATGTCTATGTCTAATGTTTATGTCAAATGTAAGTCAACCAACCAATAATGTATAATGTCTATGTTTAAACCAATTGTCAAAAGTCCTTGTATAAACCATATCAAATGTTAAAGAGCCCAAATGTAGTCAAGTAATGTGTAACAAATGTTATGTATGGTAAGTAAAATAAGACTACTTAAACCATAAGTTAAAATGTACAAAACAAAGTATTTTGAGTAAATCAAAAGTTATGTTTTGTAAAATATATGCATGCTATACTGAATATGAACATTTATGCGGTATTGTGAAAATTCATACATCCAAGCCTTGCGACAGTCGGATAACCATGTAAAAATGGGTTATCAAAAGAATATGTATTCGGATTCGGCCATTCCTTACGTCCAAACAAACCCGAGATTTCAGGAATGGGATTTGTCAAGTCCTATGGTACCACTACCTACTACCGAGCGGCATGATCGGTGTTAATGAATGTATAGTATAGTTTAAACAAACCAAATGTCATACCAAAATGTAAGCATATGATGAATAAGAATGTACTAAGTATACAAAGCAGAAAAGTCATGTAAATCAATGTGCTAGCATGCTATCAGTTAACATACATAGCAGAAATGTAATGTAGAACCATGTACTAAGTATGCACACAATGGACATACATAGCATAAAATGTAATGAAATCATGTACTATAATGTACTAATGAACGTAGGAAGTATATGATGTGAAAACAGGAAATCATGAAAGTAACAAGTAGGCACATGTGTTGCACCCCAAAACAGTTTGAAAAACAGTAAAAGAGGGGTCTATGTACTCACTTGAGATTGCTTAGTAGTCCTTGAGTAACAACCAAAGAATGCTAGAGATCTCGGATATCAAACGGCACCTAATATAGGTAACTATGTTAATAAACCGGACCTAAGTCGGAGGATTTAGATAGAATGAGGGTTCGTAAACCAAACGAGTATGGAGACTCGTGTAATATGGTTTAACAAAGCCTACATACTACAATGAAACCTAACCTAAGTGTTTACGACCCATTACGACCCGTTTAGGTAACTTATGCTACTTTAACGCGTCGTTCACGTGAAACGCGTTCGGACCGCCTAACTAGTCCTATGATAAGTAAAATATGCCTCTACATGTTTAATATTGTTGTTAAATCATTTTAGATGTCATAAGTTATGTTACATATGCTAAAAATGAAATTTGGCGTAAAAAGGGCATTTTGGTAATTTACCTAAGGCATATAAACTACCTATCATACAACTACTTAAACGAAGCGACCGTAAGGTATAACCTCGGAAGGTTATTCCCTATACACTATGGTCACCTAATGTGTTTGGTCGGATCCTAAAGATCGACCAAACGGGTCGGGTTCGAAGGTATAAGCGATTTATTAGATCGCTTACCCTTATGACCCTATATAAGCACTAAACTAAAAGTGACGAGCTAAGCATGCTAAAACATGCTTAAATAACTTTAGAAAAATAGGTTTGGTATCAAAACAAACGGTTTTGATACCCATAAGTAGTTTGGTTACAAAATACGCAAGAATACGTATTCTGACCGAAACTACGGCTCGTCACTGAGCCTAGATAACGTGGTAATCAGTAGGTATAGTCACCAGGGACTATAACCATCGTGATCACGCTCACGTTATGAAGTTCAAATGAACTTCGCATTGACCATAAACTGGTCAATGCAAAAAGTCAAACAAAGTTTGACTTTCGGACTCGGAAAGCAATAAAAGAACGAAGGAACACTTACGAAGGGTCCCCGAATGCTAATCTTGATTCAAGTAGCTCAGGTATGAAACAAAGGTTTCAACTTAGAGCTCCTCAAATCAGATTCTAGTGAGGAATGAGTGAAAACGTGATGGGTATTTATAGATTTCGGTTCACCGTTAGGATCGTTTCTTGGAGAAGAGCGAATGATCTCGCCCGTACACTTGTCGGAAGGTTGTGGTAACTGATATTGACCCACCACAAGAGTTAGACACATGGCATTGGCCTTTTGAAGGGTTAAAGGCTGTTAACTGCTGAGAAAACGAGTTTCTGCATAACTGACCCCTGCTTGCGCACCGTAACAAATATTTGTTCCGGTGCGCAAGCACCTATTTTGGCAGAATTACAGTTTTGGTCCCTGCAGCCCGTTTAAGCTATTTTCGATGCGTTTGAACCCCGTTAACCTCACTTCAAGGCTCTAAAATGAAGTTAAAGTATAGGGAACTTAAAATGTGCTCAAAAATATCTCGTATGTCGGTTCGTTTAGCCGTACGATTGCGTTGTTCGGTTAATTACGACGGAATGCGCATAAGCGCGAAAAACGATCCAAATGACGCGACGAATGGATTTTTCTTATGCCAACCACTAAAATAAAATATTTTAGTGCTTACATAAATTTTTGGATGTCCGGATGTATTCAGAACGTAAGTTATGCGTAAAAGTGCAAACTTGTGCACTTTTTGACACCTTTAGTCCCTGAATGACCCAAAAGTTTATTTTAGCACACCGAACCCCTCAAAGCCTATTTCTAAGCTATGTAAAGGATATTTAAGGTGTGTTGAACTTATGGTCATGTTCCGGAATGTTCGTTACAGTTCAAATTGGCATACTTTCACAGTTTGTCAAGTTTAGTCCCTGTAAGCGAATAAACTAGATTTTGCCACACTAGAGCCTTCAAAACTTATTTCTAAGTTATGTAAAGGTTACTTAAGGTATGTTAAGCCTATGTCACTATTCCGGAGTGTTAGTTGCATTAAACTGGTTATATTTACACATCGGTGCGCGTATAACCTTCCAGAAAGCGATTTAGAGTTTGGAATTGAACAAAAATTGATATGTGCAAATGATACACATATTTTTACAAATCCCAAGTATGAAATATAATATTTCATTGGTTCGGTATTTGCTTGATGGCCGTGGAGGCACAGGTGTTACAGTCTCCCCTACTTTAGGAAATTTCGTCCCGAAATTTTATCTAGAGAAAACTTGTGTGAGTTTGAAAACGTGAAGTTGAAAAGATCGAACAACATTGGTTAGGTTTCTGAACTTCTAGTAACTTTAATAACATCATGCTTGCAATGTAAGAGGGATACTTATATACAAGTATATGAAGCGTCATTGGTGCGTCCACCGTACCTCCATTACATCGTTCTCATTTCGTTATTGTTGTCACTATCGGTTCTTACACATAATAAATCTTACTGGGTTTCTGTGCACTAAATTTCATAATTATGTACGCGTCCATAATTAGACAATTCCTTGCACAGTTCACACAGTCTATTTTATAATGTGTAAGGTAAACCCAAATGAACAATCCTGTGATGAGTGTGACTAGACCGCCATAGAGTCCTTTTAATTAAATCAATAAATGATCTAAATAGACTATCAAGGAGTCTGTTCAGCTACATCACTAGATGTCGTTCTTTAACCAAATTGTGAATCAATCTTTTTGACTAGACCACTAAAGGGTCTTTTATGAATCATGGAATAGTACTATATAATCCAAGGGTCTTAACTATTACATAGAAGCCCATTCAGGATTTAAGGTAGTACCTTTTTGAATATCCTACTACGAATCCCTCATATGAAGATATGAAAGATTCTACGAGGATTTGGATAACGAATATCCAGAGTATACAAAAACACAAAATGCATAAAAGAAAACACAAGATGAATAAACACATAGTCATATAACCACAAAGATTATTTATTTGTTAATTTGCCTAGTTAATTGCGTACATGCATTTAAAGCACACTAGGAATCCATTCCGTGGATTTCATTTGGTACTTTAAACATTATCAAGAATCTAACTATAAAGATAGAAAGATTTTTGAAGAGAAAATTCGATTTCGATTATAAGGAACCGAAACGTTCGAGTTTAGGTACATAAGGAATCCAATTAAGGACTCTGATTTGAATGATAATCATCCACAAGGGTCTAATTGTGAAGATATAAAGATCCCATATGGATTTTTAGAAGTTGAAGATGTTTTGAAACCTTGCACTGGACGTGCTTATGTCAAAACATGAAGTAAAAAAATGCTTATGAAGTTGAGATGCTAGATATGTCAAGGCGACATATGAAGCAGAATTTGAAGGTTAAGTCAATGTATGAAGAAAATATTTTTGAAAACTATGCATGGGGTTCTTTTAAGAAAAATGTGTTTAACGTTTTTGAAACCTTATATATAATACTTTTGAAATCATAAAGTAGGTGTACTAGGTAAGTATATTTATAAAAAAAAATGTTTTAAAATCATGCGAGATGAATTTTGAAATTATGTATAAGGTTTTTGAAAAACATGAATGATGCTTTTCGAAATCATGCACTTGATGAGAAAATGTACTGTGTAAATATTGTTTTCAGACTATATGAAACATTTTGAAATTATGAAGGTTGTTTTTGAAAACATAACCAATGTTTCTGAAATACATAGACAATGCATTAGAAAAAAAAATTGTTTTCAAACTATATGAAATGTTTTGAGATCATGAAGATCGTTTTTGAAATACTTGTACTGTGTATGTTGAAAAATCAAAACGTAATGGGTATGAGATTTGGAAATACCCTTAGTTATCTAACCAAGGATTCAAAGGTACAGATGTGCAGAAGCATGATTACTCATAATGTCACTTTATTTTCTGTACTTTGTTTCTTAGAGTGAAACGAGTACTTAAAATTTTCGAGGGAATCATGAGCGATCATTTGAAAGAGAGAATCACAAGAGTAGTTTGTAAGGAACATAGTTCCTTAATACATGTATTATAGGGAAATGCCATACACACATGTAATTATACTTGTATATCAGAATTGTGAACAAGAATTTATTTATAAACAAAACAGATTGTTTCACATTACAAGAAAATAGATAAACAAAAGCATAAGACAGCAACATCTTCTAGTCAGCCAACTGCTCATCCGTGGGTTGGATTTGCATTAGCAACCTTTGGGCAATCCCTTAGGAAATGGCCCATCTCGCCACAGTTGTAGCAAGACCCTAGTGAGAAACAAGCTTTAACAGAGTCGGCTTGTGGTTGATTTGGACCACCTTGGTTCGGGTTACATCGACAAGCACTTGCCAGGTGACCAACTCGCCCACATGATACACACAGACGACACGGTAAGTGAGCTTGGTGATGCCCATTACATTTGTCACATATTGGTGCCATTCCCTTGTATTACTTCTTAGCAGGTGGTGTTGCCACCCGGATGGGTCCTGTTTGATTTGATACTGCTGTAGTTGGGCAAACCCTTGCCGTATGACCTATAAGTCCACAAATTTGGCATTTGCGGCACTTCACAGTAGCCTGATGATGAAGGCTACATTGGTTGCACAAGGGTGCAGTTCCGTTGTATGGCTTCCTAGCAGGGGGTTGAGCTGGTTGGTTGGGGATGGCTTGACCATTGTGAGTGACCACGGCGAAGTTCTGAGAAGCCTTTCGCTTCTTTGACTTCTTAGGGTATCCAGCCTGTTCATCCATGGTCTTTGATTCCTTGATTGGTTTCTTGGCTGGTGGTGCTGTCATTTGGCTAGGTCTTGCCTGTTTTGGTGCCACCGCTGCGGGTTTCCTTGAAGCCTTACGTTTCTTTGGTTTAGGTGAAGGCTTGGCTTCTGCTTCCTTTCGTGGCTCTTGAGTGGCGTCATTGTTGAGACGAGACATAGCAATTCCCCATTCCACAGTCTTCAGAATCACTTCGCCTATTTGTTGGGCAAGTTTGGCTGTTTGCTCGGACATTTGGCCGTTGCTGAGAGGAAGAGACATTCTTGAAGAAAATGAAAGACATAGGAAGAAACAAGTGAAAGATTATTGGACAAATAAAACAAAATGATAATGCATAGAAATTGCGATCATTTGTTTGTTACCTAAGGCAAACAAATGAGACGGTGACTAATCAAAGTAAACAGGTCTTATTAATGTATCACTGAAGACATGCTCGCCTATAAGTGAACACTCATCCCAAGAATTCCCAGGTAAGCACAACTGGTCTCGCGTCTGATGAGATATATACGAAGTGCTTGCCTAGACAGAAAACCCAGAATACAGGCATTCACCCTTCCAGTTTGCACATGTTCACATTATAAGACCCAAACTTTGACGAGATTTTGAAAATTCAAAGGGGTTCAAAACCATATAACAGAGAGTTCAAAACCTTACAATAGAGGGTTCAAAACCTAGTAATCAATCATCCTAGAACAGATGATTAGTTTTCAAAGCGGTTTTGAATTTTATGTTCTTGTTGTGGTTGTCGCCTAAGGATAGGTGACAGTATTGTTTTATGACTAAACGCAAGTAAACTCGCGTTAGGGTCCTAAGAAGGTTATAGACTAGGTCAAAGTATTACTAATAACCTAATTCCCTATAACCATGGGCTCTGATACCAACTTTTCTGTCACACCCCGACCACGTAGGACAACCAAACGTGGCGGAAAACGTCGGGGAGTGTTGTAACAGAATCATTGTTTCATAACACATGGAAATTGAAATATTGTTTTATTGATTAAAGTAGTTACAATGTCTTGACAATCAAAGAAACATAACATAAATAACTAGTCTTGCATCTTTTATTGTCGCTAAGGCCCAAGTCCGCCTAATTGTATCTTGATAAATCCTATGCATCATATCCTGAAACACATGTGAAAATAGGTACGTCAGCATAAAAATGCCTGTGAAATACATATGTTTATGAAAATAGGATTCATGACTTATGTTTGAGAAAATGTTTAGTCATGAACCTTGTAATTTGCTTTGTTTTGTAAATCGTTTGAAAAGCAATAAGATCAGATGATATGTATAAGTAAGAGAATAATGTATGGTTAAATGAATAACCAAGTAAAATGAGTTTGTAAAAGATAAGTTGTTTTGTAAAACAATGTCTTGTGAAAAGTACGTTATTTGTATAAAATGTTATATGTCTCAAATTGAAATGATTCAAATAACGCTACAATATGTGATACCATACAAGCACTTATATATAGGAAGTACCAGTGGCGTATCCACCATGCTTGTATCATATTACACACGCCTCGTTACTTAAATCACTTACTCAAACCAAACCATCAAGATGTAAAATGTTTATGTATAATCAAATGTCTAATGTCTATGTCTAATGTTTATGTCAAATGTAAGTCAACCAACCAATAATGTATAATGTCTATGTTTAAACCAATTGTCAAAAGTCCTTGTATAAACAATATCAAATGTTAAAGAGTCCAAATGTAGTCAAGTAATGTGTAACAAATGTTATGTATGGTAAGTAAAATAAGACTACTTAAACCATAAGTAAAAATGTACAAAACAAAGTATTTTGAGTAAATCAAAAGTTATGTTTTGTAAAATATATGCATGCTATACTGAATATGAACATTTATGCGGTATTGTGAAAATTCATACATCCAAGCCTTGAGACAGTCGGATAACCATGTAAAAATGGGTTATCAAAAGAATATGTATTCGGATTCGGTCATTCCTTACGTCCAAATAAACCCGAGATTTCAGGAATGGGATTTGTCAAGTCCTATGGTACCACTACCTACTACCGAGCGGCATGATCGGTGTTAATGAATGTATAGTATAGTTTAAACAAACCAAATGTCATACCAAAATGTAAGCATATGATGAATAAGAATGTACTACGTATACAAAGCAGAAAAGTCATGTAAATCAATGTGCTAGCATGCTATCAGTTAACATGCATAGCAGAAATGTAATGTAGAACCATGTACTAAGTATGCACACAATGGACATACATAGCATAAAATGTAATGCAATCATGTACTATAATGTACTAATGAACGTAGGAAGTATATGATGTGAAAATAGGAAATTATGAAAGTAACAAGTAGGCACATGTGTTTCACCCCAAAACAGTTTGGAAAACAGTAAAAGAGGGGTCTATGTACTCACTTGAGATTTCTTAGTAGTCCTTGAGTAACAACCAAACAATGCTAGAGATCGCGGATATCAAACGGCACCTAATATAGGTAACTATGTTAATAAACCGGACCTAAGTCGGAGGATTTAGATAGAATGAGGGTTCGTAAACCAAACGAGTATGGAGACTCGTGTAATATGGTTTAACAAAGCCTACATACTACAATGAAACCTAACCTAAGTGTTTACCACCCATTACGACCCGTTTAGGTAACTTATGCTACTTTAACGCGTCGTTCGCGTGAAACGCGTTCGGACCGCCTAACTAGTCCTATGATAAGTAAAATATGCCTCTACATGTTTAATATTGTTGTTAAATCAGTTTAGATGTCATAAGTTATGTTACATATGCTAAAAATGAAATTTGGCGTAAAAAGGGCATTTTGGTAATTTACCTAAGGCATATAAACTACCTATCATACAACTACTTAAACGAAGCGACCGTAAGGTATAACCTCGGAAGGTTATTCCCTATACACTATGGTCACCTAATGTGTTTGGTCGGATCCTAAAGATCGACCAAACGGGTCGGGTTCGAAGGTATAAGCGATTTATTAGATCGCTTACCCTTACGACCCTATATAAGCACTAAACTAAAAGTGACGAGCTAAGCATGCTAAAACATGCTTAACTAACTTTAGAAAAACAGGTTTGGTATCAAAACAAATGGTTTTGATACCCATAAGTAGTTTGGTTACAAAATACGCAAGAATACGTATTCTGACCGAAACTACGGCTCGTCACTGAGCCTAGATAACGTGGTAATCAGTAGGTATAGTCACCAGGGACTATAACCATCGTGATCACGCTCACGTTATGAAGTTCAAACGAACTTCGCATTGACCATAAACTGGTCAATGCAGAAAGTCAAACAAAGTTTGACTTTCGGACTCGGAAAGCAATAAAAGAACGAAGGAACACTTACGAAGGGTCCCCGAATGCTAATCTTGATTCAAGTAGCTCAGGTATGAAACAAAGGTTTCAACTTAGAGCTCCTCAAATCAGATTCTAGTGAGGAATGAGTGAAAACGTGATGGGTATTTATAGATTTCGGTTCACCGTTAGGATCGTTTCTTGGAGAAGAGGGAATGATCTCGCCCGTACACTTGTCGGAAGGTTGTGGTAACTGATATTGACCCACCACAAGAGTTGGACACATGGCATTGGCCTTTGGAAGGGTTAAAGGCTGTTAACTGCTGAGAAAACGAGTTTCTGCATAACTGACCCCTGCTTGCGCACCGTAACAAATATTTGTTCCGGTGCGCAAGCACCTATTTTGGCAGAATTACAGTTTTGGTCCCTGCAGCCCGTTTAAGCTATTTTCGATGCGTTTGAACCCCGTTAACCTCACTTCAAGGCTCTAAAATGAAGTTAAAGTATAGGGAACTTAAAATGTGCTCAAAAATATCTCGGATGTCGGTTCGTTTAGCCGTACGATTGCGTTGTTCGGTTAATTACGACGGAATGCGCATAAGCGCGAAAAACGATCCAAATGACGTGACGAATGGATTTTTCTTATGCCAACCACTAAAATAAAATATTTTAGTGCTTACATAAATTTTTGGATGTCCGGATGTATTCAGAACGTAAGTTATGCGTAAAAGTGCAAACTTGTGCACTTTTTGACACTTTTAGTCCCTGAATGACCCAAAAGTTTATTTTAGCACACCGAACCCCTCAAAGCCTATTTCTAAGCTATGTAAAGGATATTTAAGGTGTGTTGAACTTATGGTCATGTTCCGGAATGTTCGTTACAGTTCAAATTGGCATACTTTCGCAGTTTGTCAAGTTTAGTCCCTGTAAGCGAATAAACTAGATTTTGCCACACCAGTGCCTTCAAAACTTATTTCTAAGTTATGTAAAGGTTACTTAAGGTATGTTAAGCCTATGTCACTATTCCGGAGTGTTTGTTGCATTAAACTAGTTATATTTACACATCGGTGCGCGTATAACCTTCCAGAAAGCGATTTAGAGTTTGGAATTGAACAAAAATTGATATGTGCAAATGATACACATATTTTTACAAATCCCAAGTATGAAATATAATATTTCATTGGTTCGGTATTTGCTTGATGGCCGTGGAGGCACAGGTGTTACAACAATCTCAAAAAGGTTTCTATTGGACCTTTTTGAAACAAAAGGGGTCCCACATGAAGAAAAGGAACAAGTTGGACATTAGTGTTTATCCGCTAAAACCTTGGAATCTCTGATTTATATTAAATTAGAGATAAACCAAAGGTTTTTCAAAAACGGTTGTTTCCTGAACGGATTAAAAACATCATTAAGGTGTCATTAACCACCTTGAATACAAGCAACCCACGAAAATCACTCAAATATTTTTGTCTCAATACACTATAAATACCTCATTCAAAAACAGAGACTTCCATCTTCAACCTTCGAAATTCAAAACCCTAAAAACCCTTTTCCAAAACAAAAACCCCAATTCTCAATGGCTGCTATCAACATCAATATGCCACCAGTTGAACACCCTGTTCCTTTCATCACCGAAGCTGAATTTCTTCCATTAAATAGCTACAATGAAGCAATGAACGACAACATTGAAGAATATGATATAAAATGTCAAATTCTAATTGAATTTCTGATTAGATGCCCGATAGCTCAAGCTCTCACAAAGACCAGAGAGGTACCAGAAAAACTCATACAACAAGTTTTTGAAAGTTAAGCAAGAAGCCAGAGAACAAAGAAGTTTTTTATAGTGTGTCCCCCATGGAGCATGATGTACAAGAGTCAAGCACATCAAGAATGGAGCAGCAGGGTGATTCAGAACCTCAACCAACTTATGAAGATGTAAACATGAGTCCTGTGGCAGAAGAACATCATGCTGAAATCTCACATATGGGAGAAACAGGTGCACAACACTCTAAACTTAACATTGTTCATAATTCTGAGAGTGATTCTGATGATTCAATTCAAGGAAATTATGAAATTTCACAAAAAGGCACTGTTTCTGTAAGACAAGATGTGAGTGGAACCAAAGACCCATTTTCTGAATCAGATTCTGAGGAGGAAAATGAGGTGGCAACAGGTGGAGATCAGTTTACTGATCAAGGAAACCTGGATGAGAAAATTAAGAGTTTCTCAACAACTCATGGAGAACCTTAAAAGGTTCAAGGATATGAGGAAAACTAGAACTTGAATGTGTTTCAATTTTCTGGTGAGGGTTTAGAGAATAAGGAATATTTCAGTCCTCTTAACCTCAAAACAGCAGAGAATGTGTTTTCTGCTGGTGTTAGAGGTGGAACATCTGTTGTTCCTCCTATTTTCCAAGGACATCAATCTATGTCAACTGAACAACTACACAAGGAACTTGAAGACACAACTGATGTTTGTACTAAGAAAACAGCCATAGAAGAAAAGCTTGATCTGATACTGAAAGAAATCAGAAATCAAAAATCAGATATAAAAGTGTTATCAGAAACTATCAAAGTTGTGCAGAAGCAAACAGAAGAAAATAATGCAGCCCTCAACAAACTGCAAGAGTCATCAGAAAACAGAGAGAGCTCATCAGAATTCAAGAAAGCTCTCAAAGAACTACAAGAAATCAAGAAACAGATGGCTGAGGTTGCAAGTGCAGGGGAAAGCTCAAGTTCTAGAAGAATCCTTGAAGAAATTCAGTTCGTCAGAGCCAACAACAGCAGCATGGCTGAAGCTTTTGAGAAACTGATTGTGGAATTAACTACACAGAAAAATCAAAATAAACTGGAATTTCAGAGAATGAAGAAACAAGAAGAAACAAATACTCAAATTCTTGCTAATATTCATATGTTAGTAAAAAGGTTGCAGTACAATATTGCCAGACTGGAAAAAGTTGATTTTCATGAACTGAAAGCCCCAATTCCACAAGAAAAACTAGCAGGAGAGTTAGAAACTCCTCAACAAAAATTCAAACAACCTGAAATCACTCAATAGGATCCAACCAAACAATCAGAAATTGCATCACCACAAAAACAGAAGATTCCCATGGATCCTTCTCCAAATAAGCCAAAGTTATTCATGGGTCCTCCACCAAACATCCCAAAGCCAGAAACTTCAAAGGTCCAATAGAAAGAACCTGCTCCAGTTCAATCATCTTCCACAGCTCTCACCGGAAAAATAGAATTTAGCATAAAGATGGATACAAAAGAGAAGAGAAGAATGGAACATGAAGTAACCTCTTCAAAAAGGCCAAGAAAAGTGATTAGAGAAGATTCAAATGGAAACCTCAAAGAAATAAAAGTGCTAAAAGGTGATTTACACACAATATTGTACCCTGAAGAACACCTAAAGCATTACTACTGGAAGGGTCCAGAAGACAACCCAGAAAGGCCACTCTCTCCAATAAGCAAAAATATTGTCAAACTCAGGAATGAGAAAATCTGGGAAATTCTACACAAGCCGATGACCAATCCAATAGTCTCTATTGAGAGAATCATCACTTTACATACTTGAGGAGGTGTTTTAGGTACTGAAGGGCAGAACAAATACACCTTGATAAAAAAGGACAATAATGAAGAAAAGGTTACTGATGGAAATCTGGCTGATGACATTCACCCACTAGGCATAGTGAAAATGAAGAATATCATTGATGAAGATAAAAGTGGTTCAGTAGTGATTAGAATAGCTCTTGAAAGCATCAAAAGTGCAGGAGCAAAGTTATATAAAAGGGCTGCACTGGCAGACTTTGATTTATGTATCAATTTTGAGTTTAGCAAAAAGGTGCTAATACCTCCTCTAAACAACACAATTCCAGTTGAAATTACTTCTAAACTAGTGAGAATTGGAGCAATCTTTGACCAACCAGAAATGTGTGTAGTCTTCAAATATGCTCATAATGAGGAAGCTCTATTCAGAATCAGTGAAATATGCAGGTATTCTAATCAAATTCTGAAATATATAAAGAACTGCATGAATGAGAAACAAGAGCAGCTCAACAAGAAGGGAAAGAACAATGAATAGTTGAGAAAAGCAATTGAAGATAGCATTGAAGAATGGATAGAATCCAGAGGATGGTACAAAGAACTCTACAAGGAAACTCAAAAGGTAATTGATCATAAGAAAAGGCTGAAACCAGGAGACAAATACAGAAGTGGAGTAAAGATTAATTAATGAATTCATGAGATCAAATTTATGTTTTTAAGAAACAACATTCTATTTCTGTTTGTTTTGAACAATGGTTGGTTTGATTATGTTTCTGAACTTAGTTGTTTAAACTTTCTTTTCAAGGATTAACTAAAAGTTGTTTATGTTTGATAGAGATAGTTCATTTTCTTACAATACTTAGGGGGAAACTGTTAGGAAACTTTATTTGTAAGTATTGAAGAAAATCATATTCAACTTGATCTATGAAGTAGACAACAGTCCTGAAGATCACAAGAAGAAGAAGAAGATTGGATAGGACAACTGAAAAGTACAACATCTACTTCAAAGATTCACAAGTTGATCAAGAGCTGAAAGAGATTATCAGAGAAGGTCATTTCTGATGGATCTGATGATATTTCAGTTTCTGACGATTCTGATCATCAAATTTTCTGACGATTTGTTCACCAGAATTTTTGATGAAGTGATTTATCAGAAATTCTGATGAAAAACCCCACTTGTCTAAAAAAATCAGCTTTATCCTGCCACACTAACCGAAGCAAGTTCACATTATTGGATATCATGATGACAAAGGTAAATTGATTGTTGGATTCAATGAATATGTCAAGGCGCTACTTTTTGTAGGAATATATATGAATAAACAAATGTTTATTCATATATTCAGCCTTGTATAAATAGAAGGCTCACCAAGCAGAGAACATGAGTTGAGTAAAGCTTAGCATTCAAATACATACTAAAAAACTCCATTGTCCTCTCACCCTCAGAATTCAAGTATTCATTTGTAATAGATAATAATCTTACAATCACCTTGTAAACCATTTTGTTTCAAAGTGATATAAACTTGATAATTCTATAGGTCTTGTTTCTTGAAAGTCTGATTTCCATTTCCGCACATCTTTTTCACATCTACTGAAATCACTTGCCATATTAGGTGAAAAGAAGTTTTTAAGTCGAAACTGGGACCAACAATATGTTTCACCCCAAAACATTTGAAAACAGTAAAAGAGAGGACTATGTACTCACTTAAGATGGCATGTATCCTTGATTAAGTCTCCTAACAAAGCTCGGAAATCAAAGAATCAAGTGGCACCAAGTATGGAATCACTATGTTAAGTCATCGGTACCTAAATCGGGAGATCGGGTAGGATGAGGTTTCGTAGACCAAATGAGTATTGGAGCTCATATGATATGGTTTACAAAGCCTACATTCTGACTCGGAACCTATCCTAAGTGCTTACGACCCGTTACGACCCATTAAGGTAGCTTACGCTACTTTACCGCGTCGTTTGCGCGAATGCGCGTTCGAGACGCCTAACTAGTCCTATGACAAGTATTATATGCCCTAATGTGTTTAAATATGTTGCATGATCAGTTTAAGTGACAAAAGTTAGGTTATATATGCTTAAAATCAAATTATGCATGAAAAGGGCATTTTGGTCATTTACCTAAGGCATATAAACTACCTATCATACAACTAATTAAACTAAGTCACCATAAGGTATAACACTGAAAGGTTATTCCCTATATAACTTATGGTCACAAAATATGCTTGCTCGAATCCTAACGATCGACCAACGGGTCGGGTTCGAATGTCTAAGCAGTTGTTTAGACCGCTTATCTTACGACCCTATATAAGCACTAAACTAAAAGTGAGGAGTTAAACATGTTAAAACATGTGTAACTAAGTTAAAAAACAAGTTTGATATCAAAACAAAGTGTTTTGTTATCCAAAAATAGCTTCGTTGCAAAATACACATAAACACGTATTTTCACCGAAACTTTGACTCGTCACTTCGACGAATCGACGTGGTAATCAGTAGGTATAGTCACATGGGACTATAACCATCGTGATTACGCTCACGTTGCAAAGTTCAAACGAACTTTATGTTGACCAATTCATGGTCAAAGTAGAAATTCAAACACTGTTTGACTTGCATGCTTGAAAAGTATAAAAAGCATGAAAGAAGCTTACAAAAGGTCCAAACAAGGAAGATTTGATTCAAATTACTCAGGTATGAAGTATAGAAGTCCAACTTAGAGCAGATTTTTGAATCAAGTGTGTGGAATGAATGAGAAACCCTACTTCTATTTATAAAAAGTTAGGATCAAGGAGATCATTCCATGTGTTTAGAAGGTTTAATCTTACCGTACGCTTGTGGGACATAGTTTTAAATACAATGGGAGCCAAAAACCAGACCAAGGTATTGAGAAAATTGTATAAATAACCTTGGAAATTAAGCTGGTTGCTGAAAATAAAATGCTGAGTTTTGGTCCCTGGAGCGTGGTGTGCCAGGAGTCACTGGGCTTGGCGCGTGGCGCGGGGGAGGCAAGTTCTAAGTTTCATATTTTGACGAAACAGGTCCCTGCATGCTTAAAACTTGATTTTCGGCACGCTTAAGCCCCGTTAACCCCATTTCAAGGCTCGACAATGAACTTATAGTATAGGGAACTTAAAATATACATGAAAACATCTCGGATGTCGGTTCATTTGGTCGTATGGTTGCGTTGTTCGGTTAATTACGAAGAAAACTCGAACGGACACAAAAACGATCCAAGTTATGCGACGAATGGTATTTTTGCATTCCAATCACTAAAATAAAATATTTTAATGATTACAACAATTTTTGGATGTCTGGATATGTTCAGAACGTGAGATATGCGCGTAAATGCAAACTTGTGCACTTTTGACGCTTTTAGTCCCTAAAGATGAAATAAACATATTTTCGCATACCGGACCCTACAAAGCCTATTTCTAAGCTATGTAAAGGATATTTAGGGTATGTTTATCTTATGATAAAGTTTCAGAATGTTCTTTACTATACGAATCGGCAAACTTTCACAGTTTGACACAAATAGTCCCTGCGATCGAATAAACTTGTTTTCGACACACCAAACCCTCCAAAACTTATTTCTAAGTTATGTAAAGGTTATTTAAGGTATGTTAAGCCTATTTCAGTATTACGGAGTGTTTGTCGCATTAAACTGATTACGTTTACGCATCAGTTTGCGTATAACTTTCAAGAAAGCGATTTAAAGCTTGAAATTGAACAAGAATTGATATGCGCAAATGATACACGTACTTATACAAATACCAAATATGAAACACAATATTTCATTGGTTTTGTATTTGTATGGTGGTCATTGAGGCATAGATGTTACAGTCTCCCGTACTTTAGGAAATTTCGTTCCGAAATTTAATTTTGGAGGAAACTTGTGAAAACATATGTGTTTGTTTCGCTTTCGAAAGAATCCTCTGTTCCCTAAGTAAAACTCTGGGCCACGTTTGGATTTTCAGCGAATTTGTTAAATGCACTAGTCGGTTATTTATAAGGATGAGTTCAGATCCGAGGATTCAAACTCCATTCCAATAGGTCTGTGTATCATTGTACCGAATCTCAAAAGTGACAGGTAATTGTCAAAATGATATCCTTGTTGTAGTAAAATATGAAGAGCGTGTGAACTCGACAAGAAGTTGGAGTTTTGAACAACGGATAGAGAGTATGTTTCCTATGAAGACTATTATAGGAAACTCATGTGTGCTCGAAGTTTAGAGTTGGAGAGATAAAACAACATTGGTCAAGGTCCATGACTTCTAGTAACTTAAATAACGCTACGTTCGCAATGCAATAAGGAACACTTATATATATGAAGTACCAGTGGCGTATCCACCATGCCCTTTTTACATTGTTCTCGTTTTGTTATTCTTATCACAATAGGTCTTAACACGTGACAAAACTTGTTGTGGTTTCTGTGCTCTGAATTCCATAATTATGTATGCATCCATAATTACGTAATTCCTTGCATAGTCCGCACAGTTCATTTGATAATGCGTAGGGGAAAAATCAATCGAACAAACATGTAATGACTTGACTAAACCACCAGAGGGTCTCTTTAACTAGATCAACGAACGATCTTTTTATCTAGATCAACACATGATCTATTTAACTAGATCAATGTATGATCTTTTTAAACAGCCCACCAATGGGTCTTTTTAACTTTGAATCAAATAATAGTTTTGGAATAGCACTTTGGAATCCAAGGTTCTTACTATTTGCATAGAAAAGCCCCATAAGGATTTAAGATAGTACTTAGAGTATCCTTTTGAGAATCTAACATATGAAAATACGAAAGATTCTACCAGGACATGGATAGCGAGCTTTAGAATTACACATAACACATAATCACATAGTCGTCAACCTAGTTATTAGCTCATTTCATTAACTTGTATAAATGCATTTAAGTTATACCCAAAATCCAATCAAGGACTTTAATTGGTACTTTAAACATCACCAAGAATCTAACCATGAAGATAGGAAGATATTATAAGGATTTGGTTTTGTCTTGGTCGTATCGTAACATTTGTATTAAAGCACACAAAGAATCCAATTAAGGACATTTAATTTTGCGCTTCAAACATCCATAAGGATCTAACTATAAGGATAGGAAGATCCTGTGAGGATTTGGAATTTGTGTAGTGAAAACATACGAAGTGAAGATGTTCTTGTGTACATAGTCATATAGCATAGGTTCAATTAGGGACTTATGAATGTACTTTTAGATATCAAATCAAGGATTTGAAATGGTACTTCAAGTATTTGTTTAAGAATTTGTAACTCGCACCTTGTACTTTGTTCCTTAAAAGAAACGAGTACTTAGGATTTTCGGGGAGATCACGAGTGATCGTAAAAATGAAAGAACCATATGAGTAGTTTGTTTTGCAAGGAATACAGTTTCTTGGTGTCGGTATCGTAGGGGTATGTCACACAAACACACAATCGTATCAGTTTTGTAAAATAAAATTGAAACAACAAATTTATTTATATAACAATTGAATTGTTTCAAGCGTCAAAGATAACAACCAGAAAACTACAAAAGTCTAGTTGTTCACTGCTGCGTTGTCATTTGCGTTTGTCTCGTTTATGTTAAACACTCATCCACGCGCTGGATTTGCGTTAACAAGTCTTTGGCAATTGTTTCGGTAGTGAGTAAAATCACCACAGTTATAGCACGATCCAGGTGGAAATGGTGCTTGAACAGCAGCAGGATTTGCAGCAGCTTGGTTTTGGATTGCATAACGGCAGGTATTGACCAAATGTCCCAATCACCCACAGTGGGTACATTTGTGGCAAGGTGTTTGATCCATATGGTAACGGTTGCATTTGTTGCACAAGGGTGCTGTACCAACATAGTTTTTTTTTCTGGCACGAGGTTGTGCTGGCTGGTTAGGTGCAACCTGATTGTTCTGTGCAGCTATTGCGTAGTTTTGTGAAGCTTTACGCTTCTTTGGCTTCTTGGAGGACTTGTTCTGGTTATCCTTTGGTTCTTCTGGTGCAATTTTGTCAGATGGTTTCTGGTCGCCTTTTCGAAAAGGTTTACCCTTCCTGATCTGCGATTCAGTTAGGGTAGCGGATAATTCAATGGCCTGTCTGACATTTGTAGGGTTGCTACCTGTAACGATATCCTGAACAGAGTCAGGGAGACCATCAATGTACTTTTCAATCGCCTTATCCAAAGGCGTAACCATGGTAGGATATAAGAGGCCCAGATCCTCATAACGATCAGTGTAGGCTCGATGTTCACCGTTGTCTTGTTTAAGATCGTCGAATTCCCTTTCCAATGCCCTGAGTTCATGACGAGGACAGAACTCCTTCATCATTAGAGCTCAAAGCTCTTCCTAAGTTTGTGCCATTGCCACATCGGCACCCCTATCCCTCATTATACCGTTCCACCATGTAAGTGCTCTTTTCTGGAATACGCTCGATGCAAACTCAACCTTTCGTTCGTTTGGACATTGCACATGATGAAACGTGCTTTCAAGACTCTCAAACCATTGCAGAAGTCCAGTAGCCCCTTCAGACCCAGTAAATGTGCGTGGCTTAGCTGAATTGAACTGCTTATAGTTGCACGAAGCATTGTTGTTAATGTTGTTGTTTGCTTGAATAACATGAGTTATTAGGGTTGGAATCACAACAGGGATCTGCTGAGTGATAATGGTTGGGAGTTCGGCGTTAGGTTGTGGTTGTGTATCTCGTCGAGGAGGCATATTCTAAAAAGAACAAGGAAACAAGAGAAACGAGTGAGGTTGACAATTGGATAAAAAAAAGAGGTGTTGAAAACATCGACAAAACATAAGGAAGGTGATCATTCGTTTGTTACCTCACACAAACAAACGACACACAGTGACATATCAAAGTAAATGGGTCATAATGTATCGCGAAGACATGCTTTAGCCTATAAGTGGACACTCACCCAAGAGTTCCCAGGTAAGAGTTACTAGTCCGATTATGTGGATTTGTACGAACACTCTAGCCTTAGACAGAAAACTCGGGATACAGGCATTAACCCTTCCAGATTGCACGTGTTCACATTATAAAGACCCAAACCTTGACGAGATTTTGAAAATTTTGAAGGTTCAAAACCTTATAATAAATCACCTAAGAACAGATGATTGATTTTCAAAACGGATTTGTAATTCGTGTTTTTGCTGTGGTTGTCACCTAAAGATAGATGACAGTTTTGTTTTAAGATCTAAACGCAAGTAAACTCGTGTTAGGGTCCTAGGAAGGTTATAGTCTAGGTCATAGCATTACTAATAACCTAATTCCCTATAACCATGAGCTCTGATACCAACTTTTCTGTCACACCCCGACCGCGTAAAACAACAACTGCGGCGGAAACGTCGGGGAGTGTCGTAACAGAATCATTGTTTCACAACACATGGAGATTAAAGATTTGTTTTATTTCAGTAATGAACTCATTGTTTTGTTACAAATCAGATAAATACAAGTATTTGTCTTTCAAGTTCTAAAGTCGCTAAGGCACGAGTCCATCCTATGTATAGCATGCATCAACAATCATCACATAGCAGCACCTGAAACATATGTGAAAATAGGTACGTCAACATAAAAATGCATGTGAGAAACATAGGTTTTGTGAATTAGATTCATGGCTCTGGTTAACACAAGAAACAGGTTTTATGTTTACAAAAATAGCCATGAATCCTTGTAAATAGTTTTGTTTCTAAACACATTGTTTTGATAAAAGGTTTGTAGCATATACAAAAATATACTTTGGTTTTGAGAGAATCTGATAAGTAGTATATTAAAGTATACTTTAGTTTTTAGATAGTTAAACAGGTAGCATATCAAATATACTTTAGTTGCTAAAATAATAGTTTTGGTAGTATATCACAAGTATACTTTGGTTTAAGATTTAAACATCGGTAGTATATCAAATTATACTTTGGTTTGAAGATAGCATATCAACTATGCTTTGGTTTTGAAAATAACATATCAACTATGTTTTGGTTTGAAAATAACATATCAAAAATGCTTTGATAAATAACAAGATCGGTAGTATATTAATCTATACTTTAGTTTTGTAAATAGAAAAGTCGGTAGTTTGTCAAACTATATGTTGGTTTTGTACATAGCATATCAAATTATACTTTGTTTTATAATAATATCACTTTGGGAGCACATCAAATTATGCTTTGGTAGTATATCGAAATACACAAAAGAAACCATGATTTTGTATTACATACAAACCTTAGTGCATCAAATTACACTTTGGAGACTATAGAAATACCACAAAGGCAAATCTATTTGGTTAAAATTTGGTGTCTGACATTCCATACAACAGGAATGGGGTGTCTAGTCCTATAGCGCTATATCGTACTACCAATCGGCTTGATGAATGAATAAAATAAGTACAATCCAACAATTAGTTTTACAAACTTTAAAAATTAGTGTTTAAACCATAGATACTCGTTCAATTTGTCAAAAGATAAGTACTAAGCATGTATAATCATATAGTTGAAATCATGAAAATAACGAATAGGAACATATTTTTCACCCCAAAACATTTGAAAACAGTAAAAGAGGGGACTATATACTCACTTGAGATGGCAAATATCCTTGACTAAGTGTCCTAACAAAGCTCGGAAATCAAGGAATCAAGTGGCACCTAGTATGGAATCACTATGTTAAATCATCGGTACCTAAATCGAGAGATCGGGTAGGATTAGGTTTCGTAGACCAAATGAGTATTGGAACTCATATGATACGGTTTACAAAGCCTACATTCTGATTCGGAACCTATCCTAAGTGTCACACCCGACCACGTAAAACAACAAATGGTGGCGAAAACGTCGGGGAGTGTTGTAACAGAATCATTGTTTCACAACACATGGAAATTAGAATGTTGTTTTATTACATAAAAAGTTACATTGTCTTGGAATTTGATCAACAAACAGTACAATTGCTGTTCATGTTTTTATAATTACTAAGTCCCATGTCCATCCTATGTAAAGCAATCAACAGTCGTCACGAAATAAAACTTGAAACATATGTGAAAGTAAATACGTCAGCATAAAAATGCCTGTGAGTAACATAGGTTTTGTGAATTAGATTCATGGCTTTGGATCATATAAGAAAAGATTATATGTTTATAAAAGTAGCCATGAATCCTTGATAAAAGTTTGGTTTCTGGAACACTTTGCAGTGATATAAAAGTTGTAGTATACATAAAAATATACCTTGGTTTTAAGAAAGTCGGATAAGTAATATATTAAAATATATTTTAGTTTCAAAACAGTTAAACAGATAGTATATCAAATATACTTTAGTTGTTAAAATAATAGTTTTCGGTAGTATATCACAAGTATACTTTGGTTTGGTAAATAACATATCAGCTATGTTTTAGTAAATAACAAAATATATGTTGGATTTGTACATAGTATATCAAATTATACTTTAGTAAATAATAGCATATCAAATTATGCTTTAGCAAACAGTATCACGTTGGTAGTATATCGAAATTTACCATAAGTCATGATTTAGCAATACATTCAAACCTTAGTGCATCAAACTACACTTTAGAGACTATAGAAATACCACGAAGGCAAATTCTATTTGGTTAAAATTTGGTTTCTGACATTCCATACAACAGAAATGGGGTGTCTAGTCCTATAGCGCTATATCGTACTACCAATCGGATTGATCATTGTTAATAAATGTATAAATAAACAATTAGTTCTAACAAACCTTGGAAATCAGTGTTTATACCATAGATAATAGTTCAATTCGTCAAAAGATAGTACTTATGCATGTGAAATCATATAGTCGAAATCATGAAAATAATGAATAGGCACATATGAATCACCCCAAAACATTGAAAATAGTAAAAGAGGGGGAACTATGTACTCACCTTTGGGTGCGTTTTTATATGTTAACACAATCCCTCAAATTGTTTATTCGTCCTAAATTAAATAAGAACGATTTAATAATCAAAAACCCACAAAATACATAAGTTTCTCCGATACTTAGAATTTTCACATAACTTTGAGATCTTCTCGAAAAGTTATTATTTTTTATTATAATGGTGTATATATATATATATATATATATATATATATATGAGTTCATATATATTTTAAATACTTTGCAACTTGAACGATTTTATTGGTGACCCTCATCATGTTATAAGCAATTACTCAAATGTAACATAAAATAAATATCGTAATACACATAATCTTGTCAACACTAACACATCATCATACACATATTGTAAAACACATAGCACATTGTAACCCATAAAATTTACCCCTGAACAACCCATTCTAGTGTATGTCGAAAAACACTTATTTTAGCGGTTCGATAACATTTTTGGGCACCAGAAGTCACGTATGACTAACCAAACACCAAGTAAGCTTAATATAAGTTAAAATACTTATTTTTACATCAAAATTATCAGTTTGCTTACTGATCTAAAACAGTTTAATAAAAATCCCCCGAAAAGGCGATTTTTAACCGTTTTAACGCATAGTTTTGCACCAAACGTTACCCGAACCATCCCAAATCAAAACGACTTGAAATTTTAACATAACCCATGTTATTTACTGAATAAAATAATGGTTATGCTCATGATAGTGCAGGTCTTAAAAAAAACACATAAATCATGCAAATTTCACATAATTTACCACTTTTTAAGCTATATGTACAACATGCAATGCTATCAAACCTATGTCAAAGTTCCATGCCATTATAATACACCAAATAATATCATTTTTAGTGTTTATAACCTGTTCAAAAACATTTTTGTCATACAACCCTTTTTCACTATTTCTTGAGCTTTAAATCAACATGTATCTTCATGTACAAGTGCCTAAAGCATACTATGATAACATCATCATTTTATGTTAATCTAAATGCATCAAATATGTGATATATTCAGGTTTATTTGCTGATGTACTTGTTCATTTATCATAACAAACACAAATCATTAAACACTTGCATTTTTAACTATTATTCAAGAACAAGCAACAACCTAAACATGTACTTATCAAGAACCAAACTCAAACTCAAAAACTCATATACACACATATATATGTACGGTTATATACATATATATATACACCACCATTTTTATTTGTATCAAGACCTATTTCATTTTAGATTTCAAGTTTAGTGAAAATTCCAAGATTCAAGAGAAACTTCAAATCATCAAGAACAACCAAGAATCAAAAGTATGATTTAAACATAAGTGTTATACCTTCAAGATTCAAGTAGGTTGTGGGATGAGATTTTGATGTTAGGAGGCTTGGAATCACTTGAAAACACCTTGGAAACACCTTTGTATCTTCACACCACTTGAAACATGCTTGAAATGAGGTTGAATCTTGAAGAACAAAGCTTGAAGATATGAAGATGGAGAGAGAGAGAGAGAGGGTGTACGGTTTTGGGGAAGGAGAGAAGGAGGAGGAAAATTGGTTGAGTGATCTAGTGAAGATTTGTTGTGATATATAGAAGATATAAGTAAGATATGGAGAAGGCATGCAATTACAAGTGTCCATACAAGATCGAATAAAATATTTGGAAGATCTAAAAAAATTTTGGTGGGGGGCCACACATATATTGTCACACCCCCAAAACTCCACACGCGGAGTATCACCGCTTGGAGGCGTGACTGACCAGGATCAAGCCACCAATCATATTGAACAAGCATGTAAGTAATATATAAAATCCAACACAATACAATTGGTGTCTAAACAAAACATAGTTTAAGTTGCAAGCGGAAGCATAATGTTTAAAACCAAGTCATAAGTTTAAACGTTTCAAATGTTTAGCATGGCACACAGCTGTCCATGTCCCACAACGACTCTTCCCACTCCAATGCAAGCTCCATGAGTACCTAACGACCTGCAAGGCATGTAACAACGAGTCAACAACAAAGTTGAGCGAGTTCACAGTTGGTTGTTTAGTTATAGTGTTCGTAAATTATATGTTTATTTCGTAAACCATGTACTGTATTAATCTGTATCGCGGTTTCCCAAACATGTTTGAGATGATTAGTGGGGGCTTCCCATGTTGTATGTTACTAGACTAGTCGTATCCGTACGTGCCCTTCTTAATCCAAGGACCATAGCAAGTATGAGTGTACGTAGGTTTTACGTACGTGCCCTTCAATCCGAGGACAGTAATAAGTATGAGTGTACGTAGGTTTTTACGTACGTGCCCTTCCCAACCCGAGGACAGTGAAAAGTAGTTTAATAGTAATGATAGTACGAGTAGTTATTCAATCCCATTCCCAACCCACCGGGAATCCCATGCCTTAGGAGTGTGAACTCACCTTGGTTTGCTCGGTATGCTAAACTATGTGCTCACAAGTAATCAGTCAAGTCCTATAGTATTTACGTATGCAATGTTAGTTTACATTCACAAGGTACACATATAATTAACAGTACATACTTCAAACAGTGATCCCCGTATGGCACATAGCAATTACATAGCTCATTTGAATCCACGGTTCATGTATATGTTCGGTATTAATACTTAACAGTTATACGTACTGTACCAGGTGCATGAACTAAATTATGTCTCTCGTTCATAAACAAACCTCATTAACAGTAACCTTTATCATGCATAGATATCATTAACAGTAGGCATTATCAACAGTAGTCATCATGACTTAATTAACATAATCAAAAGCATGCATCACAAAAGTTAACCTAGTTCATAGCTCAACATGTTTTACTAATAAAACCACCAAGGAATATCATTAACAGTGGATACGATGGTCTTATTATCATAGCAATTACTATGATTCATGCAGTTAACTTAATCCTCCTAACCCACTGATCATGCGAAACCTTCCTCGGTGAAACTCCCCACACCCGAAACCCCCACACACGAAACCGTTTTGTCACACCCCCAAATTCCACCTGCGGAGTACCGTCCGCTTGAGGGCGTGACCGACCAGGATCCAGCCACCAATTATACTGAGCATTGGATAATAGTAAGGATGATCACCAACCATAATGGTTAGTAAACACCATAGTTTAAAGTTCGAATGTTTAGGTTCAAATAACAGTTAAGTAAGTAGCGGAAGCATAGATAAAATAGTTTAAACAAAGTTCATAGTTCAAAATTATTTTAGAACCCAACATGCGGGTTTAGGCGACCACTACACTTCTCAAGCAGCAGCTCCTCAGTCACTGGTTACCTGCAAAGCATGCAGTAAGGGGTCAACAATAATGCTGAGTGAGTTCACTAGTTGTCCAGTTTTAATTACCAAAAACTTGTTTCACTAGTTAATTTATCCGTTTATACATGCCATGGGGAGCTACCCCAAAAGTTAGCAACTAAA
This sequence comes from Helianthus tuberosus, assembly GCA_030545235.1. Taxonomy (NCBI): domain Eukaryota; kingdom Viridiplantae; phylum Streptophyta; class Magnoliopsida; order Asterales; family Asteraceae; genus Helianthus; species Helianthus tuberosus. The sequence goes on from CM060372.1 coordinate 149,483,698, forward strand.
CTGTTTTTCCAATACCGAACACTAGGTGACCGTTGCGTATCCGCAAGAAAGTGCCCCGATGTCAATGTTCTATCATCATTGACGGATGCCTGAGTACATTAGTTCACGACCGATCCCATACCTTGGCACGGTGTGAGGTTGGTAAGACCTAAATAGCGCTATCAACTAATAACCCGTTCGCCTGGCCCCGGCGACTAATCGGTATTAAGTAGTAGGGACTTTAAGTGATAGAGTTTCGTTTAGTGCCGTTGGTTGCAATCCGTATAAACAGTAATTAACTAAAAGGTTTCCCAATGACAAGGGAAGGAAAAGTAAGTTTGTTCCCAGTAACTAGGGAAGGAATGTAGATGGTATCCCCTTTACAAGGGGATAGGGTTGTTTTAGTCTCGTGTCCCAAACCACCGGGACGCATGCTTTTAAGTTGTGAACTCACCTTGGGTTGCTCGGTAGATTATTTTACCCGGTCAAGTATGTTGGTCACCACGTCCTAGCATGGTTACCAAGTATGGGTCAAGTTGGGTACAAATAAACACATAGCGAACACGTACGGCAAACACATATAGCAAACACGTATAACATGCGTAACAACAAACAGTTGGTCAGCCCATACAATCAGCAGCAACAACACGTAGCCCAGTCAACAGAAAACCCAACAGTCTAAGTCCAATAACACCAAAATAGCCCAGTCGAGACAAGGGTGGTTGCGACTCGCAACCGAGGTTATGACTCGCAACCGAGGTCTCGGTTTATCACGTTTTGGTTACGAGTCGCAACCAGAGGTTCCGACTCGCAACCGGCGGTTCCGACTTGACAGCAGTGATTACGACTCGCAACCGGATTCGACTCGTGTTGATTGCGACTCGCAACGCGGAGATCTCGACAAAACTCGCTGTGGTCTCGAGTCGCTACCAAAGGTTGCGACTCGCAACCGTGATTACGTGCACTGAAGATCTTCTAGAACCTGACATGTACTAACCAATGATATTGCATTTTCATGAAACATAGTACTGTCCACACTAAACATGTCTGTTTGTCTATTTTGTGTCTAAATCGGATCAAACAAGGCATATTCAAAATATTTAAGTGACATTCATGCTGTTCATCATCATATTCTTATAACATTCAAGCAATTATTTATGAACATTCAAACCTCATTTATCAACAATCCAACCCAAAAATCCTGTTTAAACCTTCTATATACTTCTCGGACAATATCAAGGCACACAAACAAGATTCATCTTATAAACCCAAACATTTATGCCTAAAACCTCCTAACCAACCCTTACTACAACCGAATAGCAAACCTTTAAACACAAAACCGGATCATTTTCATTAAGACACAAAATCATTTCAAGCAACCACTTTTATCATCAAACAAGCATTTTATAGCAACAAACATCAACAATCAAGCACTATCAAGCATTTTAGTAACAAGACAAACAAGCAAAACAACTATGAAGATATTCATGCTAACCGGTTGGAAGTAGGGGTACAAGGAATCAATGAACCAAGCTCCAAATGATGATCTCGAGCTAGAATCCGAGAGTGATCTTGTTACCGGTTGACCCGAGAGAGGGAGAGGAGAGGAGGTGAGTTTGATGTTAGAACTTTTAGGGTTTTAGGGTTTTTAGAGAGAGAGAGGGAGAGTGTGAGTGAGAGGATGCAAGAGAGTGATGTTGCAAAAAATGGTGAAGTTGTGAGGGTTGGTCATATAAATATCGAGTGGGTTAGGAGGTTTCCGGGTGGGCTAAGGTCACGGCCCAACCGGCCCGAGTATCTTCGAGTCGGGTCCTTTGGGGTCTCGGCCCACTCATATAACACACATACACTCATATATAATACATACACATAATTTAATACATGGATCACATAGCACGCCAAAATAATTCATAAACTTTCATTTAATATTATATATATACGCACATACATTCATTTAAGGACGACAGTTGGTTCAGGAAAACCCGAAGTGTCACATTATCCCCAAGTTTTAAGAACTTTCGTCCCAAAAGTTAAAGCAGCCACTGACAAGCTAGTAAAAGTGAGAGCGTTTCAACGGGGTGTCACATCATCCCCCCGTTAGTTTGGAATTTCGTCCCGAAATTCAGTTGTAGCTTCAGTGCTGGGGGTTTCATTTGGGAACAGCTGGGGATACTTGCGCTTCATCTGGTCTTCTCGTTCCCAGGTAAACTCTGGGCCACGGCGTGAGTTCCAACGAACTCGCACGAGGGGTATCTGGCTACGTTTGAGGGTTTTGATCTCACGATCCGTGATCTCAACGGGTTCCTCAGTAAAGTGTAGCTGTTCGTCGATAGTAAGTCCCTTGTAAGGAATGACGAGTGTTTCATCTGATAGACACTTCTTCAGATTAGACACGTGGAAGACGTTGTGCACAGCACTCAGTTCTTCAGGCAGATTCAATCTGTAAGCGGCCGTGCCGATCTTTTCGGTAACTTCAAAGGGTCCGACATATCTTGGGTTAAGCTTGCCCCGTTTTCCAAAACGAACCACACCCTTCCAGGGTGAGACCTTAAGTAGAGCCCGTTCACCAACCTGGAACTCTTGTGGTTTCCTATCTTTGTCAGCGTAGTACTTTTGACGCTCACGAGCTGCCGCCATGCGTTGCCTAATCTGGGCAATCTTTTCCGTGGTGTCGACTACATGTTCCGGGCCTGTGATCTGGCTGTCTCCAACCTCAGCCCAGCAGAGAGGCGATCGACATTTACGGCCGTACAATGCCTCAAAGGGTGCTGCCTGAATGCTGGTGTGGTAGCTGTTGTTGTAGGAGAATTCTACCAACGGTAGGTGCTTCTCCCAATTCTTGCCAAAATCGATCACACATGCCCTAAGCATGTCTTCGAGGGTTTGGATGGTGCGTTCAGACTGCCCATCCGTTTGCGGGTGATAAGCGGTGCTCATGTCTAAACGTGAGCCAAAAGATTTGTGCATGGCTTGCCACAACTCAGAAGTAAAACGCGCGTCTCGATCAGAAATAATAGAGGTAGGCACTCCGTGCTTCGAGACCACTTCTTTTAAGTATACCTCTGCTAGGGTGGAGAACTTGTCTGTTTCTTTAATGGCCAAGAAGTGTGCAGACTTAGTTAGGCGATCCACTATCACCCAAATGGTGTCATTTCCGCGCTGAGACCTAGGCAGGCTAGTAACAAAATCCATGGAAATCTGCTCCCATTTCCATTGCGGGATTTCTGGCTGTTGGAGTAGGCCTGATGGTTTCTGATACTCAGCCTTGACTCTTGCGCAAGTTAAACATTTTCTGACATACGTTGCTATGTGGGCTTTCATGCCGGGCCACCAATAGGTAGCCCTCAGGTCGTGGTACATCTTATCTGACCCTGGATGTACTGAGTAACGGGACTTGTGAGCTTCATCCATCACAAGGTCACGTAAATTCCCATAAAGCGGAACCCATATGCGTCCGGCTACGTAGTAGGCGCCGTCTTCTTTTTGTTCCATTCGTTGTCTCGATCCTCGTAGGGACTCAGCCCTGATGTTTTCGGCTTTCAATGCTTCAACCTGAGCATTCCGAATCTGATTAGGGAGGTTCGAGTGGATAGTGAGCTGTAAGGCACGAACACGCTTGGGTTTGGTCTCCTTCCTGCTGAGGGCATCGGCTACCACGTTAGCCTTGCCTGGGTGATATTTGATTGCACACTCGTAGTCATTTAGGAGTTCGACCCATCGGCGTTGCCGCATATTCAACTCCTTTTGTCCCATTATGTGCTGGAGACTCTTGTGATCAGTGTAAATCGTGCACTTGGTGCCGTACAAGTAGTGTCTCCAAAGCTTGAGCGCGAAGACCACAGCTCCAAATTCTAGGTCGTGCGTCGTATAATTCCGTTCGTGGACCTTGAGTTGTCGCGAGGCGTAAGCAATAACTTTCTCGCGTTGCATCAATACGCAGCCAAGTCCTTGGATGGAAGCGTCGCAGTAAACGACAAAGTCGTCGGTACCTTCAGGTAAAGAAAGAATAGGAGCACTACAAAGGTTCTTCTTTAGTTCCTGGAAGGCAGATTCCTGGGCATTACTCCATTTGTAAGCAACACCCTTCTGAGTGAGTGCCGTAAGTGGTTGAGCGATCTTAGAGAATCCCTTGATAAACCTTCGATAGTATCCCGCCAATCCCAAGAATTGGCGAACTTCGGTCGGAGTCTTAGGTACGGGCCAATTCTTAATGGACTCAATCTTAGCGGGGTCGACATGAATCCCTTCCTGATTGACGATGTGCCCAAGGAAATGGACTTCTCTAAGCCAGAAATCACATTTCGAGAATTTGGCGTACAGTTGCTCATTGCGAAGGAGTTCGAGAATAAGACGTAGGTGTTGTTCATGCTCCTCTCGGCTCTTCGAGTAGATCAGGATGTCGTCGATGAATACGATTACGAACTTGTCGAGGTAGGGTTTGCATACTCGGTTCATGAGATCCATGAAGATTGCAGGTGCGTTGGTCATACCGAAAGGCATAACAAGGAATTCGTAGTGACCATAGCGGGTTCTGAAAGCAGTCTTAGAGATGTCCTCATCGCGGACTCTCAGCTGGTGATAACCCGATCGCAGATCGATCTTGGAATAATAGCTCGACCCTTGCAGCTGGTCGAACAGGTCGTCGATACGGGGAAGTGGATAACGGTTCTTGATGGTAACCTTATTAAGTTCGCGGTAGTCAATGCACATTCGGAATGAGCCATCTTTCTTTTTGACGAAGAGCACTGGGGCTCCCCAGGGTGATGAACTAGGACGGATAAAACCTTTGTCCAAAAGTTCTTGTAGTTGGGTAGAAAGCTCCTTGAGCTCCGCGGGGGCTAATCGATAAGGTGCACGAGCTATAGGCGCTGCTCCGGGAGCTAGCTCGATTTGAAATTCGACCTGACGGTGAGGAGGGAGTCCAGGTAGTTCCTCCGGGAATACCTCGGGATAGTCACGTACAACTGGAAAATCTTCAATCCTGTTTTCCCTTTTCTGTGTGTCGGTAATGAGTGCTAAGATAGCGGTGTGCCCTTTTCGTAGGTACTTCTGGGCCTTTAAGAATGAAATGATGCCTGTGACTTCTCCGCTCTTGTCGCCTTGAACTATAAGAGGTTTGCCTGGGGGACGGGGAATACGAATAGCTTTCTCCTGGCAGAGGATTTCAGCTCGATGTTTGGATAGCCAATCCATACCAATGATGACGTCGAAGCTTCCAAGAATGATGGGGAAAAGATCGATGCAGAAGGTCTGACCAGACAACTCTAATTTGCAGTTACGAATTATGTGTGAGGCCTCGAGGTTTCTACCATTAGCTATTTCAACGGTGTGCTTAGAGCTCAGCGGCGTAAGAGTGAGCTTAAGTTTCTTACTAATACGTAGGGATACATAGCTAGCATCTGCTCCGGAATCAAACAGCATGGAAACATAACGATCATTAAGTAGGAACTTACCCGCTACAACGTTGGGGTCATTCCTTGCTTCTCCGGCTCCAATCACAAAAGCTTTTCCTCTAGCACCATTTCCAGCATTGTTGTTATTGTTCCCAGCACCCTGATTGTTGTTGTTCTGATTCAGTTCAGGGCAATCCTTTCGCATGTGCCCCATTGCTCCACACTTGAAGCATCCACGGTTGTTTCCTTGTTGCTGCTGTTGCTGTGGTTGTTGCTGATTCTGCCTAGCGGGGAACTGGCTTCGGCAGTCTTTGGCTTCATGCCCCATCTTGTTGCATCGCTGACACTGACCTTTTCCACACGGCCCACTGTGATGTCGGTTACATTTGTTACACTTAGGGTGGTTTCCTCGATAGCCACCCTGTTGCTGAGGGCCCTTGTTGCTTTCAGTCTTCCTTTGTTGAACTGGGGCCTGAGTGGGGTTAGCATCCTTTCCCTGACTTCCATCCCACTTTCGCTTGTTATCGCCGGAAGTTCCAACAGTAGCACCGATCCTCTGGGGCAGCTTGCCCTCTTCCACAGCCTGATTGGTGAGTTTGTGAGCAAGACGAACCACAGGCTGTATGGTATTGAGGTTGGCCGAGGTCACATGGCTCCGGATTTCTGGGACCAAGCCTTTGATGTACAATTCGACCCTTCGATACATAGGTTGGGACATGTTTGGGCAAAGTGCAGCATAGTCGTTGGACTGTTTGGTGTAGGTCTCAATCTCTGATCCAACCATCTTGAGCGCATAGTACTCGTTCTCGAGTTTGTGGATGTCATCCCTGTGACAGTACTCCTCTTTGATCATGTCCTTGAAATCTTCCCATGCAGTAGCATTAGCAGTTTCCAGACCAAGCATCTGAATCTGTGCTTTCCACCATGAAAGCGCGTTTCCTTCAAGCGTACCAGTTGCGTACTTAACCCAGTTAGCAGGGGGACACTCGCAGACAGCGAAGACAGCTTCGGCCTTTTCAATCCAGTGCAGGAGGCCTATGGCACCCTCAGTGCCGTTGAAAGGGAGAGGCTTGCCATCCATGAAGGTTTTGAAAGTACAAACACGTGGTTGCGCAGGCGCAGGCTGACCTGTTGTGAGAAATGGAGCGAATAGGTTTTAGAGGTGAAAAGACGACGTGGGGGTAGGATCTAAACATCCTATAGCAACGAGTTTACCTCCAGGGTGAGCTGCGAAAGCTGCAGCCACCGTGTTGAGCAAGTTGGCGAATTGAGCCTGAGTCATGTTAACGCTTCCTCTTCCGCGTCCACTCATTGTCTTCATAACCAGAAAACACAGTATGAGTGTGATGTCGTAACGTAGCGAGAATGAGGTAGAAGAGAAACGTGTATCTATCTAATCAGGCACACTAGTATGTATAGTAGAGCAGTCAATATAAGATAAACAAGCAAGTAAACACAAGTCCGAGCTACGAGGTCTAGTATGTCGAGTCTTGCCCTTGGAGTGTAGTGTCGTCACGAGTCACGGGTTATAGTCTGGTTTTTCTCAAAAAGACTTCCCTTTTTTTTAAAACCAAGTTCACTATAACCAATGGCTCTGATACCAATCTGTCACACCCCCAAATTCCACCTGCGGAGTACCGTCCGCTTGAGGGCGTGACCGACCAGGATCCAGCCACCAATTATACTGAGCATTGGATAATAGTAAGGATGATCACCAACCATAATGGTTAGTAAACACCATAGTTTAAAGTTCGAATGTTTAGGTTCAAATAACAGTTAAGTAAGTAGCGGAAGCATAGATAAAATAGTTTAAACAAAGTTCATAGTTCAAAATTATTTTAGAACCCAACATGCGGGTTTAGGCGACCACTACACTTCTCAAGCAGCAGCTCCTCAGTCACTGGTTACCTGCAAAGCATGCAGTAAGGGGTCAACAATAATGCTGAGTGAGTTCACTAGTTGTCCAGTTTTAATTACCAAAAACTTGTTTCACCAGTTAATTTATCCGTTTATACATGCCATGGGGAGCTACCCCAAAAGTTAGCAACTAAACTGTTTTTCCAATACCGAACACTAGGTGACCGTTGCGTATCCGCAAGAAAGTGCCCCGATGTCAATGTTCTATCATCATTGACGGATGCCTGAGTACATTAGTTCACGACCGATCCCATACCTTGGCACGGTGTGAGGTTGGTAAGACCTAAATAGCGCTATCAACTAATAACCCGTTCGCCTGGCCCCGGCGACTAATCGGTATTAAGTAGTAGGGACTTTAAGTGATAGAGTTTCGTTTAGTGCCGTTGGTTGCAATCCGTATAAACAGTAATTAACTAAAAGGTTTCCCAATGACAAGGGAAGGAAAAGTAAGTTTGTTCCCAGTAACTAGGGAAGGAATGTAGATGGTATCCCCTTTACAAGGGGATAGGGTTGTTTTAGTCTCGTGTCCCAAACCACCGGGACGCATGCTTTTAAGTTGTGAACTCACCTTGGGTTGCTCGGTAGATTATTTTACCCGGTCAAGTATGTTGGTCACCACGTCCTAGCATGGTTACCAAGTATGGGTCAAGTTGGGTACAAATAAACACATAGCGAACACGTACGGCAAACACATATAGCAAACACGTATAACATGCGTAACAACAAACAGTTGGTCAGCCCATACAATCAGCAGCAACAACACGTAGCCCAGTCAACAGAAAACCCAACAGTCTAAGTCCAATAACACCAAAATAGCCCAGTCGAGACAAGGGTGGTTGCAACTCGCAACCGAGGTTATGACTCGCAACCGAGGTCTCGGTTTATCACGTTTTGGTTACGAGTCGCAACCAGAGGTTCCGACTCGCAACCGGCGGTTCCGACTTGACAGCAGTGATTACGACTCGCAACCGGATTCGACTCGTGTTGATTGCGACTCGCAACGCGGAGATCTCGACAAAACTCGCTGTGGTCTCGAGTCGCTACCAAAGGTTGCGACTCGCAACCGTGATTACGTGCACTGAAGATCTTCTAGAACCTGACATGTACTAACCAATGATATTGCATTTTCATGAAACATAGTACTGTCCACACTAAACATGTCTGTTTGTCTATTTTGTGTCTAAATCGGATCAAACAAGGCATATTCAAAATATTTAAGTGACATTCATGCTGTTCATCATCATATTCTTATAACATTCAAGCAATTATTTATGAACATTCAAACCTCATTTATCAACAATCCAACCCAAAAATCCTGTTTAAACCTTCTATATACTTCTCGGACAATATCAAGGCACACAAACAAGATTCATCTTATAAACCCAAACATTTATGCCTAAAACCTCCTAACCAACCCTTACTACAACCGAATAGCAAACCTTTAAACACAAAACCGGATCATTTTCATTAAGACACAAAATCATTTCAAGCAACCACTTTTATCATCAAACAAGCATTTTATAGCAACAAACATCAACAATCAAGCACTATCAAGCATTTTAGTAACAAGACAAACAAGCAAAACAACTATGAAGATATTCATGCTAACCGGTTGGAAGTAGGGGTACAAGGAATCAATGAACCAAGCTCCAAATGATGATCTCGAGCTAGAATCCGAGAGTGATCTTGTTACCGGTTGACCCGAGAGAGGGAGAGGAGAGGAGGTGAGTTTGATGTTAGAACTTTTAGGGTTTTAGGGTTTTTAGAGAGAGAGAGGGAGAGTGTGAGTGAGAGGATGCAAGAGAGTGATGTTGCAAAAAATGGTGAAGTTGTGAGGGTTGGTCATATAAATATCGAGTGGGTTAGGAGGTTTCCGGGTGGGCTAAGGTCACGGCCCAACCGGCCCGAGTATCTTCGAGTCGGGTCCTTTGGGGTCTCGGCCCACTCATATAACACACATACACTCATATATAATACATACACATAATTTAATACATGGATCACATAGCACGCCAAAATAATTCATAAACTTTCATTTAATATTATATATATACGCACATACATTCATTTAAGGACGACAGTTGGTTCAGGAAAACCCGAAGTGTCACATTATCCCCAAGTTTTAAGAACTTTCGTCCCGAAAGTTAAAGCAGCCACTGACAAGCTAGTAAAAGTGAGAGCGTTTCAACGGGGTGTCACATCATCCCCCCGTTAGTTTGGAATTTCGTCCCGAAATTCAGTTGTAGCTTCAGTGCTGGGGGTTTCATTTGGGAACAGCTGGGGATACTTGCGCTTCATCTGGTCTTCCCGTTCCCAGGTAAACTCTGGGCCACGGCGTGAGTTCCAACGAACTCGCACGAGGGGTATCTGGCTACGTTTGAGGGTTTTGATCTCACGATCCGTGATCTCAACGGGTTCCTCAGTAAAGTGTAGCTGTTCGTCGATAGTAAGTCCCTTGTAAGGAATGACGAGTGTTTCATCTGATAGACACTTCTTCAGATTAGACACGTGGAAGACGTTGTGCACAGCACTCAGTTCTTCAGGCAGATTCAATCTGTAAGCGGCCGTGCCGATCTTTTCGGTAACTTCAAAGGGTCCGACATATCTTGGGTTAAGCTTGCCCCGTTTTCCAAAACGAACCACACCCTTCCAGGGTGAGACCTTAAGTAGAGCCCGTTCACCAACCTGGAACTCTTGTGGTTTCCTATCTTTGTCAGCGTAGTACTTTTGACGGTCACGAGCTGCCGCCATGCGTTGCCTAATCTGGGCAATCTTTTCCGTGGTGTCGACTACATGTTCCGGGCCTGTGATCTGGCTGTCTCCAACCTCAGCCCAGCAGAGAGGCGATCGACATTTACGGCCGTACAATGCCTCAAAGGGTGCTGCCTGAATGCTGGTGTGGTAGCTGTTGTTGTAGGAGAATTCTACCAACGGTAGGTGCTTCTCCCAATTCTTGCCAAAATCGATCACACATGCCCTAAGCATGTCTTCGAGGGTTTGGATGGTGCGTTCAGACTGCCCATCCGTTTGCGGGTGATAAGCGGTGCTCATGTCTAAACGTGAGCCAAAAGATTTGTGCATGGCTTGCCACAACTCAGAAGTAAAACGCGCGTCTCGATCAGAAATAATAGAGGTAGGCACTCCGTGCTTCGAGACCACTTCTTTTAAGTATACCTCTGCTAGGGTGGAGAACTTGTCTGTTTCTTTAATGGCCAAGAAGTGTGCAGACTTAGTTAGGCGATCCACTATCACCCAAATGGTGTCATTTCCGCGCTGAGACCTAGGCAGGCTAGTAACAAAATCCATGGAAATCTGCTCCCATTTCCATTGCGGGATTTCTGGCTGTTGGAGTAGGCCTGATGGTTTCTGATACTCAGCCTTGACTCTTGCGCAAGTTAAACATTTTCTGACATACGTTGCTATGTGGGCTTTCATGCCGGGCCACCAATAGGTAGCCCTCAGGTCGTGGTACATCTTATCTGACCCTGGATGTACTGAGTAACGGGACTTGTGAGCTTCATCCATCACAAGGTCACGTAAATTCCCATAAAGCGGAACCCATATGCGTCCGGCTACGTAGTAGGCGCCGTCTTCTTTTTGTTCCATTCGTTGTCTCGATCCTCGTAGGGACTCAGCCCTGATGTTTTCGGCTTTCAATGCTTCAACCTGAGCATTCCGAATCTGATTAGGGAGGTTCGAGTGGATAGTGAGCTGTAAGGCACGAACACGCTTGGGTTTGGTCTCCTTCCTGCTGAGGGCATCGGCTACCACGTTAGCCTTGCCTGGGTGATATTTGATTGCACACTCGTAGTCATTTAGGAGTTCGACCCATCGGCGTTGCCGCATATTCAACTCCTTTTGTCCCATTATGTGCTGGAGACTCTTGTGATCAGTGTAAATCGTGCACTTGGTGCCGTACAAGTAGTGTCTCCAAAGCTTGAGCGCGAAGACCACAGCTCCAAATTCTAGGTCGTGCGTCGTATAATTCCGTTCGTGGACCTTGAGTTGTCGCAAGGCGTAAGCAATAACTTTCTCACGTTGCATCAATACGCAGCCAAGTCCTTGGATGGAAGCGTCGCAGTAAACGACAAAGTCGTCGGTACCTTCAGGTAAAGAAAGAATAGGAGCACTACAAAGGTTCTTCTTTAGTTCCTGGAAGGCAGATTCCTGGGCATTACTCCATTTGTAAGCAACACCCTTCTGAGTGAGTGCCGTAAGTGGTTGAGCGATCTTAGAGAATCCCTTGATAAACCTTCGATAGTATCCCGCCAATCCCAAGAATTGGCGAACTTCGGTCGGAGTCTTAGGTACGGGCCAATTCTTAATGGACTCAATCTTAGCGGGGTCGACATGAATCCCTTCCTGATTGACGATGTGCCCAAGGAAATGGACTTCTCTAAGCCAGAAATCACATTTCGAGAATTTGGCGTACAGTTGCTCATTGCGAAGGAGTTCGAGAATAAGACGTAGGTGTTGTTCATGCTCCTCTCGGCTCTTCGAGTAGATCAGGATGTCGTCGATGAATACGATTACGAACTTGTCGAGGTAGGGTTTGCATACTCGGTTCATGAGATCCATGAAGATTGCAGGTGCGTTGGTCATACCGAAAGGCATAACAAGGAATTCGTAGTGACCATAGCGGGTTCTGAAAGCAGTCTTAGAGATGTCCTCATCGCGGACTCTCAGCTGGTGATAACCCGATCGCAGATCGATCTTGGAATAATAGCTCGACCCTTGCAGCTGGTCGAACAGGTCGTCGATACGGGGAAGTGGATAACGGTTCTTGATGGTAACCTTATTAAGTTCGCGGTAGTCAATGCACATTCGGAATGAGCCATCTTTCTTTTTGACGAAGAGCACTGGGGCTCCCCAGGGTGATGAACTAGGACGGATAAAACCTTTGTCCAAAAGTTCTTGTAGTTGGGTAGAAAGCTCCTTGAGCTCCGCGGGGGCTAATCGATAAGGTGCACGAGCTATAGGCGCTGCTCCGGGAGCTAGCTCGATTTGAAATTCGACCTGACGGTGAGGAGGGAGTCCAGGTAGTTCCTCCGGGAATACCTCGGGATAGTCACGTACAACTGGAAAATCTTCAATCCTGTTTTCCCTTTTCTGTGTGTCGGTAATGAGTGCTAAGATAGCGGTGTGCCCTTTTCGTAGGTACTTCTGGGCCTTTAAGAATGAAATGATGCCTGTGACTTCTCCGCTCTTGTCGCCTTGAACTATAAGAGGTTTGCCTGGGGGACGGGGAATACGAATAGCTTTCTCCTGGCAGAGGATTTCAGCTCGATGTTTGGATAGCCAATCCATACCAATGATGACGTCGAAGCTTCCAAGAATGATGGGGAAAAGATCGATGCAGAAGGTCTGACCAGACAACTCTAATTTGCAGTTACGAATTATGTGTGAGGCCTCGAGGTTTCTACCATTAGCTATTTCAACGGTGTGCTTAGAGCTCAGCGGCGTAAGAGTGAGCTTAAGTTTCTTACTAATACGTAGGGATACATAGCTAGCATCTGCTCCGGAATCAAACAGCATGGAAACATAACGATCATTAAGTAGGAACTTACCCGCTACAACGTTGGGGTCATTCCTTGCTTCTCCGGCTCCAATCACAAAAGCTTTTCCTCTAGCACCATTTCCAGCATTGTTGTTATTGTTCCCAGCACCCTGATTGTTGTTGTTCTGATTCAGTTCAGGGCAATCCTTTCGCATGTGCCCCATTGCTCCACACTTGAAGCATCCACGGTTGTTTCCTTGTTGCTGCTGTTGCTGTGGTTGTTGCTGATTCTGCCTAGCGGGGAACTGGCTTCGGCAGTCTTTGGCTTCATGCCCCATCTTGTTGCATCGCTGACACTGACCTTTTCCACACGGCCCACTGTGATGTCGGTTACATTTGTTACACTTAGGGTGGTTTCCTCGATAGCCACCCTGTTGCTGAGGGCCCTTGTTGCTTTCAGTCTTCCTTTGTTGAACTGGGGCCTGAGTGGGGTTAGCATCCTTTCCCTGACTTCCATCCCACTTTCGCTTGTTATCGCCGGAAGTTCCAACAGTAGCACCGATCCTCTGGGGCAGCTTGCCCTCTTCCACAGCCTGATTGGTGAGTTTGTGAGCAAGACGAACCACAGGCTGTATGGTATTGAGGTTGGCCGAGGTCACATGGCTCCGGATTTCTGGGACCAAGCCTTTGATGTACAATTCGACCCTTCGATACATAGGTTGGGACATGTTTGGGCAAAGTGCAGCATAGTCGTTGGACTGTTTGGTGTAGGTCTCAATCTCTGATCCAACCATCTTGAGCGCATAGTACTCGTTCTCGAGTTTGTGGATGTCATCCCTGTGACAGTACTCCTCTTTGATCATGTCCTTGAAATCTTCCCATGCAGTAGCATTAGCAGTTTCCAGACCAAGCATCTGAATCTGTGCTTTCCACCATGAAAGCGCGTTTCCTTCAAGCGTACCAGTTGCGTACTTAACCCAGTTAGCAGGGGGACACTCGCAGACAGCGAAGACAGCTTCGGCCTTTTCAATCCAGTGCAGGAGGCCTATGGCACCCTCAGTGCCGTTGAAAGGGAGAGGCTTGCCATCCATGAAGGTTTTGAAAGTACAAACACGTGGTTGCGCAGGCGCAGGCTGACCTGTTGTGAGAAATGGAGCGAATAGGTTTTAGAGGTGAAAAGACGACGTGGGGGTAGGATCTAAACATCCTATAGCAACGAGTTTACCTCCAGGGTGAGCTGCGAAAGCTGCAGCCACCGTGTTGAGCAAGTTGGCGAATTGAGCCTGAGTCATGTTAACGCTTCCTCTTCCGCGTCCACTCATTGTCTTCATAACCAGAAAACACAGTATGAGTGTGATGTCGTAACGTAGCGAGAATGAGGTAGAAGAGAAACGTGTATCTATCTAATCAGGCACACTAGTATGTATAGTAGAGCAGTCAATATAAGATAAACAAGCAAGTAAACACAAGTCCGAGCTACGAGGTCTAGTATGTCGAGTCTTGCCCTTGGAGTGTAGTGTCGTCACGAGTCACGGGTTATAGTCTGGTTTTTCTCAAAAAGACTTCCCTTTTTTTAAAACCAAGTTCACTATAACCAATGGCTCTGATACCAATCTGTCACACCCCCAAATTCCACCTGCGGAGTACCGTCCGCTTGAGGGCGTGACCGACCAGGATCCAGCCACCAATTATACTGAGCATTGGATAATAGTAAGGATGATCACCAACCATAATGGTTAGTAAACACCATAGTTTAAAGTTCGAATGTTTAGGTTCAAATAACAGTTAAGTAAGTAGCGGAAGCATAGATAAAATAGTTTAAACAAAGTTCATAGTTCAAAATTATTTTAGAACCCAACATGCGGGTTTAGGCGACCACTACACTTCTCAAGCAGCAGCTCCTCAGTCACTGGTTACCTGCAAAGCATGCAGTAAGGGGTCAACAATAATGCTGAGTGAGTTCACTAGTTGTCCAGTTTTAATTACCAAAAACTTGTTTCACCAGTTAATTTATCCGTTTATACATGCCATGGGGAGCTACCCCAAAAGTTAGCAACTAAACTGTTTTTCCAATACCGAACACTAGGTGACCGTTGCGTATCCGCAAGAAAGTGCCCCGATGTCAATGTTCTATCATCATTGACGGATGCCTGAGTACATTAGTTCACGACCGATCCCATACCTTGGCACGGTGTGAGGTTGGTAAGACCTAAATAGCGCTATCAACTAATAACCCGTTCGCCTGGCCCCGGCGACTAATCGGTATTAAGTAGTAGGGACTTTAAGTGATAGAGTTTCGTTTAGTGCCGTTGGTTGCAATCCGTATAAACAGTAATTAACTAAAAGGTTTCCCAATGACAAGGGAAGGAAAAGTAAGTTTGTTCCCAGTAACTAGGGAAGGAATGTAGATGGTATCCCCTTTACAAGGGGATAGGGTTGTTTTAGTCTCGTGTCCCAAACCACCGGGACGCATGCTTTTAAGTTGTGAACTCACCTTGGGTTGCTCGGTAGATTATTTTACCCGGTCAAGTATGTTGGTCACCACGTCCTAGCATGGTTACCAAGTATGGGTCAAGTTGGGTACAAATAAACACATAGCGAACACGTACGGCAAACACATATAGCAAACACGTATAACATGCGTAACAACAAACAGTTGGTCAGCCCATACAATCAGCAGCAACAACACGTAGCCCAGTCAACAGAAAACCCAACAGTCTAAGTCCAATAACACCAAAATAGCCCAGTCGAGACAAGGGTGGTTGCGACTCGCAACCGAGGTTATGACTCGCAACCGAGGTCTCGGTTTATCACGTTTTGGTTACGAGTCGCAACCAGAGGTTCCGACTCGCAACCGGCGGTTCCGACTTGACAGCAGTGATTACGACTCGCAACCGGATTCGACTCGTGTTGATTGCGACTCGCAACGCGGAGATCTCGACAAAACTCGCTGTGGTCTCGAGTCGCTACCAAAGGTTGCGACTCGCAACCGTGATTACGTGCACTGAAGATCTTCTAGAACCTGACATGTACTAACCAATGATATTGCATTTTCATGAAACATAGTACTGTCCACACTAAACATGTCTGTTTGTCTATTTTGTGTCTAAATCGGATCAAACAAGGCATATTCAAAATATTTAAGTGACATTCATGCTGTTCATCATCATATTCTTATAACATTCAAGCAATTATATATGAACATTCAAACCTCATTTATCAACAATCCAACCCAAAAATCCTGTTTAAACCTTCTATATACTTCTCGGACAATATCAAGGCACACAAACAAGATTCATCTTATAAACCCAAACATTTATGCCTAAAACCTCCTAACCAACCCTTACTACAACCGAATAGCAAACCTTTAAACACAAAACCGGATCATTTTCATTAAGACACAAAATCATTTCAAGCAACCACTTTTATCATCAAACAAGCATTTTATAGCAACAAACATCAACAATCAAGCACTATCAAGCATTTTAGTAACAAGACAAACAAGCAAAACAACTATGAAGATATTCATGCTAACCGGTTGGAAGTAGGGGTACAAGGAATCAATGAACCAAGCTCCAAATGATGATCTCGAGCTAGAATCCGAGAGTGATCTTGTTACCGGTTGACCCGAGAGAGGGAGAGGAGAGGAGGTGAGTTTGATGTTAGAACTTTTAGGGTTTTAGGGTTTTTAGAGAGAGAGAGGGAGAGTGTGAGTGAGAGGATGCAAGAGAGTGATGTTGCAAAAAATGGTGAAGTTGTGAGGGTTGGTCATATAAATATCGAGTGGGTTAGGAGGTTTCCGGGTGGGCTAAGGTCACGGCCCAACCGGCCCGAGTATCTTCGAGTCGGGTCCTTTGGGGTCTCGGCCCACTCATATAACACACATACACTCATATATAATACATACACATAATTTAATACATGGATCACATAGCACGCCAAAATAATTCATAAACTTTCATTTAGTATTATATATATACGCACATACATTCATTTAAGGACGACAGTTGGTTCAGGAAAACCCGAAGTGTCACACGTTTCAATCATTTGCAATTACCCCCACTTATCCTATAGCAGTTGCCAAAAGTCAATTCCTTCACATATCACAAAAGCTATAATCATATTCCTACCCACTAATAAACTATGCACAAGACACAAGATCATGTAGTTTCTCAAATAACAAAACAATGGATAGGATTTAATTCCTTTGACTTAATCTGACAACATGATAAGAATGTTCACATGGTTTGATGAAACCAAGATTTCTCATGCACATGGGCCGCCATCTACCTAATCAATGTTATCCACTCTTATCAAAACATCACCTATAATTCTATTGGACCTTTCTATCAAATAGCACATATAGTCAACAACATGCACACACATAACAGGAAATCACCTAAAATACTAACTCACATACCGAATAAATGCAACGACACAAGAGAAGGTGCCTTGAAAGTAGAAAAGCTTCGATGGGGGAGGAGCTTACTGCCGTCACTTATTTTGAGGGAGTATTGGGTTTTAGGGTTTCGGATATGATTGTGCTAATCAATAAACGTAAACTATGGGTAATTATAAGCTATGTCAATGACTGGCCCCTAAATCAATGCCCACTTGGGCTATACTAAGCCCAATTGTACATTCAAATCATAAGGTGAGTCCGGTTTGGGCTTTGGTTTAGAAATTGGACTCGTGTAACATCAGTATAGAATACTTTGTGTGTGTGCAGCCCAGATTGGTGAACAAACAAGTGCGGCCCAAGCATGCGAGCAACGATTCTCGTTTACTTATAGATTTAACAAGTAACAACTAGCAAGCATTCACCGCAACGTGTAATAAAACGTAATGTAAGAGAAGTAATACATGATTTAAAAGTTATGAGGTTAGACGACACTAACCTTGAAAGTTCGGGTTGTCACATTATCCCCAACTTGAAAGAAATTTTGTCCCGAAATTTAGCATGCGGTTACTGAGGAAGCTAGTTAAGTTGTGTGGTTTTCTGGTTTTCCTGGGGTGTCACATCATCCCCCCGTTGATTTGGAATTTCATCCCGAAATTCCGTATTAGCTTCAGCCTCAGTAGTGGTTGCATTGTTCTTGAACAACTGGGGATACTTGAGTTTCATTTGGTCTTCTCGTTCCCAGGTGAACTCTGGGCCACGACGGGAGTTCCAACGAACTCGAACAAGAGGTATTCTGGTGCGCTTGAGAATCTTAACGTCTCGGTCCGTGATTTCAACTAGTTCCTCGACGAATCGCAACTGATCGTCGATAGTGAGCTCCTTCAAAGGAACTATGAGGGTCTCATCTGACAGGCACTTCTTCATATTCGACACGTGAAAAACGTTGTGAACTGCACTGAGTTCTGCGGGTAAGTTTAGTTTGTAGGCCACTTTGCCTATTTTCTCTATGATTTCGAACGGTTCGACATATCGCGGATAGAGCTTGCCTCGTTTGCCAAAACGAACTACACCTTTCCAAGGTGAGACTTTGAGTAGCACTCGATCCCCAACCTGGAACTCGAGTGGTTTCCTGCGCTTATCACCGTAGCTTTTCTGACGGTCACGAGCTGCCGCCATTCGTTGTCGTATCTGTGCAATCCTTTCCATTGTGTCTACTACAAGTTTTGGACCGGTGATCTGGCTATCACCCACCTCTGCCCAACAAAGAGGTGATCAGCATTTACGCCCGTACAATGCCTCAAACGGAGCGGCTTGGATGCTGGTGTGGTAACTGTTATTGTACGAAAACTCCACCAATGGGAGGTGTTTCTCCCAGCCGTTGCCAAAATCAATTACACATGCCCGAAGCATGTCTTCTAAAGTTTGAATAGTGCACTCAGACTGCCCATCCGTCTGAGGGTGATAAGCTGTGCTCATGTCTAATCGTGAGCCAAAAGGATTTGTGCATTGCTTGCCACAGTTCTGAGGTAAAACGTGCATCACGATCAGAGATAATAGAGGTTGGTACTCCGTGCCTCGAGACAACTTCCTTAAGATAGACGTCTGCTAGAGTGGAGAACTTATCCGTTTCCTTGATAGCCAAGAAGTGTGCAGACTTTGTGAGTCGATCCACAATCACCCAAATAGTATCATTTCCACGTTGAGATCTAGGTAGGCCAGTAACGAAATCCATGGAAATTTGCTCCCATTTCCATTGTGGTATTTCTGGTTGTTGGAGTAGGCCCGATGGTTTCTGATATTCTGTCTTGACTCTCGCACAAGTCAAACACTTGCTAACGTAAGTTGCTATGTGAGCTTTCATGCTAGGCCACCAATACGTAGTTCTGAGATCGTGGTACATCTTATCCGAACCCGGATGTACCGAGTACCGAGACTTATGTGCTTCATCCATTACAAGTTCTCGTAGATTGCCATAGATTGGGACCCAGGTGCGTCCTGTTACGTATTAGGCGCCGTCTTCCTTTTGTTCTAACCGTTGCCTTGAGCCGCGTAGGGCTTCAGCCCTGACGTTTTCTGGTTTCAATGCTTCAACCTAAGCATGGTAGAGCGGACTGTAGTAGGCACAACCTAACAGCCAATCCTTAGGTCGCTGGTTCGGGTCATTGTGACATCCCACATCGGTTGTGAAGGGGAACAAAGGCTTCCTTATAAGGAGCTGGATACCTTCACCATCATGACGCGTTTTGAAAACCGTGAGGGGCGGACGCCGGGGGCGTGCTGGCCGCCAAAGCGGACAATATCATGGTGCGGTTACGCTGGGCTGTTACAGATGGTATCAGAGCCAGGGCCAGACCGGTGGTGCCAGGTCCTGCGAGGACGCTGGACCCCTTAAGGGGGGTGGATTGTGACATCCCACATCGGTTGTGGAGGGGAACAAAGGCTTCCTTATAAGGAGCTGGATACCTTCACCATCATGACGCGTTTTGAAAACCGTGAGGGGCGGACGCCGGGGGCGTGCTGGCCGCCAAAGCGGACAATATCATGGTGCGGTTATGCTGGGCTGTTACATATATGACCATAAAAATGGAAGGGGGAGGGGGTCCAAGTGTAATTTTGATGGTAAATTAGTTAAAACAGGTATTTAACTAGATACCGGGTCTTTTATCTAGCGTTTAAATCCCGGTTTATGGCGTTCTAAATTATTTTTATTATTCTATAAAAATAATCTCACCAAAATACCACTGAAATAAATTTGAGTTGCCTAGACTGGCTGTGTTGTCTGCGTTCTGCAGTAGAAGCACTGTGTCGCGCAGAAACACGCGGTACGCGCTTAAACTTGAAAAATAACGTTTTAAGCGTTTTAATTTATTTTTCAACACGAACCTGATTAAAATAAAATTTCAATCATAACAGAATATTTTTGGGATTTAAATATTATCCGGGCGGTCACCAACGTTCGTTTCGCAGTTTTGTCGTAAATTGTTTTAAAGTTCGAATAAACATGTTTTTGCCATACCGAATCCTTCGAAACTTATTTCTACGTTATGTAAAGGGTATTTAAGGTATGTTTGGATTACGTCACAGTTCCAGAGTGTTTGTTACATTAAACTGGTTATATTTACGCATCAGATCGCGTATAACCTTCCAGAAAGCGATTTAAAGCTCGAAATCAAACAAGAATTGATATGTGCAAACGATACACATATTTATACAAATCCCTAGTATAAAATATAATATTTCATTGGTTTGGTATTTGTTTGATGTTTGAAGTGACACAGGTGTCACAGTCTCCCCTACTTTAGGAAATTTCGTCCCGAAATTTAATTTTAGAGGAAACTTGTGAAGACAACTATGATGGTTTCGCTTTTAAATGAATTCCTCAAACCCTAAGTAACACTCTGGGCCATGATTGGATTCTTAGCGAAATTGTCATCCGTCAAAGTGAAGTCCTTGTAGTAACAAAACATGGAGTGTTGAACTACGAACAGAAGAATGTTTCTTATGAATACTATTATAGGAAACTTGTGTGTGCTTGAAAACAGAGTCGGAGAGTGTAAGATAAAATAACATTGGTCACGGTCCTGGACTTCTAGTAACTTAAATAACGCTATGTTCGCAATGTAATAAGGAACACTTATATATAGGAAGTACGAGCGGCGTATCCACCATGCTCCTTTCTACGTTGTTCACGTTTCGTTATTCTCATCACTATAGGTCTTAACACATGACAAAACTTGATGTGTTTTTTTGCACTGAATTCCATAATTATGTATGCATCCATAATTACGTAACTCCTTGCTCAGTCCGCACACTCCATTTCATAATGCGTAGGGGAAAAATCAATTAAATAAACATGAAGTGACTTGACTAGACCACCAAAGGATCTTTTTAACTAGATCAACGAACGATCTTCTTAACCAGATCAACACATGATCTTCTTAACTAGACCGTTGTACAATCTCTTTAAATAGACCACTAATGGGTCTTTTTATTGAATCAAATAATCGTTTTGAAATAGCACTTTGGAATCCAAGGTTCTTACTATTTGCATAGATAAGCCCCTTAAGGAATTTAACATAGTACTTTGAGTATCCTTCTGAGAATCCAACATATGAAAATACAGAAGATTCTACTAGGACTTAGATAGCGAGCTTTAGAATCACACATAAACACATAATCACATAATCGCATAGTTGTTAACTTAGTTATTAGCTCGCTCATTAACTTGAATTAATGCATTTAAAGTACACCAGAAATCCAATCGAGGACTTCCATTGGTACTCAAAACATCCCAAGAATCTAACTATGAAGATAGGAAGATTTTATAAGGATTTGGCTTTGTCTTGGTCGTATCGTAATATTCGTATTTAGAGCACGCAATGAATCCACTTAAGGACTCATGAAAGTACCTTTGGATATCAAATCAAAGATTTGAAATGGTATTTCAAGTATCTGTTTAAGAATTTATAACTTGTACCTTGTACTTTGTTTCTTAAACGAAACGAGTACTTAGGATTTTATTATTTTTTTGGGGAGATCACGAGTGATCATAAAATGAAAGAATCACACGAGTAGTTTGTTTTATAAGGAACATGGTTCCTTGGTGTCGGCATCGTAGGGTTGTACACACACAATCGTATTAGTTTCGTAAAATAAAATTGAAACAACAAATTTTATTTATGTATCAACTGAGTTGATTCAAACATCCAAAAGATAACATACAAGGAAAAACAAAAGACTAATTGTTCACTGCTGCATCGTTGTTTGCGTTTGCGTCGTTTATGTTAAACACTAGTCCACGTGTTGGATTCGCGTTAACAAGTCTTGGGCAATTGTTTCGGTAGTGAGTAAGATCACCGCAGTTATAACACGACCCAAGAGGGAACTGTGCTTTAGCAACAGCAGGATTTGCAGCAGCTTGGTTAGCATAACGGCAGGTATTGACCAAATGTCCCAATCGCCCACAGTGGGTACATTTGTGACACTGTACTTGCTCCAAATGATGACGGTTGCATTTGTTGCACAAAGGTGCAGTACCAACATAGTTTTTCTTTGTACGAGGTTGTGCTGGTTGGTTTGGTGCAACCTGTTTGTTCTGAGCAACTACGGCAAAGTTTTGTGAAGCCTTGCGCTTTTTCTTCTTGGATGTCTCGGCCTGTTTATCCTTTGGTTCATCTTGTGCAGACTTGTCAGATGGTTTCGGGTCGCCCTTTCGAAAATGCTTACCTTTCCTGATCTGGGATTCAGTCAGGGTAGCAGACAATTCAATGGCCTGTCTGACGGTAGTAGGATTGCTACCAGTAACGATATCCTGAACTAGGTCAGGAAGACCATCAATGTACTTTTCAATCGCCTTCTCCACCGGCGTAACCATAGCAGGACATAACAGGCTCAGCTCCTCATAACGATCAGTATAGGCCCAGTGTTCACCACTGTCTTGCTTCAAATCGTCGAATTCTCTTTCCAACGCTCTAAGCTCATGACGAGGACAGAACTCCTTCATCATTAGAGCCCGAAGCTCCTCCCAAGTTTGAGCTAGTGCCACATCGGCACCCCTATCACGCATCACCCTGTTCCACCATGTAAGAGCACGCTTCTCAAACACACTGGATGCAAACTCAACCTTACGCTCATTCGGACATTGCACATGCCTGAATGTGCTCTCCAAACTTTCAAACCATTGCAGGAGCGCGGTTGCTCCTTGAGTCCCAGAAAACTTCAAAGGTTTAGCAGAGTTGAATGTCTTAAAGTTGCACGGAACAGGTGCGTTGTTGTTGTTATATGCTTGGTTTAACTGGGTAACTAGGTTCGGGAGTACAGCAGCGATTTGCTGAGTGATCAAGGCTGCCATTGCGGCGTCTTGAGTTTGATCACGTCGAGGAGGCATCTAAAAGAAAAGGGGACACAAGGAAATGTGTGAGTTTGACATAGAACAATCAAAAGGAGTATTGAAAACATCGACAAAACGAAGGAAGGTGGTCATTTGTTCGTTACTTAAAACAAACAAACAACACAGTGACTAATCAAAGTAGGGAAGTCTACATAATGCAAAATGAAGACATGCTTTAGCCTATAAGTGGACACTCACCCCAAGAGTTCCCAGGTAAGAGTGACTGGTCCGATTATGTGGATTTGTATGAACACTCTAGCCTTAGACAGAAAACTCAGGGTACAGGCACCCACCCTTCCGGATTGCACGTGTTCACATTATTAAGACTCAAACTTTGATGAGATTTGAAAACTTTAAAGGCGTAAAGCCTAAAAACTAATCATCTAAGGATAGATGATCGATTTTCAAATGGAATTGAAATTTGTGTACTTGTTTTGGTAATCACCTAAGGATAGGTGATAGTATTGTTTTAAGATCTAAACACAAGGTAACTTGTGTTAGGGTCCTAGGAAGGTTATAGACTACGTCAAAATTTTACTAATAACCTAATTCCCTATAACCATGAGCTCTGATACCAACTCTTCTGTCACTCCCCGACCACGTAAAACAACAAATCGTGGCGGAAAAGTCGGGGAGTGTTGTAACAGAATCATTGTTTCACAACACATGGAAATTAGAATATTGTTTTATTACATAAAAACTTACATTGTCTTGGAATTTGATCAACAAACAGTACAATTGCCGTTCATGTTTTTATAATTACCAAGTCCCATGTCCATCCTATGTAAAGCAATCAACAGTCGTCACGAAATAAAACCTGAAACATATGTGAAAGTAAATACGTCAGCATAAAAATGCCTGTGAGTAACATAGGTTTTGTGAATTAGATTCATGGCTTTGGATCATACAAGAAAAGATTATATATTTATAAAAGTAGCCATGAATCCTTGATAAAAGTTTGGTTTCTGGAACACTTTGCAGTGATATAAAAGTTGTAGTATACATAAAAATATACCTTGGTTTTAAGAAAGTCGGATAAGTAATATATTAAAATATATTTTAGTTTCAAAACAGTTAAACAGATAGTATATCAAATATGCTTTAGTTGTTAAAATAATAGTTTTCGGTAGTATATCACAAGTATACTTTGGTTTGGTAAATAACATATCAGCTATGTTTTAGTACATAACAAAATATATGTTGGATTTGTACATAGTATATCAAATTATACTTTAGTAAATAATAGCATATCAAATTATGCTTTAGCAAACAGTATCACGTTGGTAGTATATCGAAATATACCACAAGTCGCGATTTAGCAATACATTCAAACCTTAGTGCATCAAACTACACTTTAGAGACTATACAAATACCACGAAGGCAAATTCTATTTGGTTAAAATTTGGTTTCTGACATTCCATACAAGAGGAATGGGGTGTCTAGTCCTATAGCGCTATATCGTACTACGAACCGGCTTGATCATTGTTAATGAATGTATAAATAACAGTATAAATAAACAACTAGTTCTAACAAACCTTGGAAATCAGTCATTTATACCATAGATAATAGTTCAATTCATCAAAAGATAGTACTTGTGCATGTGAAATCATATAGTCGAAATCATGAAAATAATGAATAGGCACATATGAATCACCCCAAAACATTGAAAATAGTAAAAGAGGGGGAACTATGTACTAACCTTTGGGTGCATTTTTATATGTTAACACAATCCCTCAAATTGTTTATTCGTCCTAAATTAAATAAGAATGATTAATAATCAAAAACCCACAAAATACATAAGTTTCTCCGATACTTAGAATTTTCACATAACTTTGAGCTCTTCTCGAAAAGTAATTATTTTTTATTATAATGGTGTATTTATATATATATATGAGTTCATATATATTTTAAATACTTTGCGACTTGAACGATTTTATTGGTGACCCTCATCATGTTATAAGCAATATATCTATGATTTGCGCGTCGTAATATATATACTCAAACGTAACATTAAATAAATATCGTAATACACATAATCTTGTCAACACTAACACATCATCATACACATATTGTAAAACACATAGCACATTGTAACCCATAAAACCCATGAACAACCCATTCAAGTGTATGTCGAAAAACACTTATTTTAGCGGTTCGGTAACATTTTTGGGCGCCGGAAGTCACGTATGACTAACCAAACACCAAGTAAGCTTAATATAAGTTAAAATACTTATTTTTACATCAAAAATATCAGTTTGCTTACTGATCTAAAACAGTTTAATAAAAATCCCCCGAAAATGCGATTTTTAACAGTTTTACCGCATAGTTTTGCACCAAACGTTACCCGAACCATCCCAAATCGAAACGACTTGAAATTTTAACATAACCCATGTTATTTACTGAATAAAATAATTGTTATGCTCATGATAGTGCAGGTCTTAAAGAAAGCACATAAATCATGCAAATTTCACATAATTTACCACTTTTTAAGCTATATGTACAACATGCAATGCTACCATACCTATGTCAAAGTTCCATGCCATTATAATACACGAAATAATATCATTTTTAGTGTTTATAACCTGTTCAAAAACATTTTTGTCATACAACCCTTTTTCACTATTTCTTGAGCTTTAAATCAACATGTATCTTCATGTACAAGTGCCTAAAGCATACTATGATAACATCATCATTTTATGTTAATCTAAATGAATCAAATATGTGATATATTCAGGTTTATTTGCTGATGTACTTGTTCATTTATCATAACATACACAAATCATTAAACACTTGCATTTTTAACTATTATTAAAGAACAAGCAACAACCTAAACATGTACTTATCAAGAACCAAACTCAAACACAAAAACTCATATACACACATATATATGTACGGTTATATACATATATATATACACCACCATTTTTATTTGTATCAAGACCCATTTCATTTTAGATTTCAAGTTTAGTGAAAATTCCAAGATTCAAGAGAAACTTCAAATCATCAAGAACAACCAAGAATCAAAAGTATGATTTAAACATAAGTGTTATACCTTCAAGATTCAAGTAGGTTGTGCGATGAGATTTTGATGATAGGAGGCTTGGAATCACTTGAAAACACCTTGGAAACACCTTTGTATCTTCACACCACTTGAAACATGCTTGAAATGAGGTTGAATCTTGAAGAACAAAGCTTGAAGATATGAAGATGGAGAGAGAGAGAGAGGGTGTACGGTTTTGGGGAAGGAGAGAAGGAGGAGGAAAATTGGTTGAGTGATCTAGTGAAGATTTGTTGTGATATATAGAAGATATAAGTAAGATATGGAGAAGGCATGCAATTACAAGTGTCCATACAAGATCAAATAAAATATTTGGAAGATCTAAATAAAAATTGGTGGGGGGCCACACATATATGACCGTAAAAATGGAAGAGGGGGGGGGGGGGTCCAAGTGTAATTTTGATGGTAAATTAGTTAAAACAGGTATTTAACTGGATACCGGGTATTTTATCTAGCGTTTAAATCCCGGTTTATGGCGTTCTAAATTATTTTTATTATTCTATAAAAATAATCTCGCCAAAATACTACTGAAATAAATTTCAGTTGCCGAGACTGGCTGTGTTGTCTGCGTTCTGCAGTAGAAGCACTGTGTCGCGCAGAAACACGCGGTACGTGCTTAAACTTGAAAAATAACGTTTTTAAGCGTTTTAATTTATTTTTCAACACGAACCTGATTAAAATAAAATTTCAATCATAACAGAATATTTTTGGGATTTAAATATTATCCGGGCGGTCACCAACGTTCGTTTCGCAGTTTTGTCGTAAATTGTTTTAAAGTTCGAATAAACATGTTTTTGCCATACCGAATCCTTCGAAACTTATTTCTAAGTTATGTGAAGGGTATTTAAGGTATGTTTGGCTTACGTCACAATTCCGGTGTGTTTGTTACATTAAATTGGTTATATTTACGCATCAGATCGCGTATAACCTTCCAGAAAGCGATTTAAAGCTCGAAATCAAACAAGAATTGATATCTGTAAACGATACACATATTTATACAAATCCCTAGTATAAAATATAATATTTCATTGGTTTGGTATTTGTTTGATGGTTGAAGTGACACAGGTGTCACTACGACCCGTTACGACCCATTAAGGTAGCTTACGCTACTTTAACGCGTCGTTCGTGCGAATACGCGTTCGAGACGCCTAACTAGTTCGATAAAATGTATTATATGCCCTAACATGTTTAAATATGTTGCATGATTAGTTTAAGTGACAAAAGTTAGGTTACGTATGCTTAAAATCAAATTATGCATGAAAAGGGCATGTTGGTCATTTACCTAAGGCATATAAACTACCTATCATACAACTAATTAAACTAAGTGACCATAAGGTATAACTCTGAAAGGTTATTCCCTATATAACTTATGGTCACAAAATATGCTTGGTCGGATCCTAACGATCGACCAACGGGTCGGGTTCGAAAGTCTAAGCGGTTGTTTAGACCGCTTATCTTACGACCCTATATAAGCACTAAACTAAAAGTGACGAGTTAAACATGTTAAAACATGTTTAACTAAGTTAAAAAACAAGTTTGATATCAAAACAAAGTGTTTTGATATCCAAAAATAGCTTCGTTGCAAAATACGCATACACACGTATTTTGACCGAAACTATGACTCGTCACTTCGATTAATTGACGTGGTAATCAGTAGGTATAGTCACATGGGACTATAACCATCGTGATTACGCTCACGTTCCAAAGTTTAAACAAAATTTGTGTTGATCAATTCATGGTCAAAGCAGAAAGTCAAACAAGGTTTGACATTCATGCTTGAAAAGCATAAAAAGCATGGAAGAAGCTTACAAAAGGTCCAAGCAAGGAAGATTTGATTCAAATTGCTCAGGTATGAAGTATAGAACTCCAACTTAGAGCAGATTTTTGAATCAAGTGCGTGGAATGAATGAGAAAACCCACTTCCATTTATAGGAAGTTAGAATCAAGGAGATCATTTCATGTGTTTAGAAGGTTTAATCTTGACCGTACACTTGTGGGACATAGTTTTAAATACAATGGGAGCCAAAAACCAGAACAAGGTATTGAGAAAATTGCATAAATAACCCTGGAAATCAAGCTGGTTGCTGAAAATAAAATGCTGAGTTTTGGTCCCTGTAGCGTGGCGCGCCAGGAGTCACTGGGCTTGGCGCGTGGCGCGGGGAGGCCAGTTCTAAGTTTCAAATTTTGTCGAAACGGGTCCCTGCGTGCTTAAAACTTGATTTTCGGCACGTTTAAGACCTGTTAACCCTATTTCAAGGCTCGACAATGAAGTTAAAGTATAGTTAACTTAAAATATGCTTGAAAACATCTCGGATGTCGGTTCGTTTGGTCGTACGGTTGCGTTGTTCGGTTAATTACGACGAAAACTCGAACGGATGCAAAAACGATCCAAATTATGCGACGAATGGTATTTTTGCATTCCAATCACTAAAATGAAATATTTTAATGATTACAAAAATTTTTGGATGTCCGGATATGTTCAGAACGTGAGATATGCGCGTAAATGCAAACTTGTGCTCTTTTGACGCTTTTAGTCCATCAAGATGAAATAAGCATATTTTCGCATAAGGGACCCTTCAAAGCCTATTTCTAAGCTATGTAAAGGATATTTAGGGTATGTTTAGCTTATGATCAAGTTTTGGAATGTTCGTTACTATACGAATCGGCATACTTTCACAGTTTGACAAAAATAGTCCCTACGATCGAATAAACTTGTTTTCGACACACCAAACCCTCCAAAACTTATTTCTAAGTTATGTAAAGGTTATTTAAGGTATGTTAACCCTATGTCGATATTCCGGAGTGTTTGTCGCATTAAAGTGATTACGTTTACGCATCAGTTTGCATATAACTTTCCAGAAAACGATTTAAAGCTTGAAATTGAACAAGAATTGATATGTGCAAATGATACACGTACTTATACAAATCCCAAGTATGAAACCCAAGATTTCATTGGTTTTGTATTTGTATTTGTAGGGTGGTCGTAGAGGCACAGATGTTACAATTCCATCCTTCTTTCCTCGCGATTTCTTCCAATTTTTGTAAGTTTTCCACCCAAAATCTTGTACTTCTATGATCTACACACACTATTTCATATTTTCCACCAACAAATCTTTGTTTTTCACTGTGAAATCTATGGATTTGGGGTGTTTCAGGATGATGTCATCATGAGTTCTTGTGAACTCCAAAATGTGACCTCATTTTACCAAGAACAACTCAGATCTAAGAAATTTCCACGTGATTAACACTGATTTTCATCATAATCTAAAGGTTTTTCAACTGATTCCCACTCTTCTTCAACATTATCAACTTTTCATTCTCTAGTGAAAATCCGAGCTGAGAATGGATTTCTAACATATAGATGACCGATTCACGGGTCGAACATGAACAACCGTCAAGAACAGTTAGCTGATCGGGCGGGGTGATTCCCATCCGATCGGATGGCTTGGACTTGGTGGTGTTCCGTTGATCAGCACATCATCACACCGTCTCCGTTCAAATGCAAAACTTTCTAACTTAACGGTTTTTAAAACGAGCAGGTTATCAAACAAATGACCATTCGATCGAATAGCCATCCGATCGAATGGCCATCCGATCGAATGGCCATCCGATCGAATGGAAATTCGTACGAATGACCTGTGACTTTTCCAATACTTAACCAATTTTACAAATTCACAAAGAAGGCCAGTTCCAACGAAAGGCCATTCGACCGAATGACCATCCGTTCGGATGACCATTCGACCGAATGACCTGAAGAATAGAAACCCTTCTCTTTTTGTCAAATGCTACAACGAAAACTTCAAAGTTCATACACAAACAGATCCATCCCAAACGAAAGGAAATCTGACCGAATGACCATCCGAACGAATTGTCATCCGATCGAATGATCATCCATACGAATTGCCATTCGACCGGAAGACCATTCGTTGCTTAGAACAATTGCACCGTTTAACGCTCCGCACTTCACTTATGCAATCGTTCTGTAATCAGGCTTACTCTAGCGCTCCCTTCAATCCAATCGCAATTTAATTGCTACCATCTTTGTGAGTATACTCAAACCCTTTTTCGCTTAACACACTTTTGGGTGTTACATACGTTATCTATATCAAATCACATCAACACACAATGCAAACGCTTTTATATACGCTATCCACTCTTGCATGTTATACGTGACTCGCTGAATGCCTGTTAGTTATATTAACACATTGATTGTTGTCTACCTGCCTTAGCAACGATAGTACTATAGTTTGGACTCAGCACCTGTTTATTCAGGGGTTGTTAAAGGTTTTACTTCACGTGTTCGCAGTGGTGAACATGTGTTGCGCACACTACAACTCGCTGTCGTTGGTATTGATAGAATCTTTGTCGATAACATATGTGATTCACTTTTGACGTACTACATGCTGGTTACGCTTAAATCATTATCGTTATTACTATTATGCTATTAAACTTATATGCTCACCTTTACACTATGTGTATTGACCTCTATTTTAACGTATGTGACAGATGTTTAGGATGCTTTTGCTTTGCTTGCTTTGTGGAACCAAGACTAGGAGAGTCTAGAAACAAAGAAAAAATGCAGCTTGAGCTACTGTCCAAAAATAGCCCTTTAAAAATAGTAAACGACTTCGAAAAATTACGATTCCAGTGCCATTTGATCCATTTTTTGAAAATACATAATTTAGACTTCAGAAAATCAGTTTTTCGAATTATAATGATCAGTTTACACCCCGTTGAAGTTGGCTGAAAATGCAATCAGCATGTTTCTTTATAGTTTAAACGCTACTAAATCGTATCAACCAATGTCCGAACAACGGGTTTATCAAGAAACCAACGATCAAATATCAAGCATGATTTAACCCAACCCTTATCCAACAAGATTTCATCTTCATATAGTCTTTTATGTTCAAGTTTCATGTAAGGTTTCATATTCATCATCTTAGTGTTCTTGTTCTTGTGATTTAAACATGATCATCATACTACATATTTTAACTAAGAAACAAGATGAAGCAAGGTGTAACAAGACTTACTACTAGCACAAGGCTAGGGTAGAATCTAGTGGAGAAGATGGTGGGAAAAGATGATGAACAAGCAAGAAACAAAGCCCTTTTGAAGCTCCACAAGTTGCAAGCTCCTACAACCCTTCTTCTACAATTGAATGATGCTCAAAGATGGATGAATATGGTGGTTATGTGGTGGTGATGGTGGCGGTTTGGGGGTGAGCTGAAAGAAAGAGGAGATATGTGAGGGAGTGGGGTGTTGATTGTGTGAAGATATGAAAGGACATGGTGATATAATGCACCTTACTTATAAAGTTCCTTTCAAATATTATGTTCAAGATTACAAGCAACATATCAACTAAAATATTAGAATGAGATCTAGTAGGATATTGGTGAATATTTGTGGGGTCCCTTTGGTGACCGAATTTGGGCATGGGGGGGGGGGGTTGGATTTAAGTTTTTGCAACTAATAGGTAACCATAAGTTAGAATTCAAGTAACTAGTTTACATATGTTAGTTTGATGATTTTTAGTGGGTATTATGGTAAACGGGGATCACAACTAGTCAAAAGTAATAAAACTATGTAATTGACAAAATTTGGTGTCCCGGGTAATGTCCGGTTGTTCGGTTAAATACCGGTTCGTTAAGTGTTAAATTGCACCGTTTAGTGTCTTTCCTGTACCCTTTTGCACCCCTCTCAATTCCCGACACTTAGGGAAATATTATGGACGATAGAACGTAAATTCTGCATAATATTTATATGTTTAAAGGCTGGTTATAGCTGAATTTAGAAAAATTCTGCACTTAAAGTGCGTTTCGGGTGCTTTTTAGTGCGTATTTTAGTCTCCGAAAAGTCTATATGTTAACCCTTGTATGTACTCTTGGGTTTTAATGTATTCTCGTCATTGGACCTACACCTAGGCTCCAATTCTATCGTCTGACTGCTTTCTGCAAAGTTGTTAGCATATTGTGTTTTACCGGTGAGTTTACTAGGATTTTTGACGCAACGCTCTAGTTAATGCATAAAGCAATATTTTGTAGTAATAAACGTGCATGAATTCACTTGTATATAATGAAATCAATCAATGTTGACATTTAAGCACATAATTGCAATCTTTAAATAGTAATTAGAATGTACGGAAATTACCGGTTTTGTGCCAGTTGTCACAACCACCACCACCACCAGAAAACCTTGATATTCCTGAATCTTCAATGCCAAAGAATACAGTTCTTCCTGATATATTTGAAGGTTTTCCTAACATTCGAGGTGAAATCAAAGATGACTTTATTATTGGTGAAGAATTCGATATGTTTCATGATACTTCAGTGAAAGAGTTGAAGAAGAAAATGAGGTTTCTAGAGAAAGAAAAAGAAAAAAGATGAAGCAGATCGTGATGCGTTGAAGAAACAAGTTGAGGAGTTGACGAAAGTAAATGAGGAAATAAAGAGCGTCATGATCAAACAAGCAAAGAAGTTAAAGAAAATGGAAGATGATGTTCATGACAATACACAGCTGTTTGAGCTTCTATCAATAGAAAATGCTGAAATGCATGTGAAAATGAAGAAGCTGCAAGAGGTGAATCAGATGCTGAATAGCTTGTTAAGTGATCATCATGAAGCAACCTTAAATGACATGAGAAAAATGAAACTTGAGATGGAAACAATGAAGGCTGACAAAGTAATGAAGGATGAACAACTTACAATGATATATACTGTAACAACTCGAGTTTCCAAGGTTCCTATTCGACTTAACTTAACACTTATTTGCAAAGTATGTCGTTATATTATTTGAAGTGCAATATAAGTGTTAATTGTGATATGAATAATATGTGTGTATATGTTATGCATATTTGAATTGTGGAAGTGTTTGATCATGAATCCTTTGCCGAAAAACCACCCACCCGAAATCACCCCACCCAACGAAAACACTTTAGTGTTTTCATCAGGAAGTGGACCAACGAAAAGCATATGGGCTTCGGCCCAGTAGTGATCGATTTGGATGTTTAAGTTATTAATCTTCACGCAAAACCTAACTAGCAAAAACCCTAATCACCTCTCACATTCTCTCTATATCCCTTGAAACTCGACGGCAATAGTTCTTTCGCGAAACTTCATCTCTCGAGTCCGTATTGCATCCTGACTCCACCCTCGGTTAGTGTTAATATTATTCCTGTTAAATATGTTAGTTGTTTGTGAGCATGTGAATGTTATTAATCAATATTGTGTATATGATTGCAAACATGCTACTTGAGTTAAGGGTCCAATAGATTTGTAGATTTATGGATTGATAGAAGTGAGTAACCATGAATCAGAAAAGTGGCGGCCATGTGTAATTGTGGGGATCTAAATGATGGTGTTATCAGACTTGTCATGGGAGGTGATGTTATGTAAATTAAATAATCTAATAAGATAGTGACAGTAGTCATGTGATTTCTCATAGGAATGTGTAAATTGCTAAAGTCAAACATGTATAATTAGATTGAAGGCAAGTGCTCTCGATTAAATGATTTTCTTTTTGTGGATTGGGCATGTAACTGTTATCGATGATGATAATGATGAGCTAATTGATTTATGATTGGGTTATGATTAAACCGATACCATGTATTGATTCGTGTAACAGTTAGCATGATTAGGGATGTCTGTTGTTGGTGATGATGTGTCGACGAAAACCCACCACAATTGAAAACATCTGGACGAAATCACATAGTGATTTCGGCCCAATGTGACTTCGGCCCAAAGGGGATTTCGTCCCAATATAGTTTTCGTTGAATGATATGATTATACCTGCTGAGTTATTAACTTGACTGGCTTAATAAACCTAGTTAGTTTATTATTTCTTGTTAGTTAAACTCTGTTGGTTATGTATCTATGATTAGCCTACTAACTGAGTTAAGCTCATTAACTCAGTTAACTTTACTCACTATATTAGATTTATGTTTGACACTCTGTTAAGTGGGTACTCTTGTGTAACTCTGTTAGTTAAGTTTGTTAGTTAATAAACAGAGTTGGTTTGTTATTTCAGTGGTGTATATAAACCTGGTTAAAATGCTAACTTCGTTAAAGACTGTTAACACTTTCAAGTATGTTAATGAATAATCCAGTTAGTAAATACTATGATGGATATTTATGTGAGACATGAATTGCATGATTCTGATAAACTGCTTATATGATACGTGATGATTGCTTAAACACACTTCGTGACATATTTTGTACATGAAACTTTACGCACATCAACTGATTAAGTATACATGCATACTATAGGACGTTATTGATTACTTGCGAGTACATAGTTAAGCATACCGAGCAAACCAAGGTGAGTTCACACTCTTACCAAGGCATGGGATTCCCGGGGTTGGGAATGGGTTTGGATGATTACTTATGCTTAAATTGTTATCGGAATTACATACCATAGGCCTCGGGAGAGGAAGGTTATTGGTAGATACTGCTAGACTAGTGATACATATACATCTCTTCGCACACACGCCGGGAATGGCTGCGATAATAGAACTAATCTTCTCACACATGCCTGGAATGGCTGCGAACCATACTCTAATCTTCGCACACATGCCTGGAATGGCTGCGAACCAGACTCTAAACTTCTCACACATGCCGGGTGGGCTGCGATACAAATATACCTAGTCTAGAAAACATGGGAAACCCCCACTAATCTTCGTACACATGTCTAGGAGACTGCGATTCAAGTACATACGATATATGGGTTACTAAACGAACATATGGTTTACAATACAATTACTATAACTGAACAACCAACTGTGAACTCGCTCAACTAGTTGTTGACTCTCTGTTACATGCCTTGCAGGACCTTAGGTACACATGGAGCTTGCACGGGAGGCGCGGTCGTTGTGGAACATGGATTGTGGATGCCATGTTAACCTTTTATGACATTACAAACTTATTACTTATGTTGGGTTTTACATTTATGCTTCCGCTAAACATTGAAACTATACTTTTGATTTGAACACCTTTCATATTGTTTGGTTGGATTACCTTTACTATTACATTGTTCAATATGATTGGTGGCTTGATCCTGGTCAGTCACGCCTCCAAGCGGTGATACTCCGCGTGTGGATTTTGGGGGTGTGACAGATTGGTATCAGAGCCATTGGTTATAGAGAACTCGGTTTTAATAAGGGGAAAACGTTTTTATTAAAACCAGACTATAACCTGTACAGTGCTCAACGATCCACAACGACGCTTCGCTCCACGTGCAAGACTCAACATTCTAGGTGATACGATTTATGTTTACATTGCCTACTTGCTAGATTACATAGAACTTTGCTCATGGTATGCTTAGGTAAACGTAACAACTGTTGATTGGAACACTTATGTGCTTACTCTCTTATGTCATCGCACTGTTCGCGAACCTCTCTTACTTATGTTATCTTTGCTATGAAGATCATGAGTGGACGTGTCAACATGACTCAAGCCCAGTTGGCGGTTTTGATCACTGAACAAGTTACTGCAGCACTCGCAGCTGCCCAAGCAGGAGGTGTAACCTTCCATCACTACTTACTCTAGGATATTTAGATCCTACTCTCGTAAACCAACACTCGTGCTCAAGTATGTTTACTCCTATGCACACGACAGGTCAACACGCTCAGCCACCTGTGTGCACGTTCAAAACTTTCATGGACTGTTGTCCTAGTACTTTTAGTGGCACTGAAGGAGCCGTTGGACTCTTCCACTGGTTTGAGAAGCTCGAATCGGTTTTTGAGATGTGTGAATGCCCTGAGGCTCGTAGGGTGAAGTACACCACTGGTACTCTCGAAGGCACTGCGCTAACTTGGTGGAACGCGCAAGTTCAGATGCTGGGGCTGGCGGCTGCTAATGCCACCCCATGGAATGATTTTAAGGAACTGACCAAACGTGAATACTGTAGTCGTGATGACATCCACAAGCTGGAAGTGGAGTTCTTAAACCTGAAGATGACGGGGTCAGAGATAGAGGCGTATACGAAGCGATCTAACGAACTGGAAATTTTGTGTCCAACTATGGTGGATCCTCCCATCAAGCGCATTGAGCTGTACCTCAAAGGCTTAGTACCAGAGATTTAAAGTCATGTGACTCCTACTAACCTTGCTACTATCCAGGATGTTACTCGTCTTGCTCATCGTCTCACAGACCAGGCAGTGGAACAGAACAGGCTGCCTAAACGTATTGGTGCTACTACTACTACTACTACTACTTCTGCTACTACTACTTCTGCTACTACTACTTCTGCTACTACTACTTCTGCTACTACTACTTCTGCTACTACTACTTCTGCTACTACTACTTCTGCTATTCCTAGTGACAACAAGCGAAAATGGGATGGAACCTCCAGCAAGGGTTCAACTTCGGTTCAATCCCAGGCACAGCAGCGAAAGACAGATAATTACCAGAGCCCCAGTCAGTAGTCTTCTGGTAGTCAAAGGCAGGGTGGATATCGAGGAAATCACCCAAAGTGCAATAGATGCAACAGACACCACAGTGGTCATATAGTCTAGGGTTGTAACCTCGTCTTAGCTGGTCAGACTTTCTCTATCGATCTCATTCCTATAGTTTTGGGTAGTTTCGACATCTTCATTAGGATGAATTGGTTATCCCAACAGCAAGCAGAGATCCTATGCAAGGAGAAGGTCATTCGTATTCCCCGTTCTGGCAAAGAACCTCTCGAAGTTCAAGGCGACAAGAGTGGTGTCGTGAGTGGCATCATCTCCTTCTTGAAGGCTCAGAAGCGTTTGCGAAAGGGCCACACAGCTATTTTAGCACTCGTTACAGATACATCGACGAAAGAGAAGAAGTTAGAGGATATTCCTTTTGTACGCGACTTTCCTCAAGTGTTTCTTGAAGAGTTACCTGGGTTACCGCCTCATCGCCAGGTCGAATTTCAGATCGAGCTAACTCCAGGAGCAGCCCCAATAGCTCGAGCACCTTATCGCTTAGCTCCAACTGAACTGGAAGAACTGTCTAAGCAATTGCAAGAACTCTTAGAAAAGGGTTTCATACGTCCTAGCTCTTTGCCCTGGGGAGCTCCAGTGCTATTCGTGAAGAAGAAAGACGGAACTTTCAGAATGTGCATCAACTACCGTGAACTTAACAAGGTGACTGTGAAGAATCACTATCCTCTTCCACGCATCGACGACTTATTCGACCAGTTGCAAGGGTCGAGCTTTTACTCGAAGATTGACCTGAGGTCAGGCTATCACCAACTGAGAGTCCGGGATGAGGACGTCTCCAAAACAGCATTTAGAACTCGCTACGGCCATTACAAGTTTTTGGTCATGCCATTCGGGCTAACGAATGCGCCTGCTGTTTTCATGGATCTTATGAACAGGATGTGCAAACCTTATCTTGACAAGTTTGTTATTGTTTTCATCAATGACATCCTGATCTACTCGAAGAGTCAGGAGGAACACGAGCATCATTTACGACTTATTTTGGAACTTCTTCGAACGGAATAGCTGTACGCCAAGTTTTCAAAATGCGACTTCTGGCTTCGTGAAGTCCACTTCCTAGGCCACGTGGTAAACAAGGATGGGATTCATGTTGATCCATCCAAGGTAGATTCGATCAAGAACTGGCCTGCACCTCGCACACCAACCGAAATACGCCAATTCTTGGGTTTGGCAGGTTATTACAGACGGTTCATCAAAGGCTTCTCAAAGATTGCATAGCCGCTTACACTACTGACACAGAAAGGTGTTGTTTATCGTTGGGGTAATACACAGGAAACAGCGTTTCAGCACTTAAAGGATAGACTTTGTAACACACCTATCCTCTCATTGCCTGAAGGCACAGACGATTTTGTAGTCTACTGCGACGCATCTATCCAAGGTCTTGGATGTGTCTTGATGCAACGGGATAAAGTCATTGCTTATGCTTCGCGCCAACTTAAGATTCACGAACGGAATTACACTACACATGATTTAGAGTTGGGAGCTGTCATTTTTGCGCTCAAGATATGGCGACATTATCTGTATGGCACCAAGTGCACCATCTATACCGATCACCGGAGTCTTGAGCATATTTTCAAGCAGAAAGAATTGAACATGCGTCAGCGTCGATGGGTCGAGCTACTGAACGATTACGAATGTGCTATAAAGTACCATCCGGGCAAAGCCAATGTGGTGGCCGACGCCCTTAGTCGAAAGGATACTACACCTAGGCGTGTACAAGCGTTGCAACTCACTATTCAGTCTGGTCTTCTTGCACAGATACGAGATGCTCAGGTAGAAGCATTGAAACCAGAAAACGTCAGGGCTGAAGCTCTACGCGGCTCAAGACAACGGTTAGAACAAAAGGCAGACGGCGCCTACTATGTAACAGGACGCATCTGGCTCCCACTCTATGGTAACTTACGCGAGCTTGAAATGAATGAAGCTCATAAGTCTCGCTACTCAGTACATCCTGGTTCGGATAAGATGTACCACGACTTGAAGACCACATATTGGTGGCCTAGCATGAAAGCTCATATAGCAACTTACGTTAGCAAGTGTTTGACTTGTGCGAGAGTCAAATCGGAATATCAGAAACCATCGGGCCTATTCCAACAACCTGAGATACCACAATGGAAATGGGAACAAATTTCCATGGATTTTGTTACTGGCCTACCTGGATCTCAACGTGGGAATGACACTATTTGGGTGATCGTGGATCGACTCACAAAGTCTGCACACTTCTTGGCTATCAAGGAAACAGACAACTTCTCTACTTTAGCAGACATTTACTTAAAAGAAGTGGTATCAAGGCACGGGGTGCCACCCTCGATTATCTCTGATCGTGACGCACGTTTTACTTCAGAACTGTGGCAAGCAATGCACAAATCTTTTGGCTCTCGGTTAGACATGAGCACAGCTTATCACCCTCAGACAGATGGGCAGTCTGAGCGCACTATTCAAACTCTAGAAGACATGCTTCGTGCATGTGTAATCGATTTCGGAAACGGCTGGGAAAAACATCTCCCGTTAGTGGAGTTCTCGTACAACAACAGTTACCACACCAGCATTCAAGCCGCTCCATTCGAGGCATTGTACGGGCGTAAATGCCGATCACCTCTTTGTTGGGCAGAGGTGGGTGATAGTCAAATCACAGGTCCAGAACTCGTAGTTGACACGACAGAAAAGATTGCTCAAATACGACAACGCATGGTGGCAGCTCGTGACCGTCAGAAAACATACGCCGATAAAGACAGGAAACCACTCGAGTTCCAGGTTGGGGATCGAGTGCTA
This sequence comes from Helianthus tuberosus, assembly GCA_030545235.1. Lineage (NCBI taxonomy): Eukaryota > Viridiplantae > Streptophyta > Magnoliopsida > Asterales > Asteraceae > Helianthus > Helianthus tuberosus. The sequence continues at coordinate 149,523,065 of CM060372.1, forward strand.
CTCAAAGTTTCACCCTGGAAGGGTGTGGTTCGTTTTGGCAAACGAGGCAAGCTCAATCCACGATACGTTGGACCGTTCGAAATTATTGAGAAAATAGGCAAGGTGGCCTACAGACTGAACTTACCAGCTGAACTCAGTGCAGTTCACAACGTATTTCACGTGTCGAATCTGAAGAAGTGTCTGTCAGATGAGACCCTCATAGTTCCTTTGAAGGAGCTTACTATCGATGAACAGTTGCGATTCATCGAGGAACCTGTTGAAATCACAGACCGGGATGTCAAGGTCCTCAAGCATACAAGAATACCTCTTGTTCGGGTTCGTTGGAACTCCCGTCGTGGCCAAGAGTTCACCTGGGAATGAGAGGATAAAATGAAACTCAAGTATCCCCAGTTATTCGGAAACAGTGCAACCACTACTGAGGCTGAAGCTACTACAGAATTTCGGGACGAAATTCCAAATCAACGGGGGGATGATGTGACACCCCAGGAAAACCAGTAAACGATACAACTCATCTAGCTTCCTCAGTAACCACGTGCTAAATTTCGGGACGAAATTTCTTTCAAGTTGGGGATAATGTGACAACTCGAGTTTCCAAGGTTCCTATTCGACTTAACTTAATACTTATTTGCAAAGTATGTCGTTATATTATTTGAAGTGCAATATAAGTGTTAATTGTGATATGAATAATATGTGTGTATATGTTATGCATATTTCAATTGTGGAAGTGTTTGATCATGAATCCTTTGCCGAAAAACCACCCACCCGAAATCACCCCACCCAACGAAAACACTTTAGTGTTTTCATCAGGAAGTGGACCAACGAAAAGCATATGGGCTTCTGCCCAGTAGTGATCGATTTGGATGTTTAAGTTATTAATCTTCACGCAAAACCTAACTAGCAAAAACCCTAATCACCTCTCACATTCTCTCTCCATCCCTTGAAACTCGACGGCAATAGTTCTTTCGCGAAACTTCATCTCTCGAGTCCGTATTGCATCCTGACTCCACCCTCGGTTAGTGTTAATATTATTCCTGTTAAATATGTTAGTTGTTTGTGAGCATGTGAATGTTATTAATCAATACTGTGTATATGATTGCAAACATGCTACTTGAGTTAAGGGTCCAATAGATTTGTAGATTTATGGATTGATAGAAGTGAGTAACCATGAATCAGAAAAGTGGCGGCCATGTGTAATTGTGAGGATCTAAATGATGGTGTTATCAGACTTGTCATGGGAGGTGATGTTATGTAAATTAAATAATCTAATAAGATAGTGACAGTAGTCATGTGATTTCTCATAGGAATGTGTAAATTGCTAAAGTCAAACATGTATAATTAGATTGAAGGAAAGTGCTCTCGATTAAATGATTTTCTTTTTGTGGATTGGGCATGTAACTGTTATCGATGATGATAATGATGAGCTAATTGATTTATGATTGGGTGATGATTAAACCGATACCATGTATTGATTCGTGTAACAGTTAGCATGATTAGGGATGTCTGTTGTTGGTGATGATGTGTCGACGAAAACCCACCACAATTGAAAACATCTGGACAAAATCACATAGTGATTTCGGCCCAATGTGACTTCGGCCCAAAGGGGATTTCGTCCCAATATAGTTTTCGTTGAATGATATGATTATACATGCTGAGTTATTAACTTGACTGGCTTAATAAACCTAGTTAGTTTATTATTTCTTGTTAGTTAAACTCTGTTGGTTATGTATCTATGATTAGCCTACTAACTGAGTTAAGCTCATTAACTCAGTTAACTTTACTCACTATATTAGATTTATGTTTGACACTCTGTTAAGTGGGTACTCTTGTGTAACTCTGTTAGTTAAGTTTGTTAGTTAATAAACAGAGTTGGTTTGTTATTTCAGTGGTGTATATAAACCTGGTTAAAATGCTAACTTCGTTAAAGACTGTTAACACTTTCAAGTATGTTAATGAATAATCCAGTTAGTAAATACTATGATGGACATTTATGTGAGACATGAATTGCATGATTCTGATAAACTGCTTATATGATACGTGATGATTGCTTAAACACACTTCGTGACATATTTTGTACATGAAACTTTACGCACATCAACTGATTGAGTATACATGCATACTATAGGACGTTATTGATTACTTGCGAGCACATAGTTAAGCATACCGAGCAAACCAAGGTGAGTTCACACTCTTACCAAGGCATGGGATTCCCGGGGTTGGGAATGGGTTTGGATGATTACTTATGCTTAAATTGTTATTGGAATTACATACCATAGGCCTCAGGAGAGGAAGGTTATTGGTAGATACTGCTAGACTAGTGATACATATACTTCTCTTCGCACACACGCCGGGAATGGCTGCGATAATAGAACTAATCTTCGCACACATGCCTGGAATGGCTGCGAACCATACTCTAATCTTCGCACACATGCCTGGAATGGCTGCGAACCAGACTCTAAACTTCGCACACATGCCGGGTGGGCTGCGATACAAATATACCTAGTCTAGAAAACATGGGAAACCCCCACTAATCTTCGCACACATGTCTAGGAGACTGCGATTCAAGTACATACGATATATGGGTTACTAAACGAACATATGGTTTACAATACAATTACTATAACTGAACAACCAACTGTGAACTCGCTCAACTAGTTGTTGACTCTCTGTTACATGCCTTGCAGGACCTTAGGTACACATGGAGCTTGCACGGGAGGCGCGGTCGTTGTGGAACATGGATTGTGGATGCCATGTTAACCTTTTATGACATTACAAACTTATTACTTATGTTGGGTTTTACATTTATGCTTCCGCTAAACATTGAAACTATACTTTTGATTTGAACACCTTTCATATTGTTTGTTTGGATTACCTTTACTATTACATTGTTCAATATGATTGGTGGCTTGATCCTGGTCAGTCACGCCTCCAAGCGGTGATACTCCGCGTGTGGATTTTGGGGGTGTGACATATACAGTGATGGAAAGTCATTTGGGCATTGATGTTCATTTTGTCTACAACAACATTGAGATCAAAAGGGCCGAAGAGCGAAGGATTGAGAGAGAAAGAAGGTTAGCTGAAGAAGCAACACAAAGAAAGAAAGATGTTATCGTTGAGACTCAAGAAGCTGGTGGATCTTCGAGTCAAGCTGACGTTGAGATGGTTGATGTTGAAGCTGATCATGATCAAAGCTTCGTACTTGGTAAATCTTCTCCTCTATCTTACAACTTTGATGATATTGTTCGCCGAGTGCAAGTTGTTCAAAGGAAAAAGAAGTCGGAAGAACATAAAGTGCTATTGTTAAGATGGAAAGAAGAAGAGAAGGTAGTTGTAGAGGAAGAGGAAGAAGAGAAAGAGGATGATGAGATGGATTACTGGATGGATCAGATTGAGAACTACGATCCTCAGAATGACAAAGATGATGATGAAGACCAAGGCTCGTCTGGTTTATTGATTGTTAATCCCTCAGTTCAACAAAAGATAGATGATCTTATGAATGATGAAATCAACGAACAAGAGGAGGATCAACATCAAGAGTCTTCTTCGTTAGGCAAACAACATGTCGACCAGGTATTCCTCACACAACCAACTGTCATATATTTACATGCTCGTTTTGAGGGGGAGTTAGAGGTGCCTAGGTCATGGGCAGAGATGTTAGAGGAATTGGGGTTAGACGATGGCAGATTTAAGTTTGATATAGAAGATGAGATACCTTCGTCGCCCGAAAGAGAATATTAGTTTAAATATGCTCAGGAAGCTGATAAGTATAATGATGTGATTGTTGAGGAAGCATCTGATTCGTCTGATGAAGAAACGGATTTTCATTATGCTGCTGTTGATGAAACATTTCCTTCACTTACTGAAATGTTTAAAGATCAGAATGAAGACGAAGTCAGCAGGAAGATTGTGGAAAAGATAACAACTAAAGGTGTTCCGAGAACCATTCCGAGAGAAAATCTTGCAGAAGAGAGGAAGAAGTGGTTCAAGGTAATTCCTAAAGAAAGAAAGTTTATAAGGCCGCTTCAGTACCTTACGCATGATGCCAATATTTCATGGGGATACATCTTGTCTTGGGGATATCTGGAAGATTTACAAGTGTATGCTATTAGACGGGAGCAAGGGGTACAGTACTTTGAGTTTCTAGCAGATATAAAGACCCTCCCATGGTGGGATGTTGATGAATTGGTCCAAACAAAGAACATCAAGCAGTTTTATTATGGTTTGGATGTGAAACAACACAACCAACACTTGTGGGATTATGTGAAGCAACAAGCAAAGGCAAGATATCCAGATTGGAAGCCTCAGTATCTAAAGCAGATTGTTACTATCTTGGAGAATGGTGAGAAAGATATTACTTTGGATGTCAAGCCGCCAAGGTGCTAAAAGAATATGCCGCTACGTGCAATGGAACAAGACTTTTTTGAAGATTTTCAAGGGTGGTTATACAATGAAAGCACAACGGAAGCGGTAATCTCTTTGTTTGACAAGTCCACTGGAATGTCTAGAAGGATCAGCGTGTTGGATCCTATGTGGCTTGTTAACTGCTCGAAGAAGGATATCAACTACTTATTCTATAACAAGATTGTGTATGAGAAGCGTGATAAAGTTCAAGAGATGCAGTATCAGAAGATTGTGGATGTGTGCTTTGTGAAAGACATCAACTCTGGAAGGTATTGGAAGTCTAAGTGGAGAGATCTAGAGATTGATGAATTCTTGAAGAAGTATAAGCACGAACAGAGATTCAAGGCTATTGTTGAGAAAGCTGCAAGGCTTGGAAGGTATAAGCTTGTGAAACCACCTCCAACTGACCAGACACAGATCGAGAAGGAAGAAAACAAGATCCCATGATTGGATAGAAAGCGGGACGGTGATCCAGAGTACAGAAAGTACTGGAATGAAGTTGGAAGGCCGCTCAGAAGAATAATGCTTGAAGAAAAAGCAAAAAAGAGGAGGCAGAGGGCAAAAGAACGAAGACGCAGCAGGAAAGATTGAAGACTATGTTGGAAGGAACTACAGCTACATCTAAGGGGGAGTCTGTTAGTTCATATGTCTGTAGCTTCCATCATCATTGAGTCTTATTTTGTACTGTGTATTTCTTTTGTGTATATGTATGTAATTGTATGTATGTTTGTATAATGACAAACCAGGGAATGGCGCATAACTGTAAAAGTGAAGTCCGACGGATGTCAGATGTCATCCGATCGGATGGCCATCCGATCGGATGACCATCCGATCGGGTGACACTTACCCTCCCTGATGTTTGTCTATAAATAGCAAGCTTGGACTTGTCATTTAGAACCTTTTGCTGATCTTGTAAGGAACCTCTGCCAGTCTGAGATTCTACCGGTGCTACTGTACTTTCACAATCATTCTAATAGAAAATCAGAAGAGTTTAAACGTTGAATCTGTTGTTGTTGATTCTGTGACACGATCAAGGGATTTTCGCACCTTGATCCTGATCGATCCAACCACGTTCGAGATGAACAGATCCTGATCTACAATGACCTAACAGTTAGGGTCAACATCTTCTGTCTTTCTGATCTTGGCACATCTGGTGGGGGACCCATGGGTGTTGGTTTGTATGGAATTTATGTTTCTGTTTGTTTAGTCTGTTTTTGATGGGTGGTTTCTAGTTCTCTTGATGATGTTTCTTGTGGAATAGGAGTTCTTAGCTCTTGCACATCTATCTTTGTCAATCTAGCGACATTCAGCTGCAACATCTTCACTAATGATTGAACATTTGATAAAGTTTGAGCATTCATCTTTTCTTGTTCATGCATCTTCTGAAACTCCTACTTGTTCTGATTCTGCTGTGTAGACCATTCCACCACCATCTTCTCAAGAGCTTCTACCATGCTATTGTTGTTTGCTCTTAAGATTTGAATTTCTTCTAGAATTTTGCCCACACTTGTATTATCTTTTGCATGAAAAGCTTCTTCTATCACTGACTTGATCTCTTGAATTTCTTTAAAAGCTTTTTCAAAGTCTACTATGGCTGCTTTGCTTTCTGATGGCTGTTGCAGCTTGTTCAGAATTAGGGTGTTGCTTTTTGTTTGTTTTCTGACAGCTTCAACAGTTTCTGATAGAGCCTTTATATCAGATCTTTGACTTCTGATCTCTTCTAACAGCAGATCAAGCTTTTCTTCAGTAGCTGACTTTCCAATGCATACATTGGTTATGTTTTCAAGTACTTTCTTAAGTTGTTCGGTTGATATGGTTGGTTGGGTAACAAGAGGAACAACAGATGTTCCACCTCTCACTCCAGCTGAAGACACAATTGTTGTTGTTGTAAAGTTGTGAGGTTGATTCTAAGCCCAATCTTGCAAACCTTTACCAGAATATTGAAACACATTCACATTCAGGTTTTCCTCATTTCCTTGAACCTTTTCAGTGAAAGGTTCTCCATGAGTTGTTGAGAAACTCTAATTTTTCTCAGTCATGTTTCTTTGATCAGAAAACTGATATCCACCTGTTGCCATCACATTCTCCTCCTCATTATCTGATTCAGAGAATGGATCTTTGGAAATACTAACATCTTGATTATCAGAAACAGGTATTCTAGGTTCTACAACATAATTTCCCTCAATGGAGTCTTCAGAATCAGTATCAGAATTTTCAACAATATTAAGTTTGGTATGTTGTGCACCTGTTTCTGTCACACCCCAAAAACGTCGCAGTGGAATATTTAAACGTAGTGGAGACGGAAGTTGGTGCCCATTTATATCTTGTCGAGCGATGCATTTTATTGTTGGACATATTGGTTTATTTTAAACATAAGTTATTTAAACATTACGTTTTAAGTCACGACACAACTACATAGTTAAGATGTCATTGATCGTCGCGGATCTTATTACGAAAGTCCCAGAAAGTTTAAAAGTTGTCCAACATTTTCAAACAAACGACATGCATCATTCAAACACAAGATACGCCATGATTTCCCGAAACCGATTTCATGTACCTGTAGAACACGTTAAAATCAAGTGTCAACACAAAGGAAGGTAAGTTCACTTATTCGTTTACTTACAAATTTTATTCCAAGGAAAACTTTCTAATTTGGTGTTTATTTAAAAACAATTCAGGAATATTTTTAGAAAGTCCATTTTACTTCCTTAATAAAATCCATGGGCCTTCCATCGGGTCATTACTCCGACAATAGTAGTACTGTCCAGGTTTTGTATATTAAATTCTAGTGTCAACTTTCAGACTCGTATGTTAGCTAGATGATACGAACTATATATTAACCATGCAGGGATAATCAAACCCAGACAATAAACAGAATCTTAATTCGTCATTTGACATTGACACGGGGAGACCGGTCACGACGAGGTTATCAACCCGATAGATCTACCAACAATTCCTCACGTACCATACTTAACTGATTAAACGACATCGTGGGCGCAGGGTTCTTTCTCGAAGAACAATATGATGTCTGCCTCACGTACAATATATATATCCTACTAATATGACAATTTAATATACTACGACTTACGAATTCCCCTATCACTCAAATGTTGAGACTCAGTCCGGAATTCATTCCCATTTCGTACGGTCTCATTTCTTTTAAGAAATACCACACTTACAATATTCATTCTTCAAAATCGTTTTACTTCGGAATGTGTAACTTATCAAATTCATATATTTTCAGCGAAAATATATATTTTACATTAAAAGGTATGTTTTATTTCGAAAACATTATTAAACCCTTTTAATGACCTGTTCCACCCCCAAAATATATTTAAAACCGTAAAAAGAGGGGTTTAGTGACACTCACCTTTGGGTGCGTATTTTAATACCGCAATCCCAGAAATCGATTATATACGTCCTAATATGGGAAAAATTCTAAATCAATATACATTTAATCACAAAAATCCTAAGTATCTCTGTTTCTTAGAATTATCACATAACTTTGAGATTTTCTCGAATAGTTGTCATTTTTTATTATGTTGGCACGTTAAAATATATATATATATATATATATATATTGTGTAAATCCGTTAATTCTCCCGTTTATAAGTAATATATTTACGATTTGCGCGCAGTTTTGTATACACATAAACGTCCACAGAATTTAATATCGATCACGCAAAATATTACTAACTTATCTATTTTATCATTTTTAAATCAATCATACATAAAATATGTTATATGTATCAAATTTCATGCTCGACAAACAAGTTTCACATTTAACGCAATTTTACCGTTTCTACCGCACAAAACGCACAAGTATACATGCATAGTCTAAATTTCCCACTATCAAGTTACACTTAACATATTATCACATTTACTTGTTTAAATCTCTTAACACATTTTATTACATAAGGTTCACTCAAAATTTATCCATACTAATGTTCATCGAAAAATGCGTATTTTAGCGATTCGGTAACGTTTTCGGGCGTCGGAAGTCACGTATGACCAACCAAACACCAAGTAAGGTTGAAATTAGTTAAAATACTTATTTTTAAACTAAAAATATTAGTTTATTTACTGATCTAAATCAGTTTTATAAAAATCATCCGAAAAGCCGATTTTTGACCGTTTTAACGCATAGTTTTGCGTTAAACTTAACCGTAACCATCCCAACTCGAAACTACTTGATATTTTAACACAATACATGTTATTTACTGATTAAAATAGTGATTATATCCAGATTAGTGCAGTTTTTATTTAAGTCACATAACTGATGCGATTTCACATATTTTACAACTTTTAATCCACCAAGTACAACTTACAAAGCTAGCAAACATTATGACAAGGTTACATATCATTAAACACTTCAAAATAACTTTATTTTAAGGTTTATAATCTGATCTAAAACTATTTTTATCATAACATCATTTATCCACCATTTTATGTACATACACCCACATGCATGACTATGTACAAGCACTTAATGCACGTATATCATATCATAATCAACATGTATGGACTAAATGCATCTAGACATGCCTTTAACTTATGTTCATATATCCAAAATTAATATCATCTTCATATGATGATCATCATCATCTAATCATTCAACATAAATGAAGACACATTCCTTCACATTTATGAACTAACAACAAATTTTGTGTGCATGCATATACATATATACATACACGACATACACACATATACACATGCATAAACTTCCAAAACCTCACTTTTTAACACATCTACTTTAAATCATGGAATCTTTTTAAGAACTTCCTTTTATGACTCTTTTACAACACATGCATGTAATAAACTTTCAAGAATCTCATCAATCAAGAAGCTACTAAAACGAAAACACAACTAAATACCCACATACATACAAGCTACGGCCACATATACATATGTACACACATCCATTTTTAATCTCTTTGAAAACCCATTTGTTTTAGTTTTCAAGTTAGTGTTTAAATCTAAGAACAAGAGAAACCTTTCATAACATCTTCATCACCAAGAATCATGAACATGATTTTGAAAGTAAATATGTTATACCTTCAAGATTTCTTAGTGGGTTTTGAAAATGAGGATGATATGAGGCCTTGTTCTTGCTTCGATCTTCTTGAAATCACCTCTAAGCCTCCATACTAGCTTGAAAACTCTTTGAAATGCCTTCAAATCTTCAAGAAAGGTTTAAAATTCTGAATTGTGTGTGTGTGGGGGAGAGTTTGGCCGAGATATGCTCAAGGGAGAGAGAGAGTGGAGGTGATTTTGAAAAGGTTGTATGGGTTATGGTGAGTTTATGGACACCTTTACAAGCTTAATCATTCTTGAGATTTTCTAGGCTAACAAGTGTAAGAGAGAGAAGGTAAAACCTTCTCCTCTAGCCGCCACCTATCACACACCTCACATAATCATATATACATACATATTTATATGTAATTTATTGTTAAAAACACGTATTTTGCTGGATACCGGGTATTTTATCTAGCGTTTTAATCTCGTTTTAGTGCGTTTTAAATTATTTTTAACGCTCTATAAAAATAAACTCACCAAAATATTACTGAACAATATTTTGTTTGCCTGGACTGGCGACGTTGTCGGTATTTGGCAGTATGTGCGTTGTACTGCGCGGTACACGTTTAAAATCGCAAAAATAGGAATTTAAGCGTTTTTATTTATTTTTGTCATTCTACAAGAATAAATTTATCAAATTATTGCTAAAATGATTTTCGGTTGCCTAGACGGGCTGTGTTGACAGTATCTTGTCGGTATACGTGCTGCATCGCGCGGTACGCGCTTAAACTCGAAAAATAGAGTTTCTTAGCGTTTTAATTTATTTTTTCTGACGGATATGATTCAAATAATTATTCTAATCACAACAGACTATTTTTAGTATTTTAACACTGTCCAGTTGGTCACCGATGTTCGTTTCGCATTTTAATCGTTACGCGATAAGCGTCTATCTTACCGTTGCCAACATAATTTTTATCAAAGTTTAATTTTACCAATACACTAAATTTCACATATAAACATCATAATCAATCAAATATAGTCCTGATACCTATTCACAATATGTATTACAATTGTACGGTACAACCTGAAAAGCCGGGTGTCACAGTCTCCCCCTGTTTAAGAAATTTCGTCCCCGAAATTTTTACTCTACAGGTTTTGTTTTCGCACTTAAATAAAATAACAAAATGAATCTGTTGAATATAGTCTCATAGTTTCTGCGAGAAACTTGGATTCTTACGAAGAATCCTTGTAGATCTATATTACACACGTTCTCGATTCCTATACTCTCATCTCAATACTCTCCACCCTTTCCAGGGTCCAACATTCGTAACTCTATATCAAGGAGATTCAAATCAAGGTTCCACCAAGGCAGATGCAACCCATGGCGATAAACTTGATCGAATAAATTCCTTGTCCAAAAGCTCTTAAAACTATCTCATCATTTCTATCACTTCAGGCAGTGCTTAATCTGTAAGAAGATTATGCAATTGAGCGCAACACCGTGAGTCAGATCGATTCGAGGTTCGATCCATCTCGCATGGAGGATCCAGGTAAGTCATTTTAGGAAGACTTCCGGATAGTTGCGTTTGATAGAAATCTTTCCGACGTTCCTACATTCAGTTTTCGCATCCAACACGTTTACTACAAACGCTGGATAGCCCTTTCTCAACAACTCAGCATCCTCACAATACTGACCACTCCCGACTATCAACACTCAACACTTGACTCTATCAATTCTCGCAAACAGCTTCCGCCTTTCCATTGTCATTAGGATGAAAGATTCCAACTAGCTTCTTCGAGCGATAGTCCCTACTTCTTCCCCGGAAGGTGAATTCATTCTTGCATTTTCGTTAAAGCTTCTCAGCTCCACTGATAGGACTCCAATCTCTAGAACTACAATCGCCTATCCAATTACTATAACTACGAACAACCTCGCTAGTTTCTATCAATTTACCAACTATTAGTTCTATCGAACACTTTATACTTGGCTTACTTTTAGGTGAACACAACAATGGTTCATAGTTTCTTGAACGAAACTCAGTCAGCTTTAGTATTATAAGTATGAACATAGATTGGCTTTTGATTCGAAACATACCGGTAACAGTAGAAGGGCTCTCACTTGCCTTTCTGACACTTGTCCCAACGGAATTACTCTTAACGTCTTGTCCTTTCGATTTCGGGCATTCCCTCTTGTAGTGTCCTTGTTCACCGCATGTAAATGATCCTTCAAGCGCAGCTCCATCCAATGCCCTCCTTGCGTAACACTGGGAAGTTACATGTCTGGTCCGGCTACATCTGGCACACCTCTCTTGTCCATCGCCGTCCTTACCCTTTCCCGACCCTTTAGGGTTTGTTACGCTTGCTATCTCCAAGTTGTGTTTCTTCCTACTTCCAACTTCGGGAGTCTTCTTGGAGCTCTCATGTTTGCGCTTCTTCGTAACTCCTGTCTTAGTCTTAGAACGCCCTGACCGTTCAAATTTCGCGTCTGATTTGGCCTTGCCCGATTACTTCCCGGTTTCCTCCTTTTGATCAAGACTACCTTTGCGTGCAGCGTCATCGGCTAAAGTGTTTGCCACTATAGTAGCCTCTAGAAAGGTGGTGGGTTTCGCGGATGCAACCATACTGCGAATTGGTGGCGACAATCCCCAGATATACCTTTCTACCTTTTCATGTTCAGGAGTAACCATTCGTGGAACTAACCTCGCCAAATCGTTAAAATGAGAAGTGTAAGTTCTGACATCCAGGCCTTCCATGGTTAGATTCCAGAAGTCTGTCTTGATTCTCTGAATTTCACTGCACAGGCATTATTCTTTCAGGAGCATCTCATTAAGTTCATTCCAAGTCAGACCGTAGGCAGCGTCTTTACCCAAAATTTGAACTTGCGGATTCCACCAGGACAGTGCTTTATCAAGAAATAAGTAAGAAGCATATCTCATTCGTTGATCAGCAACACAACCGTTGATTGCCATGACAGATTCCATCCTCTCAATCCATCGGGTGATATCTAAGGGTCCTTCAGCGCCGATAAATGATCGTGGGTTACAGCCCGGGAATGTTTTATATGTACATTCGTGCACTGTTCAATAATGTTAATAGAAATCAGGAATTCATTCCAATGATAACATAACACATGAACTTCGAAAACTTTCCGATCACGTTTTACCTGGAGGATTTCCATTATGTGCCTCACCAAAACCTTGTCCACAAGCACCATGTCCACGTCCCTGACCATCATTAGCGTTGAGCTGTTCCATGGTAGTATTTACATGTGGGGCTATGAGTTGAGCAAACTCTTCCAGTGTGGTAGGTAATCTGGTACCTTGTCTTGCTTTTGGCGGCATTTCATCGTTTCTATTATCATAACAATAATATCCACATAAGACGATAACCAAAAATAATTCAATCATTAGTGGACCAAACATTGCGCATGTAAAATATCCACATATTAATGAGAAAAATTTTTAAACCAAAAGTACGTCATTGATATTTATTGTAGAAATTATTTAAACTCGTTTTCAGTTCAAAGGACTATTCTTGGTATGCCTACATCAACACCCATAAACAAGTTCATATGAAATTCCCAAATAATATTCAAAAACGAAACTGGCACACAGGCCACAAACACAAAGAATATCAAAAGGAAATGTCTAACAGTACAACCCATCAAACAACGAAACGGACAAACAAGTAAACAACCGACATCAATGACTCAAACCTAGAGACTCTAACATCTCCTGGACAAGCTTCTCCAAATCTACAACCCTCCAATGCATCTCATCTCTCGCGATGTCGTCTATAACCTTCAACTCCTCATGATCGTCCATCTATCCTTCAAGGTACTTTGCCTTTCCTTTGGCTAGGTCTAGGTCTTTGCGCAATGCGGCGAGCTGTCGATCACAATGGCAATATCGATCTACCCTATCTTCAGCGGGCCTAATTCTCTTCCTATGACGATAATAAACTAACAGCGGCATCGGAGAAGTGCGTGACTCTAAAACAGGCAAGGAAGACTCAGAAAAAACAGGCGGAGGGATCTCAGTAGCAGGCTCGATCACAGCAGCAGGTGGGACGATTGATGGCTCTAAAGGTCGAGCCGCGACGATAGTGGTGTCCACCACTGGTGCAATACTAGTAGATCCTCTGACAGTAGAGCCACTCTTGATCACGTCATCGATAACTGGTACAGTGCCAGATGATCGTCCCGTCTCATGGATTGAGATAGGTACATCATCATCATCTATCCACCCGTTGCTAGTGAAAGCGCATCGGGGGTCTCCCAGACTGGAAAAAGCAATAGGATTGACGTGGAAAGATGAGGTAAGCTCGGTAGTACCTTGGACTTAGTTGTTTCTGTTCATCACCTTCCTCAAGTTCTGATTGAGCTTCTTCCTCTGTTGGTGGTGCAGTTAACTGTTGGGCATCATGCTCTGTTGCGGATAAGCTGTCATACACTACAACATCTTCTGGTTCCTTATTCAAGATTTTCAAATACTCTGCCTTGTAGGGTGATTCCTCTGGTATCAGATTTATCATGATTTCAGACAAAGTAGGTACATCATAATCTGATTTCCAGAAACCAATTGCAAACCATGGTTTCATGACTTCTGTTCTCCACATGTTTTCTGATGAAGGAAGTTCCACATTCCTTTCAGCAAAAGCATTAGAAATTAGCATTGACCAGAATCTGGGAAAAGGTAGGTGAGAATCAATTCTCCCAGTCTTTGTCAAAACTGATCTTCTTATCAGATTGAATATTTCTATTCCAAAGTCAACGTTTATCCCAGTGATGAGACAAAACATGATTGTTAGAACATTCATGTTAATCTAATATGTTCCCCCTATCTTTGATGATATGCACTTGTTCAAGATTTCCAACATCACTTGCCAAAAGGCAGGTAATTTGTTCCTCTTGAAATCACCAATTTTTGAGATTTTTACCTTGTAACCCATTACAGCATCAAACTGTTCAAACATGTCTTCTTTTTAGATACAATATCATATTGATGACTTACAGGTAATTCCAGACACTCTCTTATCTTTTCTGGTGTAATCAAAATGGAGATGCCCCCCCCCCCCATAAGTGTGCAGTCAACTTGTTTGTACCTCTTTTGTTGAGGGTTTTGACTAGTTGCTGTATGATCTTCTCTAGTACTTCTCTGGTTTTGATTAAAGCTTGAGCAATTGGGCACCTTGTCAGAAATTCGATTAAAATTTGGCACTTCACATCATAGTCTTCAATTCTGGTATTCATCATCTCATTGTTGATATTCAAAGGTAGGAACTCTGCATCGCTGATAAATTGAACGGAGTGTTCAACCGGTGGATTGTTAAGATTAGCAATGTTGATTGCGGCCATGGTGATTGAATTTTGGTTCGAGAGAGGTTTCTAGGGTTCTTGATTTTGGAAGTTGAAGGTGATTTTCTCTTGTCGTTTAAAAGATGTATTTATAGGGTTTGTGAGACAGAGATCGTGGAGTATTAATCGTGGGTGGTTAGTATTTAAGATGTTTAACGATAGTTTAATGATGTTTTAATCCTTTGATAAAACAACCGTCAACAAAACCTTTGATATATCTCTGAATTTTTGAAATATATCTTTTAATAAAAAACGGAGAGGTCAAATATTTTGATGGTGTATACTAACAGCCAAGTTGCACCTTGTCTTCAAGTGGGACCCTTTTATCATAGAAGGGTCCAATAGAATTCCTTTTTGAAACTGACATTCTTTCCCCAAAAGTCTTTCTGATGACGTTTATCAGAAAAATTTTGATTCATCTTTGAGTCTTGGATTTTTCTTCATGTTTCATCAGAAAGTTTTGGATTCTTATCAGAATTGTATCAGAAATGGTATTTCCTTTTGAGTTTTTTTTTTTTTTTTTTTTTTTTTTTTTTTTTTGAGATGAGAGGGAACGAGTAGAGTTTTGGAGATATTAATTACATATCATTTCTGAGCATCATGTCTTTGTTCTAATCTTCAAGGAGTGTTGTTGTGAAAAAAATTTAAAACAAACATAGTCATGAGTTTTATTTTTCAAAATTTTCACATCATTTCACTTTTTGTCTCTTTCTTTTGAAGACTAACCATCCAGAATCTAGAGTTATTTTGAGTTTTAACTTTATCAGAAACTTTTATGAAACCAAATATTTCTATTTCCTTTCTGATAAAAGTTTGCTTGACATTGTTTCAAATCTGGTTTTGAGTAATGTATCTGATGATTCATCAGATTTTCTGATAAGTTATCAGATTTTCTGATAAGTTATCAGATTTTCTGGTGATTCATTAGATTCTGATGTTTTGCCAAATTTCCAAAAATTTCATCAGATCCTTCATAATTCTATCAATAATTCTATCAGATAGTTTATCAGGTATGCCATTTTCTTCCCCCTAGATCTAACATAGAACTTTTCTTTAAAACAAATATTTACCATTAAAAAGAAAGGAAAACTTACGGAAAAGAGAAAAAAATAAAATAAAAACTAATCATCATATATAAGAGTGGCATAAACCCACAGATAAGTTGTACGTCCAGTGTGTTGGTTTGTTGGCACCAAGGAGGCAATATTCATGTCTTCTTGTAGAATAACTTGGGCCCTTGGATACCAGACTGTCACATATCCAAAGCTCAGTACTGGTGATCACCTTCATTACAAAACGAGGGCAAATCAGGTAGGGTTGATGATTATGCATGTTTGCCTCCAAATCTCTCATGAGATATTTGGAGAAGTAGTAGGATTTTTCTTGTACAACTACATGCATAACTTCCATCAACCTGTAAGACAGCTCGTTGAAGTGACCATGCTTTCTTGAAAAGCATACACCAAGCTGTGTCACCAGATACTGCCATGGTGGAATGAAGCCCGATCTACTGATCTGCCTTGAACGGTTGGGTGTTTGATAACCCATCTCCGTCAGGGTTTGATCTAGTGTCCCTTTTGTGAAGAAGGTGACATCGGTGTCATCGTTAAGTTGGAGGGCAACTCTAAAAGTTTCCTCACTTAAGATGATTTCCCTTCCCAACAATGTACTTCTTATCCACACCTTTGTCCTGCTGAAGATAGTCTGTGCTCTCCACCAGAATTCCTAGAGAAGTGTGGGGGGGGTCCAGATATATGCTGATAAAGCATAGCCCAAAGGACTTTGCCTCAGCATGTTGTACACAACTTTGCAACCTTCCCATGGAGGGCCATCCAGTTTGGTCCTTACTCTCATGTTGTGAGTGGGGTAGAGAGTAAGAGGAAAGTCTTCGCTCCTTATTTAAGCTGCCATGATTAGGGTTTTGAAAGAAGATTTTTGAGATTTTCTGAAAAGTTTGAAGTTCTAGTTGTGATGAGGAAAGTCTTCAGGAGTTTGTTGATTTATACCGGTGAAAATGATGATTTTGCCATAAATTGTATTAACAACTGAAGATTTCCTTATCTTTTTATTCTTTCTCTTAATTGAATGCTTTACATTTTCCATCAGAAGAGTGCAATAGGGTTTGAACCCCCAGTGTGTGAGATGAAGTGATGCTGCATTTATTAACTAGGCAGCTACTTTTTATAGCCACTAATCATTTTTGTGCCCATGTGTCTCACTATACATCTCTAAAAGAGATGACAAAGCATGCTTTGGAAGTAGAAGAGAAATGAACTTTGTTCAGAAAATTTTGCCAGTGACGATTGATTTTCCCTATGGCTTTGAACTGCTAATGCAAATGCAAGTGGCTTCCCCCCCCCCCTTTTTTTTGATTTTTTTTATTTATACTTATCTTAAACAAATTTAAGTTGAACAAACACAAAAAATACAAAAAACAAATTATTTACAGTTATATAGCCATATAAGTATGAGATGTGAATCAAAAGATATGAAATCCATCAGGTTTTATGATAATCAGTAATGTATCTAATGATTTATTAGATTTTCTGATGATTCATTAGATGTTCTGGTAAACTATCAGAATTTCTGGTGATCCATCAGATTTTCTGATAAGTTATCAGATTTTCTAATGATTCATCAGATTTTCTGGTAAACTATCATAATTTCTGGTTATCCATCAGATTTTCTGATGTTTAACCAGATTTTCTGATAATTTTATCAGAAATTCTGTTGTTCCTATGTATCTTTCTTGAGGTCATCATAATTTTCATTTACATTCTGCTTATCTCCTTTGGTGTGACATCTGTGCCTCCACGACCATCATACAAATACAAAACCAATGAAATCTTGTGTTTCATACTTGAGATTTGTATAAATAAGTGTATCTTTTGCACATGTCAATTCTTGTTCGATTCCAAGCTTTAAATCACTTTCTTGAAAGTTATACGCAAACGGATGCGTAAACGTAATCAGTTTAACGTAACAAACACTCCGGAACAGTGACATAGGCTTAGCATACCTTAAATAACCTTTACAAAACTTAGAAATAAGTTTTGGAGGGTTTGTTGTGTCGAAAACAAGTTTATTCGAACGCAAGGACTATTTGTGTCAAATTGTGAAAGTATGCCGATTCGTATAGTAACGAACATTTCAAAACTTGATCATAAGCTAAACATACCCTAAATATCCTTTACATAGCTTAGAAATAGGCTTCATGGGGTTCGTTATGCGAAAATATGCTTATTTGATCAATAGGGACTAAAAACGTCAAAAATTGCATAAGTTTACATTTACACGCATATCTTACGTTCTGAACATATCCGGACACCCAAAAACTTTTGTAATCATTAAAATATTTTATTTTAGTGATTGGAATGCAAAAATACCATTCGTCGTGCAATTTGGATCGTTTTCGCGTCAGTTCAAGTTTTCGTCGTAATTAACCGAATAACGCGACCGCACTACCAAACGAACTGACATCGGAGATAATTTTGAGCATGTTTCAAGTCCCCTATGCTTTAACATCCTTGTAGAGCCTTGAAAATGGGTCAACGGGGTTTAAACGCGTCGAAAATTGCTTAAACTTGCTGCAGGGACCATTTCTGCCAAGTTTCGAATGTTTCTGGCTCAGGTAGGCCGTGGCGTCACGCGACCCCTAAGGGGTGGTGCTGTGGCGGCACGTGAGCCCCATATTTTGACAGAAAATCTGTTTTTCAGCAACTAGCTTGAATTCCAGGGTGTTTTATGCAATTTTTCAATACTATGGACTTGTTTTGAGAGCTCCCATTGTATTAGAAACCATATTCCACAAGTGTATGGCCAAGATTAAACCTCCTAACACTTGGAATGATCTCCTTGATACAAACTTACTATAAATAGAAGTGGGTTTCCCATTCATTCTTCACACAAATTGATCAAATCTGCTCTAAGTTGAAGCTAAGGCTTCATACCTGAGTATTTTAGATCAATTCTTCCTTGCTTTGACCTTTTGTAAGCTTCTTTCATGCTTGTTTATGCTTTTTAAGCGTGAAAGTCAAACAGTGTTTGACTTTCTGCTTTGACCATGAATTGGTTAACACAAAGTTCGTTCGAACTTTGCAACGTGAGCGTAATCACTATGGTTATAGTCCCTTGTGACTATACCTACTGATTACCACGTCGATTAGTCGAAGTGACGAGTCAAAGTTTCGGTCAAAATACGTATCTATGCGTATTTTGCGACGAAGCTATTTTCGGGTATCAAAACACTTTGTTTTGATATCAAACCTGTTTTCTAACTTAGTTAAACATGTTTTAACATGTTTAACTCGTCACTTTTAGTCTAGTGCTTGTATAGGGTCATAAGTCAAGCGGTCTAAACCACCACTTAGACTTTCGAACCCGACCCGTTTGGTCGATCGTTAGGATCCGACCAAGCATATTTTGTGACCATAGTTGTATAGGGAATAACCTTCCGAGGTTATACCTTATGGTCACTTAGTTTAATTAGTTGTATGATAGGTAGTTTATATGCCTTAGGAAAATGACCAAAATGCCCTTTTCATGCATAATTTGTATTTAAGCATATGTAACCTAAATTTTGTCACTTAAACTGATTATGCAACATATTTAAACATGTTAGGGCATATAATACTTGTCATAGGACTAGTTAGGCATCTCGAACGCGCTTTTGCGCGAACGATGCGTTAAAGTAGCATAAGCTACCTTAATGGGTCGTAACGGGTCGTAATCACTTAGGATAGGTTCCGATTTAGGATGTGGGCTTTGTGAAAACATATCACATGAGTTCTAATACTCATTTGGTTTACGAGACCTCGTTCTATCCGATCTTCCGATTTACGTGTCAATTTATTAACTTAGCAATCCGATTACTAGGTACCACTTGATTTCCTTGGTTTGCCCGGAGCTTTGTTAAGTTCATTTAATCTAGGATACTTTGCATTCAATGTGAGTACATAGTTCCCCTCTTTTACTGTTTTCGATTGTTTTGGGGTGATTCATATGTGCCAAACGATTTTGAGTTTTTTAAAACGAATGCTATGGTTTGTATTGAACACAACGATTTAAATTATATGAACTATTGAACCACTGGAACTATTGAACTATGTGAACTATTGAACCACTGGAACTATTGATCTATGTGAACTATTGAACCACTAGAACTATTGATCTATATGAACTATTGAACCACTGGAACTATTTGAACTATGTGAACTATTGAACCACTGGAACTATTGAACTATGTGAACGATTTGAACTATTTGAACCATTGGAACTATTTGATCTATGTGAATAATTTGAACTATTTGAATGATTGGAACTATTCGTACTATTGAACGATTGGGTTATGGTAAGTGATTGGGTAACGGGGAGGGTGTAATGTGATAAAACCATGGTGGATATGCCTCTGGTACTTCCTATATATAAGTGCTTTTAACACATTACATGTCGTTGCATTATCTAGATCACTTGGACGAATTCTTTTCAAAACGAAGTTACACTACAAGGTTCTCTTAACGATATAAACCATACAATGTTTACTTTCAACGACGATTTACTACTTGGTTTACAAAGACAAATGTTTTCAGTTAAGATTCATGGCTACAATAGTTTTTTTTACACATATATCAACTTGTAAAAGTTGATAGAAACATACTGCAATATCAAACTCTTTTGTTTTCAAAGTATACACTCGACAACTCTTGTAGTTGGACGAGGTATTACAATATGAACTCAAAGCCATGAATCTGACATACTCACAAAACCTATGTACTCGCCGGCATTTTTTGTCACACCCCGATATTTCCACACATTACCGGTGGGCCCGGCGGGGAGTATCGTGACGTAGTTGCTATCATCATAGTCAATACACACAATATAATAGCACAGCGAAAGGCTTGGTGAATAATTACTATTACAAACCATAGTGTCTGAGTGTCCAAATAAAAGAATATACAGACTTGGTTGTAATAGAGATCCATAGGCGAATCATAAAATAAAATACAAGAAACTAAAATAACAGACTCCAGGCATCTAAGGATTTGCAAAATCCTCTTATTTGACACCAAATAGCTCCAGCCTAATTTCGTGAGGTACCTGTCACTTAGTCTTTGGAAAATACGTCAGTTTACACTGGTAAACACAATTAACTGACTCATTTGAAAACATTTATGAAAATTGATTTAACTGCACAAGGCACAAACCATTTATAACTTGGGACAATTATTTAAGATAATCTTGTATAAAATTTTATATGTTTGTCATACATATGGGGCCGGTTTGGAAGCTAGTCATGATTAACCGACTCACCACTTATAGAACCCACAAAGGAGTTATCCCCAACATGTGGGTTATTTAGTATTTGCATCTGTCGGGTGTATGCCTACACCCCGTGCATAGGTCGTGGCCATTTTCAAATGAAATGTGCCGAGGATATCCAAGACACGGTTGTATTAACCCCCACTGCTTATGTTATTAAACAAGACAGATTAAAATGGGTTATGTAAATTTATTAATCACAATCCGATTAAATGATTTCATACCCGACCAAGAGGTATTATTATAATACCGTATCCCAAGCCAGTATAAGGGAAAATAAGTTAAAAGTATTTACCTGAGCTAGATGTGTAAGAAGTAACTCAGCGGTATATTTCCTAAAGCTTTATGATAATACCTTCTACTGATGCTACTCAATCTGTATAGAAGGTTTATTAACCTATTAGGATATTAACGGGTCTTTATTTAAGTCAAAGACTTAGACCGGTTAGTTTGAAAGATACCTTACGGTTCTAAATGCTAGATTAAGCGGAGACCGGAATAAAATGTGGTTTAGACCAGACAAGTTTGGATACTTGTATAATATGGGTAAACTAAACACATTCTGGATTTTGAAGATTTAATGATACGGTTAAACCCAATTCGGCTAATTTATGTAAACTAGCTACATAAACCGAACCGAATGCATAAATGCATAACGGGTAACCAAATGAATTATATACAGGTCTCAAATGTTATTATGCTTAGATTATGTTAATACATCAGTAGGATGCTAACATATATGCCCAAAAAGTATTTAAAACCAACTTAAATCCCGTAGGGGCATTTTGGTCATTTTAATGTTTATAAAAGAGATTTTATAATAAACTGAGGTTCTGGTCTTTGGTAATCAGTAAAAATATTTATTTTATCCAGTTATATCAGTAAGATATCATACATATGTGATGTTTACTATTTATGACCAAACTATGCCCCGGAAGGGTATTTTGGTCATTTCACATATGCTTTTAAGGACATTTTTCAAAGTCTGAGTTCATGACTTATACTTACTGTAATAATATTAAAATTTATTTTAAAATTCAGTTGGTAACAAGTCTTAGATGTTAAATATGGTTTTAAACCATACTATGCACCTAATTAGTGTAAAAATCGCTAATTGACGATAATTAAGATGTTTATGGAAATTTGAGATTTTGATCAGCTTTAAATGTTCAAAATAATTTATTTAATGTATAAGATAAGTATGAAAAGGTTTGGCATTCAAATTATTTGTTAATCTCATTTTATGCATAAAAAGGGTATTATCGTCATTTACCGAATCATACAAAACTCCATGATATGATCAGATTATAATCTGATAAAAAATTCTAAAAATCCTTAAAAATAATATCTTAGCAGTAGGTAATGAGTTTTGGGTCAAAATCCATGTTTAAACATGACTTATGCAAGATATCGCAATTTAATTAATAAAAAGCTTCAATTTACGATATCGAGCATAACTTCTGTTTGAGACCAGACACTGATGTCAAATTTTTGGGACATACTTATATATTAGTAATAAAGGTTTTTTTCCTTTCACATTTTCAAAAATCTCGTTTATATGTCAAAAGGGCAAAATGGGCATTTATAAGCATATTAACGGAGATTAGCATATGATTCAGAATACTAAGGACCAAGTAATATAACTCCAGGGGGTTATACTACAACATAAAGTGGTCCTAATGGAAGCTTAAAACATAGAAGGATTAAGCTCAATCGGGTCAGAACTGAAAGTCAAAGAAAAAGTCAAGCTTTTGCGACTTTCGTTTGTGAACCGACCCTAAACTGATAATTGTCGGGTTGAACATGCTTAAACATGTTCTAATAATAATTACCAAATTATTAGAGTGATAAAATATAATTTATTACCTCTGCATTGTTAGTTATGGTTATTATTTCAAATTCTGGTCAGTTTGACTTTTTAACTTAATAGTTTGACCTGACAATTAACTAAGCAAACAAAATAATTCGGAGGTGCCCTTTTAAGGGTTAATCACCTACCTAATTATGGTCACATACCTACATTCATTTCGAATAGTGGCTGGACCATTTGAGTTTAAACCGAAAGTCAAAGATAATTTATGATAACTTTGACTTTTCGGTTTTTAAACTATAAAACTGAACTAAGCAGAGGGCTAAGACACTTACAAAGGGTCCTAACTATCTTTTCTACAAAGTTGAGCTCCCTTCTTAATCAGGAACCACCAGATGAGAGAGTAGGAATGATTTCAAGTGAATGAGCAAATAAAATGTTTAACATGAAGGCCTATTTATAGGTGAAATCCATGAAGTCAGATCAATGCAGGTGTTTTGGAAGTGTTTAGGATCACCCCAGGTGTCCTAGTAGTATTCTAAAACCGTTAACATGCTCCTGGTATCGAATTTGGAGGGTTAAAGGCGGTGGAACAGGCTGCAACCATCAGCTGTCAAAAATCTGCAGAACTGGTCATCTTTCACGGGCCGCGTAGGACTTAAGGGGGTCTACGCGCCCTGCGACAGCCTTGTCGTCAGGTTAAAATGTTTCAGCTTTTGGCAGTTTCAGTCCCTGTTCCTTTGTAACTTTATTTAGCTTCATTTTTGGCACTTTTAACCTTTGTAGTTAGTTTGCAAAGGTTCATGGGAGTATAACCAAACTCCGTTAGGCCCGGTTTCGTTAAACGATCACCGATATCATAAGTTTCTAAACATTGACGCTTTTAACCCAAGTTCTTGAAAACTTGTATAACGATCTCGAAACCACGTGAAACTGATATCACTTATTCTTGAGAGTATATTTGAATATTATGAAGCATCGGGTTCGTTAAAAGGTCACTCAGAGGTAAGAATTAACATGTTGACACGTTTAACCCCTATAGTTTATAATCTTTCGATTATTTTCATAAACGGCTTCTTATATCCAATTAATCACTCGTTTATGAATATATTCTTTGTGTGTGGTCATTCAGAGGCACAAGTTTGGCATTTTGACACTTTTAGTCCCTTCGCATACATATTTTCATCATTTGTCAACTTTAGACCTTCAAACTCAAACTTTTACATAATTAGAGTTTAGGACACGTGTCTTTACATAATTGGACACGTTTTTACGTGGTGTTACATTTTTATGCTGACGTATTTTCACATATGTTTCAGGTATCATAGTTCGATGATTTTTGATGATGATTATGATGTCTGCTCACATAGGGATGGACGAGGCCTTAGTGACTTAATAACAATGAAAGACAATTGTTCATGTTTTGTTTCTGATTTCAATACAAGGTAATAAACTTATTTCAATAAAACGAAACTTCAAATCCATGTGTTGTGAAACAATGATTCTGTTACGACACTCCCTGACGTTTCCTTCGCGGTTTGTTGTTTTAACGCGGTCGGGGTGTGACAGAAGAGTTGGTATCAGAGCTCATGGTTATAGGGAATTAGGTTATTAGTAATGCTTTGACCTAGACTATAACCTTCCTAGGACCCTAACACAAGTTATCTTGTGCTTAGTCTTAAAACAATACCGTTGCCTATCTTTAGGTGACAACCACAACAAGAACACGAATTACAAATCCAATTTGAAAACTAATCATCTCCTCGTAGATGATTTATTATAAGGTTTTGAACCTTCAAAGTTTTCAAAATCTCGTCAAAGTTTGGGTCTTATTAATGTGAACACGTGCGATCTGGAAGGGTGGGTGCCTATATCCCGAGTTTTCTGTCTAAGGCTAGAGTGTTCGTACAAATCCACATAATCGGACCAGTCACTCTTACCTGGGAACTCTTGGTGTGAGCATCCACTTATAGGCTAAAGCATGTCTTCGCGGTACATTATAAAGACCTATTTACTTTGTTCAGCCTCTGTACGTCGTTTGTTTGTTCGAGACAACGAATGAATAATCACCTTCCTATTGTCTCGTCGATATCTTCAATATCTCTTTTGTCCATTCTAATGTCAATCTCACTCGTTTTTCATGTTTTCTTATTCTTTTTAGAAAATGCCTCCTAGACGCGATCAAACTTAAAATGCTGCCCTCGCAACCACAATCGTTCAGCAGATGGCTGCTGTGCTTCCGAACCTCATTACCTAGATAAACCAAGTGAATAACAATAACAACAATAACAATGCTCCGTGTAACTTCAAAACATTCAATTCAGCTAAGCCATCAAAATTTTCTTGGTCTCAAGGAGCAACTGCACTCCTACAATGGTTCGAAAGTCTGGAAAGCACATTTAGACATGTTCAGTGTCCAAATGAGCGAAAAGTTGAATTTGCATCTAGTGTTTTTGATAAACGAGCCTTAACATGGTGGAATGGCGTGATGAGGGATAGGGGTGCCGATGTGGCACTGGCTCAAACCTGGGAAGAGCTTCGAGCTCTAATGATGAAGGAATTCTGTCCTCGTCATGAAATCAGGGCATTGGCAAGGGAATTCGACGATCTTAAGCAAGATAGCAGTGAGCATCGAGCCTACATGGACTGATATGAGGAACTAAGTCTGTTATGCCCAACCATGGTTACGCCTTTGGATAAGGCAATTGAAAAGTACATTGATGGCCTCCCTGACTCAGTACAAGACAATGTTACTGGTAGCAACCCTACTACAGTTAGACAGACCATTGAACTATCCGCTACCCTGACTGAATCTCAGATCAAGATGGGTAAACTTTTCCGAAAAGGCGACAAGAAATCAACCGATGAGTCGAAACCAAAGTATAAGCAGACTGAGTCCTCTAAGAAGTCAAAGAAGCATAAGGCTTCCCAGAACTTCGCCGTGGTTGCTCAATACGATCAAGCTGTCCCTAACCAACCAGCTCATGTGACAACCCGAGTTTTCAAGGTCATTTCTCGCAACTGCGTTTTCTTAATTCGTTGTGTTCTTCTATGTGCACCTGGTTATTTGATTTTAAATTGTGTTTAAGTGTTCAGTGATTAAGTGTTAAATATGGATTTTGTGAAATGTGTGATGTAACATATATATATATGTATTTATATTTTATTGTGCCTGACGAAATCCAAAGGGATTTCGCCCCTAGCCTGCTCGATGAAAACCAAAGGGGTTTTCACCATGCCCACTTGACGAAATCACCTGATTTCACCAGCCCATGTCTTCGCCGAAGCCCAGTCAGGGCCCAACATCCTACCAATTACGTATTTGGCGTATTAGGTTGCGTAGATGATCAGTGATCAAACCCTAGAGTCTCTTTCTCCGTGTGACGGCATTATTGAATTCCCCAAGCTTTCTCTAGCGTTCAATCCATCGTTCTTTCTGTTTCGGTTAGTTCGTACTGTTGTTTATTTGAGCATGACTTTGATAGATCATTACATGTCTGCATATGTGTATATATCTGATTATAATATTTATGTACTTGGTATAGTATGATGATGATGATTAGAGTTTGAGAATCTATGTGCTTCGAATCTTGTGATTTGCAGTTGTTCATGATCTTTATGAATTGTATTTGTTCATGCTAATCGTGTGTTGTAGGATTATGATGGAATTAGTCTTGGGTTATGATATCATAATAAATTGGGTAATCGGGTTAGGGTTGCATGTGAACCGATCTTGAGGTTATGTGTTACGTGCTGTATCGATGCTGATTAGTAACCTTATGTAATCGGATGTGGATGATAGATTGGTTGTAATGTCATGATTTTTAGCTGTAACCTGTTTTAAGAAGTGGAGTGAAACTGCTACTTGAATGGAATTCCAATGATACTGACTATATGATAGAGATGATGATTTAATTATGTAACTGTTAGAACGTAATTAGGGTTCCTGTAGTACGTAACTGTTAATGATGATTATGTTATGCCGACGAAAACCCAGGGGGCGACGAAAACACAATCTCGACGAAAACCCTTGGGATTTCGTCGCCTGGGGGATTTCGTCTGGGGGGATTTCGCCAAGGGGTTTTTGCCGAGGGGTGTTCGCGACGAACACTAATGTTCGTCATGCTGGAAATCCACCACAGTAACTCGGTTAACTCTGTTAAGTTAAGTTTGTTAACTCTGTTAAACTAAGTTCGTTAACTCTGTTAAGTTAAGTTTGTTAACTCTGTTAAGCTAAGTTTGTTAACTCTGTTAAGTTAAGTTTGTTAACTCTGTTAAGTTAAGTTTGTTAACTATGTTAAGCCTGTTAATTGATAACTATGTTAGAATAAACTGAGAAAAACATTTATGTGAAGCATGAATTGTATGAAGTTGATTAACTGTTTACGTGATACATGATGTTAACTGCCAAGCACACTATGTGATATTAGAATTTGCATGCGAGTCATTGCGAACGTAAACTGATTGTGTATACGTGCATACTATAGGCCTTGACTGATTATTTGTGAGCACGTAATTTAGCATACCGAGCAAACCAAGGTGAGTTCACACTTTCCACAAGGCATGGGATTCCTAAGGGTTGGGAATGGGATTCCACAAGGCGTGATCTCCTGATTTGGAACACGTACACACCCTCTTTATTGAAGGGTGACAACATGCGAAAAGTATTTAATCGGAACCTGCGTAATCTCCTGGTTTGGAGATTACGTACACACCCTCTTTATTGAAGGGTGACAACATGGATACTAGACCAAAACTCTCTATCATGAAGTCCCTCCTTTTTATATCGACTTAATCGCCAGGCCAATGGTGAGCGGGTCATTAGTTAGATAGCGCTATTTAGGTTTGACAAGCCTCACACCGTGCCGCAGAGGACGGGCGTGAACTAATGGATCTGGGCACTAGTCAATGATGATAGACATTGTCGTCAGGGCACCAACTTACTTTAGTCAGTGGTCGATATGGTAAACGGGTCTAGTGGTTCACATGGGGAAGCCCCCACTGGTTATGGATATGTTTGGGAAATAGGGTACACTAGTTAACTTACAACTTACAAATGAACTCATGGTTTTTGAAACAACTTAACAATGAACATCAACTGTGAACTCGCTCAACTTTGTTGTTGACTCGCTGTTACATGCCTTGCAGGTCGTTAGGTACATATGGAGCTTGCACGAGGAGGCGTAGTCGTTGTGGGACATGGATAGTCGTATGCCGTGTTAAACATTTGATATATTTTGAACTTATACTTTGGTTTTAAACATTATGCTTCCACTTACAACTTGAACTACGTTTTGTTTGGACACCAATTGTATTGTGTTGGGTTTTATATTTATTTACATGATATGTTCAATATGATTGGTGGCTTGATCCTGGTCAGTCACGCCTCCATGCGGTGATAGTCTGCTTGTGGATTTTGGGGGTGAGACAGATTGGTATCAGAGCCATTGGTTATAGTGAACTTGGTTTTAAAAAGGGGAAAAGCTTTTTGATAAAACCAGACTATAACCTGTGCAGTGCTCAACGATCCACAATGACGCTTCGCTCCACGTGCAAGGCTCAACATTCTAGGTGATATGGTTTATGTTATATTACCTACTTGTTAGTTACATAGTACATTGTTCATGGTATGCTTTGGTTAACATAGCAACTATTGTTAGACACTCATTGTGTGCTTACTCTCTTCTGTCACTCCACACTTACGCATTGTCACGACACTTTACTCACCCATGCTCTCTTTATTGTGAAGATCATGAGTGGACGAATCAACCTAACTCAAGCCCAGCTTGTCACACCCCGACCACGTGAGACAACGAAACGTGGCGGAAACGTCGGGGAGTCTTGTAACAGAATTAATTGTTTCACAACCATGGAAATTAAAGTTTCGTTTTATTAATCAAATAAGAGAGTTACATTGTTTTAAACAAGAAACAAAGAGTACATAACAAAAATTAACTAGTTCTTGTCTCGTTTTAAGTCACTAAGGCACTGGTCCGCCTAAGTATGTCTCGATAACTCCTATGCATCAACTCCTGAAAACACATGTGAAAATAGGTACGTCAGCATAAAAATGCCTGTGAGATACATAGGTTTTGTGAAAATAGGATTCATGACTTATAAGTTTAAGAAAATGTTTAATAAAGTTTAGTCATGAACCTTGTAAATTGATTTGTTTTGTAAATCGTTGAAAAACAATAAGTTCAGATGATATGTATAAATAAGAGAATAATGTATGGTTAAATGAATAACCATGTAAAATGAGTTTGTATAAGATAAGTTGTTTGTAAAACAATGTTTTGTGAAAAGTATGTTAATTGTATAAAATGTTATATGTCTCAAATTGAAATGATTCAAATAACGCTACGATATGTAATACCATACAAACACTTATATATAGGAAGTACCAGCGGCGTATCCACCGTGCTTGTATCATATTACACACGCCTCGTTACTTAAATCACTTACTCAAACCAACCCATCAAGATGTAATGTTTAACGATTGTAGAAATGTTTATGTATAGTCCAAAGTCTATTGTCAAATGTGAATCATGTCAACAGATACGAATGGTTCACACGGTTCAACAGTTACAAACGGTTCATATAATCAAATGGTTACGACGGTTCACATAGTCAAATGGTTAAAACGGTTTAAAATGTAATATAATGTGTTCATATGCTGGATGACCATATGCAACAAAATGTAATGTAAAACAATGTACTGAGTGTGCACACAATGGACATACATAGCATGAAATGTAATGTAAAACAATGTACTAAGTATGCACACAATGGACATACATAGCATGAAATGTAATGTAAAACAATGTACTAAGTATGCACACAATGGACATACATAGCATGAAATGTAATGTAAAACAATGTACTAAGTATGCACACAATGGACATACATAGCATGAAATGTAATGTTTAAACAATGTACTAATAGTGTACTAATGAACATAGCAAGTATATGATGTGAAAACATGGAAAAACATGAAAGTAACAAGTAGGCACATGTGTTTCACCCCAAAGTGTTTGGAAAACAGTAAAAGAGGGGTCTATGTACTCACTTGAGATTGCTTAGTAGTCCTTGAGTAACAACCAAACAATGCTAGAGATCACGGATATCAAACGACACCTAATATAGGTAACTATGTTAATATACCGGACCTAAATCGGAGGATTGGATAGAATGAGGGCTCGTAAACCAAATGAGTATGGAGACTCGTGTAATATGGTTTAACAAAGCCTACATACTAAAATGAAACCTAACCAAAGTGCTTACGACCCATTACGACCCGTTTAGGTAGCTTATGCTACTTTAACGCGTCGTTCGTGTAAAATGCGTTCGGACCGCCTAACTAGCACTATGATAAGTAAAATATGCCTTAACATGTCTAATATTATTTCCAAATCAGTTTAGATACCAAAAGTTTTGTTACATATGCTTTAAATGAATTTTGGCGTAAAAAGGGCATTTTGGTAATTTACCTAAGGCATATAAACTACCTATCATATAACTAACTAAACATCGTGACCATAAGGTATAACCTCGGAAGGTTATTCCCTATACAACTATGGTCACCTAATGTGTTTGGTCGGATCCTAATGATCGACCAAATGGGTCGGGTTCGAAAGTATAAGCGATTGTTTAGATCGCTTACCTTACAACCCTATATAAGCACTAAACTAAAAGTGACGAGTTAAGCATGTTAAAACATGCTTACCTAAGTTTAGAAAACAGGTTTGGTATCAAAACAAACGATTTTGATACCTAAGAGTAGTTTGGTTACAAAATACGCAAGAATGCGCATTTTGGCCGAAACTACGACTCGTCACTGAGCCTAGATAACGTGGAAATCAGTAGGTATAGTCACTAGGGACTATAACCATCGTGATCACGCTCACGTTATGAAGTTCAAATGAACTTCGCATTGACCATAAACTGGTCAATGCAGAAAGTCAAACAAAGTTTGACTTTAACGCTAAAAGAATAAAAGAACGAAGGAACACTTACAAAGGGTCCAAGAACGGAAGGTTTGAATTCGAACACTCTCAGGTATGAAGTGTTAAACACAACAACTTAGAGAGCAAGTTCAGATTTCAAAGGTGTGGGTTTTTGCAAATGAAAGGGTTGGGTATTTATAGGATTCTTGGAACCGTTAGGATCGTTTATCGAATAACGTGCTTTGATCTTGTCCCTACACTTGTTGGTAACCTCATGTGCATCACATTGGCCCCCCAACATCAGGGATTAACATGTGGAATTGGCCTTTGGAGTGTTTAAGAGCTATTAACCACTGTGAAAACAGCTTTTGCTGTTTTGAAGGGGCCTCGCGTGACGCCTAGGGGGCTAGGTGTCACGCCTAGGTCCTTCTGATCAGCAACCAGTTTCCAAAGTTTCCATTTCAGTCCCCGTTGTGTATTAAGGCCATTTATGACATGTTTAAGGCTCGTTAAGTCAACTTTAAGGCCCTAAAATGATGCCTAAACATTTTGGACATGAAACATGCTCAAAAATATGCCGGATGTCAGTTCGTTTGGTCGTATGATCGCGATGTTCGCTTAATTACGACAGAATGCGCACAAGCGCGAAAAACGATCCAAATGGCGTGACGAATGGATTTTTCTTATGCCAAACACTAAAATAAAATATTATAGTGCTTACATAAATTTTTGGATGTCCGGATGTATTCAGAACGTAAGTTATGCGCGAAAGTGCAAACTTATGCACTTTTTGACACTTTTAGTCCCTGAATGAGCCAAAAGTTTATTCTAGCACACCGAACCCCTCAAAGCCTATTTCTAAGCTATGTAAAGGATATTTATGGTATGTTTAACTTATGGTCATGTTCCGGAATGTCTGTTACAGTTCAAATTGGCATACTTTCGCAGTTTGTCAGATTTAGTCCCTATAGGCGAAATGACTTGTTATTGCCTTACCAAAGCCTTCAAAACTTATTTCTAAGTTATGTAAAGGTTATTTAAGGTATGTTAAGCCTATTTCACTGTTCCGGAGTGTTCTTTGCATTAAACTGGTTATATTTACGCATCAGTGCGCGTATAACCTTCGAGAAAGTAATTTAAAGCTTGTAATCGAACAAAAATTGATATGTGCAAAAGATACACATATTTATACAGATCCCAAGTATGAAATACAATATTTCATTGGCTTGGTATTTGTTTGATGGTCGCAGTGACCCAGGTGTCACAGTCTCCCCTACTTTAGGAAATTTCGTCCCGAAATTTATTCGTAGGGCTTTGTCTGTGACTTTGTGTTTATAACCATCAAAGATAAGCAAAGCATAATCCTGTCATCTCCTTAACGGACATTCTTTAGAAACGAAAATGAACAAACGAAGTCATTTTCCTCAACAAGTATTCTTCAGAAGCGGAAATGATGGAATAAACAATCGGGGATTCATTTCCTCAACGGCCAATCTGCAGAAAAGAAAATGAACAGACGGAGTCATTTTCAATGGTTGCTTCCTCAGAAACGGAAATGAAAAGGATAATCAAACGGATAATCATTTCCTCAACGGACAATCTTCAGAAACGAAAATGAACAGACGGAGTCATTTTCAACGGTTGCTTCCTCAGAAACGGAAATGAAACGGATAATCAAATGGATATTCATTTCCTTAACGGACAATCTTCAGAAACGAAAATGAACCAACGGAGTCATTTTCAACGGGTGCTTCCTCAGAAATGGAAATGAAAAGGATAATCAAACGGATATTCATTTCCTCAACGGACAATCTTCAGAAACGAAAATGAACAAACGGAGTCATTTTCAACGGGTGCTTCCTCAGAAATGGAAATGAAAAGGATAATAAAACGGATATTCATTTCCTCAACGGACAATCTTCAGAAACGAAAATGAACAAACGGAGTCATTTTCAATGGGTGGTTCCTCAGAAATGGAAATGAAATGGATAATCAAATGGATATTCATTTCCTCAACGGACAATCTTCAGAAACGAAAATGAACAAACGGAGTCATTTTCAACGGGTGCTTCCTCAGAAATGGAAATGAATAGAGTTAACCTCTAGGCACATGAGAAAACTTGCTGTGGTTTCTGTGCACTAAATTCCATAATTATGTATGCATCCATAATTACGTAATTCCTTGCACAGTCCACACCGTTTGTTTTGTAATTGTTTAGGGGAAGAAAATCAAACCTGTGATGAGGGTGACTAGACTACCATAGGGTCCTTTGAATTAGATCGACAGATGATCTTTTTAATTAGGCCACCAAGGAGTCCTTTCAGCTATATCATCACATGATATTCCTAACCAGATCTTTGGATCAATCTGTTTAACTAGACCACTCAAGGGGTCTAATTATGGAGTAGTACTTTATAATCCAAGGGACTTAACTACAACGTAAAAGTCCATTAAGGATTTTAGGTAGTATCTTTGGGTAACCTATTATGAATCCCTTATACGAAGATATGGAAGATTCTACGAGGATTTGGATAACATAATTTGGATCACACAAAAACATAAAAAGGAACACATAAGCACATAATCACATAGTTGTTTAACTTGGTTATTAATTTGTTATTAATTTGTTATCGATTGAGAATGGATATGGAAACCAGTCGATGGACTTCAATGTCCTCTGGGATCTATCTGAAAAGATAGGAAGATCTCCCAAAAATTCGATTTTGTTTTCAAAGAAACGTAATATTCGAATTAAGGAACACACAACAATTTTAGGATTTACGAAAATACCCCTAGGTACCCTATTAAGGATTTACAGTGGTACTTTGGGTATTCGTCCAGTGTTGTAACTTGCGCCTTGTACTTCGTTTCCTTAGAAGAAACGGGTACTTAGGAATTTCGTGGAAAACGCAAAAGATCATAAGATGGAAAAATTTTGGGGGTAGTTTGCTTTTCAAGGAATACGATTCCTTTCTTGTCGGTATTGTAGGGGATATGTTCTTTATACACACAACCACATAAATACATTGCAATGTAAATAAAAGATTTATTTATAAACAATGATAACAACTGTTTCATGGACCTTGACAACAAAAGAAAATAATACATAAGACGTGATTATTTCTAAATGATGCTGTCTTCTGGTCGGTCAGATGCTCATCCCTGTGCTGGATTTGCATTAGCAAGCTTTGGGCAATTTCTTCGGAAATGACCCATCTCGCCACAGTTAAAACAAGAACCTGGTAGAAAACGACCTTGAGCGGGATTGTTGCCAGCTTGGTTTGGTGCAGCTGCAGCTGGGCAAACTCTTGCTGTATGGCCTATAAGTCCACAAGTTTGGCATTTGCGGCACTTTACATTGGCATGATGATGGAGGCTACATTGGTTGCACAAGGGTGCAGTTCCATTGTATGGCTTCCTAGCAGGGGGTTGAGCTGGTTGGTTGGGGATGGCTTGATCATTGTGAGTAACCATGGCGAAGTTCTGAGAAGCCTTTCGCTTCTTCGACTTCTTAGGGGATCCATTCTGTTCATCTATAGTCTTTGATTCCTCGATTGGGTTCGATTCCTCGACCGGCTTCTTGTCACCTTTTCGGAAAAGTTTACCTTTCCTGATCTTTGATTCAGTCAAGGTTGCAGATAGCTCAATGGCCTGTCTAACTATAGTAGGGTTGCTACCAGTCACAATGTCTTGTATTGAGTCAGGGAGGCCATCAATGTACTTTTCGATTGCCTTATCCAAAGGCGTGACCATGTTTAGGCATAACAGACTTAACTCCTCATAACGGTCCGTGTAGGCTCGATGCCCACCACTATCTTGATTAAGATCGTCAAATTCCCTTTCCAAGGCCCTGATCTCGTGACGAGGACATAATTCCTTCATCATCAGAGCTCGAAGCTCTACCCTCGTTTGAGCCAGTGCCACATCGGCACCCCTATCTCTCATCACACCATTCCACCATGTCAAAGCTCATTTCTCAAAGACGCTAGATGCGAATTCTACCTTTCGCTCATTTGGGCATTGAACATGCCTGAAGGTGCTCTCTAGACTCTCAAACCATTGCAGAAGTGCAGTCGCTCCTTGAGACCCAGAAAACTTTGATGGCTTAGCCGAGTTGAATGTCTTGAAGTTGCAGGGGGCATTATTGTTGTTGAGGGCTTGGTTACATTGGGCAACGATGTTCGGGATTGCAGTAGTTATTTGCTGTGTAATGACAGCTGCCAGCTCTTTAATAGATACCGGATTTTCGCGTCGTGGAGGCATTCTAAAAGGGAAAACAAGAGAGAAAACAAATGAAATGGCATTGGGTAAGGATAGGATGTTATAGCTACAGACCAAAATCATGGGTGATGGTCATTTGTTTGAACCATGAAGCAAACAAACGACACACAAAGGCTGAATCAAAGCAATTAGATCCTCATAGTGTATCGCGAAGACATGCTCGCCTATAAGTGGACACTCACCCCAAGAGTTCCCAGGTAAGAGTGACTGGTCCGATTATGTGGATTTGTACGAACACTCTAGCCTTAGACAGAAAACTCAGGGTACAGGCATTCATTCTTCCAGTTTGCACGTGTTCAAACTATTCAGGACCCAAGACTTTGACGAGATTTTGAAAACCAAAAAGGATTCAAAACCTTACAATAGAGGGTTCAAAACCTAGTAATCAATCATCCAAAAACAGATGATTAATTTTCAAAGCGGATTCGTACTTTGTGTTCTCATTGTGGTTATCACCTAAGGATAGGTGAAGGTATCGTTTTATGACTAAACGCAAGTAAACTCGCGTTAGGGTCATAGGAAGGTTATAGTCTAGGTCAAAGCATTACTAATAACCTAATTCCCTATAACCATTGGCTCTGATACCATCTTTTCTGTCACACCCCGACCACGTGAGACAACGAAACGTGGCGGAAACGTCGGGGAGTGTTGTAACAGAATTAATTGTTTCACAACCATGGAAATTAAAGTTTCGTTTTATTAATCAAATAAGAGAGTTACATTGTTTTAAACAAGAAACAAAGAGTACATAACAAAAATTAACTAGTTCTTGTCTCGTTTTAAGTCACTAAGGCACAGGTCCGCCTAAGTATGTCTCGATAAGTCCTATGCATCAACTCCTGAAAACACATGTGAAAATAGGTACGTCAGCATAAAAATGCCTGTGAGATACATAGGTTTTGTGAAAATAGGATTCATGACTTGTAAGTTTAAGAAAATGTTTAATAAAGTTTAGTCATGAACCTTGTAAATTGATTTGTTTTGTAAATCGTTGAAAAACAATAAGTTCAGATGATATGTATAAATAAGAGAATAATGTATGGTTAAATGAATAACCATGTAAAATGAGTTTGTATAAGATAAGTTGTTTGTAAAACAAGGTTTTGTGAAAAGTATGTTAATTGTATAAAATGTTATATATCTCAAATTGAAATGATTCAAATAACGCTATGATATGTAATACCATACAAACACTTATATATAGGAAGTACCAGCGGCGTATCCACCGTGCTTGTATCATATTACACACGCCTCGTTACTTAAATCACTTACTCAAACCAACCCATCAAGATGTAATGTTTAACAATTGTAGAAATGTTTATGTATAATCCAAAGTCTATTGTCAAATGTAAATCATGTCAACAGATACGAATGGTTCACACGGTTCAACAGTTACAAACGGTTCATATAATCAAATGGTTACGACGGTTCACATAGTCAAATGGTTACAACGGTTCAAAATGTAATATAATGTGTTCATATGCTGGATGAGCATATGCAACAAAATGTAATGTAAACCAATGTACTAAGTGTGCACACAATGGACATACATAGCATGAAATGTAATGTAAAACAATGTACTAAGTATGCACACAATGGACATACATAGCATGAAATGTAATGTAAAACAATGTACTAAGTATGCACACAATGGACATACATAGCATGAAATGTAATGTAAAATAATGTACTAAGTATGCACACAATGGACATACATAGCATGAAATGTAATGTTTAAACAATGTACTAATAGTGTACTAATGAACATAGCAAGTATATGATGTGAAAACATGGAAAAACATGACAGTAACAAGTAGGCACATGTGTTTCACCCCAAAGTGTTTGGAAAACAGTAAAAGAGGGGTCTATGTACTCACTTGAGATTGCTTAGTAGTCCTTGAGTAACAACCAAACAATGCTAGAGATCACGGATATCAAACGGCACCTAATATAGGTAACTATGTTAATATACCGGACCTAAATCGGAGGATTGGATAGAATAAGGGCTCGTAAACGAAATGAGTATGGAGACTCATGTAATATGGTTTAACAAAGCCTACATACTAAAATGAAACCTAACCTAAGTGCTTACGACCCATTACGACCCGTTTAGGTAGCTTATGCTACGTTAACGCGTCGTTCGCGTAAAACGCGTTCGGACCGCCTAACTAGCCCTATGATAAGTAAAATATGCCTTAACATGTCTAATATTGTTGCCAAATCAGCTTAGATACCAAAAGTTATGTTACATATGCTTTAAATGAATTTTGGCGTAAAAAGGGCATTTTGGTAATTTACCTAAGGCATATAAACTACCTATCATATAACTAACTAAACGTCATGACCATAAGGTATAACCTCGGAAGGTTATTCCCTATACAACTATGGTCACCTAATGTGTTTGGTCGGATCCTAATGATCGACCAAACGGGTCGGGTTCGAAAGTATAAGCGATTGTTTAGATCGCTTACCTTACGACCCTATATAAGCACTAAACTAAAAGTGACGAGCTAAGCATGTTAAAACATGCTTAACTAAGTTTAGAAAATAGGTTTGGTATCAAAACAAACGGTTTTGATACCTAAGAGTAGTTTGGTTACAAAATACGCAAGAATGCGCATTTTGGCCGAAACTACGACTCGTCACTGAGCCTAGATAACGTGGAAATCAGTAGGTATAGTCACTAGGGACTATTGTCACGACCCCCGACCCACCCTGGACGGAATCGGGAGTCGCGAACAGCCCAGTGGTACCGGTGATTATTTTAAAAAATATTGCAGCGGAAATTTCATCAGGACCGTGAGTTAGGAAAAATATCAGAGTTTTAGAAACACCGGATTTTATTTATTAAATAGATGGGATAAACCCATGTTTTACAAATGTAGCTTTAATAAGATAAATTTGATTACATAAACAATATTTCTTAATTTGATTTAATTAATAAAATAAGCCACTTCTTGAAGCCTTTCAGTGCTGTATCCAACTCTTACTCCAATCTACTGTAATTACCTGAAATATGTTTGAAAAAGGTTTTGTCAGCGGAAATACTGAGTGAGTTCATTCCATTTTATAAAATATGTTGTTATACCTTACAGCATTAAGGTTTTTATATTTGTTTATATTTATCCAACTCAATCAGTATTTGTCACATGGTGGCAGTTCCGATGTGACAGTAATCATATCACTCATTGGCTCACTTTCGTCCAATAGTGAATTTATCAAATAATTCTATTTTATTATTATTCAATTTATCTGTCACTAGACGATTCCTGTGACGGTGATCATATCACTGTTGATCATTCTTTCAACTAGTGACTTAGGTCATATTACTGTTGATCATTCTCTCAACTAGTAATTCTAGTCATAACACTGTTGATCATTCTCTCAACTAGTGTCTTTTGGACATGTCACTGTTGATCATTCTCTCAACTAGTGACTCTGGACTTAGTTGTGTCCTGTGACATTACTTTATCAAATATATTAATTATGGCACAAAACCATTTAACCCAGAAGATGACATATATCATTTTATGTCAAACTAATATAACTTATCAAATATAATATGTTAATTAATTAAATAATTGTAATGTCATTATTTAATCTATTAACGTGACTAAGACTAAAATATAATCTTCGTATAGTAGAATACATTATACTGGACTATTTTATTATGGTATACACCATTTAGATTAAATTAATTAACATAATATTAGTTATAGGCTATGGCTACTGAGCATACTTTCCACTGTGATTGTAGTCATGCTACTATTAGTAAATTTTCTGGTTAATAGTAATGAGGATCATATAATGTATAAAACCTCCCATACCAGCAGTTTATTATAAAATATAAAAATTTAATCACTGTAAGTATAACAGGTAACCATTTAGGATTTTTAAAAAGCATTGGTAAATATAATTGTATCACAAAAAGGTGATAAAAACTGTGAGAAAAGAGAATGGACTCACAAACGGTGAGAAAAGAGAAATGAACTCACATTGCAGATTTCTATGGCCAAAGTTTAGTCTACAGATAAGCCTTGATATATATTGCAGATTTAATTTGAGCAGAGCTTTAGCCTATTAATTTAGCCTTGTAACCTAGTGCACACGAACTAGGTAGGTAACTTAATACAGCAATTACGATAACTCACGAGATCAAATTCTCACAACGAACGACAAGTGCTATGCTTAAACATCTATCGGATTCACAACAAAGGACAGAGTATTCCCCGAATTCGGGTGGCACTCAAACATCCCGTCAGAATCACGACTAATGATAAAGCATCACCCTAATGTGGGCAGCACTTAAACATCCATCGGATATATTGATCGATCGGACAACGAATCGTAATAGCGATTGAGTTAATACCCTGTATCGTAGCAGCACCCCCTACTAATTAATGATTCGTGTGTGTTTTGAGAGTATTTGGAGGATATCTCCGCGCCTGAGTCGAATTTTATCGTCGAACGAACGCACAGAAGCAAGTCCCAAAGCCTGCTATTTATACCCGAAATTTGGCATTGCTTGCGCACCGTAACACTCTAACCCTTACGATCCGTAACAACCCTTGCGCACCGTAACACTAATTTTCTTACGGTGCGTAAAGAACACCTAAGCACTATAGGTTTGCCACGTTTGGGACTAGGCCTGCTGAGTCGAAAAATTATTTAATTTCAATTTCGACAGCAATATATTTAGATAATCGTCGAGTAGGGAATGCCCCCCCCCCCCCCCCCCCTGAGTTTTAGGGGCCCTGATCCTGATTCTGATTGTTCTGAAATTTGTAGGGTTTGTGCAGAATCACTTGGGTGTCTTAATTAGGGTTTTCTATTGAATAAAATAATAAAATAAATAGGACTTTTTAATGAGGGTCGTTACATTCTTCCCACCTTAATAAAAATCTCGTCCTCGAGATTTGCTGGAATAAGTAAGAATACTTTTTCTTCATTTCAGGTTCCAGCTCCCAAGTATATTTGGGTTATGATATTTCTTTTAGATTTATGTCACCTTTTAGTTAATAAGAAATAATATTTAGGGTAGATGACACAGAATATTGAATTTTGTACAATAAGTAGAATTCAATGGTTTAACTGAATTAGTTCCAGAAATTGATGACAAACGAATGAAATGAAATGATATGATTTCCAAAGTGACTAGGTTCAAGTCTAAAGATATATAATCAATAGATATTTAGAATGAATGTGAAGGATTTTTAGAAATAAAATTCTATTGTCAAAAGAAAGCTTACTTTGATTGGCAACTGAAGAAGATTCAGAATCAACAAACTCAAATAAAATAGAAGTATGAAAATTTAACTATCGAACCATAACAAGAGAAAAATCAGTGTGTTGACATTTATTGTATTGCAAGGATACACCGAAATACAATAGAGTTTAGTGTATCATTGTCTTAATACATAATTGCATCAAGACTATTTTCAAATGATGAGTCAAACGAATGAAATACATAGTTTTGAATGATTCGTATGCTTATGATAAGCTACAAGTTTATAACGACGCCGCAAGGTGTCGTAATGATTGAAATAATTCAATAATTACGGTGACCGAACAAATTCACCGTGTTTGTAATCAACTGAAAGTTTTTAATGAAGTAAATTTAGATATTCATTTTGAGTAGGATTTTCAATTGATAATGAAAAGACCAAATGAATATTATAGAATTTTCGATAAATGATGAAAGAAACGTTAAGAGGTACACCGGAATATGATATGAATTTGTGTACTCTTATCTTAACACATAATTATATTAAGACTGTTTAAGGTAACAAAAAGGAAATAAATAAATCCGTACATCAGGTGTGAAAATGAGAATAGCTCAAGCTTCAAATTTATAGTGACGCCACAAGGTGTCGTAGTAATTGGAAATAGTAGCGGTGAATGAAATGAGTTTCACCATGCTTTAAATCAAATGAAGTAAGTCCGAATGTTTCAAATAAATCTAGTAGGATTTTTGATTGAAATTGAAAGAATTGAATAATGTTTTTCGATCAAAGATGATAAAGCAACAAAGATTATGAAGCGCTCGATTGCTGATATAAAAATCCTTAAGAGATACACTGAAATATGAAATGAATTTTTGTATCATTATCTTAGCACATGATTGTGTTAAGATTGATTTTATAGAATAATCCAACAAAGCGGATTCAATATAAATAAATAATTAAACCAGTATATAAGGTGTGCAACGAGATTAGCACAAGCTTCAAATTTGTGAAAACGTCACCATAAGGTGATCGTGACCAAATAAATGATTCAGTGAAAGTGAGGACCAAACAAGTTTGTTATGATTCGGAATAGATGAAATACTTGACAAAATGCATTTATTTATAAACTTTTATTTGTACTAGGGTCAAATAATAACTTAACTTAGATATTACATATCAGCGATTACGTCTGGAATCATTTCTGCTTCTTGCGTAGTAAGTACGAATGCTCGCGCGTTCTTCTCAGCTCCGTCTGTTGTTCTAGCCTTGTTGTCAGATGCTTTGGTTAGTTTCGGGCAATATGGTTTGATGTGTCCTGTTTCTCCGCAATTGAAACAAACATTAGTTTTCCTTCTACACTCTTCCTCTATATGCCCGGTCATCTTGCAGAAGTCACAGTAGGGTGTTCTCCTAAAACGGCATCTTCCTGAATGCTTTTTGTTACAGCTTCTGCAGGTAGGTTGTTCCAGTGACGGTTCAGTTCCTTTCTTCTTGAATTCTTGGAAAATTTTCTGGGCTAACTCTTTCTTCTTGTTTTCTTCTCTTGTGCGGATTAGTCCATCTGTCAACATATTAGCTAGTTCAACTGCTTCTTCAATAGTCTGTGGTCTAACGGCCTTGACTATGTCTCGGATTTCACTAACTAATCCCCAAATATAACGAGAAATTAGTACGGGTTCTGGCGAAGCCAGAGTTGGTACCATTCTTGCATATTCGAAGAACGTTGTCGTATATTCACGACAATTCACATCTATCATTTTATGATTTAGGAACTTGTTAGCTATTCGTTCCTTTTCATAAGGGGGACAGAATTTCCTTTCTGTCATTTCCTTGAATTTTTCCCAGTTTATGGCATAAGCCATGTCCCTTCCTTTTGCCTGAAGAATTGTATTCCACCATTCTAAGGCTTCTTCCTTAAAGAGGTTAGATGCATACATCACCTTATCTTCTTCGGCATATTTGCTGATTGTAAGAACAGCTTCCGTCTTTTCCAACCATCGCAGAGCAGCCGTGGCTCCTTCACT
Source organism: Helianthus tuberosus (assembly GCA_030545235.1). Lineage (NCBI taxonomy): Eukaryota > Viridiplantae > Streptophyta > Magnoliopsida > Asterales > Asteraceae > Helianthus > Helianthus tuberosus. Next base: position 149,565,444 of record CM060372.1, read on the forward strand.
GCCTGCGAACTCTGTTGGTTTACAAGCTAGAAATTCTTTGTAGGTACACCCGAGAGTCATCGCCTTCTTTTTCTTGGGAAATGGGGTTTTGATAAGATTATCATTACTTCCATTGACACTATGACTGAAATAGTCGTCATGAGTACGCTTGCTACTCACAACTTTGGTGGGTTCTACGGGGTTTTTAACAGCTTTAATTATTAAAGGTAAAGCATTAGCTATTCCTTGGGCTATTAGATTTTCTATAGCATTTTTATCCAAAGGATTTTCATTATTAATATGAACTTCTGGATTATGTGGTACTTCATTCGACATCTGAATTGCAAACATTTTCACTTATTAATATCACAGAATAATTAAAACAAAACAATACTTCCAGAATATTATATGTGCATATCGACACATATATATATTCATATATAACACATATGTTAATTTGTATCAGTTTCCTAACTTTTAAGTTTAGGTATTAAAAGAACACCTAAATAGCTTTAAGCAAGTGGCTTTGATACCACCTTCTATCACGACCCCCGACCCACCCTGGACGGAATCGGGAGTCGCGAACAGCCCAGTGGTACCGGTGATTATTTTGAAAATATTGCAGCGGAAATTTCATCAGGACCGTGAGTTAGGAAAAATATCAGAGTTTTAGAAACACCGGATTTTGTTTATTAAATAGATGGGATAAACCCATGTTTTACAAATGTAGCTTTAATAAGATAAATTTGATTACATAAACAATATTTCTTAATTTGATTTAATTAATAAAATAAGCCACTTCTTGAAGCCTTTCAGTGCTGTATCCAACTCTTACTCCAATCTACTGTAATTACCTGAAATATGTTTGAAAAAGGTTTTGTCAGCGGAAATACTGAGTGAGTTCATTCCATTTTATAAAATATGTTGTTATACCTTACAGCATTAAGGTTTTTATATTTGTTTATATTTATCCAACTCAATCAGTATTTGTCACATGGTGGCAGTTCCGATGTGACAGTAATCATATCACTCATTGGCTCACTTTCGTCCAATAGTGAATTTATCAAATAATTCTATTTTATTATTATTCAATTTATCTGTCACTAGACGATTCCTGTGACGGTGATCATATCACTGTTGATCATTCTTTCAACTAGTGACTTAGGTCATATTACTGTTGATCATTCTCTCAACTAGTAATTCTAGTCATAACACTGTTGATCATTCTCTCAACTAGTGTCTTTTGGACATGTCACTGTTGATCATTCTCTCAACTAGTGACTCTGGACTTAGTTGTGTCCTGTGACATTACTTTATCAAATATATTAATTATGGCACAAAACCATTTAACCCAGAAGATGACATATATCATTTTATGTCAAACTAATATAACTTATCAAATATAATATGTTAATTAATTAAATAATTGTAATGTCATTATTTAATCTATTAACGTGACTAAGACTAAAATATAATCTTCGTATAGTAGAATACATTATACTGGACTATTTTATTATGGTATACACCATTTAGATTAAATTTATTAACATAATATTAGTTATAGGCTATGGCTACTGAGCATACTTTCCACTGTGATTGTAGTCATGCTACTATTAGTAAATTTTCTGGTTAATAGTAATGAGGATCATATAATGTATAAAACCTCCCATACCAGCAGTTTATTATAAAATATAAAAATTTAATCACTGTAAGTATGACAGGTAACCATTTAGGATTTTTAAAAAGCATTGGTAAATATAATTGTATCACAAAAAGGTGATAAAAACTGTGAGAAAAGAGAATGGACTCACAAACGGTGAGAAAAGAGAAATGAACTCACATTGCAGATTTCTACGGCCAAAGTTTAGTCTACAGATAAGCCTTGATATATATTGCAGATTTAATTTGAGCTGAGCTTTAGCCTATTGATTTAGCCTTGTAACCTAGTGCACACGAACTAGGTAGGTAACTTAATACAGCAATTACGATAACTCATGAGATCAAATTCTCACAACGAACGACAAAGTGCTATGCTTAAACATCCATCGGATTCACAACGAAGGACAGAGTATTCCCCGAATTCGGGTGGCACTCAAACATCCGGTCGGAATAACGACTAATGACAAAGCATCACCCTAATGTGGGCAGCACTTAAACATCCATCGGATATATTGATCGATCGGACAACGAATCGTAATAGCGATCGAGTTAATACCCTGTATTATAGCAGCACCCCCCTACTAATTAATGATTCGTGTGTGTTTTGAGAGTATTTGGACGATATCTCCGCGCCTGAGTCGAATTTTATCGTCGAACGAACGCACAGAAGCAAGTCCCAAAGCCTGCTATTTATACCCGAAATTTGGCATTGCTTGCGCACCGTAACACTCTAACCCTTACGGTCCGTAACAACCCTTACGCACCGTAACACTAATTTCCTTACGGTGCGTAAGGAACACCTAAGCACTATAGGTTTGCCACGTTTGGGACTAGGCCTGCTGAGTCGACAGATTATTTAATTTCAATTTCGACAGCAATATATTTAGATAATCGTCGAGTAGGGAATGCCCCCCTGAGTTTTAGGGGCCCTGATCCTGATTCTGATTGTTCTGAAATTTGTAGGGTTTGTGCAGAATCACTTGGGTGTCTTAATTAGGGTTTCCTATTGAATAAAATAATAAAATAAATAGGACTTTTTAATGAGGGTCGTTACAACTATAACCATCGTGATCACGCTCACGTTATGAAGTTCAAACGAACTTCGCATTGACCATAAACTGGTCACTGCAGAAAGTCAAACAAAGTTTGACTTTAACGCTAAAAGAATAAAAGAACGAAGGAACACTTACAAAGGGTCCAAGAACGAAAGGTTTGAATTCGAACACTCTCAGGTATGAAGTGTTAAACACAACAACTTTGAGAGCAAGTTCAGATTTCAAAGGTGTGGGTTTTTGCAAATGAAAGGGTTGGGTATTTATAGGATTCTTGGAACCGTTAGGATCGTTTATCGAATAACGTGCTTTGATCTTGTCCATACACTTGTTGGTAACCTCATGTGCATCACATTGGCCCCCCAACATCAGGGATTAACATGTGGCATTGGCCTTTGGAGTGTTTAAGAGCTGTTAAAACAACTTTTGCTGTTCTGAAGGGCCCTCGTGTGACGCCTAGGGGGCTAGGTGTCACGCCTAGGTCCTTCTGATCAGCAACCAGTTTCCAAAGTTTCCATTTCAGTCCCCGTTGTGTATTAAGGCCATTTCCCACATGTTTAAGGCTCGTTAAGTCAACTTTAAGGCCCTAAAATGATGCCTAAACATTGTGGACATGAAACATGCTCAAAAATATGCCGGATGTCAGTTCGTTTGGTCGTACGATCCAAATGGCGTGACGAATGGATTTTTCTTATATAAATTTTTGGATGTCCGGATGTATTCAGAACGTAAGTTATGCGCGAAAGTGCAAACTTATGCACTTTTTGACACTTTTAGTCCCTGAATGAGCCAAAAGTTTATTCTAGCACACCGAACCCCTCAAAGCCTATTTCTAAGCTATGTAAAGGATATTTATGGTATGTTTAACTTATGGTCATGTTCCGGAATGTCTGTTACAGTTCAAATTGGCATACTTTCGCAGTTTGTCAGATTTAGTCCCTATAGGCGAAATGACTTGTTATTGCCTTACCAAAGCCTTCAAAACTTATTTCTAAGTTATGTAAAGGTTATTTAAGGTATGTTAAGCCTATTTCACTGTTCCGGAGTGTTCTTTGCATTAAACTGGTTATATTTACGCATCAGTGCGCGTATAACCTTCCAGAAAGTGATTTAAAGCTTGTAATCGAACAAAAATTGATATGTGCAAAAGATACACATATTTATACAGATCCCAAGTATGAAATACAATATTTCATTGGCTTGGTATTTGTTTGATGGTCGCAGTGACCCAGGTGTCACACAGCTGACGGCTTTAATCAATGAACAAGTTGCTGCAGCACTCGCAGCCACTCAGGCTGGAGGTATAACCTGCCATTGCAACTTACTCTAGGATCTTAAGATCCTACTATCGTGAACCAACACTTGTGCTTAACCTTGTGTCATCTTACTCTCACAACAGGTCAACCTGCTCAGCCTCCCGTGTGTACTTTCAAAATTTTCATGGACTGCCGACCTACTACTTTCAACGGCACTGAAGGAGCTGTAGGCCTCCTTCACTGGTTTGAGAAGCTCGAGTCTGTTTTCGAGATGTGTGAATGCCCTGAGGCTCGTAGGGTAAAGTATGCTACCGGTACTCTTGAAGGTGTAGCGCTCACGTGGTGGAACGCTCAGGTCCAAATGCTGGGGTTGGTTGCTACTAATGCCACCCCATGGAATGACTTCAAGGATTTAATCAAGGAAGAGTACTGCAATCGTGATGACATCCACAAGTTGGAAGTAGAGTTCTTCAACTTAAAGATGACGGGCTCGGAAATCAAAGCGTACACGAAAAGATCAAATGAGCTGGCAATCTTGTGTCCTACCATGGTAGATCCTCCTATCATGCGTATCGAGCTGTACCTCAAAGGTTAATGCCAGAGATCCAGAGTCATGTGACTGCAGCAAACCTCGCCACTATTCAGCAAGTTATTCGTTTGGCTCATCGTCTCACTGATAAGGTAGTCGAGCAGAACAGGCTGCCCAAGCGTATTGGTGCTACTACTACTACTACTACTACTACTTCTGATGCCCCCAGCGACAACAAGCGCAAATGGGATGGAATCTCAAGCAAGGGTTCAACATCAGCTCAGTCTCAGTCTCAGCAGCGAAAGACTGACGACTACATGAGCCCTGGTCAACAATCTTCTGGTAGCCAAGGGCAGAGTGGGTACAAGGGGAACCACCCCAAATGCAATCAATGTGGTTTCCATCATAGCGGACCGTGTACTAAGGGCACTTGTCAGAGGTGTAACAAACCTGGCCATGCGGCCAAGGATTGCAGGAGCCTCTACCCTGCAAATCAGCGACGACAGAACCAGCAGCAAGCTCCCCAGAATCAGCGTCAGCAGCAACAGCAGGAGCAGGGTAACAACAAGGGAAGCTTTTAGTGTGGTGCTGAAGGCCATTTCAAAAGAGACTGCCCTCAGCTGAATCAAATACAGAACAACAACAACAACCAGGGGAACGGAAACAATAATGGGGGAAACAATGGGGGCAATGGTGCCAGGGGTCGAGCTTTTGTGATTGGCCAGGGTGAAGCGAGGAACGATCCCAATGTGGTGATGGGTAAGTTTCTTCTGGATGATTTCTTTGTTACTGTTTTATTTGATTCGGGTGCCGATACTAGTTATGTGTCCCTAAAAGTTAGTTAAATGCTTAAACGCGTTCCAACACTTTTGAACACCAAGCATATGGTAGAACTAGCAAACGGTAAGAGCCTTGAAGCCACACACATAGTTAAGGGTTGTAATCTCATCTTAGCTGGTCAGACCTTCTCTATCGATCTTATCCCCATCGTTCTTGGTAGTTTCGACATCGTTATTGGTATGGATTGGTTATCTCAACATCGAGCAGAGATTCTTTGCAAGGAGAAGATCGTCCGCATTCCTCGATCTAGTAAAGAATCTTTAGTGATTCATGGCGACAAGAGTGGTGCTGTGGTGGGCATCATTTCTTTCCTTAAAGCCCAGAAATGTCTGCGAGAGGGCCACACTGCTATCTTAGCCCTCGTTACGGACACCTCAAAGAAAGAGAAGAAGATAGAAGATATTCCGATCATACGTGACTTTCCTGAGGTGTTTCCTAAGGAGTTACCAGGTCTACCACCCCACCGTCAGGTTGAATTTAAAATCGAGCTAGCTCCTAGAGCAGCGCCCATAGCTCGAGCACCTTATCGCTTAGCTCCATTAGAACTTGAAGAACTGTCCACGCAACTACAAGAGCTCTTGGACAAGGGTTTTATTCGTCCTAGCTCTTCTCCCTGGGGAGCTCCAGTATTATTTGTTAAAAAGAAAGACGGTACCTTCAGAATGTGTATCGACTACCGCAAACTTAACAAGTTGACCGTGAAGAATTGTTATTCTCTTCCACGCATTGATGACTTATTCGATCAGCTACAAGGGTCGAGCTACTACTCAAAGATTGACCTAAGGTCAGGCTACCATTAACTGTGAGTCCGAGACGAGGATATCTCTAAGACAGCATTCAGAACTCGTTATGGGCATTACAAGTTTCTGGTTATGCCTTTCGGGTTGACGAATGCACCTGCGGTATTCATGGATCTTATGAACAGAGTGTGCAAACCTTACCTGGATAAGTTTGTCATAGTCTTCATCGACGACATCCTGATCTATTCGAAGAGTCAGGAGGAACACGAGCAACACCTGCGGCTTATTTTGGAACTCCTTCGAACAGAACAGTTGTATGCCAAGTTTTCGAAATGCGACTTCTGGCTTCGCGAAGTCCACTTTCTAGGCCACGTGGTAAACAAGGATGGGATCCATGTTGATCCGTCCAAGGTTGATTCGATCAAAGACTGGCCTGCACCCCGTACACCAACAGAAATTCACCAATTCTTGGGTTTGGCGGGCTACTACAGAAGATCATCAAGGATTTCTCCAAGATTGCGCAACCTCTCACTTCACTAACTCAGAAAGGTGTCACTTATCGTTGGGTTGATGCACAGGAATCTGCATTTCAGCACTTAAAGGATAGACTATGTAGCGCACCAATTCTCTCATTGCCTGAAGGCACAGACGATTTTGTGGTTTATTGCGACGCATCCATCCAAGGACTTGGTTGCGTGTTGATGCAACACGACAAGGTCATTGCTTATGCATCACGACAACTTAAGGTTCACGAAAGGAATTACACTACTCACGATCTGGAGCTAGGAGCAGTTGTTTTCGCACTTAAGATATGGAGACATTACCTGTACGGTACCAAGTGCACCATTTACACCGATCACAGGAGTCTCGAGCATATCTTCCAGCAAAAGGAGTTAAACATGCGACAACGTCGATGGGTCGAACTCTTGAATGATTATGAATGTGCGATCAAGTATCATCCGGGCAAAGCCAATGTTGTGGCCGACGCTCTCAGTCGAAAGGATACCACACCTAAGCGAGTACGTGCGTTACAACTGACCATCCAATCAAGTCTTCCTACTCAGATACGAGATGCTCAGGTTGAAGCATTGAAAGCAGAGAACATCAGGGCGGAGTCCCTACGAGGATCGAGGAAACGGTTAGAACAAAAGGAAGATGGCGCCTGACGTGATGTCGTGGTCTCACGCAAATTTAATCCAATTACAACTAATTAGCTACCGGTAAGTGGGTATCGAACACAGGGAGTTTGTGGAATATGTGCTATCTTGATGTATGTCTAAATTAACTAAAGCAAACTAAATTGCAAGAAATGTAAATTCAGAATTTTGGTGATTGGTTTTAATTAATAGATTAAACTAAATTAAATTACAAATCAAGGTTAAGTTTTGTAACAAGATAAGAGGATAGTGATCATCCCGAGTTTCAGGTTTTAAGTGACAATCAAGGTTTATGTTCAACTGGAAAGAACTACATAGACATAGCTCATGCAAGATCAATTATTTGTGATGAAAGGGAACTAAGTACTCGGATTCCTAGAACGCGAGGTTGTTACCCGATGACCAATCAACATATCTCCAACCCTAATCCCTCCCATGATATCTCGATTGCCAACGGCACCAAGAACGTATGGTTTAGAACTATGATCAAACATACATCAACAATTTACAAACACCCAATCAAACATCATAATAAACTAACAACACATGCATAATTTAATATTCCAGAAATTAAAGAACAAACATAATTGTCACAAATAAAACCTTACACTCAAGACGATCACCAAGCAAACCTAGCCGCTCATAGTGTCATGAATCGTCATAACAATCAAACCTTTGTCCAATGGAATCAAAAACAAAGTCTCATTGTTTTTGACCACTCAAGAACACCTTGGAACACCCCAAAATCACCCCCTAATCAGTTACTAAACGAATAACATGATTGGATTTCAAAAGACACAATAGAACATCATAAATTAGGGCAGTTACACATTTCTCGCTGGCCTCCACCGTAAGCTACGGGGGCCACCGTAGCTTACGGTGGCTTGGAATAGCTTACGGTGGGTCTCTACTGCCTTACGGTGGAAGAAAAATGCTGGGGGCTACCGTAATTTATGGTTGATACCGTAAATTACGGTAGGCTTCAGCATGCAATTTTGTTTTCAGCATAACTTTTTCGTTTCAACTCCGTTTTCTTCACCGTTTTCGCCTACGTTCTCGTAAGTTCGTCCTCTATAATGCTATCCTCTTAATTCTTCCATACCAATAATTGATTTTTTTCATTTATTCTCCGTCTTTCAATCTCCAATCCAGTCGCGCCTATTTGAAGCTTCATTCCCACACTTTTAAGCCCCAAATGTACCTGAAACACAAGCAACCATAGTTATCTAATTCTAGACAATTACCCGATTAAATGTGGGATTTTAATATCGTTTATACCACTTAAGGGTTATCCTACGGACTACCCGTCACATCCCCACACGTAACCGTTGCTTGCCCCAAGCAACCCGTTCAACAAAACACAATTTATTCAAGCGATCAAGCACAAACCAAGCAAACAAATGTCCAAATTTACTAACTCTTTCTTAAAATCGCACATGACACACCCCTCACAAAACTCTCCTCTCGGCGACAAGCAATAACTAGCAAAGATAAGCTAGATCACACTTAAAGCAAACGGGTGGTTGCACGACAATAAGCTTGTCATTAAATCGATCTTTCGCCTAAGTGATTTGCTAAACATGCACATGAATCAAAGGGACTTAGAGGTTGTAACATGGCAAGGCAAATGGGTAGGAAATGGAAATACATATGCGAAGTAGCTAACGATTTAACCTGGTCTTTTATTTCTAACGAAAACAAAACATAAACAACTATATACCAAATATCTCGTTCAGTTTTTTCTTTTCTTTTTTTCTTTGCTTTTTCTTCTTTTTTTTTTCTTTTCTTTTCATATCTCTTTTTTTTCTTTTTTTTTTCTTTTCAAACATAACAAGATAAAAATACTAATACGAGATGCAACACTAATAGACCGGGTCAAATACAGGTTAAATTTAGAGGAACTAGGCACATGTTACTAATGATCGGCTTCAAGCTCAAATGGGCTACTAAATTCCAAACCCCCGCCCCTCTCACTACCAAGCTCATATATATAATTTATAAGGTCCAACCCCCCAAATCCCACACTCGCACTCACCAAGACGAGGCTACCTAATTGCCCTTATCCTTTTCACATGCATGTCAAGCTAAGGCCTCAAACCGCATTCGAGCACAAGTTCTAATGCACCCCCACCCATTGCCACTCTCATCAAGAAAAATGTATTCTAATAAATTCAAGTAGTGGCTCAACTCTCACCAAGAAAGAACAAGGGGATATGGGTTGCCGGTGTGTCATGCAATTTAATACTCAACTGTTCAATTTGGACCAGTTTTCGCTTGATTTTTTAAAAATTTCACAATTTTTTTTTCAAAATTTCCCCTCATCCCCACACTTGGGATACATTTTCCCCAATGTATGGTTTTGAAGGGAAGATCGCTTAAACCACTACAACATCAATTGTAGCTTTTCCACTCAAACCCAAATTTCTTTTTGTTTTTTTTTTTATATAACTAAAAACACCACCAACTTTCACAACCCATAAACACATAAAACACATTAAACACCACCCATCCACCCAACCATGATCATGAACATGAATATATACAAAGGTGCACAAAATGAGAACAAGACACAACCTGATCAGTAAATCAGCAGTGTTGGTAGTGATCCAGCTGCTGTAATCGGACAGGAACATAAAGATCTCTTGGATTCGCTGATATCTCAATGGGGATGTTGCCAAACATCCCCATACTTGAATCATTGCATCCGCGAGGATTGAAACGTAGTAACCTGCCAAAACATAAACACAACACCAAAACAAAACAAAATAAAACACGAATACAATACTCTACATCCTCGGGCTGCCTCCCGAGAGCGCTAAGTTTAAAGGTCTTCAGCCAGACCATACCTGATAAGCGTTACGGTGGTTTCAATGCATACTTACCCAAAACATTTCCAACAAATGCCCGGAAATTTACATGCCATCTCCATAAGTTTGTCAGTATAATTGGCATGTTCAGACTGCACTTGCGGGTTTCTCTAATCCACTTCATGATGTATACCCTGATGTCTTGTAGTTTCATCCTTCTCATCTTCTTCCTCGAACCCTCTTCCCCACACTTATTAATTTGAATGATTGATATGGGAAGAGGTTCGGTACACATATTCATCTCCTCAGACTGTTCTGCCTCATCATCTGCACACACCATCTGATCCACCAGTGACTCTTCATCAGATAAAGGACTCATTGGTGTGGTATTATCCTCCACAACCTCCTCCTTCATGTGAGAATAATCTCTAATATCATCAGGTAATGGTGAAAGGCGTTGTTCTATTTCTATCTTCATTTTTAAATTCTGACACTTAGAAACTAAACAACTGATTCGATCTTCATCGGAAAGGTTAGGTGCTGATAAATACTGCTCGAGTTTGGACAAAGTCACTTCCAATATAGCAAGCTCTTTCTCCTCCTCGGTCTGATAAGTATAAACACCCTCGGGCTTATATTCTTCAGGATGATGTTGTCGATATTCCTGATACGATCTTAAGATGTGCGCATCCATCATTTTTCTATTCCAATACTTTGGGTTTTCTGAATACACCGTGCACACATCATAATCATAAGTGTGATCGCGACCGCACAAAAACATAGACCATCCGTCCTTGTCTCATAATAAACATCCTTGTCCCGATCATATCCATCCGAGTAATAATCATCCTCCATTTCTAATTCATAATCATCAACGTATGATGGAGGTGGAACCTGTGAAACATAAGACACCGGTTTTCCATATGCCCTCCTATAGTGGGCCTCGTGGCAACCGATACATGGATGACGTGGACCTCCGCACAATATACACGTAGAAAAGCTGAAATTTGTGTAATGCTCTGTCATCCTGCACAACACAACTCAACAACCAAGTGTAAATCATGAACATAAAAGAAATCTTTTTGGGATTTTTAATTTTTTTAATTTTTAATTTTTGTTAACAAATACACAAGATAACACACGTTGCGCACTACTCCCCGGCAACGGCACCAAAATTTGACGTGATGTCGTGGTCTCACGCAAATTTAATCCAATTACAACTAATTAGCTAGCAGTAAGTGGGTATCGAACACAGGGAGTTTGTGGAATATGTGCTATCTTGATGTATGTCTAAATTAACTAAAGCAAACTAAATTGCAAGAAATGTAAATTCAGAATTTTGGCGATTGGTTTTAATTACTAGATTAAACTAAATTAAATTACAAATCAAGGTTAAGTTTTGTAACAAGATAAGAGGATAGTGATCATCCTGAGTTTCAGGTTTTAAGTGACAATCAAGGTTTATGTTCAACTGGAAAGAACTACATAGACATAGCTCATGCAAGATCAATTATTTGTGATGAAAGGGAACTAAGTACTCGGATTCCTAGAACGCGAGATTGTTACCCGATGACCAATCAACATATGTCCAACCCTAATCCCTCCCATGATATCTCGATTGCCAACGGCACCAAGAACGTATGGTTTAGAACTATGATCAAACATACATCAACAATTTACAAACACCCAATCAAACATCATAATAAACTAACAACACATGCATAGTTTAATATTCCAGAAATTAAAGAACAAACATAATTGTCACAAATAAAACCTTACACTCAAGAAGATCACCAAGCAAACCTAGCCGCTCATAGTGTCGTGAATTGTCATAACAATCAAACCTTTGTCCAATGGAATAAAAAACAAAGTCTCATTGTTTTTTACCACTCAAGAACACCTTGGAACACCCCAAAATCACCCCCTAATCAGTTACTAAATGAATAACATGATTGGATTTCAAAAGACACAATAAAACATCATAAATTAGTGCAGTTACACATTTCTCGCTGGCCTCCACCGTAAGCTACGGTGGCCACCGTAGCTTACAGTGGCTTGGAATAGCTTACGGTGGGTCTCTACTACCTTATGGTGGAAGAAAAATGCTGGGGGCTATACCGTAAATTACGGTAGGCTTCAGCATGCAATTTTGTTTTCAGCATAACTTTTTCGTTTCAACTCCGTTTTCTTCACCGTTTTCGCCTACGTTCTCCTAATTTCGTCCTCTATAATGTTATCCTCTTAATTCTTCCATACCAATAATTTAATTTTTTTATTTATTCTCCGTCTTTCAATCTCCAATCCAGTCGCGCCTATTCAAAGCTTCATTCCCACACTTTTAAGCCCCAAATGTACCTGAAACACAAGCAACCATAGTTATCTAATTTTAGACAATTAGCCGATTAAATTTGGGATTTTAATATCGTTTATACCACTTAAGGGTTGTCCTACGGACTACCCGTCAGCGCCTACTATGTAAACGGGCGCATCTGTGTACCACTTTATGGAAATTTACGCGAACTGGTGATGGATGAAGCACATAAGTCTCGTTACTCAGTACATCCTGGTTCGGATAAGATGTACTACGACCTAAAGACTACATACTGGTGGCCTAGCATGAAAGCCCACATAGCAACTTATGTCAGCAAATGTTTGACTTGTGTGAGAGTCAAGACTGAATATCAGAAACCATCCGGCCTACTCCAACAACCAGAGATCCCGACATGGAAATGGGAGCAAATTTCCATGGATTTCATTACTGGCCTGCCTAGATCACAACGCGGAAATGACACTATTTGGGTGATAGTGGATCGATTGACTAAGTCTGCACACTTTCTGGCTATCAAAGAAACAGACAAGTTTTCTACTTTAGCAGACGTTTACTTAAAGGAAGTGGTTTCGAGGCACGGGGTGCCAACCTCCATTATTTCCGATCGTGATGCACGTTTTACCTCTAAACTGTGGCAAGCAATGCACAGGTCCTTTGGCTCACGTTTAGACATGAGCACCACTTATCATCCACAAACGGATGGGCAGTCTGAACGCACCATCCAAACCCTTAATGACATGCTTAGGGCATGTGCGATTTATTTTGGTAATGGCTGGGAACGACATCTACCGTTGGTGGAATTTTCGTATAATAACAGCTACCACACCAGTATTCAGGCCGCTCCATTTGAGGCATTGTACGGACGTAAATGCCGATCACCTCTTTGCTGGGCAGAAGTTGGCGACAGCCAAATCACTGGCCCAGAACTTATGGTAGACACGACTGAGAAGATTGCTCAGATACGACAACGAATGGCGGCAGCTCGTGATCGTCAGAAAAGCTACGCTGATAAGCGCAGGAAACCACTCGAGTTCCAGGTTGGGGATCGAGTGCTACTCAAAGTCTCACCGTGGAAAGGTGTAGTTCGTTTTGGCAAAAGAGGCAAAATCAATCCGCGCTATGTCGGACCGTTCGAAATCGTTGAGAAAATTGGCAAAGTCTCTTACAAGTTGAATTTACCTGAAGAACTCAGCGGAGTTCACAACGTATTCCACGTATCTAATCTAAAGAAATGTCTATCAGATGAGACCCTCATAGTTCCTTTGAAGGAGCTCACAATCGACGATCAGTTGCGATTCATCGAGGAACCAGTTGAAATCACAGACCGAGACGATAAGGTTCTCAAGCGCACCAGAATACCTCTTGTTCGAGTTCGTTGGAACTCCTGTCGTGGCCCAGAGTTCACCTGGGAGTGAGAAGACCAAATGAAACTTAAGTATCCCCAGTTGTTCGAGAAAAGTGCAACCACTGCTGAGGCTGAAGCTACTGCAGAATTTCAAGATGAAATTCCAAACCAGCGGGGGGATGATGTGACACCCCAGGAAAACCAGGAAACAACGCAACACAACTAGCTTCCTCAGTAACCACGTGCTAAATTTCGGGACGAAATTTCTTTCAAGTTGGGGATGATGTGACAACCCGAGTTTTCAAGGTCTTTTCTCGCAACTGCGTTTTCTTAATTCGTTGTGTTCTTCTATGTGCACCTGGTTATTTGATTTTAAATTATGTTTAAGTGTTCAGTGATTAAGTGTTAAATATGGATTTTGTGAAATGTGTGTTGTAACATATATATATGTACTTATATTTTATTGTGCCTGACGAAATCCAAAGGGATTTCGCCCCTAGCCTGCTCGACGAAAACCCAAGGGGTTTTCACCATGTCCACTCGATGAAATCACCTGATTTCGCCGGCCCATGTCTTCGCCGAAGCCCAGTCAGGGCCCAACATCCTATCAATTACGTATTTAGCGTATTAGGTTGCGTAGATGATCAGTGATCAAACCCTTGAGTGTCTTTCTCTATGTGACGGCATTATTGAATTCCCCAAGATTTCTCTAGCGATCAATCCATCGTTCTTTCTGTTTCGGTTAGTTCGTACTGTTGTTTATTTGAGCATGACTTTGATAGATCATTACATGTCTGCATATGTGTATATATCTGATTATAATATTTATATACTTGGTATAGTATGATGATGATGATTAGAGTTTGAGAATCTATGTGCTTCGAATCTTGTGATTTGCAGTTGTTCATGATCTTTATGAATTGTATTTGTTCATGCTAATCGTGTGTTGTAGGATTGTGATGGAATTAGTCTTGGGGTTATGATATCATAATAAATTGGGTAATCGAGTTAGGGTTTCTTGTGAACCGATCTTGAGGTTATGTGTTACGTGTTGTATCGATGCTGATTGGTAACCTTATGTAATTGGATGTGGATGATAGATTGGTTGGAATGTCATGATTTTTAGCCGTAACCTGTTTTAAGAAGTGGAGTGAAACTGCTACTTGAATGGAATTCCAATGATACTGACTATATGATAGAGATGATGATTTAGTTATGTAACTGTTAGAACGTAATTAGGGTTCCTGTAGTACGTAACTGTTGATGATGATTATGTTGTGCCGGAGAAAACCCAGGGGGCGACGAAAACACAATCTCGACGAAAACCCTTGGGATTTCATCGCCTGGGGGATTTCGTCTGGGGGATTTCGCCAAGGGGTGTTCGCGACAAACACTAATGTTCGTCAAGCTGGAAATCCACCACAGTAACTCGGTTAACTCTGTTAAGTTAAGTTTGTTAACTCTGTTAAACTAAGTTTATTAACTCTGTTAAGTTAAGTTTGTTAACTCTGTTAAGCTAAGTTTGTTGACTCTGTTAAGCTAAGTTTGTTAACTCTGTTAAGTTAAGTTTGTTAACTATGTTAAGCCTGTTAATTGATAACTATGTTAGAATAAACTGAGAAAAAACATTTATGTGAAGCATGATTGTATGAAGTTGATTAACTGTTTACGTGATACATGATGTTAAATGCCAAGCACACTATATGATATTAGAATTTGCATGCGAGTAGTTGCGAACATAAACTGATTGTGTATACGTGCATACTATAGGCCTTGACTGATTATTTGTGAGCACGTAATTTAGCATACCAAGCAAACTAAGGTGAGTTCACACTTTCCACAAGGCATGGGATTCCTAAGGGTTTGGAATGGGTAAAAGATTGAAACTGAAACTGCGTGATCTCCTGATTTGGAACACGTACACACCCTCTTTATTGAAGGGTGACAACATGTGATAAGTATTTAATCGGAACCTGCGTAATCTTCTGGTTTGGAGATTACGTACACACCCTCTTTATTGAAGGGTGACAACATGGATACTAGACCAAAACTCTTTATCATGAAGTCCCTCCTTTTTATATCGACTTAATCGCCGGGCCAATGGCGAGCGGGTCATTAGTTAGATAGCGCTATTTAGGTTTGACAAGCCTCACACCGTGCCGCAGAGGACGGGCGTGAACTAATGGATCTGGGCATTAGTCAATGATGATAGACATTGACATCAGGGCACCAACTTACTTTAGTCAGTGGTCGATATGGTAAACGGGTCTAGTGGTTCACATGGGGAAGCCCCCACTGGTTATGGATATGTTTGGGAAACAGGGTACACTGGTTAACTTACAACTTACAAATGAACTCATGGTTTTTAAAACAACTTAACAATGAACATCAACTGTGAACTCGCTCAACTTTGTTGTTGACTCGCTGTTACATGCCTTGCAGGTCGTTAGGTATATATGGAGCTTGCACGAGGAGGCGTAGTCATTGTGGGACATGGATAATCGTATGCCGTGTTAAACATTTGATATATTTTGAACTTATACTTTGGTTTTAAACATTATGCTTCCGCTTACAACCTAAACTACGTTTTGTTTGGACACCAATTGTATTGTGTTGGGTTTTATATTTATTTACATGCTATGTTCAATATGATTGGTGTCTTGATCCTGGTCAGTCACGCCTCCATACGGTGATAGTCCGCTTGTGGATTTTGGGGGTGTGACAGCTCAACCCCCTACTAAAAAGCCATACAACGGGACTGCACCCTTGTGCAACCAATGTAACCTTCATCATCATGCTAGTGTGCAATGCCGCAAATGCCTAAATTGTGGACTTGCTGGTCATATAGGTAGGGTATGCCGAGCTGCAGCTACACAAAATCAAGCTGATAACAACCCAGCACAAGCTCGTTTTCCACCAGGTTCTTGCTACAACTGTGGCGAGATGGGCCATTTCCGAAACAATTGCCCAAAGCTTGCTAATGCAAATCCAGCACGTGGATGAGCATTTGACTGATTGGAAGACGATGCTGTTTAGAAACAATCGAACTTTGTGTATTATTTTCTTTTGTTATCCAATTCTATGAAACAGTTATTTTGGTTTTTCAATAAATCTTTATTTGTGTTACGATGTACGAAAACAAGTATGGTTACATGTATGAATGATACATTACTACGATACCGATACCATGGAACCGTGTTCCTTGCAAAACAAACTACTCTTGTAGTTTTTCCATTTTTGTGATCACTCGTGATCTCCACGAAAATCCTAAGTACTCGTTTCTTCTAAGAAACGAAGTACAAGGTGCAAGTTACAACTCTGGACGAATACCAAAAGTACCACTTTAAATCCTTAATAGGATACACAAGGGTACTTCCGTAAGCCCTTGATTTGGTCTTCCATATCATATCTTCCCGACTTCACGATATTTTACACAGCATATGATTTCAAAAGATTATGTATGTTTTCGAAAACCTCATACATGTCTTCAAAATCATCCCATATATTTTTAAAACATTTTATAAAATTGTTTACCTAATATACTTAGCACATGATTTCAAAAACATTACAAAAGGTTTTCAAAAACATAATTTTTAATGATTCCAATCATAGTTACAAAAACAATCTGCCCGCATGTTGTCTTAGCATACGTGATCTAACCCTTGCTCTTTCGGTCTACACTAGATTAATGGTGCTTAGGTATACCGTATTCGTGACGTGATCTATGTATCATTCCTTTGTTATTAGACATACCATTGTACATGTATTTTCCCCAAAGTTTAGAAAACAATAAAAATGTTTAAAAGTGGGGACATGAACTCACTGATTTACGTCTTGTGCGTCAAACTTCATCAGTGTCCGCTACATAGGTGTCGTAACCTATAAGCTTTATACATATGTTAATCACCTAAACTTGTAAACCTCTAAGTACAAGTTACCATTTTGTTTAATGTGTCTTATTGTATCTTACATGTGTATGTTCTTGTATTATTAATGTATATATTCCACAATATATTTAGTGTTGTATTTGTTATATATATATATATATATATGTAGAATTTGAAAATGATATATGTTAAAAATAATATATTTTTAACTTTTCCAAATATATGGTACTTATATTATTTTTCAAAATAGATATAAGTAATTTTGACAAATAATATTTCTAATATTATTTTTGGTATATGTATACTTAGGAAAGTATACTTGTATTTAGGTGTAAATACTTGTGTATTTTGTATTAATTACCAAAAATCAATTCTTCGATTATTAATACTTTCCAGAATTATATTTCTAAAAAAAATAATGTATTTTTAAGGTATACTTGTTACTTATATATATATTTTGGTCCTACTTTGTTTTATATATATATATATAGGAGAAGGATCCGTTAGGAACCACCCTTTATTGCGAGAACCGTGAGAACAAGTGTGAACACAAACAGTAATACCTAAAAAATCTAAAAAACACCAATTTTTTTTACTATTTTTTTGGAAAAAAAATCGCTATATTTCGTTGATAATAAAAAAAATTAAAAAAAAATTCGAGTAACAGGTATCCACGCACATGTGCATTTGTATCATTTCTTTGACAAATTCCATAATTCATTACAAATATTAGACAATTGCACTTTCATTTACACTACCACGTGTAATACATTACTTTGTACGTTAACAATATTAGAAATGCACATGTGCATCTATATGCATCAACATGAAATAAGGTGTTTTGGTACACTACTTTGAATACACTTTCTCTTTCATCTATCATTCCATCTATTATAGACAGACACGCACATGTGAATTTTTGTCATTTCTTTGATAAATTCCATAATTCATTACAAATATTAGACAACTGCACTTTCATTTACACTACCATATGTAATGCATTACTTTTTACATTACCAATATTAGAAATGCACATGTGCATCTATATGTATCAACATGAAATAAGGTGTTTTGGTATACTAGTTTGAATACACTTTCTCTTTCATCTATCATACCATCCATAATACACAACCATTACCTCCTACCATCCATAATACAATACCATTACGTCCTACCATCCATAATACAATATCATTACCAATATTTTCACTTTATTACATGTATATAAACACCATTTATACCATCTAATCAACATATTACATCATAAATTGACAACTATAACCAAACCATCAACCACTAGATATAACTAACCAAAAAACATGTATATGGGCCTACTTCTCCATTCAAAATCACAAACTTTTTGTACCAAAACACGTTATATCATGGTTATACGTAATGATGCACATGTGCATTTTGAATATTGGTAATGTAAAAAGTAGTGTATTACGGATGGTATTGTAAATTAAATTGCAATTGTCTATTACTGGTAATGTATTACGGAATTTGTCGAAATAATGATACATATGCACATGTGCATGGATGACTGGATTTTTTTTAGTAACTAAATATAGCTATTTTAAAAAAAAAATATTAATTTGTTTTTTTGAGTGCTTTTTTGAATTTTTTTTTTAGTTTTTATTTTGTGTTCACATTGGTTCTCGCGGTACTCGCAATAAAGGTGGTTCTCAAATGAACCTTACCATATATATATATATATATATATATATTCGTCACATGTCAAATTTTTATAATTTTCATCACTTGTAGTAATGATATATATATATATATATATATATATATATGTCCATAAATATGTAAAATTGTCCAATAAGTCCAAATATTTGTCTAAGTCCATAAATATGTAGGATATATATTTATATTAATATATATTTTTGTATTTTTCCGTATACCCTTTTATGGGTAATTTTGTATTCTTATATACTTGAGTATTTCTTATGTATTTGTATGTGTATTTTGGTGGTTATACTCCTTTGGAGTATTTAGTTTATTTTTCAAGTTCCCAATATACACTAATACATATAATACACATAATATACACTTAGCATATAATTTTGTGACCACTAAATATATATATTTTTCCTAAAAATATACATACTTAATATTGATTTTTATTCTTGAAGAAAACCTTATTTCTGGACATGTAATTTTTGTATAAAAATTAGGAAACCATAGTAAATATTTTTGGGTGACTTTTTGGGAAAAAAGTTTCACCAAAACTTGTATTTTTCTAAGTGTCAAAATTTTATAAAAATTTTGACATAGTTTCCCCTAAAAATGGAGGTTTCCCATGTTTTCAAAACATGTGTTTATTTTCTTTTCATCATCAAATTCATATTTCAACAATTTTCACAAACAAAAATCACTAAATCATCATGTTTAATCCTAATGATGAACTTGATTATTTCTTAAAAACATGTAGTTTTTTAGATCTACACTTTACATACTCAGATCTTCCAAAAATAAACATTCTTGTAAGCTTTAACAAACTTTTATGAACTTTATTTTACAAAGTTTAACCATCAATAAGTCTTACGTTTCTAAAATCATGAAAAAACATATTTTAAAACCACTTTTATACTCATTTTGAAGATCTCCAAGTTCATCAACAAGTTTTGTCACACCCTCAAAAACCACGTGCGAAGTACTACCGCGAGGCATGTGACTGACCAGGATCCAGCCACCAATTATACTGAGCATTCAATTAATAATGGTAATAATGTTCACCAACCACAAGGGTTAGTAAATACCATAATTAAAGTTCAAAAGATTTAAGTTCAAATAGCAGTCTAAGTAAATAGCGGAAGCATAGGCAAAATAGTTCAAACAATGTTCATAGTTAAAGTTTATCATAGAACCCAACACACGGGTTATGACGACCACTACACATCCCCAAGCTGCAAGCTCCTGAGTCACTGGATACCTGCAAAGCATGCAGTAGGGTATCAACATAATGTTGGCGAGTTCACGAGTTTGTCCAGTTTTTAATTCCAAAAACTTGTTTCAACAGTTAATTTACTCATTTATACATGCCATGGGGAGCTACCCCATAAGTAAGCTACTAAAATGTTTTTACAATACTGAATACTTTTCATTCGTACGTTTCCGTAGTGCCTCGTTTGTCAATGTTCTATCATCATTGACGGTATTGCCAGAGTCTATTAGTTCACTCCCGATCCCATACACGGGCACGGTGTGAGGCTGGTGAGACCTAAATAGCGCTATCAACTAATAACCCGTTCGCCAGGCCCCGGCGACTAATCGGTATTAAGAAGTGAGGACTTGAGTGATAGAGTTTCGTTTAGTTTTGCTTGTTGCATTCAGTATAAATAGTAATTAACTAAGGGTCTCGCATAATGGGAGAAAAGTAGGTTTGTATCCCTCACAAGGGGATAGCGTTGTTTTAAGTTCCGTTTCCCAAACCACCGGGAACGCATGCTTTAAAAGTTGTGAACTCACCTTGCGTTGCTCGGTAGATTAGTTTACTTGGTCAAGCATGCTGGTTACCACATCCTAACATGGTTACCAGTATGGGTCAGGTTTAGGTACAAATAAGTCACGTATATCCTACACGTATCTAACACATAGCATACATATCACATAGTTATCCATTACGTTATTCGGCCAGTCCTAATTCTTAAACAGTCAAACAGTAACAGTTTACACAAAGCCCACATACGATCTTGCAGCCCAAAACATATAGTCATACACACTGTGGCCCAATAACGGAGACAAGCAGCCCAGTCGAGACCACGCGGTCTCGACTCGAGAACACGAGGTCTCGAGTCACGACCAAGACGTCTCGAGTTGCGGATAGGTAGTCTCGAGTGGCGCATGCAGGAGTCACAATCCTCGGAGGTCTCGAGTTTAGTCTCGAGTTGAGAACATGAGATCTCGAGTCGAGATCTTACTGGTCTCGAGTCCTTGATGTCTGCTGCTTGATCTCGAGTTGCCACTTTGATGGTCTCGAGTCGCAACCGAGGGTCTCGACTCGTTTGTCTGATGTGGAGATCCTTCTAGAACCTCTGATGTACTATCCAATGGAATTGCATGTTCATGAAATTGTGTACTAACCAACCAGAATGCACAAACATGTTTTCTTGTCTAAATTCTAATTAAAACCGATCAAACATTACATATTCAAATATTCATATCATATTCAAATAGTTCTTCATTTAGGGTTTTCACATTCACCAAACATATTCATTCAGTTCATCATCACCGTAACACTTTAATATGCATTTCATGGATAAGAAACATGTACATTCTTAGCCTTTTTATCAAGAACATTCTTATGTTTGCTATCATCAAAACAACCTAGATCATATCACACAACAGCCGTGCATATACACTCATGCTATACCACATCATTCAACACTCAAAGCATTTATTCAGTTTGCATTTGGATCATTCGAGAAGCACATTTGCAACCATATAAACCATTTACAAATAGACAACTTTAACACATATTGCTATTAAACAAAAGGACACACTAACCGGATGGTGTCCGAATACAATAGTGTGTGAAAACAGTTGCGGGAAAGCTTCCGAGTGATGAACACTAGCTGGTTTGTGAGTCCTTAGCTGCCACTGTTGAGTCCAAGAAGAATGGAGGGTGGTTTGGTGAGGTTTAAGGTTTCTTGAGAGAGAAAGGATGATATGAGAGGGGGAGAGAGAGAGAGGATAAGGAATGTTTGGGATATGATGAGGGAATGATTGTGTATCAAATCATTCCATATGCCGGCTAATGCAAGGATTTTATACTCTCCCGAGTAAGTGCACCCTAAGGCATTTCGAGTGGGCTAAAGGAGGTTGCGGCCCAATTGGTTTGGGTCACTCGAGACCAAGTGGTCTCGGGTCAAGAACCTTGTGGTCTCGGCTCACTAATATATACACATATATATACTACATACACATAACATAATACAAAGATCACATAACACACCACGATAATTCACAAACTTTCATTTAAAATGTACGTACTCATAATGCTAATACAAGAAGGTTGCTCGGGAAAACCTAGAGTGTCACATTATCCCCACGTTTTAAGAACTTTCGTCCTGAAAGTTAAGGCAGCCACTGTCAAGCTAGTATAAGTGAGAACGTTTCAACGGGGTGTCACATCATCCCCCCGTTAGTTTGGAATTTCGTCCCGAAATTCAGTTGTAGCTTCAGTGCTAGGAGTTTCGTTAAGGAACAACTGGGGATATATGCGCTTCATCTGGTCCTCCCGTTCCCAGGTGAACTCAGGGCCATGGCGCGAGTTCCAACGGACTCGTACAATAGGTATCTGGCTACGTTTTAGGGTCTTGATTTCTTGATCCGTGATCTCAATCGGTTCCTCAGTAAAGTGTAGCTGATCGTCAAAAGTGAGTTCCTTGAAAGGAATTATGAGTGTCTCATCTGACAGACACTTCTTTAGGTTAGACACGTGAAAGACGTTGTGCACCGCACTCAGCTCTTCAGGCAGATTCAATCTATAAGTGACCTTACCGATCTTCTCAGTGATTTCGAATGGTCCAACATATCGTGGATTAGCTTGCCCCGTTTACCAAAATGAACTACGCCCTTCCAGGGTGAAACTTTTAGTAGAACCCGGTCCCCGACCTGGAATTCTAGCGGTTTCCTACGCTTATCAGCATAACTTTTCTGACGGTCACGAGCTGCCGCCATGCGTTGTCAAATCTGGGCAATCTTTGCCGTAGTCTCGACTACAAGTTCTGGGCCAGTAATTTGGCTTTCGCCAACTTCCGCCCAACATAGAGGTGATCGGCATTTACGACCGTACAAAGCCTCAAAGGGTGCCGCCTGAATGCTGGTGTGGTAGCTGTTGTTGTAGGGGAACTCTACCAGCGGTAAGTGTCGTTCCCACCCGTTTCCAAAATAAATAACACATGCTCTTAGCATGTCTTCAAGCGTTTGGATGGTACGTTCCGTTTTACCATCGGTCTGTGGGTGGTAAGCAGTGCTCATATCCGGACGTGAGCCAAAAGATCTATGCGTAGCTTGCCATAATTTAGATGTAAAGCGTGGGTCACGATTAGATATGATAGAGATTGGCACTCCATGTCTAGCAACTATTTCCTTCAAGTAGATGGCAGCGAGCTTCGAATACTTATCTGTTTCCTTGATCGCGAGGAAGTATGCCGACTTGGTTAAGCGGTCCACGATGACCCAAATGGTATCGTTCCCGCCTTGGGATCTAGGTAAGCCTGTAACAAAATCCATAGAAATCTGCTCCCATTTCCATGTTGGTAGCTCTGGTTGTTGCAACAAGCCCGACGGCTTCTGGTATTCGACCTTGACTCTAGCACAGGTCAAGCATTTGCTAACGTAGGTTGCTATGTTGGCTTTCATACTAGGCCACTAATATGTAGTCTTGAGGTCGTGGTACATCTTATCCGAACCAGGATGTACCGAGTAACGAGACTTGTGTGCTTCGTCCATCACAAGCTCACGTAGATTTCCGTAGAGTGGAACCCAAATGCGCCCTGTCACATAGTAAGCGGCGTCTTCCCCTTGTTCTAACCATTTCCTCGATCCTCGTAGGGATTCGGCCCTGATGTTCTCTGCTTTCAATGCTTCAACCTGAGCATTTCGTATCTGAATAGGAAGATTAGAGTGAATGGTAAGTTGTTACGCGCATACACGCTTAGGTTTAGTTTCTTTACGGCTGAGGGCGTCGGCCACAACATTGGCCTTGCCTGGATGATACTTGATTGCGCATTCATAGTCATTAAGAAGTTCTACCCATCTGCGTTGCCTCATGATCAACTCCTTCTGTTCCAAAATATGCTGGAGACTCTTGTGATCACTGTAAATTGTGCACTTGGTACCGTACAAGTAATGCCTCCAAATCTTGAGTGCAAAAACGACCGCTCTGAGTTCCAAGTCGTGTGTCGTGTAGTTCATTTCGTGAATCTTGAGTTGTCGAGAAGCGTAGGCAATAACTTTCTCACGTTGCATCAACACGCAACCGAGTCCATGAATAGACGTGTCGCGGTAAACTACAAAGTCGTCGGTACCTTCAGGTAACGAGAGAATAGGAGCACTACAAAGGTTATCCTTTAGCTTCTGAAAGGCAGACTCATGAGCCTCATTCCACTTGTAAGCAATACCCTTCTGAGTGATAGTCGTGAGAGGTTGAGTGATCTTCGAAATTCCCTTGATGAATCTACGATAGTATCCTGCCAATCCCAAGAATTGGCGAACTTCGGTCGGAGTCTTAGGTGTAGGCCAATTCTTTATAGAGTCGATCTTAGCTGGATCGACGTGGATTCCTTCTGTGACAAATCGTATTTCAAACCAGTGTGAACGTTATGTGATTATGTGAACTTTGATGATCAATGGAATGTTATGTTGTTATGTTATGTGAGTATGCGTAATGCATGTATGTATGTAATATGATCACACAAAACGAGCCCGATCACACAACACTTGGACGATCGCACAAGCCCATTCGGGCCACAGTCTTTGTATCTGAATCAAGGGCAGCCCATGTATGGGGTCAGCCCACTCCTCTTATACACATACAAACACTCTTCTGGGAGTTTGTTTGTCATAATTTGCAAACACTCAACACACACCAAACCCTACTCGCTCTCTTTCTCCCTCTCAAAGCCGACGGCAACACACCCCTCTCCACCGAAGCTTTTGTGTTCGGATCAATCCTTGCTCTCTTCTCTAACCGGTTAGTGTTTTAACTACAGATTGTGTGTTGCATGATGTTGTGATCTATATGTTTTACATGATAGTTTAGGGATGATATGCGATTGATTATGATGTAAACTGTTAGGGTTTTGTGTTCATATAATCGGCGCTCATGTGTAGATACACGGATCAATATAGGGTTTGATGATGTTATGTTTGAATGATGATTTAAAAACTGAAAGCATGATACTCGGCTGTGATGTATTCATGTTCGAATGATTGGTTGAGTGGTCATGATTAGTAATCAAGAACAAAAATAGTGTTAATCTAGTTGATGTTATGTTTTGAACATGTCTAGGGTTCATAGGAAATTGATGTTAAAACCCTTGTTTGATCGATTATTGTTTGGTTTGGAAACTGATTAACCTAATAAATGTAAAACAAGAAACTGTTCAAATTGTTGTAACTGATTGCATGGTTTTAGGAGAATCACTTAACCAATCGCCCAAGGTTGTCGGTCGCACAAGATCAGGTCACACAAGACCTGATCTGATCGCACAAGTTGCATCGCACAAGTTTGGTGCAACTATTTAAAGCTCACGGTACAACTTAGGAATGCATGATCACACAAGACGTGTCGATCGTACAAGGTAGTACCGATCGCACAAGTCTTGGGCCATACACACTGTTTGGACTTTATTATGTTGATTGGGCCTTAAAGCCCAAAACCCAGTCACACAAGATGTTCCGAGTCGCAAAAGGTCAAATGTATCGCACAATTTGAATCATGTTTATTAGTTTGGGCCGTATACATATTGGATCGCTTATGTTATTTGGGCCGGGGTTGCTTTCCAATCGCACAACCCGTTGTGAGTCGCACAAGGTTGTGCTGGACGTACAACAGGTTGGGCCGATTGTTATTGGGCTTCACTCTTTGGATCGCACAAGATGGCTGGGCCTGCATAACCATAACAGCCCACTCATCTATGTCGCACAAGAAAACATTATGTGGACTTGACTGTTTTAGATGATTTACGTGTTTGCCATGATTGTTACGTATTTTAACCTGTTAGTTTATGTGTAAAACTTACGTGCACTACTTGAACCTAGACCTGACTTATGTGATAACCATGTTAGGACGTGGTTAATCTCGACCAACTCAATTGACCTTTCGCTTATCTGCCGAGCTAACCTAAGGTGAGTTCACACTTTCTACAAGGCATGGGATTCCCAGGGGTTGGGAATGGGTTAAGGAATAGGGATTCCTCGTCCTGTTGGGACGTGTTCAGGAATATGAATTCCTCGTCCTGTTGGGACGGATTTTGATTTACTAGACTAGAACTCTATCAACGAAGTCCCTCCTTTTATATCGACTTAATCACCGAGGCCAATGGCGAATGGGTCATTAGTTAAATAGAGCTATTAGGTTTAACAAACCTCACACCGTGCCGCAGAGGACGGGCGTGGACTAATGGACTATGGCACGTCAGTGATGATAGACACCGATGCTAGGGCACATAAACATGAAGAACGTTAGTAGTCGATATGGTAACGAGTCTGGTAGTTTAAACATGGGGTAGCCCCCATGTCCGAAGTGCCGGGCTGGATAGCCAAAAATTGAGAACATGGGGTAGCCCCCACGGCTGGAATGGCCGAAGTGAAAATGGATTAACAAATGAACGTTTTCGAAACTCTGGGGTAACCCCCACGGCTAGATAGTCGGTTAAGAATAAACTGGACAACCAACTGTGAACTCGCTCAACTTTGTTGTTGACTCGTTACTACATGCTTTGCAGGTCACTAGGTTTAGCAGGAGCTTGCATGGGGAAGAGTCGTTGTGGAGCATGGACATTGAGTGTTCATGATGAACTTAAACACTTTCAATTTATGATTTGGATTTTGAACTAATTGCTTCCGCTAATAACTTAGATTTGTTAAACTGTTTTTGAGCACCAATTATATTGCGTGGTTAGACTTTTATTTGCTTTACTATATTGTTCAATATGATTGGTGGCTTGATCCTGGTCATGTCACGCTCCCTACGGTGATACTCCGCGAGTGGATTTTTGGGGGTGTGACAGATTGGTATCAGAGCCATTGGTTATAGTGAACTCGGTTTTAAAAAGGGGAAAAGCTTTTCGACAAAACCAGACTATAACCTGTACAGTGCTCAACAATCCACAACGACACTTCGCTCCACGTGCAAGACTCAACACAATAGGTGATATGGTTTGTTATTGTATTGCCTGCCTGTTAGTTTAAGTAGTGCATTGATCATGACATGCCTTGTTAGTGTAACAATGGTTGCTTGAACCTTGTGTGCTTGCTCTTTTCTGTCACGCTACACTTACGCATTTTCGTGACACCTTTCTTACTTATGTTTCCTTCGATGTGAAGATCATGAGTGGACGCCTAAACTTCACTCAAGCCCAGCTGACGGCTCTAATCAATGAACGAGTTGCTGAGGCACTCGCAGCTTTCCCTGCAGGAGGTCAGCCTGCTCAGCCTCCCGCGTGTACGTTCAAGACCATTATGGACTGTAGACCTAGTACCTTCAGTGGTACAGAAGGAGCTGTAGGTCTCCTCCACTGGTCTAAGAAGCTCGAATCTGTCTTCGAGATGTATGAATGCCTTGAGGCTCGTAGGGTAAAGTTTGCTACTGGAACACTCGAAGGTGCTGCGTTAACCTGGTGGAAGTCACAGGTTCAACTGTTAGGGCTGGCAGTTGCTAATGCCACCCCATGGAATGAGTTCAAGGAGCTGATTAAAGAGGAGTACTGTAGTCGGGATGACATCCACAAGTTAGAGGTAGAATTTTTCAATTTGAAGATGACGGGGTCTGAAATCGAGGCATACACAAAGAGATCGAACGAATTAGCTATCTTGTGTCCTACTATGGTGGATCCTCCCATCAAGCGTATTGAACTGTATCTCAAGGGTCTAGTGTCAGAAATTCAAAGCCATGTGACTACGGCTAACCTTCGTACTATTCAGCAAGTCATACGACTAGCTCATCGTCTCACGGATCAGGCAGTTGAGCAAAACAAGCTGCCCAAGCGTATCAGTGCTACGGCTACTTCAGAGGCTCCTAGCGACAACAAGCGCAAGTGGGATGGAAATTCAAGCAAGGGTTCAACTTCTGTTCAGTCTCAGTCACAGCAGCGAAGGACTAACGACTATAGGAGCCCCAGTCAGCAGTCTGTTGGAAGTCAAGGGCAGGGTGGATACAAGGGGAATCACCCCAAATGTAATCGCTGTAACTTGCACCATAGCGGACCATGTAGTAGAGGCAGCTGTCATCGGTGCAACAAGCATGGTCACATGGCAAGAGATTGTAGGATTCAGCTTCCCGCGAATCAAAATCGGCAACAACAGCGAGCCCCACCAAACCAATGCCAGCAGCAGCAGCAACAACAAGGTAGCAACAAAGGGTGCTTTCAATGTAGTGCTGAAGGCCACTTCAAGAAAGACTGTCCCCAGCTGAACCAGAATCAGAACAACAACAATAATAACAACCAGAGGAATGGAAACAACAGGGGTAACAACGGCAATGGTGCCAGGGGTCATGTTTTTGTGATTGGACAAGGTGATGCAAGGAACGATCCCAACGTCGTGACGGGTAAGTTCCTACTGGACGACTTCTATGTTTCTGTTTTATTTTATTCGGGTGCCGATACTAGTTATGTGTCCTTAAAAGTAAGTCAGATGCTTACGCGTACCCCAACACTTTTGAACACCAAGAACATTGTAGAACTAGCGAACGGTAAAAGTCTTGAAGCCACACACATAGTTAAGGGTTGTGACCTCGTCTTAGCTGGTCAGACCTTCTCTATCGATCTTATCCCTATCGTTCTTGGTAGTTTCGACATCGTTATTGGGATAAATTGGTTATCTCAACATCGAGCAGAGATCCTTTGCAAGGAGAAGATTGTCGATATTCCTCGTTCTGGTGAAGAACCTTTAGTAGTTCAAGGCGAGAAGAGTGGTGCTGTTGTGGGCATCATCTCTTTCCTTAAGGCCCAGAAGTGTTTGCGAAAGGGCCACACTGCTATTTTAGCCCACGTTACTGACACCTCGAAGAAAGAGAAGAAGATAGAAGATTTTCCGATCGTACGTGACTTTCCTGAGGTATTTCCTGAGGAATTACCTGGTCTTCCGCCTCATCGTCAGGTCGAGTTTCAGATCGAGCTAGCTCCTGGAGCAGCACCAATAGCTCGTGCACCTTATCGCTTAGCCCCATCAGAACTAGAAGAGTTGTCTACGCAACTACAAGAGCTTCTGGACAATGGTTTCATTCGTCCTAGCTCTTCGCCTTGGGGAGCTCCAGTGTTATTCGTGTAGAAGAAGGACGGTACCTTCAGAATGTGTATTGACTACCGTGAACTCAACAAGGTGACCGTTAAGAATTGCTATCCTCTTCCGCATATTGATGACCTGTTCGACCAACTGCAAGGGTCGAGCTTCTACTCGAAGATTGATCTAAGATCGGGATATCACCAGCTGAGAGTCCGAGACGAGGATGTCTCCAAAACAGCATTTAGAACTCGTTATGGGCACTATGAGTTTTTGGTCATGCCATTTTGGTTGACAAACGCACTTGCGGTCTTCATGGATCTTATGAACCGAGTGTGCAAACCCTACTTGGATAAGTTCGTTATTGTGTTTATCGACGGCATCCTGATCTATTCCAAGGGTCAGGAGGAGCACGAGCAACATCTGCGACTTATTCTGGAACTTCTTTGAACAGAACAACTTTATACTAAGTTCTCTAAATGCGACTTCTGGCTTCGTGAAGTCCATTTCCTAGGCCACGTGGTAAACAAGGATGGGATTCATGTTGATCCATCCAAGGTTGACTCAATCAGGAATTGGCCGGCACCCCGTACACCAACAGAAATCCACCAATTCTTGGGTTTGGTGGGCTATTACAGAAGGTTTATCAAGGATTTCTCCAAGATTACGCAACCTCTCACTTTGCTAACTCAGAAAGGTGTCACCTATCGTTGGGGTGATGCCCAGGAAATAGCGTTTCAGCACTTAAAGGATAGACTTTGTAGCGCACCTATCCTCTCATTGCCTGAAGGTACAGACGACTTCGTAGTTTATTGCGACGCGTCCATCCAAGGACTTGGTTGCGTGTTGATGCAACGTGACAAGGTCATTGCTTACGCATCACGTCAACTTAAGGTCCACGAAAGGAACTACACTACGCACGACTTGGAGTTGGGAGCAGTGGTTTTTGCCCTTAAGATATCGAGACATTACCTGTACGGTACCAAGTGCACCATTTACACCGATCACAGGAGTCTCGAGCATATCTTCAAGCAAAAGGAGTTAAACATGCGACAACGCTGATGGGTCGAGCTCTTGAATGATTACGAATGCGCGATCAAGTACCATCCGGGCAAAGCCATTGTTGTGGCCGACTCCCTCAGTCGAAAGGTTACTACACCTAAGCGAGTACGTGCGTTACAACTTACCATCCAATCTAGTCTTCCTACTCAGATACGAGATGCTCAGGTTGAAGCATTGAAAATAGAGAATATCAGGGCCGAGTCCCTACGAGG
The DNA here is from genome assembly GCA_030545235.1 of Helianthus tuberosus. Classification (NCBI taxonomy): domain Eukaryota; kingdom Viridiplantae; phylum Streptophyta; class Magnoliopsida; order Asterales; family Asteraceae; genus Helianthus; species Helianthus tuberosus. Next base: position 149,596,259 of record CM060372.1, read on the forward strand.
ATCCAGGAAACGATTAGAACAAAACAAAGACGTCGCTTACTACGTAACAGGGTGCATCTAGGATCCACTTTATGGAAACTTACGTGAGCTTGTGATGGATGAAGCACACAAGTCTCGTTATTCGGTACATCCTGGTTCTGATAAGATGTACCACGATCTCAAGACTACGTATTTGTGGCCCAGCATAAAAGCCAACATAGCAACCTACGTCAACAAATGTTTGACTTGTGCGAGAGTCAAGATCGAATATCAGAAACCATCCGACCTGCTCCAACAACCAGAGATCCCGACATGGAAATGGGAGAAAATTTCCATGGATTTCGTTACTGGCCTACCTAGATCCCAACGTGGAAATGACACTATTTGGGTGATCGTGGATCGATTGAAAAAGTCTGCACACTTCTTGGCTATCAAAGAAACAGACAAGTTTTCTACTTTAGTAGACGTTTACTTAAAGGAGGTGGTTTCAAGGCACGGGGTGCCAACCTCTATTATTTTCGATCGTGATGCGTGTTTAACTTCCGAATTATGGCAAGCGATGCACATGTCTTTTGGCTCTCGGTTAGACATGAGCATAGCATATCACCCGCAAACAGATGGGCAGTTAGAGCGCACCATCCAAACCCTGGAAGACTTGCTTAGGGCATGTGTGATCGACTTTGGAAACGGCTGGGAAAAGCATCTCCCGTTAGTGGAATTTTCGTATAACAACAGTTATCACACCAGCATCCAGGCTGCTCCGTTTGAGGCATTGTACGGGCGTAAATGCGATCACCTCTTTGCTGGGCAGAAGTTGGTGACTGTCAAATCACTGGCCCAGAACTTGTAGTAGATACAACCGAGAAGATTGCTCAGATACGACAACGAATGGCAGCAGCTCGTGACCGTCAGAAAAGCTATGCTGATAAGCTCAGGAAACCACTCGACGTTCAGGTTGGGGATCGAGTACTACTCAAAGTCTCACCTTGGAGAGGTGTTGTTCATTTTGGCAAACGAGGCAAACTCAACCCGTGATTTGTCGGACCTTTCGAAATCACAGAGAAAATAGGCAAAGTGGCCTACAAACTGAATCTACCCAAAGAACTCAGCGGAGTTCACAATGTTTTCCACGTGTCGAATCTGAAGAAGTGTCTGTCAGATGAGATAGCTCACTGTCGACGATCAGCTGTGATTTGTCGAGGAAACAGTAGAGATTACTGACCGAGATGTGAAGATTCTCAAGCGTACTAGAATTCGTCTTGTTCGAGTTCACTGGAACTCCCGTCGTGGCCCAGAGTTTACCTGGGAACGAGAAGACCAGATGAAACACAAGTATCCCCAGTTGTTCTAGAACAACGAAACCACTACTGAGGCTGAAGCTACTGCGGAATTTCGGGACAAAATTCCAAACCAACGGGGGAAGGATGTGATACCCCAGGAAAACCATGCAACTTAACTAGCTTCCTCAGTGAGTAGGTGCTAAATTTCAGGACGAAATTTCTTTCAACTTGGGGATAATGTGACAACTCGTATTTCAAACCTCTCTTTGTACTTTGATGTAACCAGTGTGAACGTTATGTGATTATGTGAACTTTGATGATCAATGGAATGTTATGTTGTTCTGTTATGTGAGTATGTGTAATGCATGTATGTATGTAATATGATCATACAAAACGAGCCCGATCACACAACACTTGGCCGATCACACAAGCCCATTCGGGCCACACTCTTTGTATCCGAATCAAGGGCAGCCCATGTATAGGGTCGGCCCACTCCTCTTTTACGCATACAAACACTCTTGTGGGAGTTTGTTTGTCATAATTTGCAAACACTCAACACACACCAAACCCTACTCGCTCTCTTTCTCCCTCTCAAAGCCGACGGCAACACACCCCTCTCCACCGAAGCTTTTGTGTTCGGATCAATCCTTACTCTCTTCTCTAACCGGTTAGTATTTTAACTACTAATTGTGTGTTGCATGATGTTGTGATCTATAACTTATACATGATAGTTTAGGGATGATATGCGATTGATTGTGATGTAAACTGTTAGGGTTTTGTGTTCATATAATCGGCGCTCATGTGTAGATACACGGATCAATATAGGGTTTGATGATGTTATGTTTGAATGATGATTTAAAAACTGAAAGCATGATACTCGGCTGTGATGTATTCATGTTCGAATGATTGGTTGAGTGGTCATGATTAGTAATCAAGAACACAAATAGTGTTAATCTAGTTGATGTTATGTTTTGAACATGTCTAGGGTTCATAGGAAATTGATGTTAAAACCCTTGTTTGATCGATTATTGTTTGGTTTGGAAACTGATTGATCGAATAATTGTAAAACAAGAAACTATTCAAATTGTTGTAACTGATTGCATGATTTTAGGAGAATCACTTAACCAATCGCACAAGGTTGTCGGTCGCACAAGATCAGGTCATACAAGACGTGATCTGATCGCACAAGTTTGGTGAAACAATTTAAAGCTCACGGTACAACTTAGGAATGCATGATTGCACAAGACGCGTGGATCGCACAAGGTAGTGCCGATCGCACAAGTCATGGGCCATACACACTGTTTGGACTTTATTATGTTGATTGGGCCTTAAAGCCCAAAACCTAGTCGCACAAGATGTTCCGAGTCGCACAAGGTCAAATGGATCGCACAATTTGAATCATGTTTATTAGTTTGGGCCATATACATGTTGGATCGCTTATGTTATTTGGGCCGGGGTTAGTTTCCAATCGCACAACCCGTTGTGAGTCGCACAAGGTTGTGCTGGACGCACAATAGGTTGGGCTGATTGTTATTGGGCTTCACTCTTTGGATCGCACAAGATGGCTGGGCCTGCATAACCATAACAGCCCACTCATCTATGTCGCACAAGAAAACATTATGTGGACTTGACTGTTTTAGACGATTTATGTGTTTGCCATGATTGTTACGTATTGTAACCTGTTAGTTTATGTGTAAAACTTACGTGCACTACTTGAACCTAGACCTGACTTATGTGATAACTATGTTAGGACGTGGTTAATCTCGACCAACTCAATTGACCTTTTGCTTATCTGTCGAGCTAACCTAAGGTGAGTTCACACTTTCTATAAGGCATGGGATTCCTAGGGGTTGGGAGTGTGTTCAGGAATAGGGATTCCTCGTCCTGTTGGGACGGATTTAGATTTACTAGACTAGAACTCTATCAACGAAGTCCCTCCTTTTGTATCGACTTAATCGTCGAGGCCAATGGCGAACGGGTCATTAGTTAAATAGCGCTATTAGGTTTAACAAACCTCACACCGTGCCGCAGAGGACGGGCGTGGACTAATGGACTATGGCACGTCAGTGATGATAGACACCGACGCTAGGGTACATAAACATGACGAACGTTAGTAGTCGATATGGTAACGAGTCTGGTAATTTAAACATGGGGTAGCCCCCACGGCTAAAGTACCGGGCTGGATAGCCGAAAATTGAGAACATGGGGTAGCCCCCGCGGCTGGAATGGCCGAAGTGAAAATGGATTAACAAATAAACGTTTTCAAAACTCTGGGGTAAACCCCAAGGCAACTTAGTCGGTTAAGAATAAACTATGTTTTTGGAACAACTCTAAAATGGATAACCAACTGTGAACTCGCTCAACTTTGTTGTTGACTCGTTACTACATGCTTTGCAGGTCACTAGGTTTAGCAGGAGCTTGCATGGGGAAGAGTCATTGTGGAGCATGGACATTGAGTGTTCATGATGAACTTAAACACTTTCAATTTATGATTTGGATTTTGAACTAATTGCTTCCGCTGATAACTTAGATTTGTTAAACTGTTTTTGAGCACCAATTATATTGCGTGGTTAGACTTTTATTTGCTTTACTATATTGTTCAATATGATTGGTGGCTTGATCCTGGTCATGTCACGCTCCCTGCGGTGATACTCCGCGAGTGGATTTTTGGGGGTGTGACACCGTCCTTATTGACTACGTGTCCAAGTAAATGGACTTCTCGAAGCCAGAAGTCACATTTTGAGAACTTGGCGTACAGTTGTTCATTGCGAAGGAGTTCGAGAATAAGACGCAGGTGATGTTCATGCTCCTCTTGACTTTTCGAGTAGATCAGGATGTCGTCGATAAACACAATCACAAACTTGCCGAGATAGGGTTTGCACACTCGGTTCATGAGATCCATAAAAATCACAGGCGCGTTGGTCATCCCAAAGGGCATGACGAGAAACTCGTAATGACCATAACGAGTTCTGAATGCAGTTTTGGAGATGTCTTCATTGCGGACTCTTAGCTGATGATAACCTGATCGCAAATCGATCTTAGAGTAGTAGCTTGATCCTTGCAACTGATTGAATAGATCGTCGATACGGGGGAGTGGGTAGCGGTTCTTGATGGTAACCTTGTTTAGCTCACGATAGTCGATGCACATAAGGAATGTGCCATCCTTCTTCTTGACAAAAAGTACTGGTGCTCCCCAGGGTGACGAGCTAGGACAGATAAATCCTTTATCCAATAGCTCTTGTAGTTGCGTAGAAAGTTCCTTCAGTTCAGCGGGGGCTAGTCGATAAGGCGCACGAGCTATAGGTGCCGCTCCGGGAGTTAGCTGGATTTGAAATTCGACCTGACGGTGAGGAGGGAGTCCAGGTAATTCTTCAGGAAATACCTCAGGGTAGTCGCGTACAACTGGAAAATCTTCGATCCTCGTTTCCTTTTCCTGCGTGTCGGTGACAAGTGCTAAGATAGCGGTGCGCCCCTTTCGTAAACACTTCTGGGCTTTTAAGAACGAGATGATGCCTGTGACTTCTCCGCCTTTGTCGCCTTGAACGATGAGGGGTTTGCCAGAAGGACGGAGAATACGAACCATTTTCTCTTGACAGAGAATTTCAGCCTGATGTTTGGATAACCAATCCATACCAATGATGACATTAAAGCTTCCAAGAACGATAGGGAAGAGATCGATGCGGAAAGTCTGACCAGACAATACTAGTTTGCAGTTACTGATAACGTGTGAGGCCTCGATGTTTCTACCATTAGGTAACTCGACAATATGCTTAGAACTTAATAATGTAGGCGCACGCTTAAGCTTTTTACTAATACGTAGGGATACATAGGTAGCATCGGCTCCAGAATCAAACAATACAGTAACGTAACGATCATCAAGTAGGAACTTACCCGCTACGACGTTGGGATCATCCCTAGCTTCTCCAGCTCCAATCACAAAAGCCCTTCCTCTTGTACCATTTCCAGCATTGTTGTTGTTTTGATCGTTGTTTCCAGCACCCTGGTTGTTGTTGCGGTTCTGGTTCAGTTCAGGGCAATCCTTTCGCATGTGCCCCGTTGCTCCACACTTGAAGCATCCACGGTTGTTTCCTTGCTGCTGATGTTGCTGTGGTTGTTGCTGATTCTGCCTAACAGGAAGCTGGCTTCTGCAGTCTTTGGCTTCATGCCCCATCTTGTTGCCCCGCTGACAGTGGCTTTTTCCACATGGCCCACTATGGTGTCGGTTACACTTGGGGTGGTTTCCTTGGTAGCCACCCTGTTACTGAGGGCCCTTGTTGTTTTCAGTCTTCCTTTGCTGAACTGGGGCCTGAGTGGGGTTAGCATCCTTACCCTGATTTCCATCCCACTTACGCTTGTTATCACTAGAAGTTCCAGTAGTAGCACTGATCCTTTTGGGCAGCTTACCCTGTTCCACCGCCTGATCAGTGAGTTTGTGAGCAAGTCGAATGACTGGCTGAATGGTAGTGAGGTTAGCTGAAGTGACCAAGCTCTGGATTTCTGGAACCAAACCCTTGATGTACAATTTGATCCTTCGATATGCAGGTCGAGACATGTTTGGACAGAGAGTTGCGTAGTCGTTGGACTGCTTGGTGTAGGTTTCAATCTCTGATCCCACCATCTTAAGCTCGAAGTACTCATTTTCGAGCTTGTGGATGTCATCCCTATGACAGTACTCTTCCTTGATCATGTTCTTGAAATCTTCCCAGGTAGTAGCATTAGCGGTTTCCAAACCAAGCATCTAAATCTGTGCTTTCCACCATGAAAGCGCGTTTCCTTCAAGCGTACCAGTAGCAAACTTTACCCAGTTAGCAGGGGGACACTCGCAGACAGCAAACACAGCTTCGGCCTTCTCAATCCAGTGTAGAAGACCTATGGCACCCTCAGTGCCATTGAAAGGGAGAGGCTTGCAATCCATGAAGGTCTTAAAAGTACAAACACGTGGTTGCGCAAGCGCATGTTGACCTGTTGTGAGAAGCGAATAGGTTTAGGGGTGAAATGACGTTGCGAAGGTAGGATCTAAACATCCTAAAATATTAAGTTTACCTCCGAGGTGAGCTGCGAAAGCTGTAGCCACCGTGTTGATCAGGTTAGTGAACTGAGCCTGAGTTATGTTAACGTTTCCTTTTCCACGTCCACTCATTGTCTTCACAACCAGAAAACATAATATGAGTGCGATGTCGTAATGTAGCGAGAATGAGATAGAATAGGGAGGTTTATACATCTAACTAGGCACACTAGTACGTATAGTAGAGCATAGACATAAAATAATCAAGCAAGTAAACACAAGTCCGAGCCATGAGGTCTAATACGTTGAGCCTTGCACTTGGAGTGTAGTGTCGTCGTGAGTCACGGGTTATAGTCTGGTTCTTCTCAAAAAGACTTTCTTTTTAGAACCGAGTTCACTGTAACCAATGGCTCTGATACCAATCTGTCACACCCTCAAAAACCACGTGCGGAGTACTATCGCGAGGCGTGTGACTGACCAGGATCCAGCCACCAATTATACTGAGCATTCAATTAATAATGGTAATAATGTTCACGAACCACAAGGGTTAGTAAATACCATAATTAAATTTCAAAAGATTTAAGTTCAAATAGCAGTCTAAGTAAATAGCGGAAGCATAGGCAAAACAGTTCAAACAAAGTTCATAGTTAAAGTTTATCATAGAACCCAACATACGGGTTAAGACGACCACTACACATCCCCAAGCTGCAAGCTCCTGAGTCACTGGTTACCTGCAAAGCATGCAGTAGGGTATCAACATAATCTTGGAGAGTTCATGAGTTTGTCCAGTTTTTAATTCCAAAAACTTGTTTCAACAGTTAATTTACTCATTTATACATGCCATGGGGAGCTACCCCATAAGTAAGCTACTAAACTGTTTTTACAATACCGAATACTTTTCATCCGTACGTTTCCGTAGTGCCTCGTTTGTCAATGTTCTATCCTCATTGACGGTATTGCCAGAGTCTATTAGTTCACTCCCGATCCCATACACGGGCACGGTGTGAGGCTGGTGAGACCTAAATAGCGCTATCAACTAATAACCCGTTCGCCAGGCCCCGGCGACTAATCGGTATTAAGAAGTGAGGACTTGAGTGATAGAGTTTCGTTTAGTTATGCTTGTTGCATTCAGTATAAATAGTAATTAACTAATGGTCCCGCATAAGGGGAGAAAAGTAGGTTTGTATCCCTCACAAGGGGATAGCGTTGTTTTAAGTTCCGTTTCCCAAACCACCGGGAACGCATGCTTTAAAAGTTGTGAACTCACCTTGGGTTGCTCGGCAGATTAGTTTACTTGGTCAAGCACGCTGGTTACCACGTCCTAACTTGGTTACCAGTATGGGTCAGGTTTAGGTACAAATAAGTCACGTATATCCTACACGTATCTAACACATAGCATATATATCACATAGTTATCCATTACGTTATTGGGCCAGTCCTAATTCTTAAACAGTCAAACTGTAATAGTTTACACAAAGCCCACATACGATCTTGTAGCCCAAAACATATAGTCATACACACTGTGGCCCAATAACGGAGACAAGCAGCCCAGTCAAGACCGCGTGGTCTCCACTCGAGAACACGAGGTCTCGAGTCGCGACCAAGACGTCTCGAGTTGCGGATAGGTAGTCTCGAGTGGCGCATGCAGGAGTCGCAATCCTTGGAGGTCTCGAGTTCAGTCTCGAGTCGAGATCATGAGATCTCGAGTCGAGATCTTGCTGGTCTCGAGTCCTTGATGTCTGCTGCTTGATCTCGAGTTGCCACTTTGATGGTCTCGAGTCGCAACCGAGGGTCTCGACTCGTTTGTCTGATGTGGAGATCCTTCTAGAACCTTTGATGTACTATCCAATGGAATTGCATGTTCATGAAATTGTGTACTAACCAACCAGAATGCACAAACATGTTTTCTTGTCTAAATTCTAATTAAAACATACCAAACATTACATATTCAAATATTCATATCATATTCAAATAGTTCTTCATTTAGGGTTCTCACATTCACCAAACATATTCATTCAGTTCATCATCACCGTAACACTTTATTATGCATTTCATGCATAAGAAACATGTACATTCTTAGCCTTTTTATCAAGAACATTCTTATGTTTGCTATCATCAAAACAACCTAGATCATATCACACAACAGCCGTGCATATACACTCATGCTATACCACATCATTCAACACTCAAAGCATTTATTCAGTTTGCATTTGGATCATTCGAGAAGCACATTTACAACCATATAAACCATTTACAAATAGACAACTTTAACACATATTGCTATTAAACAAAAGGACACACTAACCGGATGGTGTCTGAATACAAAAGTGTGTGAAAACAGTTGCGGGAAAGCTTCCAAGTGATGAACACTAGCTGGTTTGCGAGTCCTTAGCTGCCACTGTTGAGTCCGAGAAGAATGGAGGGTGGTTTGGTGAGGTTTAAGGTTTCTTGAGAGAGAAAGGATGAGAGGAGAGAGAGAGAGAGAGGATAAGGAATGTTTGGGATATGATGATGGAATGATTGTGTATCAAATCATTCCATATGCCGGCTAATACAAGGATTTTATACTCTCCCGAGTAAGTGCACCCTAAGGCATTTCGAGTGGGCTAAAGGAGGTTGCGGCCCAACTGGTTTGGGTCACTCGAGACCAAGTGGTCTCGGGTCGAGAACCTTGTGGTCTCGGCTCACTAATATATACACACATATATACTACATACACATAACATAATACAAAGATCACATAACACACCACGATAATTCACAAACTTTCATTTAAAATGTACGTACTCATAATGCTAATACAAGAAGGTTGCTCGGGAAAACCTAGAGTGTCACAAGTTTCATCATGGATCTTTCAAGATCCATGCTTAAACTTGTTAGATCTAAGTTTCTAACAAGCTTACACATGATGGATCAAACTAAAAACATAAGATCCATATTCACAACTTCATATCATACATCAAACAACTTCATAGCACTTGTTTTCACCTTGATTATGTTAGATTTACATATCTTCATCTTTTAAAGTTTGGTTTCTTAGATTATGTAACTTGTGCATAGCATGAACATGAAGTAATAATGAGTGTAAGAAGCTTACCACTAGCTCTTCTGGCTAGGGAAGTGGGAAGAACTCAAGAAGAAGAAGAATGAAGAAGAAATGGTGGATAAAAGCTCCTTGTGAAGGTCCTTCCACTTCTTTTGCTTGAAACCTTCTTAAATCATCTTCATGCTCCTTTGTATACCCTTGAATCTTCTTGAAAGTGAAAGAAAATATGGATGTATATGTGTGTGTTGGAGGCCGAGAGTGGGAGGGAGAGGAAGAGAGAAAATGGTGACAAGTTTGAAAGAAGATGATGATGTTTGGTGACCTTAGGTTAATCTTTATAAACATCCAACATCATAATGTCCATGGGGTTAAATGTTGGGTATCTTAACCACACAAGTAATATTTTAATTGGAAAGTGGTGGGACCACTTTTGGGGCCTGTTACATGAGGGGGGGGGGGTAAAGTGCAAAGTTTTGGAAGTTAAGGGTTTAAGATGTAAGTTAGAAGGTTTAAGGTGAAGTTAAGTGTGTTTAAGTGTGTTAATGATTTTTAAGGTGTTCTATCACCATAACTAGCTTTAAAACATTAAAACTATGCTTCTAGTCGATTTTTGGTGTTTTGGGTAGTGTCCGGTTAATCGTTCGGTTGTCGGTTCATTATAGTGCTAAGTAGTGAATTTTACAAGGTATGAAGTACCTTTTGTGACAGTTTTCATTCCCGACACTATACAAGTTATTATGGACACTTAAACCATAATTCTGCATGTTATATTGATGTTTAAATGCTGATCTTTGTTGAATTCTGCAAAATTCTGCATTTAAAGTGCGTCGCGGACAGTTTTTAGTGCTTATTTTTGTTTCCGGAAAGTGTTTCTGTTAACGCTTGTTCACACACTTGGGTTTTAATGTATTTTTTATGCTGAACCTACATGTAAGTCCTAAATCCATCGTTTAACCGCATTCTGAAACTCTGCTGACACAGCTTGTCTAACCGGTGAGTTTACTAATCATTTTGACGCAACGCTTAAAGTATTGTATAATGTGACAATTAATGTATGAAACATGCAGGAATTCAAATGCATAACAGGTAAGCATATAATGTTAACGTGTCAACACATAAATGCAGGAAATAAATAATTATTAAAATAGTACGGATATTACCGGTTTTGTGCCTGTTGTCACATGAACTATGATGAAGTGTATGCTCCAGTAGTGCGTCTTGAAGCCAATCGCATTTTCTTGGTACATGCATCTTTCATGGGCTTTACCGTATATCAGATGAATGTCAAGACAACGTTCCTACACGGGAAGGTCAAGGAGGAAATCTATGTCACTCAACCCCCTGGGTGTGTTGATAAAGAGAAAGAAGGGTATGCCTATAAGTTCGAAAATGATCTGTATGGGTTACACCAAGCACCCCGTGCATGGTATGCTACCTTAACAGAACATTTGCTTGCTCATGAATACACTCGGGGGACAATCAATCAAACATTTTTCATCAAACGCGTTGACAAGGACATCATCCTTGTTCAGATACATGTTGACGACAACATTTTCGGCTCAACAAATGATGTGCTTTGCAAAGAATTTGAAGAGGTGATGAAAAGGAAGTTTGAGATAAGCTCATTAGGAGAGATGACAATGTTTTTGGGCCTGCAAATTCGTCAGAACAATCAAGGAATCTTGATTCATCAAAGCAAATGCGTTCATGACGTTCTTGCAAAATTCAACATGACAGACTCAAAGACAATAGACTCCCCCATTGCAGAACAGTCGTTGCTGACTGAAGATCCTGAAGGAAGCCCTGTTAACTAGACTCTGTATCGATCTATGATCGGTTCACTGATGTACTTAACTAAAAGCCGGCCAAACATTATGTTTGTCGTCTGTCAATGTGCTCGTTATCAGGCTAATCCTAAACTCTGTCATCTAACTGCTGTTAAAAGAATTTTTAGATATCTGAAGGGAGCTCCTAATCAAAATAAAATTGAGAAGGTTTTCAAGTTCGTAGAAGTTGATATGTCAGAAGTTCAAAAGTTGTCAAGTTCCAAAGGATTTTTGAAAGCTAAAACTTATTACACCAAATCTAAACCACAATTTCAGAATATAAATCAATCTGGTTGTAATGGGCGTTGGGCTGGTAAGTCAAATCAGAAACGAAGTTTTCAGAAATCATACTATGTGAAGAGAACTGAATTTGTCAGGAGTTCAAATTCTTTTGGTGATCAAGAATCAGAAATTTTCAAGAAATCGAATGATGAGTTCTTTGCTATGAAAGCAGAACAAAAACAGTCTGATGGCACAAGTCGACTCTCTATACCTGAACGTGTTTCAAAATTAATAAGATTGGTCACATTGAACGAAATTGTACCAACTCTAGGCCTAAGACTGTTATTATTGAGAACGAACGGAAACCTAACGATGTAAAAGGCAAGGCCCACATGTTTGTTGAAAAACCAATAAAACAAGTTTTCAAAACTAGAGAAAAGGTAAAACTTTCAACAAGAAAATTCAAAACCAACAAACATGGAAGTCAAAGTTTCAAGCTAAAACATCGTTTGCTAAAAAATCGATACAATCTTCTTCGACCTAACAAGTCAAGAAGAATTTTCCGATGGTTTCTGTAACTGAAACTAGAAAGGTACAAACTTCTCCAACTGCTCCGGTAGGAAAGTATGTACCTAAAGATTCAGGAGGTGATAAAAACAAACAAACTTCTTCGACCCCACAGGTCAAGAAGTATGTCCCAAAATCGGTTCAACCAAATGTTCCTAAACCTATTCAACCAAAAGAAAGAAAAGTTTTTCTTATACAAAGAGGTTGAAATTGGAAAAAAAATGATAAGAATTTTCCGCCCCTTTATACAACAACAACTCGCCTAAACGTTAAGCTACCCGAGTCAAAAGAGGCTTTGGCTGCTTCATTCAACTGATCAAATCTGATGCGTGTAAGAGCTCCCAAGATCAATCTCCAAGTGGATAAAGGATAGTGGAGCGGCCAGGCACATGACATGGATGCTCGCCCTACTGTACGATATACAAGCAAAAAGAGGTGGTTATGTTGGTTTCGCTAGTAATCAGGGTGGAAGGATTGTTGGAGAGAGAACTTTGTCAAATGGAAAGGTGTCTTTTGAGAACGTAAACTACATTGCCCAATTGGAAAACAATCTGCTGAGTATCTCACAGATTTGTGACAAGAAGTTTACTGCACACTTTAATGACCAAGAATGTCTGATACTCAAACCGGGGTTTGTCATCCCTAAAGTGTGGGTTCTGATGAGGGCGCCAAGAGAGAACGATCCGTATGTTCTTGATATGAGCATCGTGACTACTATAGATTACAAACCGCAATGCTTTGTATCGAAGGAAACTGAAAAGGAATCGATATTGTGGCACTGTAGAATGGCACATATTCATATACGGAAAATGAATCACCTTATGCATAATAATCTGGTCGAGGGGTTCAACTTAAAGAATTTCGATCTAGGCGATGAGTGCATTAGCTGCAAGTAGGGGAAGCAAACCAAAAAGTCACATCCGAGGAAACTCTTAAACTCGATCATGAAGCCACTGGAGAGACTTCACATGGATCTCTTTGGTCTTGTGAACGTGAAGAGCATTAAGGGACATCTGTATTGTCTGGTGGTAACAGATGATTACTCGAGATTTTCTTGGGTACTATGTTTAAAGTCTAAAGATGAAGTTTTCACAAGTTTGATGGAGTTATTCAAGATGTTGGAGACTCAGTACAAAACTCTGATTCGACGAATCAGAAGTGATAATGGTACTGAATTCAAAACCATCAAGATGGAAGAATTCTGTAACGAAAAGGGTATCTTACACGAGTTCAACGCTCCGTATACTCCACAACAGAATGTAGTCGCAGAACGAAAGAATCGGACGTTTATAAAGGCTGCTCGCACTATGTTGGCGGATTCAAAGCTTCCAGTGAGTTTCTAGAGCGAAACAGTGTCCTCTGCGTGTTACACCATGAATCGAGTGTTGACTGTCAAGCCGTACAATAAAACATGTTTTGAGTTGATAATGAACCAGAAGCCAAATCTGAAGTACCTTGAACCTTTTGGTTCACCGAGCATTGTTATAGAACCAGATGGCAAATTCGGGTAAAAGATTTTGGAGGGATACTTCATTGGATATGCTAGTCCGCTTCGACGTGTATTTATACCAACTCTCAAACGTATAATTATAGCTCAACATGTGGAGTGCCAGGGGTATTCTTTGCCTGTTCAAAAACCTGGTTCTGTGTGGATATTCGACTATGATGGGTTTGTGGGATTCATTCAAGCTTCCAGAGGAACCATCAGATGAGGAATTAGTAAATCTATTTCAGCAACATCTGTTTTCCTCACATCAACAAGTACCAAGACCGATGGTGGTTACTGAAGATCATCCAGGAAGTGCTAAGGATTCAGAAACAGGTCCTAACAACACTCTGAATGATTCTCAAACTCAGAAAACAGAAATAGTTGCTCCAGCAGATAATGGTCCGGCCTCAGTGGTTGAAAACACGAATGATTCAGATTCAAATAGTCCCACATTTGATCAGGGAGATACTGACTCTGAGGGGGAGCAGATCTAGCTTAAGATTCAGTCAAACGAGGTCATTCAAGATGCAGAGCAGAATGTTACTAATCTTGAGAACGAGGTGGTAGTTTCTGACGAGGTGATGCCAAGGACACTATCTTATCACCCAGAAGAGTTTATTATAGGAGAGCTGCAATCTGGTGTTCGAACCAGACGCCAAATTGATCAGGGCCATTCGTGCTTTTACACTAAGATTGCTCCATTACAAAATGATTTTTCTCTAAAGTGTTTTATCTCGCAGGTTGAACCAAAGACTTACAGAAAGATAAACACGAAGTGGGTTTTTAAGTGCAAGCGAGATGACAGAGGAGTGGTTGTTCGTAATAAAGCTCGCCTAGTTGTTCAAGGCTTTAGTCAGCAACATGGAATTGATTTCACAGAAGTGTATGCCCCAGTTGCTTGACTTAAAGCGATCAAAATCTTTCTTGCATTTGCATCATGGAAGGGTTTCAAAGTATACCAGTTAGATGTTAAGTCGGTGTTCCTATACGGAAAGATGAAAGAGGAGGTATGCGTCGGTTAGCCGTCAGGCTTCACTGACCCAATTCACAAAGATAAAGTCTATCTTCTTGACAAAGCATTGTACGGGTTGCACCAGGCCCCGAGAGCCTGGTATGAGACACTCTCTCAGCACCTGTTATCCAACGGCTTCACACGAGGGAAGGTAGATGCAACTCTCTTCACGCGGGAAGTCGATGGTCATCTTCTGATAGTACAAATTTATGTTGATGACGTTACTTTCGGGTCTACTAATGATGAGCTCTGCAAAGAATTCGAGAAAGTTATGAAGTAGAAGTTCTAAATGAGTTCAATGGGGGAAATGAAGTTCTTCCTCAGCTTGCAGGTCGATCAAATGCAAGAGGGGATCTTTAGACATCAAACGAAGTATGTTCATGATGTATTGGAGAAATTCAGTATGTCAGGGACCTCTGCTATGTCGACCCCATTAGTGACTAACCATAGTATAAATCGGAATCTCATGGGAGAAAAGTGGACGAGACCTTGTACCGGTCCATGATTGGTTCGCTTATGTACTTAACTGCATCATGACCCAATATAATGTGCCCAACTTTCCTCGCGACCCGATATCAGTCAAGTCCCAGAGTCTCACATCTCATGATCGTGAAAAGGATCTTATGCTATCTGAAAGCAACTCCAAGCTTAGGCCTGTGGTATCCCAAAGATGGTGATATCAGACTTGAGGGCTATTCAGACTCGGATTTCGGATGCTGCAAACTGAATTCAAAGTCTACAACTTCAGGCTACCAATTCTTCGGTCCACAATTGGTACTTGGCAGTGTAAGAAACAAACCACAGTCGCACTCTCTACCTGGAAAGTTGAGTACATCTCGACTAGCAGTTGGTGTTCACAGACTCTGTGGATTCAGCAGCAGATGAGGGATTATAGTTTGCAATTTCTTACCTCGCCTATTTTTGTAGATAACGAGGCTGCAATAAATATAACAAAAAACCTGATACATCACGCTAAAACAAAACATATTGAGATTCGACATCACTTCATCCGTGACTATTACGAGAAGAAGTTGATTCGAAACGAAAAATCCACACCGATGAACAAAAGGCTGACCTTCATACTAAACTGTTTGATAAAACACATTTTCATTATCTGTTAAAACTAAACGGGATGAAGCTTTTGTTGTTAGGGGGAGATGTTATTGGCGTTGATGAAGAATCCAAAGAAGAGGACGTTGGGAAGCAATCTGCTCTGGTTTGTCACATTTTTAAATGTTTTTGTCTTTAGGGGGAGAAAATGTTGTTGAAAATACAAAAACATTAAAAAATGTATAAATACAAAAAACAGTAGAAAATTGAAAAATGTAAAAAAAACATAGAAAACCCAAAAAGAGTTAGTGTAAAAAGAGGAAATGATAGTACATCAGCTAGACTGTCACAGTACGCTAAAGATTTGGAAAGTTAAAAAGCGTTAAATAGTCTCACTGATGATGTGTCGGTAGGTTTTTACACATTTAGTAAACTGAATTCGGGATATAAGCATAAATCATATATCTTGCTTATTTTGTGGGAAACTTCTCTCGGATATATGGGTAACCCCCGAAATCTTGTTTGAAAGATTTCCTGTTTCTGAGATACTAGGTTTTTATACTTTGTGATATCTGGGATATTATACCTGGTCTTCTGATATTGTGGAAGCAATGACCTAGACCTAGTATAATACTTTATGCGCTTTAAATAAAGCTTTCCCTCAGCATAAAAATTGATAAACTATCGAAAGATACAAATCAAGTGTTGTTGTAAAGAAGATCCCTAAGTGGGACACACCTAAAGTCGAGCCATTATCTCTCTATCTGAACGGAAGTTCTAACCTGAACTCTCATGGTTTCGCACTACCCAGAGAACAGATATCATTATAGTATATTCACCTGTAAGACTGAATATGGGGAATCTGGATATGAGAGTATATTCTGAGGTGGGACACGCGAATAAGTTAAGGTAGTGTTTGGTATGCAGGAATGAGAGGTGGAATAGAATGAGTGATTATGAGGGAATGAAGAAAAGAGTGTTTGGTTGGTCAATGGAATGGAATCACCCATTCCAAAAGGCATTCCATTCCCTCAAAATCATTTCTTCCATCACCCATGTTTTTTTTCCATTCCATCCCCTCTTGCACCATTCATCAACAACACCACAACCCACGACCTTCGCCACAACCCACCACCACCCACCACTGACGCCATCGCCGCCACCCGCCACCACCTCACCCCGACAGCCACCCGCCGCCGCCGCCCACCACCATCATCGACGCCACCACCACCACCACCGCCACTACCAACCGCCACCGCCGCCACCAACGGCCACCTTTGTTGACACCCACCACCAACGGACACCTTGTTGCCACCACCACTGTCGTCACCACCGCACCGCCACTCGCCGCCACCACCACCACCCATCCCGCCACCAACACCCACCGCCGCCACCTATAACCACCCACAATCACTACCACCACCACCACTCACCGCTAATTTTATTACTCCGTTTTTCTTGCCTAGCGAACAATACACAATAATAATTCATTCCATTCACATGGTAACCAAACAAGACATGGAATGGTAATGATACATTGCATTCCCTCATCCATTCCATTACCTCGTCCATTCCATTCCTTCATCCATTCCATTACCCCATACCAAACAGACCCTAAGTGCTTAAATCATTAATCCTGTATCTTCAATCAGTTGACCTCTGTGTGAGAATTTAAGTGGATCAGTATACTGACAATCTACGTGAATCGTTTAAAACTTAGTGTGTTATAAGCTCAACGGTGCTTGTGGTTCATAATCGGGTCAACCAAGGTCATTAACATGGACTTGGTCGACAAATATAAAAAATGTCAAATGGTTCATAATCGGGTCAACCAAGGTCATTAACATGGACTTGGTCGACAAATTGTGTAACCAGGGTCATTAACTTGGACCTGGATACTTGAGTGGATGTTAAAATCTGATAAAATTGAAAAATGTTTGAAAAATTGAAAAATTTTGAAATTCGAAAGCCCATCCAAACGGATGGAGTCCATCCGGAGCATAGGCCATCCGGACGGATGGACTTTAGGAGTATAAAAGGCAATCCAGAGCTCATTATTCTCATTCGAAACGTTTTGGCCATTCGGAGACTTATTTTTCTCTCAAAATTTTCAACAATTTTCTAACCTTTACTCTGCCAAATTTTAGTCCTAGGGGTGTTGATCGGCACAACACTTACTATGGTGAAGGTTAGATCTTCAAATTTCAACGTTTAATCTGTCAATATTACATCCGAATAGCTGACACGCTTAATACCTTAGATTTAGGGCTTTTTAGGATGTTTTTGATAAAATTGAACTTAGAATTGTGTGAATCGGCACTTTGTCTGAGAAGATTTACCATCAATTCGACAAAAACTTGAAAAAATTTCATTGATTCATATTAGTGTTCTTCATATTGTTCATCCGGATGAACTTCTGGATGAGTTCATCCGGACACTTTTAGGTCTTTGATCTCAACAGTTGTTGTTAGAGCTCATCCGGATGGAGGTGGTCATTCGGAGTTTGTCCATCCGGACCACTTAACTGTTTTATCTATCCGGACTAATAACCATCCGATTGGAATGAATGTGATTTCAAAGTTCGAAAAATTTCTAAGTGTTGAAAATTGTTAACATTGTACACTATTTGTCTCGATATACGTGCATGTACTGATGACGTTATCTTTGTAGGCTAAGAGTTCAGATTTCCATAACAAGCACAACATCTGTTTTGTCTTGGATAAAAAGCTGCCTAAGATGGGTCCGTTTGAGGAAATTTTAAAGTTCATCAAAGATAGATGAACACATAAAGCACTGACGGATCAACATAAATGTTATGAATCTCATGTGCGAGCGTTCTGGAACTCGGCACATTATGTTGAAGATGAAAAGGCTATTCACTCAGTTGTGAAGATGAAGGACAAAAACAATAAAGACATTGATGTTCCAGTTAAGATAATAGTTGGTGATGTCAGAAGGGTGTTAGATTTCAAATACAAAGATGAAGATCCGATAATCGTGTCTGAAAGATTATGCAAAGGTCTGTGGATGAGAATGGGCTACACTGGATTCGTTAATGATCCAGCTTATACAAAGTCAAAGTTATCGAAGCCCTTCAAGTTCTTGGTTCACTCGGTTATTCATGCATTAGGGCACATGAAGGGTGCTTTTGACGAGCTTGCAGATTACATTATGAACATTATTACTTGTCTGATTCTGAACCGACCATACAACATATCACAAGTAATCTTCAACCACATGCTAGACAACATTAAAGGTGAATGTTTTGTTCGAGGTTCGTGCAGATATTACTTGATGACCAGATTCCAAATTTGCCAAAGGCTGATGGTGATGAACTAAAGTTAGAGCATATGGATAATGAGACGTTGAAGAGGTTAGATGTGTATCGAGGAGTTAAGAAGGGAAAAGAACCAAAGTTGAGAAAGAAGTTTGCAGCGATAGAAAAAGCAGATTATCAAGCTCCAGAAGACGACAAGTCGAGGCACTACAACAGTGGTTCTGATGATGAAACGTAGAAAATGGAGCCTTTTATACCCAAGAAGACTAGATGGTGGGTAAAGAAAGATGAGAAGCCGAAAAAGAGAACTCCAACTGCACGAACACCTAAAGCTGCTGTAACTCTTAAAGCTTCTCCGAAAAGGGCTACAAAGAAGCAAAAATCGCCACCTCACTTGGTCGATGAAACAATTGATCTTCCTCCTGAAAATATTAATGTTACTGTTGCAGGTGATCCAATTGTAGGTGATGAACATGAAATATTCTCTGGAGAAATTGCAGATATTATTGCGAATCAAGATGCTGCGAAAGCTACTGAGAATGTTGAAGCTGCAACTGGCGGTGAAACAGTGAAAGAGACTTTGGTTGAACGTGAGGTGCATTCAGACTCTAGCGAAACTGAAAGCAACATTGAAGTTACAAAGATGGCACCTACTTTGTATGTTAGTGGAAAGTTCAGATTGAAAACTACTCCAAAGAAAAAGAAAGAATCAGATGATGATGATGCGACTTACGAGCCTACACCCGTTGAAAAAGAAAAGTTAAAGAAGAAAGGTATTCGAAACCATAAAGCTCAGCCAACGGGAAATGTGTCAAAGAGAGAAAAAGCTAGAAAGGCTACAACTTCTATTCCTGAGCAGATTCTAGAAATTGAAAGGGTTGAAAGTGTAGAAGTGGAGATTCCTGTACAGAGTGAGTTCAGAATAGCAACACCTCCAACTTCTCAACCTCCACTTTCAATTCCTGTTTAAGAAGAAGTTCGAGTTACAACGCCTGAACAACCTGCAAGGTCTGTTGAAGAGTCGGGGTCTACTACAAAGAAAGTACCAACTCCAAGGCAAGAAGGTTCGAGTTCTGGTTTTCCTAAAGTCCCTTCAAACCTCGATGCTGGTCCTACAGGCTTAGAAGATTTTGGAGACTTCTTCAATGATAAGAAGATTACTGTTCTATCAAAGAAAGTAGCAGAGTTAGAAAAATCAAAGGCTGAAACTGAGGAGAAGTTAAAGCATAGTGAAGCAGAGAATGTGGTTCTAAAGAACGAGATAGCTGCGATGAATGAAAGATTGTTGGATGTTGAAGCAGATAATAATGCTCTGAATGAAGCTATGGATGAGATGCTGCTTGAGAATTACAATCTGAATGAGGCAAGCACGACTATTAGCAACGCTAATGAAATCTTGAAGAAAGAGTTGGAAGATCTGAAAGCTAGAGATGAAAATAAGTCAAAACAGATTGAAATGTTGTATGCTGTGATAGAAGATAAACTTGGCATCAATGTACACGCGGCGTTCAACGAAATTGAAATCCGAAGAGCTGAGGCTCGGAGGATAGAAAAGGAAAAGAAAAGTGCTGAAGAAGCCGCAGAAGTGTTAACGGATAAAAGAAAGGGCGTTGTGGTTGATACAGAAGAAATTCTTGGTTCCTCAAGCCAACTAGAGCAGTCATAACCTGATGTCAAAGTGAATGTTGCAGAGATTGAAGTAAATGTTGAGAATTTTGAACTTAATGCTGCTGAGATTGAAGTGAAGGTTGCAGAAGCTGAAGTTAACAATGAATTTGCTCTTGTTCCTGCACAGTTCTTCACTATGGTTGGTGAGCCAAAGACGGTATCTTACAGCAGAGAGGAGAATTTGAAAAGAATTAAATATGAACGACGACGTCTAAAGGCTAAACAAAGAAAGTATGAAAGTGTTGATGAAGACGATGAAGATGAAGAGCTAAAGGAATGGTTTGGTGATGATGATGATGATCATCATGATGATAAAGGTGATGATAAAGACGATGATGATGATCAAGGTGGTGCTGGTGGTGCTTTGATTGTGAAACCGCCTGGTGGTAATCAAGTTGACGATTATCTAAATGATGAACAGAATGAGGAGAAGGAAGACACTCAGTCTAAGGGGGAGTCTACCTCAGGGTCGAAACAAGCCAATCTTCAAAAGGTATTCTCTGACACTCCAAAAGTTATATACTTGAGTCATGATGTCGAGGAGGGAGAACTTGTTGAAAATTGGACGAGGAATGATATGCTGGATGCTTTGGGTTTGAGGGATGAAAATCTAAAGTTTGATATAGAAGACGAGATTCCTGAAGTTCCTGATAGTGAATACGTGTTCAAGTTTCTAGAGGATGCAGATAATTTCAACGATTTGGCTTTTGAGGATGATTCATCTGACTCTGACAATGATGTTCCATTTCACTATGAGAGTCAAGATGATAACTTTCCTACCTTCACTGAATTGTTTCGAACTCACAATGAAGATGATTTAAGAAGGAAAGTGGCTGAAAAGATAACTACTGAAGGTCCTCCAAGGACGCTTACAGAAGAAGAACTTCGAGAAGAAAAAAAAGATGGTCTAAGCAGCCGATGGTCGAAGAAAGAAAGTTTAAAAGGCCATTGAAGTTCTTCACTGGGCAACCAAACGAATCACTTGGTGATATCTTATCATGGGGGTATCTTGAAGACATGAAGGTATATGCTATTAAACGCGAATATGGTGTTCAGTACTTCAAGTTTCTGAAAAACATTAGAACACTACCATGGTGGGATGTTGAGGAGTTGGTGAAAACGAAGAACCTTCAACAGTGTCTTCACGGTCCAGAGGTGAGATTTTATGAGCAAAGGCTCTGGAGGTATATAAAGTATCAAGCTACGTTAAACTTTGCAGACTGGAAGCCTCACAGGCCGAAGCGTATAGAAAAGATTGATCCAGTTACAGGGGAGAAAGATACCACGCTTCATATCAGAAAACCATGTTGTATGAAGAACATGCCCTTAAAAGCAATGGAGCAAGACTTCTACAAAGATTTCAAAGGGTGGGTTCTTAATCCTAAGACAGTTGAAGCGGTGATCACATTGTTTGATGGAATAGCTTGGAGATACGTTCATGTTCTAGATCCTATGTGGCTTGTTAATTGCACGAAAAAGGATATCGAATGTCTCTTCTTCAACAAGATAATGTACTACGATGCAGATAAAGAGCAGGCGTAAAGATTCAAGAAGCTGGTAAAAGTTTGTTTCGAGAAAGATATCAATTCTGGGCGCTATTGGGAATCAAAGTGGCAAGACCTAGAATTAGAAGAGTTTCTGAAGGAAGAACGCCATAATGAAAGGATGGATAAGAAGATGGCAGAAGCTGCAAAGCATGCTAGATGGAGATTGGGAATGGGAAGTTTCGAGACAGATCAGACTCCGATCGAATCTAAAGGAAGAAAGATCCCAAGATGTTCAAAGTCAATGGATGGAATCAAAGAAAAACGTTAATGGTGGATAAATGTGGGGAGACACAAGAGGAAGAGAATGCTAGAAGAGCGAGCAGAGGAAAGAAAGAGGAAGTACAGAGAGCGAAGATGCAACATGATGGAATGATCAAGACTATACAGGAAGAAAGACTGCAACTACATCCAAGGGGGAGTCTGTAGATGCATATGTCTATGGCTTTCGTCTGTATCGAGTCTTAGTTTTACCTGTTTGATGTCTATGTATAGTTTAAAGTATGTTTTGTAGTGTATCTGAAATGAAACATAAGAATAGGTTGTTTTGTAAGTCGATTCGGATGGATGGACAACCCAATCCGGACGGATGGGCTAGATATGTAGTTTCACCCGGATGGGCTTTGCCTATAAATAGGTGTGCCTGGTTCCTCATTTGTAACAGTTCTCTTGGCACCTTAGGCCAAGCCCTGTCGAATTCTCTCTGGAACATGTAAAAGCATTTTATCATCAATGAGAATGATCTTAAATGGTGTCTGTGTTGTTTCTCTCTCTCCTACTACATTCTTGGATTCCGCACGAGGCTGTAGTTGCTAATCCGGTCTGAGCGCATTCGAGAAACCGAACCTCAGGTCCTCACATTTAACCCATTTCATGGCAATTATGAACATATACTCAAACTCATAATTTGTTCAAGTATCTTCCTGATACTACCATCCATGATGGTTTTAAACATAATTATATCCTAAACTTTATGATACTATCAAAACCCACTTGATAATCTACTTGTTAATCACTTAGAAGTAACCTTACAACAAGTACTTCATAATTTCATCATATCTAACGAAATTAGGCATACATAAACATCTAATTTCATATTTGGATCATAATCCATCAATTTATTTGCAAGTAACCTACTTGTCTCGAATTTCAACTTTAACCAATCTAGGTTTTACGACATACCTTATGATCCTCTTGACTTGGTGATCGTTTATACGCGTTCGTGCTTCGATTCGGGTCTTGAATTGTCCTTCAATCTCGGGTTTTAAGCTTGAACAAGGGTTTCATCCCTTGTTTCTTTCTCCTGGCCGTACGCACACACACACTTAATGTGTGTGTTGTGTCTAATTTTTGTTTTTAATAAAACTAATTTACCCACTTAGCCATATTAGTCCCTCATGTTTCATTTTTATCAATGAAGCTATAACTCATAGTTTATCACTTAATTACACATTACTAACTAGGTTAATTATTCCTAGTTAACTTAGTGGGTTCAGGGAGTTATAACCCGTTTTATTTTAAGTCCCGTTAACTAAGGCCTCTTATAAACTTTGTCTTCTAAAAGCGTTTATTCTTCTTTTTAATTAATATTAGGATTATTTGTTTAAATCCTTATATTCACCGGGTTAATTTTACCACTAAGGGTATTTTAGCCGTCTTTTTAATATTAACGTGGTTTTATTACCAAACCCGTTTTCGGGGTGTTACACAATATCCAAATTAGGGATTTATAAGGATTCTCTACTAAATTTAATTATGTAATCTCTTAATGATTCATTATGACCTTGGGTGATCCTATATAAGTCACTAGTTAACCGTTCAAATGTTCTACTACATGAGAATTGGTTATTGAACAAGTTAAATAAATGAGAAAATGAAATTATTGAGTAGGGAGGAAGACTTAGCAGACACTTTAAAGCTGATCCAGTGAGTGTAGATCTGAAGCCTTTGCATAGACAAGCTTCCTTTAACCTCTCTGGAATGGGGTTGATCTCCATTCTTTCCCTGTATTGTGCCACATGCTCCTCTGGATAAGTGGTACCATCATACAACTTCATATTAGGGGTTTGAAACCGTTTTGGTATCTCGGCATTCCATATGGGTGGCTCAAAGCGAGACAGACTATGACTTCCATCCGGGATCTCGGGGATGGGTTTAACCACTCCTGGGACACTGGTGTAGGTCCCCTGGTTCAGAATTGTGTTCTACAGATTTGGGTGGAAGTTGGTTAAAATTTCGAAAATTTTAAAGCTGATAATTAGGGTTTTCAAAATTTTTAATTTCTGATATAATTCTGTGTTTTTGTTTGTGCTTGATCAGTCTGTGTGTTTGATTTTGCTGATTTGCAGGTTTTCGGGACAGGTTTTGTTGATTTTTGAAGATTTTTTTGCTGGAAAGATTTGAAGATTCAAAGACCGTTCTTCGTGTTCTTCATATTTTCGAAAAACATTGCTGATATTTGCTTCATGATTCTGCAGGAAACTGTTAAAAGGATCAGGAAAATCTTCAGAAATTTCGAACAAATTGAGTTTTCAAAATTTACTAGCATAATTAACAATTCCTCTGACAAAGCAGAGGAATTATCTGATCCGGCGTATTTAACATCTACACTGGTTGACTGGCAAAAATAAATCCTAAGGCGACTTTGGTAACTGTGTAATTGTCCTCAACGACATTATTATGGTGATCGACGAAGTTACTAGACTTCGTGTTAGCGAATTTAATAACCTGAGGAATTAACCGGCGAACTTAATAACCCGCGAAATTAACTGGGGTATTTGACTAGGCAGCATAATTAACTAGCATATTTAATCAGCCAGCATAATTAAGTTGGACCAGCGAATTTACTCAGTTATTCACCAGCATAATTAACGTGGCTAACCAGCATATTTGTTGGAGGAATTAAAAGGTCGAGTATTTATTTTTGTGGAGTAATTAGATACGTATAGAGGATTTAATGTTTTCGTGAATAGAAAGTGATCCGTAGCTTATCTCGACAAACCGTTTGCACGGTTGGATTCCGTTGATCGGGAAAATCCCGATTTTGGTTTTCGACATTATATATCATTTGATTCGTGTTTTCGAGACGATTCTAACGGTGTAATTTGGTAACCACAGTTTCCGGACACCTTTTGTACGGTTTTACCAGTCTGTTACGTTAAAATCTTGAACATGACGAATCTGAATGCACTTTTGAGGTTGGAGCATGAGGTTGGTACCACAAACACACCGCCTAAGATGATGAAGGTGGAAAATTATCTGACATGGAAGGATAGGTTCCAATCCTTTATTGAATATCAGGACGCACGCATGTGGATCTGTATTGTAGATGGGTACACAAACCCAACACACGATTTTGTGGGCAGACCACGTGTCACAGCTTACGTGAAAATGCAAGAGGCTGATAAAAAGATGTATGAGGTTGATAAGAGAGCCTTGGTTGCCATAAAAATGTCCTTACCTGATGGCATCAAGCATACCTTTAAGAAGTACACTACTTCAAAGGAAATGTGGGATGAATTAGAAAAGCGATATCAGGGAAATGCAGATGTTAAGAAGAATAAAGTTGATCTACTGAAGAAACAGTTTGCTGTTTTCAAGTGCATGAGAAATGAGTCACTTGAAGATATCATCACTAGATACTATCATCTCATGTCAGAGATGGATAACTATGACATAGATAGTTATACTGACATAGAGATCAATGACAAGTTGCTTGATGTTCTACCTGCAAAGTGGGATATCTACACTCTCGTGATTAAAGGGGAACCAGATTATGAGACAAAAGAGCTTGAAGAGATTGTTGGTAAACTAAGAGCTTATGAGCTCAACATGAAGAAGAAGAAGGAAACAGGCTATGATCAGGTTCAGGATCCAGGAGTTTACAATGGACTTCCATCTTCTTCGTCTCACAACGCTTCTAGTGACTCTGCTACTACGTTTCTATCATGTGAAAATGAGCAAGTTATGGTAAATGATGATGGTGATGTGTGTCTCGTTGCTGCTTCAGGAGGATCAACAGGAGCTTAGAGAACATCACCTACTAATCAGAGTAGCAGTACAAAGTCGATGCCTATGAATGTGAAGTCAGCTGAAGAACATCTTGCTTTACATGCCTCATTCGTTGCTTCGTATGAGAACTACATTCAGGGAAAGATATCTGATCCTACCACTTTAGATGAAGATTATGATCAGATTGACCCTGATGACTTGGAGGAGATGGATTTGCAATGGCAAATGGCCATGATTTCCAAAAGAGTCAAGAGGTTCATGAACAGAACTGGAAGGAAGTTTGTAGGGAAGAGTGTTGGTTTTGATAAGACCAAGGTTAGGTGCTTCAACTGTCAAAGCTATGGACATTTTGCTAGGGAATGTCAAAGAGCAAAAACAGAGTCTACTAGTCAAACTTCAAACAACAGGAATGCATCAAACAATTCTAGCTCAAAGGCTTTGATCTCTACAGCACGAGAAGGTTCATATGATTGGAGTGTTCATATAGAAGATAATGAGAATGGCACTCAGGCATTCATGGCAGAGATAGTGCCAGTTGATGATGCTAAAGCTACTGTGGAAGATGATGAAGCAAAAGTGGATGCTAATGTGAAGATAAAGAGTGAAGCTGAAGGAGATAAGGTTGATCAGACAACTGAAGCTGAAGAAGAACAGCTAAAGTCTGACTTTGAATAGGAAGCTGAAGAGAAGGAAGCAAACTATAAAAGAATGGAAGCTCAGCTTGCTGCTCTCATAGCCAACCTAGACAAGCCAACTGGAGAGGTAAGTAATTCTGCTAATTCTGTTTGCTTAAGATGTCGTCAATTATAGGGTGAAGTTGATAGATTATCAACTCAAAATCAAAGTCTGGTAAACGAAATGTGTAACATAAAAGAATCAAACTTTTTTGCTAAAAGAAACGAGTCGTTATATTTGAAGAAGATAAAAGGATATGAAGCTGAAATTGAAGTTTTAACCTGCAAAATAAACGAAAAACTTCAAGTCATAGACTTAGCTCATGACATGATGAGTGAGAAAACAAAAGACATTTCTGAAAAATGCAAAGAGTTGTCAGATGCACAACTCAAAATTGTTGAACTTGAAAAGAAATTAAGTCAATTCAGAGATTCGTCTTTTGTAATGAAACACATGATGGGTGGGTTAAAGAAGAGTAAAGACAAGACTAGTGTGGAATTCAAGGGCTTTAATGAAGTCCCACCTCCTCTTAGCGACGACTATTCATTCCTGCCTGATGAAGATTGTGACACCTGTGTCACTGCGACCATCAAACAAATGCCAAACCAATTAAATATTGTATTTCATACTTGGGATTTGTAAAAATATGTGTATCGTTTGCACATATCATTTCTTGTTCGATTTCAAGCTTTAAATCGCTTTCTGGAGGGTTATACGCGCTCTGATGTGTAGATATAACCAGTTTAATACAACAAACACTCCGGAATAGTGAAATAGGCTTAACATACCTTAAATAACCTTTACATAACTTAGATATAAGTTTTGGAAGGTTTGGTGTGGTGAAATCAAAGTTAAATCGCTTACAGGGACTAAAGTTGACAAACTGCGAAAGTATGCCAATTTGAACTGTAACAGACATTCCGGAACATGACCATAAGTTAAACACACCATAAATATCCTTTACATAGCTTAGAAATAGGCTTTGAGGTGTTCGGTATGCTAAAATAAACTTTTGTGTCATTCAGGGACTAAAAGCGTCAAAAAGTGCACAAGTTTGCATTTTCGCGCATAACTTACGTTCTGAATACATCTGGACATCCAAAAATTTATGTAAGCACTAAAATATTTTATTTTAGTGTTCGGCATAAGAAAAATCCATTCGTCGCGTCATTTGGATCGTTTTTCGCGCTTATGCGCATTCCGTCGTAAATAAGCGAACATCGCGATCATACGGCCAAACGAACCGACATCCGAGATATTTTTGAACACATTTTAAGTTCCCTATACTTTAACTTCATTTTAGAGCTTTGAAATGGGGTTAACGGGCCTTAAACGTGTCGAAAATGGGCTGAATGCATAACAGGGACCAAAAGTGTAAATCTGCCAAACAAGGGCCTAGCGCACCGCTACACTTATTAAGTAACGGTGCACTAGCCTGGGGACAGACCAGATGCAGTGTATTTCACAGCCTGTTTGCAGCTGATTCATCCACAACCACACACTCACACATGCTTAGTCAGCTGATAAGAACCCATTTTTAGTCACCACAACTTGCCGACACTTGTACGGATGCGATTAAAGCACGGTTTCCATGAAACGATCCTAACGGTTCGGGTATTCCTATAAATACCCATCCACCCCCATTGCTAAAATCACTAGAATCTTGATCTTAGGAACTCTAAGTTGAAACCATTGTTTCATACCTGAGATTCTTGGATCGAGATTAGCATTCGGGGACCCTTCGTAAGTATTCTTTCGTTCTTTTATTGCTTTTCGAGTCTTTCGAGTCTGAAAGTCAAACTTTGTTTGACTTTCTGCGTTAACCAGTAATGGTCAATGCGAAGTTCGTTTGAACTTCGCAACGTGAGTGTAATCACGTTGGTTATAGTCCCTTGGGACTATGCCTACTGATTACCACGTTGTCTAGGGTCGTAGGGTAAGCGATCTAATAAATCTCTTATACCTTCGAACCCGACCCAGTTTGGTCGATCATTAGGATCCGACCAAATACATTAGGTGACCATAGTATATAGGGAATAACCTTCCGAGGTTATACCTTATGGTCACATCGTTTAAGTAGTTGTATGATAGGTAGTTTATATGCCTTAGGTAAATTACCAGAATACCCTTTTCATGTATAATTGGTAATTAAGCATATGTAACCTAAACTTTTGTCACATAACTAATTATGTAACATGTCTAGGCATATAACACTTGTCATAGGACTAGTTAAGCGGTCCGAACGCGTTTCACGCGAACGACGCGTTAAAGTAGCATAAGCTACCTAAACGGGTCGTAATGGGTCGTAAGCTATTAGGTTAGGTTTCATTTAGCATGTAGGCTTTGATAAACCATATGACACGATTCTCTATACTCGTTTGGTTTACGAACCCTCATTCTATCCGATCCTCCGATTTAGGTCCGGTTTATTAACATAGTTACCTATATTAGGTGCCGTTTGATTTCCGTGATCTCTAGCATTGCTTGGTGGTTATCCTAGGACTTCTGAGCAATCTCAAGTGAGTACATAGACCCCTCTTTTACTGTTTTCCAAACTGTTTTGGAGTGGAACACATGTGCCTACTTGTTACTTTCATGCTTTCCTGTTTTCACATCATATACATGCTATGTTCGTTAGTACATTATAGTACATGATTTCATTACATCTTATGCTAGGTGTGCCCATTGTGTGCATTACTTAGTACATCGTTTTACATTACATTATATGCTACGTATGTCTATTGTTGTATACGTAGTACAGGTCACATGCTACGTATGTCTATTGTTGTATACGTAGTACAGGTCACATGCTACGTATGTCTATTGTTGCATACTTAGTACAGGTCACATGCTACGTATGTCTATTGTCGCGTACTTAGTACATTTGTTATTCATCACAGGCTTACATTTTGGATACATATTACATGGTTTACATTAGACATGAACATTTTACATCTTGATGGTTTGGTTTGATTAAGTGATTTAAGTAACGAGGCATGTGTAATATGATACAAGCATGGTGGATACGCCGCTGGTACTTCCTATATATAAGTGTTTGTATGGTATTACATATCGTAGCGTTATTTGAATCATTTCAGTTTGAGATATATATAACATTTATTACAAATATCATACTTTTCACAAGACATTGATTTTCAAACAACTTATCTTATACAAACACATATTTACATGGTTATTCATTTAACCATACATTATTCACTTATTTATACATATCATCTGAACTCATTGTTTTTCAAATGATTTACAAGACAAAGCAAATTACAAGGTTCATGACTAAACATTTTCTCAAACATAAGTCATGAAACCTATTTTCACAAAACCTATGTATCTCACAGGCATTTTTATGCTGACGTACCTATTTTCACATGTGTTTTTCAGGAGCTGTTGCATAAGATGATCAAGATACACATAGGCAGACTTGGGCTTTAGTGACAATAAAAGATGCAAGACTAGTTAATTATGTTGTATTTCTTTGTTTGTTAAGACATTGTAACACTTTTAATTAATAAAACGAAACTTCAATTGCCATGGATTTGAAACAATTAATTCTGTTACAACACTCCCCGACATTTCCGCCACGTTTTGTATGTTCTACGTGGTCGGGGTGTGACAGAAAAGATGGTATCAGAGCCAATGGTTATAGGGAATTAGGTTATTAGTAATGCTTTGACCTAGTCTATAACCTTTCTAGGACCCTAACGCGAGTTTACTTGCGTTTAGTCATAAAACAATACTGTCACCTATCCTTAGGTGACGACCACAACAAGAACATAAATTTCAAAACCGCTTTGAAAACTAATCATCTGTTCTAGGATGATTAATTACTAGGTTTTGAACCCTCGGTTATAAGGTTTTGAACCCCTTTGAATTTTCAAAAATCTCGTCAAGGTTTTGGGTTTTAAATAATGTGAACACGTGCAAACTGGAAGGGTGAATGCCTGTATTCTGGGTTTTCTGTCTAGGAAAGCACTTCGTATACATCTCATCAGACGCGAGACCAGTTGTACTTACCTGGGAATTCTTGGGATGAGTGTTCACTTATAGGCGAGCATGTCTTCGCGATACATTATATTGACCCGCTTACTTTGATTAGTCACTGTCTCATTTGTTTGCCTTTGGTAACAAACAAATGGTCACAATCTACATGCCTTGTCATTTTCTTTTGACTATCTTTCGCTTGTTTCCTCCTATGCCTTTTGTTATCTTCAAGATGCTTCTTCATCGCAACAACAATGTCCGAACCAGGTGTTGCAATTGCCCAACAAATAGGCGTCGTACTCCAGAAGACCGTTGATTTAGCTATCACCATGACTCATCTCAGGGATGAAGCCGTGCAAGGGAACCGCTCCTTGGAGAAATCAATGCAACCGTCATCATCCAAATCAAATACCCTGTTACAAATGTACCCACGGTGTACGATGGAGACATTTGGTTAACAAGTGTTGCTTTGCTGTTCAAAGCAAAGCAGTTGCAAACCCTGTTGCTGCTTAACCTTCAAGTTCTGCTTCATATGTCGCCTTGGCATATCTAGCGCCTCAACCTCATAAACTTTCTACCTTGTGTATCGACTTAAGCACGCCTAGTGCAAGGTGTCGAAGCACCTCTCGTTACACAAATTCCAAAATCCATGAAGGATCTTTCTATCCTCATAATCAGATCCTTGTGGATAAATATCACTCAAATCGGAGGCCTTAATTGAATTATTCGTATGCCTTAATACGTACATTACGATTCAATAAGGACAAAGCCGAATTCATATTAAGATCTTTCTATCTTAATAGTTAGATTCTAATGATTTAAGTGCCGCATGGAATCCACGGATTGGATTCCTGGCGTGCTTTAAATATCCGTGTCCAAAGATAACAAATTAAAGATCAAGTTAAACAATTATGTGATTATGTGCTTATGTGTTTTCTTATGTGTTTTGTGTTTTTCTGTGATCCATCAAAATCCTCGTAGAATCTTCCATATCTCATATGAAGGATTCGTAGTAGGATATTCAAAAAGGTACTATCTTAAATCCTTAATGGACTTCTACATTGTAGTTAAATTTTCCCCGTAGGTAGTTTAGTTAAAGAGATCCTACGTCGATCTAAGTTAAATAGATTGGTCCGACAATCTAGTTAAATACATCCTACGTCGATGTAGTTAAATTTTCCCCGTAGGTAGTTTAGTTAAAGAGATCCTACGTCGATCTAAGTTAAATAGATTGGTCCGACAATCTAAGTTAAATACATCCTACGTCGATGTAGTTAAATTTTCCCCGTAGGTAGTTTAGTTAAAGAGATCCTACGTCGATCTAAGTTAAATAGATTGGTCCGACAATCTAAGTTAAATACATCCTACGTCGATGTAGTTAAATTTTCCCCGTAGGTAGTTTAGTTAAAAAGATCCTACGTCGATCTAAGTTAAATAGATTGGTCCGACAATCTAAGTTAAATACATCCTACGTCGATGTAGTTAAATTTTCCCCGTAGGTAGTTTAGTTAAAAAGATCCTACGTCGATCTAAGTTAAATAGATTGGTTCGACAATCTAGTTAAATATATCATGTGTTTATGTAGTTAAATAGGCCCTCGGGTGGTCTAAATCAAGAGATTGTTCGTTAATCTAATCCTTTGGTGACCTAGTTAAAGAGACTCTATTGCAGTCAAGTTAATTCACCACAGGATTATTCGTTTGATTTTTCCCCATACGCATTATGAAATGAACTGTGCGGACTGTGCAAGGAACTACGTAATTATGGAGGCCTACATAATTATGGAATTCAGTGCATAGGAACCACAGGAAGTTTTGTCATGTGTTAAGACCAACAGTGGCAAGAGTAATGATATGGGAGAAGTCTTGGACTTTGACCAATGTCATTTATTCTCACACTACCCAATTCTGATCTCAATCACACACACAATTTCCTATGATGAGTCTTCATAAGAAACGTTCTTCTGTCCGTAGTTCAAAACTCCATGTTTTGTTACTACAATGACTTCACTTTGAGGGTTGACATTTTTGCTATGAATCCTAACATGGCCCAGAGTTCTACTTAGGGTTCAAGGGGTTCATTCAAAGCGAAAACATCACCGTCGTCCCCCTAAGTTTCTCCTAAAATTAAATTTCGGGATGAAATTTCCTAAAGTAGGGGAGACTGTGACACCTGTGTCACTGCGACCATAAAACAAATGCCAAACCAATGAAATATTGTATTTCATACTTGGGATTTGTAAAAATATGTGTATCGTTTGCACATATCATTTCTTGTTCGATTTCAAGCTTTAAATCGCTTTCTGGAGGGTTATACGCGCTCTGATGTGTAGATATAACCAGTTTAATGCAACGAACACTCCGGAATAGTGAAATAGGCTTAACATACCTTAAATAACCTTTACATAACTTAGATATAAGTTTTGGAAGGTTTGGTGTGGTGAAATCAAAGTTAAATCGCTTACAAGGACTAAAGTTGACAAACTGCGAAAGTATGCCAATTTGAATTGTAACAGACATTCCGGAACATGACCATAAGTTAAACACACCATAAATATCCTTTACATAGCTTATAAATAGGCTTTGAGGTGTTCGGTATGCTAAAATAAACTTTTGTGTCATTCAGGGACTAAAAGCGTCAAAAAGTGCACAAGTTTGCATTTTTCACGCATAACTTACGTTCTGAATACATCTGGACATCCAAAAATTTATGTAAGCACTAAAATATTTTATTTTAGTGTTCGGCATAAGAAAAATCCATTCGTCGCGTCATTTGGATCGTTTTTCGCGCTTATGCGCATTCCGTCGTAAATAAGCGAACATCGCGATCATACGGCCAAACGAACCGACATCCGAGATATTTTTGAACACATTTTAAGTTCCCTATACTTTAACTTCATTTTAGAGCTTTGAAATGGGGTTAACGGGCCTTAAACGTGTCGAAAATGGGCTGAATGCATAACAGGGACCAAAAGTGTAAATCTGCCAAACAAGGGCCTAGCGCACCGCTACACGTATTAAGTAACGGTGCGCTAGCCTGGGGACAGACCAGATGCAGTGTATTTCACAGCCTGTTTGCAGCTGATTCATCCACAACCACACACTCACACATGCTTAGTCAGCTGATAAGAACCCATTTTTAGTCACCACAACGTGCCGACACTTGTACGGATGCGATTAAAGCACGGTTTCCATGAAATGATCCTAACGGTTCGGGTATTCCTATAAATACCCATCCACCCCCATTGCTAAAATCACTAGAATCTTGATCTTAGGAACTCTAAGTTGAAACCATTGTTTCATACCTGAGATTCTTGGATCGAGATTAGCATTCGGGGACCCTTCGTAAGTATTCTTTCGTTCTTTTATTGCTTTTCGAGTCTTTCAAGTCTGAAAGTCAAACTTTGTTTGACTTTCTGCGTTGACCAGTAATGGTCAATGCGAAGTTTGTTTGAACTTCGCAACGTGAGTGTAATCACGTTGGTTATAGTCCCTTGGGACTATGCCTACTGATTACCACGTTGTCTAGGGTCGTAGGGTAAGCGATCTAATAAATCGCTTATACCTTCGAACCCGACCCAGTTTGGTCGATCATTAGGATCCGACCAAATACATTAGGTGACCATAGTATATAGGGAATAACCTTCCGAGGTTATACCTTATGGTCACATCGTTTAAGTAGTTGTATGATAGGTAGTTTATATGCCTTAGGTAAATTACCAGAATACCCTTTTCATGTATAATTGGTAATTAAGCATATGTAACCTAAACTTTTGTCACATAACTAATTATGTAACATGTCTAGGCATATAACACTTGTCATAGGACTAGTTAAGCGGTCCGAACGCGTTTCACGCGAACGACGCGTTAAAGTAGCATAAGCTACCTAAACGGGTCGTAATGGGTCGTAAGCTATTAGGTTAGGTTTCATTTAGCATGTAGGCTTTGATAAACCATATGACACGATTCTCTATACTCGTTTGGTTTACGAACCCTCATTCTATCCGATCCTCCGATTTAGGTCCGGTTTATTAACATAGTTACCTATATTAGGTGCCGTTTGATTTCCGTGATCTCTAGCATTGCTTGGTGGTTATCCTAGGACTTCTGAGCAATCTCAAGTGAGTACATAGACCCCTCTTTTACTGTTTTCCAAACTGTTTTGGGGTGGAACACATGTGCCTACTTGTTACTTTCATGCTTTCCTGTTTTCACATCATATACATGCTATGTTCGTTAGTACATTATAGTACATGATTTCATTACATCTTATGCTAGGTGTGCCCATTGTGTGCATTACTTAGTATATCGTTTTACATTACATTATATGCTACGTATGTCTATTGTTGTATACGTAGTACAAGTCACATGCTACGTATGTCTATTGTGGTATACGTAGTACAGGTCACATGCTATGTATGTCTATTGTTGCATACTTAGTACAGGTCACATGCTACGTATGTCTATTGTCGCGTACTTAGTACATTTGTTATTCATCACAGGCTTACATTTTGGATACATATTACATGGTTTACATTAGACATGAACATTTTACATCTTGATGGTTTGGTTTGATTAAGTGATTTAAGTAACGAGGCATGTGTAATATGATACAAGCATGGTGGATACACCGCTGGTACTTCCTATATATAAGTGTTTGTATGGTATTACATATTGTAGCGTTATTTGAATCATTTCAGTTTGAGATATATATAACATTTATTACAAATATCATACTTTTCACAAGACATTGATTTTCAAACAACTTATCTTATACAAACACATATTGACATGGTTATTCATTTAACCATACATTATTCACTTATTTATACATATCATCTGAACTCATTATTTTTCAAATGATTTACAAGACAAAGCAAATTACAAGGTTCATGACTAAACATTTTCTCAAACATAAGTCATGAAACCTATTTTCACAAAACCTATGTATCTCACAGGCATTTTTATGCTGACGTACCTATTTTCACATGTGTTTTTCAGGAGTTGTTGCATAAGATGATCAAGATACACATAGGCAGACTTGGGCTTTAGTGACAATAAAAGATGCAAGACTAGTTAATTATGTTGTATTTCTTTGTTTGTTAAGACATTGTAACACTTTTAATTAATAAAACGAAACTTCAATTGCCATGGATTTGAAA
Organism: Helianthus tuberosus; assembly: GCA_030545235.1. NCBI lineage: Eukaryota > Viridiplantae > Streptophyta > Magnoliopsida > Asterales > Asteraceae > Helianthus > Helianthus tuberosus. The sequence goes on from CM060372.1 coordinate 149,632,070, forward strand.
CAATTAATTCTGTTACAACACTCCCTGACATTTCCGCCACGTTTTGTATGTTCTACGTGGTCGGGGTGTGACAAAGATGAGCTAACAGACTTTATGTCAACTGCACCAAGTAGTTTCACATCAAATCAAGGTGATGAGTCTAAAAGTGATGATGCTAGTGTAAAGAAGGAAAATCACAGTGAACATGTCTTGAAAAATAATAATTCACCTCCTAGGAATAAAAACCAAATTGTTTTTAAAAAGGTTAATTTTGTTCATGGTAGTGACATGAAAAATGAGACAACTGTTATTGAAAATGAATCAAATGTAGAGTTTACTAAAAATAAAAACAAAGAAATATCTGAATCCAAGCAAACTGAACCAAATCCTCCTAAGGCATCATCATCTAATGGGGGATCTATTTCAAAGACTTCAGCAAAGAAGTCTTCGAAAAAGAGATCGTGCTTCAAGTGTCACACAAAGGACATGTAGCTAGTTGTTATCCTAACAAAAAGACTGAAGCACAAGTGAGTGAGAAATAGAGAGGGAAATCACCATAGAAGAGTGGTAATAATGTGGAGAAAATGACAAACTCTCCGAAGAAATCTGCTCCTAAGCAACCAGAGAATGTTGCTGTTGGTGTAGATAAGGCTTAAAAAGGAACTCCACAAGTTCCTCGTTTTCAAAGAAATCAACCAAGATTTCAGCCTGAATCTACATCAGGCAGATATGAGAGACCTAGAAGTAGTTCACCTAGAATGAACAATTTTAATGGAAATTCAAGTAATTTCAAAAGTCAAGGTCAATATCAAAATCGATACCAACATAATGGTGGTCAAACTTTTTATAATAATGGCTTTAGAAATTACAACAATCAAGCTTCTTGGAATCAAACCTCAAGACATCAAAATCAAAATTTTCAAAGGTCACATAGTCCAAACGCATATACGAACCCTCAAAACCATAGACCTAGTGGAAATAAAAATCAAATTCCATCAACAGGTCTGAGATCCAAGACTCCAGTTAGGAGTAATGGATATTGGATGGATGTTCAAGTAGTTGGTGAATTTGTACGACCCAAGACCATTAAGGCTTGGGTCCCCCAATCTAACTAATTTCTTGGTTGGTGTGTGCAGGAGCTGCTAAGGAGGATTATCAACTTGTGGTATGTTGATAGTGGCTGCTCCAGGCATATGACGGGGGATGTGAGATTGTTGACTGAGTTTGAAAATTATGATGGTGGACATGTGAATTTTGCAGGTGCTAAAGGTGGTAGAATTACAGGTCGAGGAAAAGTGACCAATGGGAAGATCACACTGGACAAAGTGAACTATGTTGAGCAGCTTAAGCACAATCTGATGAGTGTGTCATAATTCTGTGACAAGGGTCACTCGGTCCACTTTACCAAGACTAAAGCATTAGTGTTAAAACCAGGTTTGGTGATTCCGGATGATTGGATAGTGATGCGAGCGCCAAGTAGAAATGACACTTATGTCATGGACATGGGTGCTAAGGATCTGACTGCTGTGGTGGCGTGTTTACTATCAAAAGCATCTGAAGCTGAATCGATGTTGTGGCACAGACGCATGGCCCATATTCACTATCAAAAAAAGAACTATATTATAAAAAATGAATTAGTGAAAGGGGTTCCAATGAAGAGGTTTCACGTGGAAGATAAATGTCTTCCATGTCAAAAGGGAAAACAACATAAGAAACCTCACAAATCAAAATCAGTAAATTCCATAGATGCCCCTTATGAATTACTTCACATGGATTTATTTGGTCCAGTGAACGTGAGGAGCATTGGTGGAAAGTACTATTGTTTAGTTGTCACAGATGATTACTCACGATATTCATGGGTTTTCTTTTTAGGTACAAAAGATGAGACAGCGGAAATGCTGATAGATCTTTTTACAAAATTGGAGAACGTCCATGAAGCAAGGATCAAGAGGATAAGGAGTGATAATGGCACGGAGTTCGAGAATCGGATTCTAGATCTCTACTGTCTTCGCAAGGGAATAGAACATCAATATTCTGCTCCTTATACGCCTCAACAGAATGGAGTCGCTGAGAGGAAAAATAGGACGTTGATTGAAGCCGCTATGACTATACTTTCAGATTTAAAGCTTCCAGTTCTTTTCTGGGGAGAAGCTGTGAATACAGCTTGTTATGTCCTAAACAAAGTTTTAACCGTTAAACGTTTTAACAGAACTTGTTTTGAACTAATGCTTAACGAGAAACCAAACCTAAAAGGCTTTGAACCATTTGGATTACCCTGCACCATTATGCGAAACAAAGATAAACAAAAATTCAGTGAGGTGGCTGATGAAGGCTACTTTCTAGGTTACATACCTGGCACACCGTATAAAAGGGTTTTCAATCTAAAAACTGGTACAATTGAGGTTGTTTTTAATGTTGAAATCACTACATACAAACCTCAACAATCAACGAGTGGTCCAGCTATATTATATGATTATGAAAGTGTTTTTAAATCATTTAATATTCCTGAGTTTTCAAATGCAGATGATTCTCAGTTGATTCAGACAGTGATAAGTGAAGATGATGAAGGCGAGTTCATGCCCAGATCGAATGTTGATATGACAGATGCTCCGGAAACTTCCCCAGGTGCTGCTGATCCTGATTCAAGTGATAGTGACTCTGAACCCATTCTGGGGGAGGATTTCATTAATCCGTTTGCGAATCAGAATATTTAGGGGGAGATAGGATCAAACTTGGGTGATAATTTAGAAGTGGATATTGTTGCTACTACACAAGCAAATAGAGATCATCCAGTTGACATGATACTTGGAGATCCTACTGCAGGTGTTCAGACGAGAAGAAGCATAGCAATGATTTCTGGCTTATTTGTTTCGATTGAGAAGACTGGGATTGTGAACAAGTGCTTGTATAGTTGCTTTATTTCCCAAGAGGAGCCGAAGAACATTCATATGGCTCTAAAAGAAAACTCATGGGTTGAAGCTATGCAAGAGGAATTGGCCCAGTTTGCAAAGTTGAAGGTTTGGGAGTTAGTTGACCTTCCTAAAGGTGAAAGAGAGATTGGCACTAAATGGGTGTTTAGATGCAAGAAGGATGAAAGAGGAATCTTGACACAAAACAAGGCTCGATTGGTGGTAAGAGGTTTCAATCAGCAAGAAGGGATTGATTACAATGAAGTGTTTACACCAGTGGCAAGGTTGGAAGCAATCCGTTTGTTCCTAGCCTTTGCTTCATTCAGGGGCTTCAAAGTTTACCAACTAGACGTGAAGAGTGCATTTCTTTACGGGAAAGTCCAAGAAGTGGTGTATGTCTCACACCCAGATGGGTTCCTTGATCCAGATTATCCAGATCATGTGTACAAGCTTGATAAGGCTTTGTATGGATTACATCAAGCTCCCAGGGCATGGTACGAGACACTGTCTACACATCTGATCAAGAATGACAATACACTTTTCATCAAGAGAAAGAAGGAAGATTTTCTGCTGGTACAGGTATACGTGGATGACATTATCTTTGGGTCATCAGATGAAAACATGTGTAAAGAATTCGAGCAGGTGTTGAAGAGCAAGTTCGAAATGAGCGCTATGGGTGAGCTATCTTACTTTCTGGGATTACAAGTTGATCAAAAGGAGGATGGGATGTTTATTCATCAAACAAAGTATGTGTATGAGCAAGTTCAAAATGGAGTTCGAGCAGGTGTTGAAGAGCAAGTTCAAAATGGAGGATTGCGCTACTTTCAACACACCCATTTGCGAAAATCACAATCTTGGCCCAGATCATGAAAGTACTGAAGATGTTGATCCGACTCAATACAGGGCAATGATTGGTTCTCTGATGTACTTGACTGCTTCAAGACCAGACATCATGTTTTCCGTATGTCTGTGTGCCAAATATCAGGCTAATCCAAAAGAGTTACACATGAAAGCGGTGAAGCGTATTCTTCGTTACTTGAAGGGGAAACCAAAACTTGGGGTGTGGTATCTAGCTGATAGTGATTTGAAGTTTGTTGCTTACACTAACTCAGACTTTGGAGGATGCAAGTCTAACAGGTGGTTGTCAGTTCTTAGGAGACAGGATTGTCTCTTGGCAATGCAAGAAGCAATCTTGTGTGTATACCTCTACGTGTGAAGCTGAATATATAGTTGCGGGTAGCTGCTGCTCTCAGGTTCTCTGGATACAACAGCAGATGCGCAATTACGGTTTGGATTTCACTCATACTCCTATTATGATAGACAATAATGCCACAATTTCTATAACAAATAATCTCGTGAAACACAGTCGCACTAAACATATTGACATTCGTCATCATTTTATACGGGATTGTGCTGAAAAGAGACTAATTGAATTACATCGAGTTGACACACTAGATAACCTGGCAGATCTTTATACTAAAGCTTTTGATAGAGCTCGCTTTGAACATTTAGTCGAACTCAACGTGTAAAAGAAGGAAATGTAATAACTAGGTTATTAAACCTGTTAAATGCCTAGCAAAACAAGTAAGGAAATGAAATTTGGGTCAATATTGATCAAGTGACAAACATGAGGGGTTAATTTTGAATGAATAAAAGATAAAATATAAAAATAAAATTAAAAGCCCCAAACCCACACCTGGGCATGTGTGGGTGTTCGAACAGAGAAGAGAAAGAAGGGGAAACCCCTTCTCAAACCCTAATCGACCAAATTGGAGGGATTCTGGCTGAAATCAAACTTGCATGAACAAGATTCTTGATCGTTTAGCTCTGTAAATCACTTGGAATTTACATTGGCAAGGACCCAAGCATGGATGGCTGACGAGTCAAAGGAAGGCAAGAAGACGAGCTCGAACATAGACGCATAAGGTAAGTGATTCCAATTCACTTCTTAGTATGTACGTAGTATTTAATATTTATGAGTGTAGAAAAATATGCAAGAATCATGTAATGGATGAGAAGTATTGAGGTGAGTGTTATTTCAGTATAACAAAGGAGTTGTTTATAATGAAAGTAAACTAGTAGGATTAAACGGGTCAAATAATGTATAAAGGGGTTTATAAGCCGTTTGCTTATAAATCAGCTTTTGATGTGACCCGAAGTGATAAACAGATCCGTAATTAAATTACGGGCGCGTAGGAAAAAGAATCACGTAAAACGGGTTAGTAAAACGAATGTTATGGCAGTTTAAAGTTAGAAGTTGGTTATTATTTGGAGCTGGACAACCGCAGCTCAAATTAAAGAACATTCTGTCGAAACAGGGCCTTGGCGTCGCGCGACGGCCAAGGGAGTTAACCGTCGCGTGGCGCGACGGGTATAATGGCTGGGAAATGTTGTTTTGTTGATGGTTTAGCTTAAGCGACTTATTTAAATGGATTTCAAGCCTTCACAGCTAATGTAATTATTGGTTTTGATCATAGGTAAATGATGGGAGGTTTAAGTATGGGATTACCCTAGTGTTAATGAAGAAAAACCGTAAGTAAAGGTATCTAGGAACGAGTAAGTAGTAGGTTGATATGTATAATGCCTATATTATGTAAAATTATAACTATGACCTGTTAGCATAAGTGTATGCGTGTAAAGGTAGTAGGCAAAAGCTCATAACCGTATATGAACGAACGTAGGAAAATAAGATTGTATAGTCATATGTAGTAACGTATGTAAGTAAGAAGTGGGTTGCTAAGAATGCACGTAAGAATTAGGAATGTATACGTTTGTGAATGAGAAATGTTATAAATGTATAAAGGAATGGTATGGAATGGTTTCATTATGTTCGAGCATTAATGATTGCTAATGGTGTGTTTGAGATTGGAATGTAATGCAGGTATATGAACACCGGGTTCTTGAAGTATCGAAGTCGAACTCTGAACAAGAAAATACGAGAGGATAGTTAAATAAATCAAAGTTTCATTGTTAAATGTTGTTCAGTATTAGACTATATGAGAATCATGTTGTATGATGTTGTCAATGACTAATGGTTAAGTTGTATGTGATGTTCACAGGTATTGCACGTATCTCTACCACTACTATCGATGATAAGCATGCATTGATCAAGCCGCAAATCAAGGATTGTACGGGAAGAACGGCCACATAGTTTGATTTATGTATTGTCTTGAAGCGTTAATTTAATGTGGGTATTGTTAATCCCCTTTTGTAAATATTTATCATTTGCATTTGAGTCTTTAAGTAAGTAATGGGTCTAAATAAGAAAGAAATTTTTGGGCTCATATTTTCCGCTGTGTTATATTTAAGTTCTTACAAGTTGGTCTTACAGGGAATTGTTCATTATACGAACGGGTCATGCCTGAATTTTGTAAATAATAATATTTTTTAAATAAGTAAGAAATATGGGCGTTATAAGTTGGTATCAGAGCCCTGGTTTGAGAGAAATCAAGTAGAAGGAGGTAAATACTTGAACTCAAACCTGTGTGCTCTTGTGACAAGGAACCCGTACAATCCATGACTCGATCAAGGCTTAAAGGTAGAAGCGAATGTAAGTATATATTTAAGTATGTATATGAAGGAACTAACATTATGTCATGTGTAAGGTATGCATAGTTGTCTGGACAGGATGACCCGCGAGAGTGGTCTAGGACTGACACCTAGACACATAGTAAGATAAATTGGTTCCAGGTACGTATATTTAATATATGTAAGTACATGTAATGGCAAAACCCATCAATGAAAGGAGAATTTTAAAATGAAAAATAATAATGGAATAGTAATGAAGTTTTGAAAAAGTTACACGTGCTGAAAACTAATTCTTCGGACATAAGGTGACGGTTACACGAAGACACAAAACTAGTATGTGGATTTTGTACCTGGCCAGTACACAAGAAGCATAAGACGTTCTTGAGACTGTGATAGCTGTTACAGGTGGACGTGAGGATGAAGGGAAAATGTGAGACTCTCAAGAAATTGAAAGTACCAAACAAGAATGAGAAAGTGTGAATGATATGTTAGAATCCGCGAGGCGGATTCGAAACATGGAAAGAATGAGAAAGTGTGAATGATATGTTAGAATCCGCGAGACAGATTCGAAACATAAAAAGAATGAGAAAGTGTGAATGATATGTTAGAATCCGCGAGACGGATTCGAAACATAGAAAGAATGAGAAAGTGTGAATGATATGTTAGAATCCGCGAGACGGATTCGAAACATAGAAGGGTGATGAAAATGAATGAGATGTTTGAATCCGTGTGACAGATTCAAAACATAGAAGGGAATGAATGATAGAAAGAAAAAGTTCGAAATTTGTAAATAGGCACGAATCAAATAAGTAAGAATGAATGACAAGAATGAAAGGCTCAAAATTTTAAGTAATTATAAATCGAATGAGTAAATATCCTTTAAGAAGCGGATAATATTATTGCTATGTTTTGAACTTATATATATATATATATATATATGTAGGTATATATATATATACTAGTCACTTACCCGCGCGATGCGTCAGGAGTGGCGATTTACAATAGGATATTCGTTTACCGTTAGTTTATCCGTCGTCTCGTGATATATTGTATAGTACTTAAGTTAGTTTTCTTATTCGTGATATGATGTCACTGGTATTTTTTTGTTAGTTTATCGATTATTTGGTGATATACTCGGATAAATTTTTGTAGCAGTAGATTCGGCGTGATCTTCTACAAGAAGAGTACAAAACAAGGAAGTAGATGTAATTAAAAACAAGAAGAGTTCAAAACAGTCAAGTAGCTGGACAAAACAATAAAAACAAAATGCGGGGAGTCTCTTGTATCTCTTCCTGTTTTATCAATACATCCGTTCGCTTATGACTTTCTTGTATCTTCACCTCTACTGTACCAGATTTCGACACATAAAAAAATGTTAGACGCCTATAGGTGCTTTAAAATAGTAATTAAAAGGTAATTTCTGGAAGCAAATAAGGCACAAAATCTACTAACTTACCTTCTTTTTGATACGGATGCGATTAATTAATCACGCAACACTTCCTGGTAGACAACATTTGATGTGTAAACTCCGCGTTGTTTTAATTCTTTGGCGAGATGTACTAACACCTTCGTACTTTGTCTTGAAATCCCTCTTCATAACGCGACATAAAGTTGTCCATGTGAAAATACAGAATTCGGTAGATAAATACCAACGTTCGGAATTGTTTGACCTTGAGCTTTATTAATCGTCATGGAAAAGCTAAGTCGAATTGGAAATTGTTTTCTTTTCAGCTTGAATGGAAACATGTCATCTTCAGAAAGGGTTAGAGGGATTCTTGGCAAAAAAACTCTTTTTCTGGCATGTTGACCGACTGCAATTTCCGCATCAATAACATTTCGCATGAAACCCTTACATATCAACCGCGTACCATTACACAGGCCATGTGATGGATCGATATTACGTAACAATATTATTGGGCATCCAATTTTTAAACGAAGCTTATGAGGCGGCAAACCACTAACATTTAGCGAATTTAAGAACTCGACCGGATAGAAGTTGCGCTGATCGTCTTCAGCTTCATCAAAACTGTAATAAACTTTTTCCTCTCCTTGAAAAATTTCAATCATTTGATTATTAATCTCGTCAACACTATCATTTTTAGTGGACAATATTGCTCTAGAGATGTATCTAAATTGGTTGCCGAGGTCATAAAAAAATACTCAACCTTTTTGCAATTCCCAATATTTGCAATTGTTACATAAACAAACCCATAAACAACATGTAATAATACATAAAATTCATTTTTTTTTTGCATCAGCTGTATGTTATATATGTGATACAATATTCTTTGTTGAATTCTCCTTGCAATTAACTAATTATAAGCATATTTTTAATATGTATTAAAATATTACATAGCTTAAGTGTTTGTAAATAACCAAACCTCGTATTTACATTTTTTTCACGAATATATATATTAAAACCAAAGGCTACGTATCTCAAAAGGTTTATAAACAGAGATTTATAAATCTAGGGGGTGTTTGGGTTAGCTTATTTTGGAGTAACTTATGACTTATAAAAGTTAATTTTACATCGATTCAATGTATTTAATTATAAAAAGTTCAAAAAAGAAAAATAAAACTAAAAATTGTATATTGATGGTGATAATCTTTATATGAAGTCGAAGTTATTTAACACATTAGAAATCAGTGAATTTAGCAATCTTATATTTTTGTTATGTTTATTGCTATAAGCCTATAACGTTAATTATCGTTTAAAAAATACTTTATATAATTCGTTAGGCCAAATCACTTTTTTTTCCAGGTTGACCAAGGCACTTAAATATTTAAGGACGACTCTGGATATGATATAAAAATGAAGCAAAACATGGACCATGAAGTAGCAAAAGAATTAGTAAAGAAGATTTTAAAAAAGTAAAAGATTGTAATGGTTATAAAATGTGGTATAAGCAGTTCAAATAGAATCAATCGAACTCCTATTTAGGTTGTTTCATTGGTGTTTTTGATCAATTTGGATTTTAGAATAATGGATATATGTATTTGTGGTATAATACTTCTATCTCGTTAATAAAAAAAACAAAGAGGCAATTAAACAATACAGATCCAAAAACCCCAGTTATTTCAACATTTACAACCTTCTAAAGTTAAAAGTCAAAGTTAAAAGTTACAAAAAAACCAAGAAATTTGAAAGAACTTACAACAATGCAAGAGGCAGATGTGAAAAGCCGACAAAAAATGTAAAACCTTGATGTGAGAGCCGAGAAACAACGCAAGATCTAGATGCAAAGAGTCGATATATTCTGAAACGAAGTAAAATAGAAGTTGTTAGGTTGATGTTTTGAAGGTTTAATTGATACAAGATTTAAAAGTAGGATTTAGTTCAACTGAGATAAACTTACAATTTGAAAGTTTAAATTGTCTCAGTTGAGTGTAGTTGAGTGTTTGTAGAGTGTTGATACATCTGAAGTATTTATAGAGACTGAAGCAAGCATGCTGTCTTTCAAACAGTGTTTGTAGAGTGTTGATACATCTGAAGTATTTATAGAGACTGAAGCAAGCATGTTGTCTTTCAGACAACAATAAAATCTTGCTTTTACAGCTGTAGATGTAAAAGCAATACGGTAAGTAGTAAAAAAAACAAAAAGAACAAAAGTCAAACAATACATTCTGACATGATACGACCTCTTTCTGAAAAGGTTGAGATATATTAAAAGATATTATTATAACTAAAGACTTTGGATTATAACTTGAAGTTGGATTATAACTTATTAAGAATATGAAAAAAGTCTTTGGATTATAACTTGAAGTTGGATTCTAACTAAACCATTTGGTATTTGAAAGGGGAAATACTTGACTGGTTTTAATTGTTTTAATAAAAAAAAGCCTTCTCTATTTGTAAATTATTGTTTTAGTAATAAAAACAATATTGTTAATGATAATTTTATTATTACGAACCAACTTTTATGATTCAGTAAACTTCTCACCACTTCAAATAAGAAAAGCTGTTTAGAGTTTTTACCTGATTCATTGTAGGTTTCGACTTGCGGCGGGTTGAATCGCCTAAGGTTTTCTATGCTTTTTAGGGGGAAAATGGGCGCATCTCTCCACAGGGCATACAAAACACAGGTTATTGGCTGAAGCCCGCCAAATTTAACATATAAAGTTTTTTTATATGTTAAATATGGCGAGCTGCCGCCAATATCCTGTGTTTTGTATGCCCTGGGAGAGAAGCACCTATGTTCCCCCTAAAATGCAAAGAAAACATCAGGGTTTGCTTGAGTTGCTGGTAGTTTTCACACTGCATTTAGAAACCATAAATAACAATCTAAACTTTATGAATTCAAGTACAAAAATTGAGTTTAGGAACAAGAAATGAATTCAAGACCAAAAATTGAATCTAAGAACGTCTTCTATGAATTTATGAACAAAAACTGAATTTCACAGTTCATACCTTCTGCTGCGTTTGCAGGCTTCTGCTACGGCTTCGACTTCTACTATGGCTCTTGCTTCTGCTGCAACTCCTGCTCGCCAACCGACAACTTATGATTTCGAGCTTCGAGATACTTGTTAAGGCTGACAATGAACTCAGATCGACTGGTCCTGTTCATTTAAACAGCAGACATACTTACGACTCACTTTTAACACATTAACAAAAGTGGGTTAAACATATTAGAGGAACCCAGCTCAAAAAAACTACGTTTAATGAATACCATGGTTTATAAAAGACTGAAAAAAGGGTCCCGGTTGCAATTACGTGGGAGGCAGTAGCCAGCACGCCAAGATGCATGCTATGACTTGATATTACAGATGATGGCATATTGTTCAAAAGTCTCATAAGCCTCCTTACTCCAACGCGTAGCTCTCCATTTTCCCCCCTGATGAAAAGATAAACAACTACTATCATACTGTTAACTCTAGACATTATACATATGTAATTAATGACAGGTCGAGTTATTCGTTATACACCTTACCTTAGTAAGAAACGCATCGCCAGCAACCAACTTTTTTGCGCAAACAAAGACGCTCCACCCAGTAGTCAGCAAGTGACGCCGAGGTTGCCCAGGGATATATATATATATATACACACACAACATCAGTTAAGACTCAAGATCCGTCCAAATAAACACAACATGAGACGAAAATAATCAGGTTTGGGTTGTCATATCTAACTCGTTTAATAAACGGGCCGTGTTTGGGTTGACATGTGTAACCTGTAAGTGGGTCGACCCGTTATGGGTAAACGGGGTGGTGGGTTTGGATTATATATTGACTCAAATGGGTCAAATATTAGAAAAGTTGCCCAAAATGTATTCAAAACGTTAGTTATAAGTAAAATTCAACAACATTTGTTTTTGAGTCAGCCCAGTTCGATTGACCCGACCCGTAAAAAATTCACCTTCACAGACGGCAAGGAGCTCCATTAGATGGGTCCAGTCCAAGAGAAGGGACACCAATACGAACAATGTATTCAGCATCAACCACACCAATCTTCTGCTTCCGGTCACCCTGTAGAGACACGTGATCAAAATCTTAGTCGGTAACAACATAACTGCAGGGAGGTCATATATAGATGGATGAATTTTATAAAAGTGTAATGACTTGCCTAAGCACAATAGCCGAGCTGAAAATCGATGCCCCATGCGTGAATCAAATCATTCTGTTCAGCACTAGCCAACTTCCTATGGCAACAAAAGTAAAGATACATATAAAAGTATAATACAAAGACACCAACAAAAAGGGCATGAGTTGAAACAAATAACCTCTGTGAATAAAAAGACCAAACATTCTTAAGGGAGGACTGCAGCCCACAGGAAGCTCCACTTTGCTTAATCCTTCCCATATATCTTTCCTATGTTGCACTGTACACTGATTAGACCTTCCAAACCTTTGCCATGCTTGTACCTGGTGTAAGAAACAATAAAATAGTCAAACAATCACTTATTAAAAAGCCTAGGAGCATCATTATGGACTAAATAGAAGATAAATAACAGAAAGAAAATTACCGCTACCATCTCAAAGTTGGACATCTGTTCCATAGCTTGCAAACGACACTTTAACTCATGGTTTTGACTCATGAGCCAGCCGATCCCTTTGTATGGCAAAAAAAAGTCAATGAAATATAAGACAACACCAAAATGAAACCTTTTAAAGAGAACTAAACCTTTTATAAACTTAGATAACAATTTCAAATATAGATAAAATCCCCAGATCAATAAACGTGTAGCATCTAAAATTAGTAAAGCATTTAACTTTTAAATCTTCAATTAATACCAAGTTTCCTTAAATCCTTCATTACGTAGCAAAATCCACCCCTATGGTTTCTAAACAAAGCCCAATGGTTGGTGAAAATGATCATTTTTTGTGGTGTTCATGTCAAATGATGCATCGACTTAAAACGGATCAGGCCAGCCAACTTAAAATGGTTTAGGCCAGGTTAGACTGACAGGGTCAGGCCAAGTTAGACCGACAAACAGTAAGTCCTAAACTAATATTTGAGAATTTTCCATCTGAATTAGAATCTCCATATGAAGTTTACAAATTTAAATTATTTTATAACAATTCCTTCTCTTCATTTCTGTTATCTTCCTATGTATTTATTAAACTAAAATATCAATTGATTTTAGCAACAAACACTACCTTAAGCAAAAGCATTAATTAACAAATCAAAAACTAAAACACCACTTTCTAGATATTAAACTTACAGATCAAGAAAACACTAAACATTCACTAATTACATTAAAAAATCACTTAATTTAGCAACACACTACCTTACACGAAATACTTAACCAAATCAAAAGTTAAAACACCAGCTTCCACATATTTAGACATAAAAACCCTAGAAACCATGAAAATCTCACCAATATCCGAGTAGCCAATGTATTCGACAGACCACGATTCGCGAGTGCATCCAGCAAACAGCCAACATGATGCTCACAAAAGAATGAAGACCCCACGGTCTTCATCTTCAACTGTATTCACATTTCTAGAAAACAAAAACTGTAATCAATACAAAAAAATATACTCTCTCCGTAGATCCACTCACAAAACATTAAAAAAACACAAAACTAACACAGATCTGAAAGTATTATAACAGATCTGACAAAGATGTTTATAAAAAACTTAAAAGATATAAAATTTAACAAACAAAACTATAGATAGGGTAAAAAACGGTACCACTAAGGCTGAATTTGAAGGTTCTTGAACCAAGCCGCAGTGTTCTCTCTTTCACCTGTTCATCGGTCTTCGTCTTCAACTATATTCACATTTCCAGAAAACAAAAACCCTAATCAATACAAAAATATATACTCTCTCCGTTGATCTATTCACAGAACATTAAAAAAATCACAAAACCAACACAGATCTAAAAGTATTATAACAGACCTGACAAAGATTTAAAAAAAAACTTACAAGATAGGGTAAAAAACCGTACCGGTTCCATGGATGAAAGGGGAGAAGACGGTGATGGCGACGACCGGTTCCATGGATGAAGGTGGAGGAGCGGTGGAGGATCTAGGGTTTGTAGAGAAAGGTGGAGCGGCGGATGAAACGAATTATGGTTTAGATAGAGTGATAGAAAGATTATATTGGATCCATCAAAGTAAAACGGGTCAAGTTGATCCGGGTAAGATCCGCGTGGGCATCAGCATGTGTTGAAAACAATTTTTCAACACTTTGTGCTTAACAGGTTGTACAATGGGCTTCAAAGACTTGTAAAGTGGCAAATGACCATTTCTATCCTTCCTATATGCTTTATAAAGTAGTATAGATAAATATATGAATATAATTACATTCATGTATTGTATGCAAGGATAAATGAGTTATGCGGGTCCAATGGTGAGTACCATTTGAACCCGGTAATTAATGTTTGAAATGGTTAAGTTATTTAATTGTAGGTGAGCATGATGTACGGTAACGTAATGTCGCAAACTGGAAGGAAATAGTCAAGCAAAGTATGGATAACGAGTCAATGGATTTTGACTTGCGTCAGGTATGTATAAGAGTTATGCATTTAATAGAAGCTTATGACTCGACTAGAGATGGATGCGTCAGAATAGGATAATCGATAGGCATATGTAAGACTATATTTACAAATTAGACTTCCGAAGGTCAAACGAAATATAATGATAAGTAATAAACCAAGTAATAAAATACAGCTAAGAAAGTGATTGTAGTCTGACTTTTGAAAAGCCGAATGAAGATGAATAGTTAATAATAAAAGAAGTAATAAAAGAATGGATAGAGCAGTTTGGTCCATTAAGTAAGTATAAAACATCGAAATCGGTTGATGTGGCAGAAAGTTTTAGCTATAAGAAATAAACCATGGATAAATTACAAGCGTGAAATATGTTAATACTCGACTCTAGAGAGTTAAAGTGAATGACGGGTTATGACCCGAGTGGAATACCTAAGTTTTAATGGAAAGGACAAGTATACGTGAGGAGCACTAAAGCATAAAGCGATGAAATTGAATGCATGCTTGAATTGACAAGAAGTACAAATGTGTACTTCGTTATGTGTATTTATAGTAAGAAAGAAGTGGCAGGTTGACTTTGAAAAGTCAAACTGCAGAAGTTGATAAATAAGTTAAAGAATATTTATGTATTGAACCATCGTGAACGGGTTAAACAACTAAAATGATACGTTAAGGAATGGTCACGTATTGACCTGTTTTGTACAGGTGAAACGCATTAATGTCTTACGAAGAAATTGAGAAAGTATTAATATATATAAATAAGGATTCAGGATGTGATGACCCTAGCAAGGTCAGTGAAAGAATGCTCATAAGCGAAAGCTCGTCACACGGATGAATGAGGTCAATCCGAAACATGGTATGGATAGTGACGAAGAGGACCGGCTCGTTGCTGCATGTTCAAGTACTGCGCCAAGGTAGTAAGGTTAGCAAATTATTTAATATATGAATGTAAAATTTTACGCTACGGTTGAAAAAGTATTTCCGTATGAATTATTGATAGCCCAAAATGTGACATGAAAAGGAAGGTTGACTCTTATAGGTCGACCAAGGAATGAATTTCAACTCGAACTTAATGTTATCGAGCTGTATGAATGCTAGTGCCTAATAAGTAATCCATGAAACGAGATTAACCAGCAAGTAGTAACCGAAAGACACGGATGATAGCCGTAAATTACAGCGGGTTTAAAATGAAGGTTCGCCTTAGACTCTAAAACCTATATGTGAATAGAAATTGAACATACAAATGTGTTAAAATATGTTATATGTATGAAGGGACGAAACTCGTTTATAAGTAGGTCTATTGTTAGACGGTTATACGCATGAATAAGTACGATATGTTGAATGTGTACGAGTGAACGAGATTGCATGCGGAAATGAATAAAATAATGATGACTAGGGATTGGTTTTCGCAAGAAAATTGAAAAATCTTGATAAGTATGAATGTATGTCAGGATGCTAGTTTCAAATTATGGACTATGGGATGTGTGACTAGTGATAATTCTCATAACATACTTATGTAAGTCTTCCAATGTAACTCGAATGAATGAACAAACGAAGAATAAAACTAGACGGGTTGTAGAAGAAAAGAAAGAGGTTTCGGGGACGAAACCTTCTTTAAGGGGGGTAGATTTGTAACGCCCCAAAATTCGAATTATTTAGTTGCCAGTATGTTACCGCCTTTAAAAGAAGGAAATGTAATAACTAGGTTATTAAACCTAGTTAAATGCCTAGCAAAACAAGTAAGGAAATGAAATTTGGGTCAATATTGATCAAGTGACAAACATGAGGGGTTAATTTTGAATGAATAAAAGATAAAATATAAAAATAAAATTAAAAGCCCCAAACCCACACCTGGGCGTGTGTGGGTGTTCGAACAGAGAAGAGAAAGAAGGGGAAACCCCTTCTCAAACCCTAATCGACCAAATTGGATGGATTCTGGCTGAAATCAAACTTGCATGAACAAGATTCTTGATCGTTTAGCTCTGTAAATCACTTGGAATTTACATTGGCAAGGACCCAAGCATGGATGGCTGACGAGTCAATGGAAGGCAAGAAGACGAGCTCGAACATAGACGCATAAGGTAAGTGATTCCAATTCACTTCTTAGTATGTACGTAGTATTTAATATTTATGAGTGTAGAAAAATATGCAAGAATCATGTAATGGATGAGAAGTATTGAGGTGAGTGTTATTTCAGTATAACAAAGGAGTTGTTTATAATGAAAGTAAACTAGTAGGATTAAACGGGTCAAATAATGTATAGAGGGGTTTATAAGCCGTGTGCTTATAAATCAGCTTTTGATGCGATCCGAAGTGATAAACAGATCCGTAATTAAATTACGGGCGCGTAGGAAAAATAATCACGTAAAACAGGTTAGTAAAACGAATGTTATGACAGTTTAAAGTTAGAAATTGGTTATTATTTGGAGCTGGACAACCGCAGCTCAAATTAAAGAACATTCTGTCAAAACAGGGCCTTGGCGTCGCGCGATGGCCAAGGGAGTTAACCGTAGCGTGGCGCGACGGGTATAATGGCTCGGAAATGTTGTTTTGTTGATGGTTTAGCTTAAGCGACTTATTTAAATGGATTTCAAGCCTTCACAACTAATGTAATTGTTGGTTTTGATCATAGGTAAATGATGGGAGGTTTAAGTATGGGATTACCCTAGTGTTAATGAAGAAAAACCGTAAGTAAAGGTATCTAGGAACGAGTAAGTAGTAGGTTGATATGTATAATGCCTATATTATGTAAAATTATAACTGTGACCTGTTAGCATAAGTGTATGCGTGTAAAGGTAGTAGGCAAAAGCTCGTAACCGTATATGAACGAACGTAGGAAAATAAGACTGTATAGTCATATGTATTAACGTATGTAAGTAAGAAGTGGGTTGCTAAGAATGCACGTAAGAATTAGGAATGTATAAATTTTTGAATGCGAAATGTTATAAATGTATAAAGGAATAGTATGGAATGGTTTTATTATGTTCGAGCATTAATGATTGTTAATGGTGTGTTTGAGATTGGAATGTAATGCAGGTATATGAACACCGAGTTCTTGAAGTATCGAAGTCGAACTCTGAACAAGAAAATACGAGAGGATAGTTAAATAAATCAAAGTTTCATTGTTAAATGTTATTCAATATTAGACTATATGAGAATCATGTTGTATGATGTTGTCAATGACTAATGATTAAGTTGTATGTGATGTTCACAGGTATTGCACGTATCTCTACCACTACTATCGATGATAAGCATGCATTGATCAAGCCGCAAATCAAGGATTGTACGGGAAGAACGGCCACATAGTTTGATTTATGTATTGTCTTGAAGCGTTAATTTAATGTGTTTATTGTTAATCCCTTTTTGTAAATAATAATATTTTTTAAATAAGTAAGAAATATGGGCGTTATACAACGGAATGAGGAATCCTGAATAACTGGTTTTTCATAAGAATTTTGTAAATAGTTTACTGCTTTCTTAAAAATCAAAAATACAAAAACATTAAAAAATCAAAAACATAAAAAAAATAGAAAATCAAAAATGAGTTATCACTGTGTGAAAAAGAAGAGATGATAGTACATCAACAAGTTAGACTGTCACATTGAAACTGAATTAAATTGCTTAAGTGTGATAGCAGATTCATCATATGATGTACCAGTAGGCAAAAACATGAAATAATCAACTTACCAATGTGATATAAACATAACAAACTGAGTATGAGTGGGTAACATATCTGTGGTGTATGGTTTAATGACCTTAAATCTTGCGTTGATAGATTACCAAAATCTGAGGTTTTGGGTCTTTATACTGTTATTTCTTCCGGGGATATCAGGGTTGTCCTTCTGCTGCATCCAGATAAGCACAATCTGATGAGCGTGTCACAAGTCTGCGACAAGGGTCACTCGGTCCACTTTACCAAGACTGAAGCATTAGTGTTGAAACCAGGTTTGGTGATTCCGGACGATTGGATAGTGATGCGAGCGCCAAGGAGAAATGACACTTATGTCATGGACATGGGTACTAAGGATCCGACTGCTATGGTGGCGTGTTTACTATCAAAAGCATCTGAAGCTGAATCGATGTTGTGGCACAGACGCATGGCCCATATTCACTATTGAAAAATGAACTATATTATAAAAAATGAATTAGTGAAAGGGGTTCCAATGCAGAGGTTTCACGTGGAAGATAAATGTCTTCCAAGTCAAAAGGGAAAACAACATAAGAAACCTCACAAATCAAAAACAGTAAATTCCATTGATGCCCCTTATGAATTACTTCACATGGATTTATTTGGTCTAGTGAACGTGAGGAGCATTGGTGGAAAGTACTATTGTTTAGTTGTCACAGATGATTACTCACGATATTAATGGGTTTTCTTTTTAGGTACAAAAGATGAGACAGCGGAAATGCTGATAGATCTTTTTACAAAATTGGAGAACGTCCATGAAGCAAGGATCAAGAGGATAAGGAGTGATAATGGCACGGAGTTCAAGAATCGGATTCTAGATCTCTACTGTCTTCGCAAGGGAATAGAACATCAATATTTTGCTCCTTATACACCTCAACAGAATGGAGTCGCTGAGAGGAAAAACAGGACGTTGATTGAAGCCGCTAGGACTATGATTTCAGATTCAAAGCTTCCAGTTCTTTTCTGGGGAGAAACTGTGAATACAGCTTGTTATGTCCTAAACAAAGTTTTAACCGTTAAACGTTTTAACAGAACTTGTTTTGAACTAATGCTTAACGAGAAACCAAACCTAAAAGGTTTTGAACCATTTGGATTACCCTGCACCGTTGTGCGAAACAAAGATAAACAAAAATTCGGTGAGGTGGCTTATGAAGGCTACTTTCTAGGTTACGTACCTGGCACACCGAATAAAAAGGTTTTCAATCTAAAAACTGGTAAAATTGAGGTTGTTTTTAATGTTGAAATCACTACATACAAACCTCAACAATCAACGAGTGGTCCGGCTATATTATATGATTATGAAAGTGTTTTTAAATCATTTAATATTCCTGAGTTTTCAAATGCAGATGATTCTCAGTTGATTCAGACAGTGATAAGTGAAGATGATGAAGGCGAGTTCATGCCTAGATCGAATGTTGAAATGACAGATGCTCCGAAAACTTCCCCAGGTGCTGCTGATCTTTATTCAAGCGATAGTGACTCTGAACCCATTCAGGGGGAGGATTTCATTAATCCGTTTGCGAATCAGAATATTCAGGGGGAGATAGGATCAAACTTGGGTGATAATTTAGAAGTGGATACCGTTGCTACTACACGAGCAAATAGAGATCATCCAGTTGACATGATACTTGGAGATCCTACTGCAGGTGTTCAGACGAGAAGAAGCATAGCAATGAATTCTGGCTTATTTGTTTCGATTGAGAAGACTGGGATTGTGAACGAGTGCTTGTATAGTTGCTTTATTTCCCAAGAGGAGCCGAAGAACATTCATATGGCTCTAAAAGACAACTCATGGGTTGAAACTATGCAAGAGGAATTGGACCAGTTTGCAAAGTTGAAGGTTTGGGAGTTAGTTGACCTTCCTAAAGGTGAAAGAGAGATTGCACTAAATGGGTGTTTAGATGCAAGAAGGATGAAAGAGGAATCGTGACGCAAAACAAGGCTCGATTGGTGGTAAAAGGTTTCAATTACCAAGAAGGGATTGATTACAATGAAGTGTTTACACCAGTGGCAAGGTTGGAAGCAATTCGTTTTCCTAGCCTTTGCTTCATTCAAGGGCTTCAAAGTTTACCAACTAGACGTGAAGAGTGCATTTCTTTACGGGAAAGTCCAAGAAGTGGTGTATGTCTCACAACCAGATGGGTTCGTTGATCCAGATTATCCAGATCGTGTGTACAAACTTCATAAGGCTTTCTATGGATTACATCAAGCTCCCAGGGCATGGTACGAGACACTGTCTACACATCTGATCAAGAATGGTTTTGAAAGAGGTCAGATTGACAGTACACTTTTCATTAAGAGAAAGAAGGAAGATTTTCTGCTGGTACAGGTATACATGGATGACATTATCTTTGGGTCATCAGATGAAAACATGTGTAAAGAGTTCGAGCAGGTGTTGAAGAGCAAGTTCGAAATGAGCACTATGGGTGAGCTATCTGTTGGATCGTCGTGTGACCCTAACGAGTCAATCTGAAGAGTTCAACATCAAAAACAAAGGCAGAATCAGTGAATTTGACGTAACACAGATTGTTTTCCTCTAATTATCTTCTTATTAACCGATTCTGAGCTTTTACAAATTCAAATGACAAACGGACAGCACCTCAACTCAGAAACTATGGTCTAATTCCGTTTCAAATGAAACAACACGATCAGGTATTTATAGGAGTTTAATTCCGCTTGAAACCAACTCAAACAGAATTACCAGTTCAAACGGAATTACCTAATTCCATGCGGAATTAGTAATTTCGCTTGAAACCTCTAATTCCGTTTGAAATGACATCAAGTACCTTTCAAGCGGAATTACCCTAAAATAATGTTTTCTCGGTTTCCGTGTGCTGATCTATCTAATACAATACAAGACTTGATAAAGACGAAGTTAACAGACATTAGTGCACCAACATACTCCCCCTTGGATGTTGACGAAGTCTTTAGCATCCAGTCTTCAGTCTTTAGTCTTGATCTATCATTCTCTGTCCTAAATTGTCTTGACATTGTAAAGCATCCTTCAATTCTCTATCTTCAAACTCCCCTTTGAATGTTGAACCAGAATTTTGACTCCCCCTCTCGAAGACTCCCCCTCTCGATAAGCTGGGACTTGAATTCTGGTTCAAACTTTGACATTTTCTTTACCATGGGGATCTTGACTCCTGTTTCCTGCAAAATCTCTACCTAAATATAAGATTTATGATTATAACAATTTCAATCCAAACTTACCATTTGACCTCATTTACTGGTCTTGTCAGAATTTAGAAATCCTCTTAAGTATCCAGGTCCAAATTAATGACCCTGTGAACTTAATTTATCTACCAAGTCCAACTTAATGACATTGGTTAATCTGAGACAAATCACACTACATTTTGTACAAACTAGTTCAAATAATTTTCTGAAATTTACAAGTCTCAAATCAATGAACTTGTTTTGACTTTTCAATTTCCAACTTTAACAAGATTAGCTCACAACTCCTCTTCAAGTTCAGAACCTTCCTGCATCTGCTTCAAATTTTCGAATCTGAAGATCAACTTTCCACTTTGGTTTGTCGGAAAATAAAGCAGAAATGTAAAATCTTTTTGGATTTTGAATAAAGTTTCTAAACTAGAAATGAAATACAGAAATGAAATGCAGTAAAGTAAACTATTTACAAACATATTTTTGGTGAGCGTGTTAGGGAATCATATCAGCTATCCGATAAGTCACAAGTACCGTTAAGCTTTAATTACATACTCAGAATTAAACAATTCACTTAGATTGTCGATATACTGATCCACTTAAATTCTCACACAATTTTCAATCTGTTCAGGATACGATTTAGGTGAATTAAGAACTTAAACTCATTCATGTGTCCCACCTCTTGAATATACTCCCGTATCCAAATCCCAATATTCAGTCTTACAGGTGAGTATACCACAGATGATATCTGTAAGGGGTAAAATTGCGTGGGCCGTGAGAGCTCAGGTCAGAACTTCCGTTCAGCAGAGAGATGACGGCTTCGACTTTAGGTGTGTCCCCTTTAGAGGATCCTTTTTACAACAGCACATGATTAGCATTTTTCAATGTTTCATCATTTTTTATTCTGAGGGCGGTGCTATGTTTCAAGCAAGCGGTAAAGTATTATACAGGGACTAGGCCATTGCTTCCGTAAAATTAGAAGTCCCGGGATAATACCCCAGATATCACTGAGTATAAAGACCTAGTATCTCAGAAAGAGGGATCTTTCAAACAAGATTTCAGGAAATACCAATATATCCAAGTAGTGTTCCCCATGAAATAAGCAAATAAGATTTAGGTTTATATCCCGAACAAACCTACTAAATGTGCAAAAACCTATCGGCACATCATCAGCGAGACTGTTTATGACTTTTTAAACTTTACAATTCTTTAGCATACTGTAACTGTCAAGCCAATGTACTATCATTTTCCCTTTTTACACAAACTCTTTTCTGGTGTTCTATTGTTTTTGTATTTTGAAAATATCTCATGTTTTTGTATTTTTGAAATTTTTTACTGTTTTTGCATTTTCTGAAAATATTACCCTATACTCCCCCTAAATACCAAAACAAGTAAAAAATCGACAAACCATTACAGATTGCTTCTCAACATCATCTACAATGTCTCCTTCGTCAACACCAAGAATCTCCTCCAACACCGATAAAAGCTTCATACCGTTCAATTTTAGCAAGTATTGAAAACGAGTTTTATCAAATGCTTTGGTATGTAAATCAGCTTTTTGTTTGTCAGTGTGGATTTTCTCAATTCGTATCAACTTCTTCTCGAAACAATCTCGAATGAAGTGATGACGAATTTCAATGTGTTTCGTTTTAGCGTGATTAACAGGATTTTTAGTAATGTTTATCGCTGCCTCATTATCAACAAAGATAGGAGTGTTAAGAAATTGCAAAGCATAGTCTCTCATCTGTTGCTGGATCCACAAGATCTGAGAGCAGCAGCTGCTAGCAGATACATATTCAGCTTCACATGTGGATAAAGCTACAGATGTCACACCCCGACCACGTTAAAACAACAAAACCGTGGCGGAAGCGTCGGGGAGTGTTGTAACAGAATCATCGTTTCACAACCATGGTAATTAAGTGTTTTGTTTTTTTTGAATTATTAAATATTGTTCATTGTCATAAACCAAACAAACAAATTGAACATCGTCTATTATCGTTTTTAAGTCGCTAAAGCCATGTCCGGATCCTAAGTGAACTTGCTTCCTAGCAATCAACATCAAGCATTATCACCTGAAACATATGTAAAAACATGGTCAGCAAAGAAATGCTGGCGAGCACATTGGTTTTGTAAGAGTATTGGAATCATGGCTCGTTTATGTATATATTGCAATACCTCGAAAACCTTGTTTTGAAAAGTAGATAATATTGCAACATGTTTAACCAACTCAAATCAAGATGGTTATAATTTATAAAATCTCGTAGCCATGATTCTTAACCCAAAAACATTTGCTTTAGTAAACCAATTCGTAAAATATCTCGTTAAAAACTCGTTAATAAAACTCGTATGGTTTATATCATTTCGAAAACCTCGTCGTGTGACATCGTTTCAAATCGTTTCCCAAGTGAACTAAATAATGACATGAAATGTAATATGATAAAAGCACTTATATATAAGATGTACCAGCGGCGTATCTACCATGCTTCTATCATGTTACACCCATCCCATTACCTAATCACAACCCAAACCAATCGTTCGTTCAAATCGTTTTATCTCGTTTAAGTCGTTCAAAATCGTTTTAACCCGTCCCAAAAATCGTATTCGTTTAATTGTGAAACTACTTTTGGTCGCCTCGTTAATAACATTCAAACCTTAGTGACTCGACCACCTCGTTTATCGTATTAACAAACCACCAAAGGGTAAGTTAACAATCATCAGATTCGGTCGTTACCTACATAACCCCCACACATAACCATGGGTGTAGTCTGATAACGGGATTTGTCAGATCCTATGGTACCATAACCAAATACTGGTCAGCTTGATCAATGCTAATGAATGTCATTCGTTATGTAGTTACAACCAACAAGTTTCGTTCACATTATCGAAATCGTTATTAGTTTAATATAAACCATCTT
Source organism: Helianthus tuberosus (assembly GCA_030545235.1). Taxonomy (NCBI): domain Eukaryota; kingdom Viridiplantae; phylum Streptophyta; class Magnoliopsida; order Asterales; family Asteraceae; genus Helianthus; species Helianthus tuberosus. Next base: position 149,656,184 of record CM060372.1, read on the forward strand.
AATCGTTTTTGAAAACATCGTTAAATTATCGAAATCGCTTTGATACATATGAATCACCCCAAAACAATTGAAAATAGTAAAATAGGGGAACTATGTACTCATATTGAATGAAGGGTATCCTTGATCTAAAGAACTTAGCGAAGCTCAAACAAACTAAGGAAATTCAAGTAGAACCTAGTAATCGGATCACTAGTGAATAAATCGACAACTAAATCGGAAGATAGGATAGAATGAGGTCTTGTAAACCAAATGAGTGTGGAACTCATATGATATGGTTTAACAAATCCTACATCCTAAATCGGAACCTAGCCTGAGTGCTTTCGACCCGTTACGACCCATTAAGGTAGCTTATGCTACTTTAACGCGCCGTTCATGTGAAACTAAGTTCGAATGGTTAACTATGTGCTATGTCAAGTCTTATATGCCCAATAATACCTAAACATGTTACTAAATAAAATTATATGTCAAAAACATGTTCACATATGTAAAATATGGATTTATGCTTCAAAAGGGCGTTTTAGTCATTTTCTATGGGCATATAAGCTACTTAACAAATAACCAACCAATCCTATGTGATCATAAGGTATAACCTCAGTGGTTATTCCCTATGCAACTATGATCACTAATCGAGCTTGATCGGATCTTAAAGATCGACCAAACGGGTCGTGTTTGAAAGTTTAAGCGGTTGTTTAGACCGCTTAACTTACGACCTTAAACAAGCACTATACTAATAGTGACGAGTTAAACATGTCAAAACATGTTTAACCTACTGATTTGGTATCAAACCAATGGGTTTTGATACCCGAAAATAGTTCCGTTGCAAAATGCGTGCTAAAACGCATTTTGACCGAAACTTTGATTCGTCACTACGCCTAGTTAACGTGGTAATCAGTAGGTATAATCGCTAAGGATTATAACCATCGTGATTACAATCACGTTGCAAAGTTCAATTGAACTTTGACTTGATCAATTGATGGTCAAAATCGAAAGTCAAACTATTGGCCAAACTGTTTGACTTTCTGCACTAACATAAAGAATAGAATGAAAGAATGCTCACTAAGGGTCCTTGCTATCTTTTCTACAAAGAACAAGCTTCCCAAATCAGATGAGAGAGCTCCCAAAGCAGATGTAGAAAAGAAGAGAAGGAAATGAGCAAATGAAATGGAAGTTGGCCTTGCTATTTATAGTTTTTACAACACCATTAGGATCATTCCTTGGCAAGGAGGGAATGATCTTGGCCATATAATTGTTAGGAGCTGATTAGATGCCTTGGGGAGGTGTTAACTTGGTCCCCAAAACATGAAAATTGCGTACAAGGGCCTCAAGAATGAGCTGGGAGGCTGCTGTGAAGTTTCTGAAGTTTCTGATATGCTGGGGACTGCTTACGGACCCTAAGCCCCATACCCATACGGTCCGTAAGGACCTTGCAGGTCCACAAGTTTCAGAAATGGCAGATTTAGTCCCTAAAGCTCCAAACTTGGTTTTCGATGCATTTTTGACACGTTTAAGCCCTGTTAACCTCATTTCAAAGCTCTAAAATGAAGTTAAAGTATAGGGAACTTAAAATATGCTCAAAAATATCTCTGATGTCGGCTCGTTTGGTCGTACGGTTGCGTTATTCGGTTAATTACGACGGAATGGTATTTTTGCATGCCGATCACTAAAATAAAAATATTTTAGTGTGTCCAAAAATTTTGGATGTCCAGATGTGGTCAGAACGTAAGATATGCGCGAAAATGCAAACTTACATCGTTTTTGACACTTTTAGTCCCTGTAAGATCAAATAAGCATGTTTTCGCACACCGAACCCCTCAAAGCTTATTTCTAAGCTATGTTTAGGTTATTTATGGTATGTTTAGCTTATGATCAAGTTCCAGACTGTTCGACATCATACAATTCGATATAGTTTCGCAGTTTGACACAAATAGTCCCTGCGATCGAATAGACTTATTTTCAACACACCAAACCATCCAAAACTTACTTCTAAGTTATGTGGAGGTTATTTTAGGTATTTTAAGCCTATGTCACTATTCTGGAGTGTTTGTCGCGTTAAACTGACTGCGTTTACGCATCAGTTTGCGTGTAACCTTCCAGATAGCGATTTAAAGCTTGAAATTGGAATCGAATCAAATTGTAAAATCACCAAAAACAAATACACACATAAATACACCAAAACACATTGTTTTATTAACATTGTTTTGCATTGTTCATCGATTACAGAGCACAGTTGTCACAGTACCCTACTTTAGGAAATTTCGTCCCGAAATTTTAACTAGAGGAAACTTGTGAGAACAATTGCGGATATTTCGCCTGTATTTCGTCCTTACGTTCCCAAGTAAACTTTGGGCCATGTTTGGATTCCCAGCGAACCTTGACCAAATGAATTTGTTTGTTTTTCAACTGTTTGTAGGTACGGTCCACTATCTCCACAGGTTTCTCGACAAAGTGCATCGTTTCATCGATTTGGATCTCGTCGAGAGGAATGTGAAGATCAGCGTCAGCTAAACACTTTCACAGATTGGACACGTGAAAAGTCGGATGAATATTTCCAAGCTCTGGAGGTAGCTCTAGTCGATAGGCAACCTTCCCAATTCTTTCCACAATCTTAAATGGTCCAAGATATTGTGGTGCAAGTTTTCCTTTCTTTCCAAATCTCACCACTCCCTTCCAAGGTGACACCTTGAGTAGGACATGGTCTCCGACTTGAAATTCTTCGGGCTTGCGTCCTAAATCCACATAACTCTTTTGACGGCATCTAGCTGTCACAAGATTATCGCGAATTTTCTTGATTTTGTCTGTTGTTTCCTGAACAAGCTCCGGTCCAGTAAGCTGAGCTTCACCGGTCTCGTTCTAACAAATAGGTGAACGACATTTTCGACCGTAGAGAGCTTCGAATGGTGCCATATTAATGCTAGCATGATAACTCTCATGCTCTAAGCATATCCTCCAAAGTTTGAATCGTTCTCTCAGATTGTCCATTTGTTTGGGGATGATAAGCAGTGCTTAGATTTAGTTGGGTTCCCATAGCAGATTGCATGGTCTTCCAGAAATGAGATGAAAATCGAGCATCACGATCGGATATGATGTCCAAAGGAACACCATGTTGAGATACAATCTCATCAACATAAATCTTTGCAAGTTTATCAGCAGATAGATCCTCGCGAATTGGAATAAAATGAGCTGACTTCGTTAATCGATCGATAACAACCCAAATCGCATCATGACCTTTGGATGTACGCGGTAATTTAGTGATGAGATCCATAGCAATGTTCTCCCACTTCCAAACCGGTATCTCTGGTTGTACAAGCAAACCAGATGGTCGTTGATGTTCAGCCTTGACTTTGAGACAAGTTAGGCATTTCGACACATACAAGGCAACATCTTTCTTCATACCAGGCCACCAGAACTTAGTACGAAGATCCTTGTACATTTTATCAGCACCAGGATGGATAGAATATCGAGACTTATGAGATTCGTCCATCACTAAAGTGCGAAGATCATCTTGTTTTGGAATCCACAAACGATCCATGAAATAGAGTAAACCATCGCCCTTTGCTTCGAGCTTAAGCTCAAGCTGATGTGGTAATTCCTTACCTATCAAATCTTGTGAAACACAAGATTGCTGAGCTTGAAGAACACGAGTTTGGAGATCAGATAGAGTTCGAACTGAATGAAGCTTGACTCGCTCCTTTCGACTAAGCGCATCGGCTACGACATTCGCCTTACCAGGATGGTAGCGAATCTCGCAATCATAGTCGTTCAAGAGTTCAACCCAACGACGTTGCCTCATGTTAAGCTCTTTCTGATTAAGAATGTGCTGGAGACTTTTGTGGTCTGTGAAAACCACACACTTCGTACCATAAAGATAGTGTCTCCTGATTTTGAGAGCGAAAACAACTGCTCCCAACTCAAGATCGTGAGTCATGTAGTTCTTCTCGTGAACTTTCAATTGTCTAGATACGTATGCTATAACTTTACCTCGTTGCATAAGAACGCAACCAAGGCCTAAGTTGGACGCATCACAGTAGACAACGAAATCATCGTTTCCCTCAGGCAAAGATAGAACAGGAGCATCACAGAGTTTCCGTTTCAGCGTTTGGAACGCCTCTTCTTGTTTGGGTCCCCACTCAAAAGGCTTATTCTTTTGAGTCAAAGCAGTGAGTGGAACCGCAATCTTCGAGAAGTTAGAAATAAAACGACGATAATATCCCGCAAGACCAAGAAAAGAACGGATTTCTGTAGGTGTCGATGGCGTATTCCAATCCTTGATTGCAACAATCTTGGATGGATCCACATGAATACCTTGCTCGTTGACAATATGTCCCAAAAACTGAACTTCTTTAAGCCAAAATTCACACTTGGAGAATTTAGCAAAAAGTTGTTCCTTCTTCAGGAGTTCCAAAGTCAGACGAAGGTGTTGCTCGTGCTCGGCTCGAGACTTTGAATAAATGAGAATATCATCGATGAACACAATAATGAACTTGTCTAAATAAGGTTTACAGACCCTATTCATTAAGTCCATAAAGATAGCTGGGGCATTTGTCAAACCAAAAGGCATGACAGTGAACTCGTAATGCCCATATCTCGTGTAGAATGCAGTTTTGGGAACTTCTTCCTCGAATACACGAAGTTGATGATACCCAGAACGCCGATCGATCTTGGAGAAACAGGTAGCACCTTGCAGCTGATCAAAGAGATCATCGATTTGGGGTTGGGGATATCGATTCTTGATGGTAAGCTTATTAAACACACGATAATCGATACACATTCGAAAAGATCCATCTTTCTTTTTCACAAAGAGGACAGGAGCGCCCCAAGGTGAATAACTCGGTCGGATGAATCCTTTATCAGATAACTCTTGAAGCTGCTTCGATAACTCTTGCATCTCAGATGGTGCAAGACGATAAGGTGCTTTTGCAATCGGGTTGGCATTGGGTACAAGATCAATATGAAACTCGACTTGACGAACTGGAGGCAAACCAGGCAGTTCATCAGGAAACACCTCTGGATAATCCCGAACAATCGGAATATCCTGAATACTCTTGCTCTTGCCTTTCTCCTCGGTGACATGTGCCAGGAAAGCAACATATCCTTTTCATAGATAGGTTTGAGCTTTCGTGCATGACATGAGTTTCAATCCACCAGATGGTTTCTCACCACGATCTTCCAGAACATCGCCAGACGAAAGAGGAATACGAATGATCTTATCGAAATAAACCACCTCAGCATGGTGTTTGGTTAACCAATCCATCCCCACGATAATGTCGAAACTCCCTAGTTGCATCGGTACGAGGTCGATAGGAAAAAGATGGTTATCGAGGTTCAATTTACAACCATGAAGAACAGAATCAAGAACAAGGGGTTTACCAGTCGCAACCTCGACAGATAAGGGTTTCCTCAGTTTAGTTCTAGGTATCGCAAGTAAAGACTCAAAGGATAACGAAACAAAACTCGTATCGGCACCAGAATCGAAAAGAATAGACGCAAGTTGATTGTTAACAAGGAACGTACTGTTAACAACCTCGTTGTCTGCCCTCGCCTCGTTTGCGTTCAGATTATATGCTCGTCCAGGAGCGGGATTTACATTCGCGTTCACGTTTGCATTCGGATTTGCATTCGCATTAACCAATCTCGGGCAGTTGTTGCGGAAATGACCCATTTCTCCGCAATTGAAACACGAACCAGGTGGGAATCTCGCAGCATTCCCTTGAGGTTGAGCTGGAACCTGAGCAGCCTGATTTTGACCAAAGCAACAAATGTTGGCCAAATGCCCAAGTCTACCACACGTAGCACACTGTTTACAGGCCTGTTGGGCAACATGGTGACCATTACATTGTGTACAGTGTGGTGCAGTACCAGCATATGCTTTCTTTGCAGGAGGTTGAGTTGGTGGGTTCTGAGCCTGTGCTGTAACAGCAAAGTTCTGGAAAGCCTTGCGCTTCCTTGACCTTTTAGAAGACTCACCCTGCTTTTTATCCTTACCCTTTTCTTTGTCAGAATCAGTCGACTTCTTTTTATCACCCTTGCGGGTGAGTTTACCCTTCCTGACTTGGGACTCAGTCAGGGTAGCCGACAACTCAATCGCGTGACGAACGGTAGTAAGATTAACACCGGTCACAATATCTGAATAGAATCGGGTAAACCATCGATATATCTCTCGATTGCTTTCTCCAGTGGAGTAACCATAGTGGGGTATAACAAACTAAGCTCCTCGAATCGATCCGTATAGGCACGGTGTTCTGCCTCGTCTTGTTTCAAATCGTCAAACTCTCTATCCAAAGCTCGAATCTCGTGACGGGGACAGAACTCTCTCATCATGAGAGCTCGGAGCTCTTCCCAGGCTTGCGCTAGTGCTACTTCGGCACCCCTATCACGCATCACTCCATTCCACCATGTAAGAGCTCGCTTCTCAAACACGCTTGAAGTAAACTCAACTTTACGCGCATTCGGACACTACACATGTCTGAATGTGCTCTCGATACTTTTGACCCAGAAAACTTAAGCGGCTTCGCAGAATTAAAATTCTTGAAATTACACTGTGCGTTATTGTTGTTATTATTGTTGTTGTATAACTCGTGGATTTGGGTCACAACACCTGGAAGTACAGCAGCCATTTGCTGAGAGACAAGGGCTGTGATTTCTTCAGCGGTAAAAGTTTGAGCATCGCGTCAAGGAGGCATTGTCTAACAAGGAAACATGAGAAACGAGTGAGGTCGATAATTGGAGAAACAAAGGAGGTATTGAAAACATCGACAAAACACAAGGAATGCGATCATTTGCTCATTACCACGAACAAACAAATGACACGCAGTGAAAAATCAAAGTAAATGGATCATAATAATGTATCGCTGAAGACATGCTCGCCTATAAGTGAACATTCACCCCAAGAGTTCCCAGGTAAGAGTGACTGGTCCGACACTGCGGATTTGTACGAACACTCTAGCCTTAGACAGAAAACTCAGGGTACAGGCATTCACTCTTCCAGTTTGCACGTGTTCACATTATTTAGACCTAAACTTTGATGAGATTTTTGAAAACTAAGAGGGATCAAAACCTTGTAATCAATCATCCAAGGATAGATGATTAATTTTCGAAGCGGATTTGTTATTGTGTTCTCGTTGTGGTTATCACCTAAGGATAGGTGACGGTACTGTTTTAAAATCTAAACGCAAGATAACTCACGTTAGGGTCCTAGAAAGTTATAGTCTAGGTCAAAGCAATGCTAATAAGCTAATTCCCTATAACCATTGGCTCTGATACCAACTCTTCTGTCACACCCCGACCACGTTAAAACAACAAAACCGTGGTGGAAACATCGGGGAGGGTTGTAACAGAATCATCGTTTCACAACCATGGTAATTAAGTGTTTCGTTTATTGAATTATTAAATATTGTTCATTGTCATAAACCAAACAAAAAAATTGAACATCGTCTATTATCGTTTTTAAGTCGCTAAAGCCATGTCCGGATCCTAAGTGAACTTGCTTCCTAGCAATCAACATCAAGCATTATCACCTGAAACATATGTAAAAACATGGTCAGCAAAGAAATGCTGGCGAACACATAGGTTTTGTAAGAGTATTGGAATCATGGCTCGTTTATGTATATATTGCAATACCTCGAAAACCTTGTTTTGAAAAGTAGATAATATTACAACATGTTTAACCAACTCAAATCAAGATGGTTATAATTTATAAAATCTCGTAGCCATGATTCTTAACCCAAAAACATTTGCTTTAGTAAACCAATTCGTAAAATATCTCGTTAAAAACTCGTTAATAAAACTCGTATGGTTTATATCATTTCGAAAACCTCGTCGTGTGACATCGTTTCAAATCGTTTCCCAAGTGAACTAAATAATGACATGAAATGTAATATGATAAAAGCACTTATATATAAGATGTACCAGCGGCGTATCTACCATGCTTCTATCATGTTACACCCATCCCATTACCTAATCACAACCCAAACCAATCGTTCGTTCAAATCGTTTTATCTCGTTTAAGTCGTTCCAAATCGTTTTAACTCGTCCCAAAAATCGTATTCGTTTAATTGTGAAACTACTTTTGGTCGCCTCGTTAATAACATTCAAACGATCGTGACTCGACCACCTCGTTTATCGTATTAACAAACCACCAAAGGGTAAGTTAACAATCATCAGATTCGGTCGTTACCTACATAACCCCCACACATAACCATGGGTGTAGTCTGATAACGGGATTTGTCAGATCCTATGGTACCATAACCTAATACTGGTCAGCTTGATCAATGCTAATGAATGTCATTCGTTATGTAATTACAACCAACAAGTTTCGTTCACATTATCGAAATCGTTATTAGTTTAATATAAACCATCTTAATCGTTTTTGAAAACATCGTTAAATTATCGAAATCGTTTTGATACATATGAAACACCCCAAAACAATTGAAAATAGTAAAATAGGGGAACTATGTACTCACATTGAATGAAGGGTATCCTTGATCTAAAGAACTTAGCGAAGCTTAAACAAACCAAGGAAATTCAAGTAGTACCTAGTAATCGGATCACTAGTGAATAAATCGACACCTAAATCGGAAGATAGGATTGAATGAGGTCATATGACATGGTTTAACAAATCCTACATCCTAAATCGGAACCTAGCCTGAGTGCTTTCGACCCGTTACGACCCATTAAGGTAGCTTATGCTACTTTAACGCGTCGTTCATGTGAAACTAAGTTCGAATGGTTAACTATGTGCTGTGTCAAGTCTTTTATGCCCAATAATACCTAAACATGTTACTAAATCAGATTATATGTCAAAAACATGTTCACATATGTAAAACATGTTACTAAAAGGGCGTTTTGGTCATTTTCTATGGGCATACAAGCTACTTAACAAATAACCAACCAATCCTATGTGATCATAAGGTATAACCTTAGTGGTTATTCCCTATGCAACTATGATCACTAATCGAGCTTGATCGGATCTTAAAGATCGACCAAACGGGTCGTGTTCGAATGTTTAAGAGGTTGTTTAGACCACTTAACTTACGACCTTAAACAAGCACTATACTAATAGTGACGAGTTAAACATGTCAAAACATGTTTAACCTACTGATTTGGTATCAAAACAATGGGTTTTGATACCCGAAAATAGTTCCGTTGCAAAATGCGTGCTAAAACGCATTTTGACCGAAACTTTGATTCGTCACTACGCCTAGTTAACGTGGTAATTAGTAGGTATAATCGCTAAGGATTATAACCATCGTGATTACAATCACGTTGCAAAGTTCAATTGTACTTTGACTTGACCAATTGATGGTCAAAACCGAAAGTCAAACTGTTGGCCAAACTGTTTGACTTTCTGCACTAACATAAAGAATAGAATGAAAGAATGCTCACTAAGGGTCCTTGCTATCTTTTCTACAAAGAACAAGCTTCCCAAATCAGATGAGAGAGCTCCCAAAGCAGATGTAGAAGAGAAGAGAAGGAAATGAGCAAATGAAATGGAAGTTGGCCTTGCTATTTATAGTTTTTGCAACACCATTAGGATCATTCCATGGCAAGGAGGGAATGATCTTGGCCATACAATTGTTAGGAGCTGATTAGATGCCTTTGGGAGGTGTTAACTTGGTCCCCAAAACATGAAAATTGCGTACAAGGGCCTCAAGAATGAGCTGGGAGGCTGCTGTGAAGTTTCTGAAGTTTCTGATGTGCTGGGGACTGCTTACGAACCGTAAGCCCCATACCCATACGGTCCGTAAGGACCTTGCAGGTCAGCAAGTTTCAGAAATGGCAGATTTAGTCCCTAAAGCTCCAAACTTGGTTTTCGATGCATTTTTGACACGTTTAAGCCCTGTCAACCTCATTTCAAAGCTCTAAAATGAAGTTAAAGTATAGGGAACTTAAAATATGCTCAAAAATATCTCGGATGTCGGCTCGTTTGGTCGTACGGTTGCGTTATTTGGTTAATTACGATGGAAATCGTAACGAACGCAAAAACGATCCAAATTAAGCGACGAATGGTATCTTTGCATGCCGATCACTAAAATAAAAATATTTTAGTGTGTACAAAAATTTTGGATGTCCAGATGTGGTCAGAACGTAAGATATGCGCGAAAATGCAAACTTACGTCGTTTTTGACACTTTTAGTCCCTGTAAGATCAAATAAGCATGTTTTTGCACACCGAACCCCTCAAAGCTTATTTCTAAGCTATGTTTAGGTTATTTATGGTATGTTTAGCTTATGATCAAGTTCCGGACTGTTCGACACCATACAATTCGGTATAGTTTCGCAGTTTGACACAAATAGTCCCTGCGATCGAATAGACTTATTTTCAACACACCAAACCATCCAAAACTTACTTCTAAGTTATGTGGAGGTTATTTTAGGTATGTTAAGCCTATGTCACTATTCCGGAGTGTTTGTCGCGTTAAACTGACTGCGTTTACGCATCAGTTTGCGTGTAACCTTCCAGATATCGATTTAAAGCTTGAAATTGGAATCGAATCAAATTGTAAAATCACCAAAAACAAATACACACATAAATACACCAAAACACATTGTTTTATTAACATTGTTTTGCATTGTTCATCGATTATTGAGCACAGTTGTCACAACAGAGGTCTGCTTCTTGCATTGCCAGGTGACCAATCGTAATCCGAAAAACTGGTACCCCGCTGTTGTTGATTTAGCGTTAACTTTGCAGCATCCGAAATCAGAATCGGAATACCCTTCGAGCATGAAATCGCCTTCTTTGGGATACCACAACCCCAAAGATGGAGTTCCTTTCAGATAGCGTAATATCCATTTCACAATCACCATATGTGAAGTTCTTGGGTTAGATTGAAATCTTGCTGCGAGGCAGGTTGGATACATAATATCGGGTCTTGAAGCTGTCAAGTACATCAGCGATCCAATCATGGAATGATACAACGTTTCATCTACCTTCTCTCCGGTGAGATCGGGTTTTATCAAATGGTTCGTCGCTAATGGGGTGGAAGCTGGAGTAGAACCCGACATCCCAAATTTCTCCAAGATATCATGAACATACTTCGTTTGATGTATGAAAATTCCCTTAGGCAGTTGATCAACCTGAAGTCCCAAGAAGAATTTCATCTCACCCATGGATGACATTTCAAATTTTTGCTTCATAACTCTTTCGAAATCTTTGCACGGATTCTCATTTGTTGACCCAAATATAATGTCGTCCACGTATATCTGAACTATCAGAAGATGTCCGTCGACCTCTTTGGTGAAGAGAGTGGCATCCACTTTTCCACGGATGAAGCTGTTGGCTAGCAGGTGTTGAGACAAAGTCTCGTACCAAGCTCTCGGGGCCTGGTGTAAACCATACAGCGCTTTATCCAGCAAATATACCTTGACTTTGTGGATTGGATCGGTGAAGCCCGGTGGCTGTCCGACATATACCTCCTCTTTTACCTTCCCATATAGAAACGCCGATTTAACATCTAACTGATAAACTTTAAAATTTTTCCAAGATGCAAATGCTAGGAAGATTCTGATCGCTTCAAGTCTAGCAACCGGAGCATATACTTCAGTGAAATCTATCCCCTCCTGCTGACTGAAACTCTGGACTACGACTCGAGCTTTGTTACGAATAATAACCCCTCGATCGTCTCTCTTACACTTGAACACCCACTTGGTGTTTATCTTCCTTTGACCATCAGGCAAGTCTACCAATCTCCACACTCCTAACTTCTTAAACTGACTCAACTCTTCTTGCATCGCATTGACCCAAGAATCTTAAGTTAGCGCCTCTTTGTATGTTCACGGTTCAATCTGCGAAATAAAACAACTAAGTGAAAACTCAGTTTGTAAAGGAGCAACTGTAGAATAAAAACATGTAAGGCCTTGGTCAATTTGACGTCTAGTGCGAACGCCTGATTGTACTTCTCCAATAATTAACTCTTCTGGATGATACGAAAGAGTTCTCGGCATCACTTCGCCTGGAACATCTACCTCGCCTTCGAAATTTGTTACATTCTGATTTGCACCTTGATCACTGACTGGAATAGTTTGACTTGAAAACTGAATAAGCTCCCCCTCAGAATCTGAATCGCCACGATCAAATACTGGTCTGTTCTCAGATTCTTGATTATCATTCTCTGCCGTCTGATTATCATGAGCAACTTCATTTTGTTAGATATCATCATGTTCTCCAACATTGCTTGGACCTGCTTCATCGTCATTGGAAGCTTTTTGACGTCTAGAATACTAAGCTGGGAACCTTTCCTGCAATGACTCATACTCTCTCAGAATATCCAACTCATCAAATAAATCTTCTTCTTCTTCCTCTTCCATGTCAAACGAATTCCACAAAGTGTCATAGTGAAAACGCCATGAATCGCCGGGATTTTGTGGTGGCATTGTGTAGCCTTGACATTCAACATTGTGTGCTTCAATAATCCGCTTCAAGCTTGGAACAAAGACTCGTTTCAATGGACTCGCGTATCCCACGAAAATTCCTTCAATGCTCTTTGCACCAAATTTACCAAAAGGCTCTAGAACAGTACAGGGAGATCCAAACGGTTCTAAATACTTCAGATTTGGTTTACGGTTATTGATCAGCTCGAAACATGTCTTATTGAATTTCTTCACTGTAAGAACCCGGTTGAGTGTATAGCATGTAGCTGACACTGCTTCTGCCAAAAAATTGACAGGTAATTTAGAATCAGCAAGCATCGTCCTGGCCGTTTCAATTAGCGTCCTGTTCTTTCTTTCAGCTACTCCATTCTGCTGCGGATTGTAAGGCACACTAAATTCATGCAATATACCTCTTTCATCACAATATTCTTCCATTTTGAAATTCTTGAACTCAGTACCATTGTCACTATGTAATCTTCTGATTCGGGTTTGGTACAAGTTTTCTATCTTCTTGAAAAGCGTCATCAAAAGATCAAACGTCTCATCTTTTGACTTCATAAACAATACCCAAGAAAATCTTGAATAATCGTCTGTGACTACAAGAAAATAGAGATCCCCATTTATGCTTTTGATGTTCACTGGACCAAACAGATCCATATGGAGTCTCTCTAAAGGTTTCGAAATTGAATTTTCTTTCTTCCCAGGGTGAGATTTCTTCTTTTGCTTTCCTTTGACACAGCTAATGCACTCCCCCTCAAGATGAAAACCTTTCACATGAACACCAATTACTAAGTCGTTATGCACCAGGTGATTCATTTTTCGCAAGTGAATATGACCCATCTTTCGATGCCATAACTGTGATTCTTTTTCCGTTGCTCTTGACATAAAACAGTGAGCCTGACCCGTGGTAGTAGTTGCTACACTCATGTCTAACACGTACAGATCGTTGACTTTAGGCGCTCTCATGATAACCCATTCTTCGGGAACAACAAATCCTGGTTTCAAAATCAAACATTCTTTGTCTGTAAAGTGCGTTGTATACATCCGATCACAAATCTGAGAGATGCTCGGAAGATTGTTTTCAAGCTCCGCAATGTAGTTTACTCTTTCAAACGTGACAATTCCATTCGATAGAGTTCCTTCACCAATTATTCGACCACCTTGATTTCCTGCAAATCCCACATAACCTCCATTAAACCCACGAACATCGTACAGTAGGGTTTTCTTTCCCGTCATGTGCCGAGAAGCTCCACTATCCATAATCCAACGTGAAACGGATCTTGGAAGCTCCTGCACATTTCAAAAACGCTTAGTTAGAAGTTGATGCCACCCAAGCCTCTTTTAACTCAGGTAGCTAGACTTTGATGTGTGATTTATCCGTGTAAAGTGGCGGAAAATTCTTGTCATTCATCTTTAAACTCTCCTCAGACCCAATCTCAACCTTTTTGTATAAAAAGAAATCATTTTGAGAAGGTTGACCAGATGATTGTTCTTTCTTTGGTACATTCTTCTTTTCAGAAGTCGTAGCCTCTTGTGGTTCAAGTTTCTCATAGTAATCCAAAGGTACATGCATCTTCTTAGTTGAAGATGATGATTTTGCAGTCTTAGAAACCTTTGGTTTTGGAGAACTTGTTTTCATTTCAACAACTTTTGGCTTCCATGCTTGTTGAGGCGAAGCAATCCTTTTGTAGAACTTGTCACTTTTAGTTACCACATTTTTAACATGTTCAGTTTTGACTTTGATGTTTTCATTTTTCAAAACCTTTTGCTCAACAACCATTGGAGCTTTTCCTTTCACAACAACTTTCCTTTTCTTGATCTTAACAACTTCAGTCTTAGGCTTCAAGTTGGTACACTTTCATGCAATATGTCCAACTTGATTGCATTTGAAGCATGTTCGGGTGTCAACTACTCGACTTGTGCCTTCAGACTGAGGCTGTGAGGCCTTCTTCTCAAAGAACTCTTTGTTTGATTTTGAAAAAATTTTAGATTCTTCATCAGAAAGTGAACTCGAACTTGAACTTTTCACAAACACCTTTTTCTTAGCAAACCTTCTGTTTTGAACATTCTTTTTCTGATAATTCTTACCACCCTGATATCCACCCGACCATTTGTTTTGGTTTTTGTTATAAAATGTGGTGGAACAACAGGCTTCTTGTAGTAAGCTTTATCTTTTTCAAAATTCATTTGCCTCTTTGTCTGATTTATACTTTCTACTTCAGACAGATCAATTTCAACCAATTTGAACACATTTTTCAATTTGTTCACATTAACATTCTCCGGTGGAAACTCAGAATCCGAATACACCTTATCCGATCCCAAAATCTTGTACATGACAAGAGTAGGTTCTTCATTTAAGTTGTTTTTGGATTTTGATTTCGGAATATAATTGTTCAAGAAACATTCTTCATCCTCGGCTGAATCACTTTCAGACTTCAAAACATTTTCAGCCATGCTTTTAACAATTTCTGACTGAACACTATCCTCATCGGATGATGTATTGAATGTAACATCAATTAACTCTGGAAGTTTGACCTCATTAACTTCTTCATCATTAACCAACCCTGATTTTTCTTTGAAAAATTGTTTAGAACTGGTGGTGGAACCTGATGAAACCCAACCCCAGTACCATCAAAGTATACATCTTTGCCTGCTTTGTTCTTTCCAATTGGTTTGGGAACAATGTGTTGTAACACAAAGCTTGCGGAGTTGTAAGTGTTCAGTTTCAACTGGATGCGTTCATTTTCAATGTTAGCTTCTTGAAACTGAAGCTTCAACTTAGCAATTTCATCCAGTTGCTGGTTGATTAATTCTTCTTTAACTCTAAGAACACCTGTCAGTTGAAGATTTTCTTTGTCTGTTTTTCCATTTCTTTCATTAGAATCTTTTACCGTTCGTTTTAACTTCTCAAAATTTTCTGAAATTTTACGATTTTCAAGAATCAATTTTTCATTTTCTTTCCTAATTCTTTCTACGTCATTTTTATCATTTTTGATTTTCTCAGTTAATTCTTTTAATTTGTCATTCAAAACTTTTAACAATTTATCACGGTTTAAGATCTGATCTTCAACACTTCTGACTCTACCAGTTAGTTCTTCAACCTTCTTACCACTAAGATAAGCAATTGTACTACAAACTTTGCACTCTTTCATGCAATTTTTGCAGTCGTTCTCAGATTTATCTTTCTTACCTGACTCATTTGTATCATTTGAACTGACCTTGTTTTTGGACTCAGTCCCAGAACCAGAAACTACCTCTAGTTCTTTTGCAGCAAGAACTTTGTCAGCCATCTTCTTCAAGTTTTCTGCAGTAAACTCTTGTGATGTATCAATAATCCCGTCATCAACTTTCTTTGGCTGTGGTTCTTTTTCTGTCTCTTTCTCTTTCTCATCAGCTTCTCCTCCTCCCCACCACTCTCTCTGTCTGTCTTCTTCTTCATCAGCAAGTTGTTTGGTGAGAAGTTCAACATCTACAGTATCTGGATCAACAGCTATATTTCCATTAAGATCAAGATAACATTCTCTATCAGGATCCCATCGATTTGCCTTCTTTGATTCCATCCACGTACGATAGATTTTGCTTTTCATGACTTGAGTTGTTGCCTTTCTGTTGACGTACTTCACTTCTTCAGATCTGGTATCTTTAAAAGGAACAATCTTTGCTGTAAAGGCATATCCAACTTAGAGACTGAGGGAGTTCAGCCCTAGAGGCTTGGGAGGTTCAGTCATAGAGACTGAGGGGTTCAATCTTAGAGATTGGGGAGAATTTAGTCTTAGAGACTGGGAGGTTTGGTCTTAGAGACTAGGGAGTTGGTCTTAGAGACCAGGGAATATAGTCTGGGGAAGACTAGGATGATTACTTGATTGCATTATTGTGATTTATATGCTTACTTGACTATTATTGATGTATGTGCACACATTGTGGTTGTGTTATTACAGACGCTATGTCATCGTCGAGTGGAGTTTCTGACCCCGTGGCAGCAGATTCGGATGACCCGATGCACTCAGACCCGGAGGTCTACATATCTGATACGGACAGTACGGACGATGACGATTTTCAGCCTTTCGCGCTGCCAGATTTCGGTGACGACATTCTGCACGCTGATGGCATTCCAGATGGGGATCTACCTCTTGAGGAGATCCCTGCTCCTATTCCACTTGCTACATTTCCCGTCAAGGATTTGCCACTCGATGTTGTGTCAGATGACGACATCAATCTTTTCGAGGGTCCCCCTGAGGACGACCATGAGGGTGGGGCCCCGATTGTTGATGATGTCGCCCTTCCCTTGGTTGAGATTCCGGTTGCGGATGCTGTAGTTTTACCTCCTGTTGAGGCTCCCGCTGAGGAGATTTTAGCTGATCAGTCCGGTGCTGATTCTTTTGAGTCAGTATCATCTTCGACTTTGCACGCCGTTGGATTGCGTCGATATCCTGCTGACTCCGACTCCGATACAGCTATGTCAGCTGCACCCCGTTCGCCTCATGCTTTTGAGTTTGATCCTGTGTTCTAAGATGAGTTTGATCCAGTTTTTCCTCATGATTTTGATCCTGATCACGAGATCGAGTTTATTCCTGATGACCAGCCCTTGGAGGCACCCGTGGTTCCTATTGATCATCTTCTTGACGTACCTGCCGACTTTGATATGGCCTTTGTCGACCGTGAGCCTGTCATGGCACCAGAGCCTGTTGATGCTCGTGACCCGGTACCTGTGCATGACCATGTTCTTGATGATGCTCCAGTTGTTGCACCGCCTGTTATGGATGCACCCGCCATTGTACCACCCATTGTTGATATTCCCGTTATTGCACCTATATTACCTGTTTCGGCACCTGTGTATGCTGACCACGCATCTGTTCCCACTCACATCGATCCTTGTTATGCTGACACCCATAATGGGTGGATCGAGGATGATGATGACTACCCTCCGTTTGTATTACCAGTCACTCCCCCTACCGCACCTGTTTCTGCACCACTTGATATCCCCCAGTTCCACCCGCACACATCTGATACCCATCGCACCGACCTTCCCATCGTGTTCCTCCAGGACATTCCTCCACCTCGACCCAGGGAGGGTTCGTCGAGACGGCCTTTTGGCCATGTACCTTTTATGTTAGGAGATGGCCAGTTTATGCCGCAGATTCCTCATCCTGTTTTTGTTCCACCCATGTCGTCAGCTATACCAGTCACGTATCTGTTTCCTCACACTACACCATCCTTTGTACCTTCGGGCGAGCCGTTTCTGTGGGCTTCGCCCAATGTTATGCCCCTGTCAGACCCGTATCACCCATTCCATGTCGGATATTCCACAGAGGACATACTCATCTCCCTACAGTTACAGCAGGAGGCACTGAGCCGGAGAGTTCTTGAGTTGGAGAGGATTCCACGTCCTCCCCCGTGCCATTGTCAGTCTCCTTTTTCTACACCACCGGCTCCTCTGTCATTACCTCCTGATTCTGATGTTCGTTTCCTTACACCAGAGTAGCAGATTGCCTATCTGCTGCGAGTTGTCCACGCGCTGGAGGAGGATTGGGTGCTTATGCGCCGTTTGCTTTTCTCTTTTCCTCCACCTCCTCCTCCCCCATCAGCGTAGCTACATTTTTGGTCTGTTGCAGGTAGCGTTACTTTTGATGAGAAGACAAGCGATTGAGCCAGACTATACAACATTTTGAAGACCGCATTTTGACATCATTACTTTGGATATTTGATTTTTGGTTGTTGTATTTGGCTAGACAGTTCAGACAAGGGCATTGTGACCCTTAGTCTCCTTTGGGATGTACGACACATTTGGAAAACTTGTAAACATTGTATTGTGGTCTTGATTATATAATAGCTTAATCGCAGTATTCTCATTACATGCATTGTTGATTTATTTGCTTATGGCTATGACATGAGATGTTATGTGTTATTGCATTGATGGATGTTATTACGTACGCATATTACTTACTTACCATACTATGACATGACTGATATGATCTTCTATTAGAAGATAACTCCATGAAGAGCTGTCCGTTTGCCCACAACAGAGGCGGAGTTACAGGAACAAATTTCTAAAGCGATAGTCGACTATGAGGCTTCACGCGGTGAAACTAGTGGGAATAACCCAAGAAACAACAACCCACCACATGGTAATGTTTAAGTCAATGAGACACATTACCTTACATTTGGACATTCTAGGTGCAACTGCTAATGCTTTCTGTGAATGACGTTACTTGTACAGGCTGTACCTTTAAACAATCTCTAGACTGTAAACCGCTTAACTTTGATGGCACCGGAGGTGCTGTTGCATTTGTCAGATGGGCAGAAAAGACGAATTCTATCTTAAGGATGAGCAAGTGTGCTCCTGAGCAGCAAGTTACATACATCTCAGGGCTCTTTCTTGATGGTGCTTTATCATGGTGGAATTTACAAGTACAAACCCTGGGAGAGGCGGCGGCATATGCATTGACATGGACTGAGCTGAAGGAGCTCATGAGGAAGAAATATTGTTCACGGGCCGAGATACAAAAGTTGGAAACGGAATTCTGGAATCTTAAAATGGATGGCCCAAAAATCGCCGAGTATGTTCAGAGATTTCATGATTTATCCCATGTGGTACCTTATATGGTTACGCCTGAATTCAAACGCGTGGAGCGCTTCATCTGGGGTTTGGCACCCCAGATCATGAGCATGGTAACATCTTCAAAACCGGCAACAATTACTGAAGCTATAGACATGAGCGTGTCTCTGACTGAGGAAGCTATCAGGCTCGACAAGTTTTCCATCTCTCAGCCGAAAAAGAAAGAAACTCATGTTGAATCTTCAGGGGAGAACAAGAGGAAATTCTCCAACTATAAAACAAGTACCGGCAGTGCCAACAAGAGGAAGGATGGGAACCGACCTGCTGAAAATAAGCGTGGTGCTGAAGCCAAAGGGAAAGGATACATGGGCACTTTGCCCAAGTGCGAATTATGCCAGTTTCATCATGTTGGCCGGCGCAGGCTTAGCAAATGTGAATCCTGTGGAAGGATGGGTCACTCAAAAGACACTTGTTAGGTGGGTACTGGCCGTGGTGGTCAAAGAGGTTTTGGAAACAACAACCGAGGAGGCAACGGGTATGGGAACCGCAATGGAGAAAATGGTAATCGCGGTAACTTCGGGAATCAAGCAGGAAATGGTAACCACAATCAAAGCAACAATCAAGGTGGTAATGGGAATGGTGACGGTCGAGGACCGGGGTGTTTTAACTGTGGAGACGTCGGGCACTTCAAGCGTGAATGCCCAAAACTCAATCAAGCTCGTGGAAGGGTATTCAACATTGGAGCGAGGGAAGCACGCCAGGACCCGAATGTTGTCACTGGTACATTCCCTATAAATCAACGCTTTGCATTGTATTTTTTGACACTGGAGCCGACTATAGTTTTGTATCGTTAGAATTTAAGAATATGCTTGGGTTAACTGCTAGTAAGTTAGATATTCCTTACTCAATTGAACTGGCTAATGGAAAGCTAGTTGAAACGAATGAAGTCATCAGAGGATGCATGATTGAATTGGGAGAGCACGAGTTTACACTGGATCTACTACCAGTCGAGTTGGGAAGCTTCGACGTGGTAGTAGGGATGGATTGGTTGTCAAGCAACAGAACCGAAATTGTATGTCACGAGAAGACCATTCGCATCCCAATGGCGAATGGAGAAACGATTGTGGTACACGGAGAGAAGCGTGATACGCCTTTAAGGATCATTAGCTGTCTAAAAGCTAGAAAATGTTTGAAGAATTGATTTGTTGCCTTCTTGGCACACATCATAGATAAGGAATTCGCTGAGCCGAAACTTGAAGACATTCCTGTCGTTAAGGAGTATCCTGAAGTCTTTCCGGAAGACTTGCCAGGATTGCCGCCACATAGACAAGTCGAGTTCCATATTGACTTAGTTCCAGGCGCCGCGCCTGTGGCTAAGGCACCTTCTAGACTTGCACCTTCGGAAATGCTGGAGTTGTCAACGCAACTGTAACAAATCTCATCAAAAGTCCTATTTATTATTTTATTTTGTCCAATAGGAAACTCTAATAGAGATCCCCAAGTGATTCTGTATAAACCCTAAAATTTTCAGAACAATCAGAATCAGGATCAGGGCCGCTAAAACTCGGGGG
This sequence comes from Helianthus tuberosus, assembly GCA_030545235.1. NCBI lineage: Eukaryota > Viridiplantae > Streptophyta > Magnoliopsida > Asterales > Asteraceae > Helianthus > Helianthus tuberosus. The sequence continues at coordinate 149,676,679 of CM060372.1, forward strand.
GGGGGGTATTCCCTATTGACGATTATCCTTATAATTTGTTGTCAAAATCGAATTTTAAGAATCCGTTGACTCACCTGAGCTACAAACACACGGGGCTACCCTATAATAGGGTGGTGCCCCTCGCGTCGCGCGACGCACCCACGTAGACCCCTCGCATCACGTGAGGGGGTCAAATTTTCAGTATAAATAGTGGGGTTTGGGACTTGCATTTTGGCGTTAGAACGACGTTAAAATTCGCTTTACACTTCGAGATATCACCTGTTTACTACAAAACACACACAATCACGAAACGCTGCCGCAGAACAGGGTAATAACTCGATCGCTGCTACGATTCAATGTCCGATCGATTAAAACTATCCAATGGATGTTTAAGTGCTGCCCAAATTAGGGTTATGCTTTGTCATTCGTCGTAAATTTGATGGATGTTTAAGTATCACACTTTATCATTCGTTGTGAGGGTTTTAATCTCGTGAGTTATCGTAAATGCTGTATTAGTTACTGACCTAGTTTCGTGTGCATTATTGTTAAATTAGGTTAACAGGCTTCTCAGTAGGCTAAACTCTGCCCGAATAAATCTGCAATGTGAGTCATTCTCTTTTTACCAATTTTTTTTCAAAAGCATGTTTATTTTCAAAAGTTATAATTACAGGGATTAAGTCTTTGTAGTCTCCAAATTACAGCCGGTATGTGGGGTTTTGTATACAATACTTGATAACCGTCACCATTGGACAACAGGTTAGCCAAGGGGTGATATGACAATAATCACATACACCATTGGACAACGAGATAGCCAATAGGTGGTCGAGTGATAAATACCGTGGGTAGATGGTTGATATTTATAAACATTGTAATCGCTCTTAATACTGTAAATTATAACAACGCGTCATTTTTAGTAAAAAGAATGATTCACCAGTATTTCCCCGCTGACAAAACCTTTTTCAAACATGTTTCAGGTGATCTGTTGTGATCCAGGAAAAGTGCCGCGAAGCACTACAAACTTAAGGAAGTGGCTCAATATAAATAAAGAAACATGTTTTGAAAAATAAAGATTTCCCAGTGAAATCACCTTATTGTAAACTACCGGGGTTTTATCCTGAATTATGAAATAAAATAATCGGGCATTTTCAGTTTTAAAAAGATCCTGCTAAAATCTTCCGCCGTCGCATCGTAGATACCACGGGATTTTCTGTCCCGCGGCTCCTGAATCGGGTCAAACCGGGACGGGGGCCGGGATAGAAAAAGGTGGTATCAGAGCCACTGATTTAAGCCAATTAAGTATTTAGAAAATACTTAATTTTACTGATTGCCATTTTTGTGATTACGTGTTTTATTATTTGAATATTTGTTTACAGTATGGGTAAGCAAAGACTTTCGGATATCTACCATAAATTAGATACTTCACCGAAAGAAAAAGGAACTTCATCCTCAAAATGCCCAACAAATACTAAGGAAGGAATAGTTGTCCGTAAGGCACAGTTTGAGGAACCACTTTCTCCTAATAAAAGAAGTTTGATTATTAGAAAAAGTCAAGAGAAAATAAAGAAATTACAACCAAAAGAAATTACAACCTATGGAATTCCACGCTCCACCTCTGGAGAAACCAAAGCCTAAGAAAAGGAGAAGATTTGTGGGCTGGAGGCGTGTACGCAGAAGGAAACCAACTACTAGGAGAATTCCCAAGATAGAGAATCCTATGGATAAAGGAAAAGGGATAGAAATTGAGGAAGATTCAAGGCAAGTAGGGATAGAAATTGGGGAAAGTTCTAAGCAAGTTAAGGAATTGCCATTCCAGGAGGAACTGGATCAAATAATGGCAAGCTGTGATATCCTTAGGCCTATCAATACAAACCTTTACCCTTATCCTGCCGAAACTCAACTTCCAATAAACATGGAACCAGCCATCCCAGAACCTTTAATTCACACCCAACCTCAAGGAGAAATGGACGAATGGTGGACCAATGATTGGCAGTTCCAAAACCTTCTAAATAATCCTTATACCTTTTTCCCTCAGTTCGACCCAGAACCTGCACCAAACCCACCAATGAGTAATGAAAACTTAGCAGAACTCTGCCATTTTGGCGAGGAGCTAATGGATGCAGGGAGTAGAATCCGGGAGATAGGAGAACAAATCTCCTGGAAATACGATGAGAGGGAACATCGCTTTTAATATGCCAGCTGACGAAAGAAATAGTGTGGTTATGAAAATGTGGTTGTATAATAATAGTAAAATATAACTATGTAAAATAACTAAAAATAAAACTTGTGTAAAATAATGTGTGTAAGGAAGCATAATATAATATAAAAATAAAATGGAAGTCGAGAAATCGACAATTTTGGCTATACGTGTGTGGTGAAATTTGTGTGATTCTTTTGCATATAACTATTATTTATTTTGTGCTAATAAATTATATATTATCAGATGGAAAATGCTAATAATGAACCAGTTAACGAGATTAACCAATTGCTGAATAGGCAAGATATCGAGGATATCGTTGCTCAAGGAATAGCCAATGCTATTCTAGCAATACTTGCTGCTGCTTGAATTCCAGTTGAACCTCAAATTATTCCTAGCAAACGTACTCATGAGGACAACTTTAGCAATAGTGTAAATGGAGGCGGCAACAACAACAATAACAATAATGATAATATACTACCAGTCCCAATTCCTAAAAGAATGAAAACTGCAACACCTGGTTGCACTTACAATAATGATAATATACTACCAGTCCCAATTCTTGCCTGTAAACCAGCTGAGTTTGCAGGTAATGAAGGGGCGACTACTGCACTGCGTTGGTTAGAGAAAACCGAGGCAGTAAATTCCATAAGTAAATGTGCCGAGGAAGACAAGGTCATGTACTCGTCGCATCTTTTTAAAGAAGGGGCGCTAGAATGGTGGAACACAGTGTTACAATCTAAAGGAAGAACTGTGGCATATGCTATGAACTGGGAAGAATTTAAGAATCTTGTAGAAAGAAAATTATGTCCCGAGTATGAAAAGGAACAAATGGCAAATAAGTTCCTAAATCACCGAATGATAGGTGTTGATTGTAGAGGGTATACTTCGACTTTCTTCGAGTATGCTAGAGTGGTACCAACACTAGCTTCGCCAGAACCGGTACTTATTTCTCGCTATATTTGGGGATTGATTAGTGAAATCCGTAATATCGTTAAAGCTGCGAGACCTCGCACTATTGACGATGCGGTAGAATTAGCTAACACCCTAACTGGCGGGCTGGTACGCACAAGGGATGAAAACCGGAAGAAGGAATTAGCTCAGAAAATTACCCAATGATTTCGTGTGGGTAATAATAGCAACTTCAAGAAGAAAGGAACCGGGCAATCCTCAACTCTACCGTTCTGCAGGAATTACAGAAAGAAACATTTTGGAAAATGCAATGTAACCTGCAACTTTTGCAAAGTTGTAGGACACCGTAAAGAAGACTGTAGAAAGAAAACAAGGGTCTGCTATAACTGTGGAGAAGCTGGGCATTTCAAACAAGAATGCCCTAAGTTGGTCAAACCAGCAGACAATAAAGCCAAACCGACCAACGGAGCTACCAAGAAGAATGTTCGAGCATTCCAATTAACTACTCAGGAGGCAGAGTTAATCCCAGATGTGATAGCTGGTACGTTCCTAGTTCACGACGTATATGCAAAAGTATTATTTGACTCTGGTGCAAACCAAAGTTTTATAAATACTTCATTCTGCCAAGCTCTTAATTTACCCTTAACCAACCTTAGGTAGATTTTTACAGTCGAAACGGTAGATGGGAATTCTGTTAACATAGATAAGGTTTTGCAAGAAGGAAAGATAGAACTTTTAGGCCATAAATTTTCTGCAAACTTGTTACCTATGAAATTAGCCGGATTCGATGTTGTGTTAGGAATGGATTGGTTAGTAGCCAACCATGCTCGAATTCTTTGTGATAAGAATTCCATAGAAATTCATACACCCACAGGAGAATTAGTGAAAGCCACTGAAATTCATTTCGGTAATGAAATTGGCCAGTTACTCAAGAAAACAAGAAATGGTGTATATGATTTCAGTAATCATTAGTACTAGGGATAAAGAACTTAAGAAGATTCCTGTAGTCTCAGAATACCCAGATATATTCCCAGAAGAATTACCAGGATTACCACCAGATAGGGAAGTAGAATTTAGAATTCATTTTATTCCTGGAACTACACCGATAGTCAAGGCACCTTATCGGTTAGCACCCACAGAAATGCTAGAACTAAAGAAACAAATTAGATGAATTGTTAAGTAAAGGATTCATACAACCTAGTACATCCCCTTGGGGAGCACTAGTGTTGTTTGTAAAGAAAAAGGATGGTTCGATGCGAATGTGTATCGATTATAGGGAATTAAATAAAGTTACAATTAAGAATCGATACCCATTACCTAGGATTGATGATCTATTCGATCAACTTCAAGGAGCTAGATATTTTTCTAAAATAGATTTACGCTCAGGATATCATCAATTGAAGGTACAAGAATAAGACATACCTAAAACTGCTTTCAGAACTAGGTATGGTCATTACGAGTTTACAGTCATGCCCTTTGGGTTAACAAATGCGCCTGCAGCATTTATGGACATGATGAATATAATATGTAAACCGTATTTGGATAAATTTGTAATTGTCATCATCGACGATATACTTATTTATTCCAAAAATCAGGAAGAACATAATGAACACCTGCATATACTCTTAACTTTGTTAAGAAATGAGAAGCTTTATGCTAAATTCTTGAAGTTTGAATTTTGGCTACAAGAAGTGCAATTCTTAGGACACATGGTGAATCACGAAGGTATTCACGTAGATCCTGCTAAAATAGAAGTGATCACCAAATGGAAGGTTCCGCAATCAGCAATGGAAATTAGAAGTTTTATAGGGTTAGCCGGATACTATAGACGGTTTATTAAGGATTTTTCCAAAATAGCTGTACCATTAACTAAGCTAACCTGTAAAGCAGTTAAGTTTGAATGGGGACCCAAGCAAGAAGAAGCCTTTAAGATTTTAAAGCAGAAATTAACCAATGCTCCAATTCTAGCCTTACCAGAAGGAACAGAAGATTTTGAAGTATATTGTGATGATTCAAAGCTAGGAATAGGATGTGTGCTTATGCAATGCAAGAAGGTAATTGCGTATGCATCAAGGCAATTGAAAAAGCACGAAGAAAATTATACGACTCATGATTTAGAGTTAGGAGCCATAATTTTTGCCCTTAAAATTTGGAGACATTATCTGTACGGAAGTAAGTTTACTGTCTATACAGATCATAAAAGTTTAAGATACATATTTGGGCAAAAAGAATTAAACATAAGGCAAAGAAGATGGATGGAAATTCTAAGTGACTACGACTGTGATATTCAATATCATGAAGGAAAGGCAAATGTAGTTGCAGATGCCTTAAGTCGTAAGTATCATGAAAGGCAAAAGCGAGTTCATGCTCTTAGATTAAATCTACAATTAGATTTAATGGAACAATTAAAGGATGTTCAAGAAACAGCATTAAAGGATGCTGCTGAAGGAATGAAAGGATGAATAAAGGAATTAAAGCAAGGAAGTGATGGAATTTGGAGATTCCATAAGAAACAGATTTGGGTACCTAAGCAGGGAGAATTATGAAATCAAATCCTAGAGGAAGCCCATAAATCTAGGTATACCATGCATCCTGGTAATAATAAAATGTACCAAGATTTAAGAAATAACTTCTGGTGGATTGGTATGAAAAAGGACATAGCTAGATATGTTTCTAAGTGTCTTACTTATTCACAAGTTAAAGCAGAACACCAGAAACCTTCGGGTCTACTTCAACAACTAGAAATGCCTGTATGGAAATGGGAACTCATAACAATGGACTTTGTTACTAAGTTAACCAAAACCAGAAAAGGTAATGATGCGATTTGGGTAATTATGGATCGATTAACCAAATCAGCTCATTTTCTACCCATGAAGGAAACCTTTAGCATGGAAAGGTTAGCCAAGTTGTATGTAGACGAAGTAGTATCCTTACGTGGAGTTCCACTCTCCATTGTATCAGATAGGGATAGTCGTTTCACTTCCCATTTTTGGAAAAGTTACCAAGAAGCAATGGGAACCCGACTAAATTTAAGTACGGCATATCATCCACAAACAGACGGACAAAGTGAAAGGACAATACAAACCCTGGAAGACATGCTCCGGGCATGTGTAATACATTTTGGTGGAAACTGGGACGGCCACCTACCTTTGATCGAATTCTCCTATAATAATAGTTATCATGCAAGTATCGAAGCTGCCCCATTCGAAGCACTGTATGGACGCAAATGCAGAACTCCGGTTTGCTGGGCAGAAATAGGAGAAAGTCAATTATCAGGTCCGGAGATTGTGCAAGAAACTACCGACAAGATTACTCAAATCAAGGAAAGACTAAAGACGGCTCGAGATCGCCAGAAGAGTTATGCCGATAATCGACACAAACCACTCGAGTTTCAAGTTAGAAACAAAGTACTATTAAAAATATCTCCTTGGAAAGGAGTAGTTCGGTTCGGTAAGAAAGGAAAGCTAAGTCCAAGGTACGTAGGACCATTTCCAGTGATCCAACGTATAGGACCAGTTGCTTATCGTTTACAACTACCAGAAGAACTAGCTGGAGTACATGATGTATTTCATATATCCAACCTCAAGAAATGTCTATCTGACGAATCTTTGGTAGTACCTCTTCAAGATGTAGAGGTAAACGAAAAGTTAAAATTTGTTGAAAAACCTCTTCAAATAGAAGACCGTAAAGTCAAATTTCTCAAACATAAGCGATTAGTACTTGTCAAAGTCAAGTGGGATTCTAAGAGAGGACCCGAATACACTTGGGAGCTGGAATCAGAAATGAAGCGAAAGTATCCACAATTATTCCAGTAAATCTCGAGGACGAGTTTTTATTAAGGTGGGGAGGATGTAACAACTCTCATCAAAAGTCCTATTTATTATTTTATTTTGTCCAATAGGAAACTCTAATAGAAATCCCCAAGTGATTCTGTATAAACCCTAAAATTTTCAGAACAATCAGAATCAGGATCAGGGCCCCTAAAACTCAGGGGGGGGGGGTATTCCCCATTGACGATTATCCTTATAATTTGTTGTCAAAATCGAATTTTAAGAATCCGCTGACTCACCTGAGCTACAAACACACAGGGCTACCCTATAATAGGGTGGTGCCCCTCGCGTCACGCGACGAACCCACGTAGACCCCTCGCGTCACGCGACGCACCCACGTAGACCCCTCGCGTCACGCGAAGGGGTCAAATTTTTAGTATAAATAGTGGGGTTTGGGACTTGCATTTTGGCGTTGGAACGACGTTAAAATTCGCTTTACACTTCGAGATATCACTTGTTTACTACAAAACACACACAATCACGAAACGCTGCCGCAGAACAGGGTAATAACTCGATCACTGCTACGATTCAATGTCCGATCAATTAAAACTATCCAATGGATGTTTAAGTGCTGCCCAAATTAGGGTTATGCTTTGTCATTCGTCGTAAATTCGATGGATGTTTAAGTATCGCACTTTGTCATTCGTTGTGAGGGTTTTAATCTCGTGAGTTATCGTAAATGCTGTATTAGTTACTGACCTAGTTTCGTGTGCATTATTGTTAAATTAGGTTAACAGGCTTATCACTAGGCTAAACTCTGCCCGAATAAATCTGCAATGTGAGTCATTCTCTTTTTACCAAATTTGTTTTCAAAAGCATGTTTATTTTCAAAAGTTATAATTACAGGGATTAAGTCTTTGTAGTCTCCAAATTACAGCCGGTATGTGGGGTTTTGTATACAATACTTGAAAACCGTCACCATTGGACAACGGGTTAGCCAAGGGGTGATATGACCATAATCACAGACACCATTGGACAACGAGATAGCCAATAGGTGGTCGAGTGATAAATACCGTGGGTAGATGGTTGATATGTATAAACATTGTAATCGATCTTAATACTGTAAATTATAACAACGCGTCATTTTTAGTAAAAAGAATGATTCACCAGTATTTCCCCGCTGACAAAACCTTTATCAAACATGTTTCAGGTGATCTGTTGTGATCCAGGAAAAGTGCCGCGAAGCACTACAAGCTTAAGGAAGTGGCTCAATATAAATAAAGAAACATGTTTTGAAAAATAAAGATTTCCCAGTGAAATCACCTTATTGTAAACTACCGGGGTTTTATCCCGAATTATTAAATAAATTAATCGGGCATTTTCAGTTTTAAAAAGATCCTGCTAAAATCTTCTGCTGTCGCATCATAGATACCACGGGATTTTCTGTCCCGCGGCTCCTGAATCGGGTCAAACCGGGCCGGGGGCCGTGACAGAAAAAGGTGGTATCAGAGCCACTGATTTAAGCCAATTAAGTATTTAGAAAATACTTAATTTTACTGATTGCCATTTTTGTGATTACGTGTTTTATTATTTGAATATTTGTTTACAGTATGGGTAAGCAAAGACTTTCGGATATCTACCATAAATTAGATACTTCACCGAAAGAAAAAGGAACTTCATCCTCAAAATGCCCAACAAATACTAAGGAAGGATTTTCTGTCCCGCGGCTCCTGAATCGGGTCAAACCGGGCCAGGGGCAGTGACAGCAACTTCAAGAATTGTTAGACAAGGGATTCATCAGGCCAAGCTTCTCACCTTGGGGCGCTCCAGTTTTGTTCGTTAAGAAGAAGGATGGTAGTTTCCGCATGTGTATCGACTACCGGGAGTTGAACAAGTTGACAATCAAGAACAGATGTCCTTTGCCAAGGATCGATGGCCTATTCGATCAGTTACAAGGTTCAAGTTTTTACTCAAAGATCGACCTTCGATCGGGCTATCACCAGTTGAGGATTCAAGAAGAAAGTATCCCAAAGACGACCTTAAGAACTCGCTATGGGCATTACGAGTTCCTGGTTATCCTGTTCGGGTTAACAAATGCACCAGCGGTATTCATGGATTTGACGAACAAAGTCTGCAAGCCCTATCTTGATAAGTTTGTGATCGTGTTCATTGACAACATCCTGATCTACTCAAAAACAAAAGGAGAGCATGAGCATCATCTAAGAGCTATCTTAGAGCTGCTTAAGTAGGAAAAGTTATATGCAAAGTTCTCAAAGTGTGAGTTCTGGTTACGTGAAGTTCAGTTTCTTGGTCATGTGGTTAATGGAAATGGGATTCATGTGGATCCCACAAAGATCGAGGCAATCAAGAACTGGGAAACTCCGAAAACGCCAGCAGAGATTCGACAATTTCTAGGTTTGGCTGGGTATTACCGCAGATTTATTGAGGATTTCTCAAAAATCGCTCAACCTCTGACTGCTCTCACACAAAAGGATAAGAAGTTTGATTGGGGAGACAAACAAGAAGAAGCATTTCAGTTGTTGAAGAACAAACTTTGTGACGCACCGATTTTATCTCTACCCGAAGGCACGGAAGACTTCGTGGTATATTGCGACGCTTCGCGTCAAGGTTTAGGCTGCGTGCTGATGCAGCGGCAGAAAGTTATAGCATATGCGTCACGCCAGTTGAAGGTCCATGAGAGGAATTATACCACGCATGATTTGGAATTGGGCGCGGTGGTATTTGCTTTGAAAATCTGGCGACATTACTTGTATGGCACAAGATGTACAATATTTACTGATCACAAAAGCCTGCAGCACATTTTTGATCAAAAAGAGCTTAACATGAGACAGAGCCGCTGGGTTGAATTGTTGAACGACTACGATTGTGAGATCAAGTATCACCCGGGAAAGGCGAATGTAGTCGCCGATGCTTTAAGTCGGAAGGAAAGGATTAAGCCCATAAGGGTTAGGGCTTTGGAAATGATTGTTCAAACGGACCTTCACTGCGCATTCATGCCACACAGAGAGAAGCACTCAAGGAAAGGAATATTGAGAATGAGTATCTCCGTGGGGTGGAGAAGCAGTTGGTACCAAACGGAGAAGGGACGTTGTACTTCATGAAACAGATTTGGGTTCCCTTGTTTGGTGGTTTGAGAAATGTTATTTTTGATGAGGCTCACAAGTCACGGTACTCGATCTATCCAGGAGCGGATAAGATGTACCAAGATCTTAAGGATTTTTATTGGTGGCCAAGGATGAAAGGCAATGTTGCGATATATGTTGGCAAATGTTTGACTTGCGCCAAGGTTAAGGTCGAATACCAGAAGCCTTCAGGTCTCTTGCAACAACCTGAAATATCTTAGTGGAAGTGGGAACAGATTTCCATGGATTTCATAACAATATTGCCAAGGACGCCTAAAGGTCACGATACAATTTGGGTAATAGTAGACCGTCTAACGAAGTCTGCGCACTTTTTGCCAATCAAGGAAAAAGATAACACGAGCAAACTGGCTGAGATATACCTGAGAGAAATTGTTGCACGACATGGAGTGCCTCTCTCAATTATCTCTGATAGAGATGGACGCTTCGTGTCAAGGATTTTGCAGTCCTTTCAAGAAGCTTTTGGCTCTCAGTTGAATCTGAGTACTGCTTTTCATCCGCAGACAGACGGACAGAGCGAACGAACGATTCAGACGTTGGAAGACATGTTGCGAGCTTGCGTAATGGATTTAGGTGGAAGTTGGGACACTCACCTACCATTGGTTGAATTTTCATACAATAACAGTTACCATGCAAGTATTCAAGCCGCACCGTTCGAAGCTCTCTATGGGCGTAAGTGTCGATCACCCCTATGCTGGGCAGACGCGGGTGATAGACAGCTTGTTGGCCCAGAATTGGTTCAGGAAACAACAGACAAGATTTCGCAGATCCGAGAACGCATTAAAGCGGCTCGTGATCGACAAAAGTGTTATGCGAACCGCAGAAGAAAACCTATGGAATTTGAGGTGGGAGATATGGTATTGTTGAAAGTTTCACCCTGGAAGGGTGTGGCACGCTTTGGGAAGCGTGGGAAGTTGAACCCCAGATACATTGGTCCATTCAGAATCCTGGAACGGATTGGTCTTGTAGCATACAAGTTGGATTTACCTGCGGAACTTAATGGCGTTCATGATACATTCCATGTATCAAATTTGAAAAAGAGTCCAACTCAACACACAGTTGTCATTCATGCCGACGAGGTTCATGTTGACGACACACTCCACTTTATTGAAGAACCAGTTGAGGTTACGGATTGGAAGGTTAACAAAACACGCAGGAGTAGTGTCAAGCTCGTCAAGGTTCGATGGAATGCACGACATGGCCCAGAATTCACGTGGGAACGTGAGGATCGTATGAAAGAAAAGTACCCACATTTATTCCCCAAGACCCCTACAACTAGAAGCAGAACCTAAAATTTCGGGACGAAATTTTCTTAACGGAGGGAGAATGTGACAACCCTCACAATTACAGGTATCCGTACAATTGATTAATCTTAATTATGTGCTTAATGATTGCGCTTGATTATAACTGACGATTTAAACTGCTTTATGATTTTTGTATCATACATACATATGCATCATATTTCATACAGTCACTCCATTTATTACACATAAACTTTAGTGACATACTTGATGCACAAAGCACAGTTAGCACACTGAACGGATAATTCAGAAACATGCTGACAATGCCAGCACATAGACAGACAAGGTTATTGAGGCCAGTATGGGCCAGGGACAGGGTACTACACTAGTATGGAGTGTAGGGAAGTGAGGACCATAAAACTGCGTCACTAGGTAATAGTTATAGTGCCGGGAAGTGCCTAAAACACACTTTAAGTGCAGAATTCTGCATTTATTAATAAAATTCAGCATTTTAACATACTAGTAAAGGGAAAATTATGGCAGAATGGTCCTGTATGCGTTCCTAAGTTCCGGGAATAAATTGTGTTGCAAAAATATATATAAAAGACACTTTGCGGACTAATTAAACACTTTAACGGAACGGTACATATCCGAACAACCGGACATTACCCGGGACACCAAATTTTTGTCAAATACATTGTTTTATTATTTTTGACTAGTCATGATCCCCGTTCACCATAACACCCACTAAAAATCAAATAGCTATCATATATAATCATGTTACTTGAAATCTAACTTGGAATTACCATTTAGTTGCAAATTTTACATCCAACCCCCCCCCCCCCTAAACTGAATTCGGTCCCAATGGACCCCACCAAAGATCCACACCATGCTTCATTACATACTCACTTGATTTGTTTTATATTTTATTAGATTATTACTTGTAGAAGTTGCCATAATATTTGAAGTAATCTATATAAGCATGGCTCCATGATACTTCATCATTTCAACAAGTTCACCACTCTCATTCCTCACTCTCTCTCCCTCTTCTCGGTCACACATAACCGCCACCATCACCACCACTTCAACATCATCTTCTTCCATTTTCAAGTTTCATTCAAGACCTTAAGGTGATACAAGGAAGCTTGTAACTTGTGGAGCTTCAAAAGGACTTTGTTCTTGCTTTTTCATCATCATTTCTCATCATCTTTTTCACTAGAATCTACCCTAGCCATTGTGCTAGTAGTAAGTTCTTGTCAAACCCTTGTTCATCTTGTTTTTATGGCTAAAACTTGTAGTATGATACATATGTTTAAAACACTAAAGAACAAGAACACTAAATAACATGAAGCTTACATAAAAGTTTACATAGAGATGAAATATTGTTGTTATGAATATGTTGTTAATGGTATGATGATTCTTGGTTATGTGATGTTAATCACCATATGAGTCTTGTTAAATGATATTTAGAAAAATGATTTAACAAGATTAGAAAGTGGTTATGTGTTACATAAATAACCACCTTCTAGTTTAATCATGAACTTGAATAAAAATAACATTTCTTGAAATATTAGTAAACAAAATAACTTGATGATCATGTAGATCTAAGTTTTACAAGAGGTTTTCTAAATAAACCAAGTTCAAGAACCGACTTCTAAAGGATTATGACTTTTACATACTCTTACATATTTTTGTGAATAAAATAAGTGTAAAAAGCTTTTATTTACATGAAGAGTTCAAGAGTTTTATTTTTGTAAAAATTGTTTACAAGTTGTAAACACTAAACTTTTGTGAGAGAATGGTTTTTAAAGAAATAACTACACTTCGGAAGGTAACTAAGTTCACTAAAAGCTTCACTAAGTTACTACGCGTTTTCAGAAAATATCAAGTTCATGATTAGTGTGTAACACATATAGTTTTTACTCTCGGTAATGTAAAGTTGTTTAAAAGAAAATTGTTGATTGAATTTGAAAAGAAAAAGATATGCTTAATAGCATGGACACCTCCGTTTTTAGGGGAAACTCTGGCGAAATTTTCTAAAAATCCCAAGACTTAGAAAATTATTTTCTAACAAGTATTTACAAATGTGTTTAACCTTGTTTTCGAAAGTAAACTTCGCCATAAGTTTTATTACAAAATTTCAAAGTATCGGAGGTGGGTTTTCGTAAATAAAAGCGGATAAATATATATTTAGAATATATATTTCATACTAAAACGCTTGTGTGATTATTTGTTCATTTGGGAACTAGTTATATTATTTAGGACAAAATAATGTAAATTAGCAAAATACCATCACATTTATAAATCCGGAAAATACGATTACAAATATATATTTTGGGACGTATTATTTTTGATAAATAAATTATTATATTTTCTAGAGTGGGACTTAAAAAAATATATATATAATGTCAAGACGTTAAATCACAAAAATACCTGTATAAATACCCCCATCATTGGGAAGGAGATACGCACATAAAATACTTGAGAAGTACGAATACGAAATAGTTGTCTAACTATTATTCCAAAACCCTAAAATAAAAACGTAAGTTAAAATAATTATTATTATTTTAACAAGAAGTTATGACTTGGAATAATATCAAAGTATCGTAAATCGAACGTAAACACAAAGGCAAGGCACGACCCGTTCGTCTAATGGACCATAGTACGTTGTAGGTTGTCGCGTAGCGGACCAAGTTTGAGTTGACGATACGATACAGGAGACGCAATACTGTGAGTTCATGTCCCCCTTTTCTCTTAACTGTTTTCGGTTTTATAACTTCGGGGGTGAAATACAGGTTACAATTACACAGACATCTTATACATGGTATGGTTAGCTTAAGGAGGGACTTTTTATACATCGTTATCACACATCGTTATCATACATCGTTATCATACATCGTTATTATACATCGTTATCATACATCGTTATCATACACCGTTAGATCATGTGAGTGGGTAGGCTGCTACTAAAGGCCATTAGTCCTCGTCGTAGGACCGAGGGACATGAGTGATAGATCTATTTGGGTGTAGCGAGCCCACACCCATGAGGCCGGGGCGGCCCATAGTGGTGACTGTGTCTTACAGCCAGAAGCCCGGTGCAACTCCACTAGGTTTGAGTCTTCCTACATCATTTCACACATATCAATGGCCTTGCAAACCATTCGTGATCTCTTTATTTTCCTTATTGCTACATACCAGGGACTTTCATACATCGTTCAAGGGTTATACATACATCGTTTACAAAGGTTTATACATACTCACATACACATGAACTCGCTCAACTTTTTGTTGATTTTTCAAACTACATGTATTTCAGGGAATTGATTGGATCTGGCGGGTGATGCACGTTAAGCTGCGCATTAAATAAAAGATGTCATCCAGGGATGAAGGGTTTGGGAGGTGTAACCCTTGCCTGGACGGGTCACATGTCTCCAAACCTCGTTTTATTTAAGGTCTTTTGTCGAGTCCATTGTGAACTCATTTTTAAGCAAGTCATGGTTGTAACTTAATTTGGGTAGTTGTTTCAAGACAATTATGTTATGGTATTTTCTAAACTATATTAATGGATGAACATCTTATGTTTTTATCATATAGCATTGTTATGATTGTTCCTATGGTATTAAGAAGTCACACCAAATAAACCCACGCTTCCGCAAAAGCCAGGGTGTGACAACTTAAAAAGGCCATTAAATGTGGGAGTTATGATTTTCTTCAGACGGCGCCGTAAGCTACGCCCCTGAACGTAGCTTACGGCGGTTAGTGGGTCAACGCGGTCAACAAATCGCCGTAACCTACGGCGCCAGCCGTAGGCTACGGCGCCCAGAAAAGTCCTACGGCATGGATGAATTGGACTACGGCATATTTTTGGTGGACAAAGAGGGCCGTAACCTACGGCCAAAGCCGTAGGCTACGGCGGCAACTGAGGTTCCCTTCTTTGCTTTCTTTTAAAAGTCTTCACAAGTCAGTCTTGTTTCCGCCATTCTCAATTCCCATCCAAGCATCATAAAAGACGTTCCTTATGCTTTTTATCACCTGCAATTACGAACACACCATAGTTACCATGTTCCACCATTTAACCAATTTAAACATGAGATGTGCGTATAATTAGACCTTTTAAGGGTTGTCCTATGGACCACCCGTCACATCCCCACACTTCCCCGTTGCTTGCCCCAAGCAACCAGTTTAAAAAACCTTTCCAACTTACAAGCGATCAAAATGCAAACTAAGCTAAAATATGTTGTTCCTTTACTAACCTATCATCACACCACAAAACACACCCCTCGCAATAACTCTCGGTGGCAAAGAATATTAGCAACATTGTGCTATAACTCTCAATGCAAGTGTGTGATTGTGCGACAATAAGCTTGTATAAAAATCAAATCTCCGCCTACGAAATACTTAACATGCTTATGAATCAAAAGGACTTACGGGTTGTAACGGGGCTATGTGTAAGGGTAGGAAAATGGGGAGATAAATATGCAAGTAGCTCATTGATTCGACCCGGTTTTGTTGCTACTACTGACTAAAACAACCATAAACTATTTACACAACATCATCATCTTTTTCTTTTCTTTCAACTACTCTCGTAACTATTTCATTCTTTATATATTTTTCTCAGATTTTTCTCTTTTTTTTTTCAAAGTAATATATACACATGAACATCAAAAACTACATACTAAAGCTCCTAAACCAGATCGTCTCAATATGTAGAGTTTCGTAAGAGATAGGCTCGGGTCACAACCGAACGGCATTAGACTCAAACATGGCTTACTAAATACCAAACCCCCACCCCTCACGATACCAAGCTCATATGTATATCGTATGAGGTCCAACCCCCCATTCCCACACTCTCACACATCCAGACAAAGCTACCTAGAAGCCCTTATCATTTCCACAAGCATGCTAATCCTAGGCTTCGACAAGCATTCATACACAAGTTCTATTAACACAAATCACACACCGCCACTCAAACCAAAGAAATAATTTCTAATAATCATGTGTGTGGCTCAAGAACTCACCAAGAAATGACAAAAAGGGTTGTTGGTGTGTCATGCGGAACAATGTCAAGATTTCAAAATTCAACAATTTTTCGCATGGTTTAACAATTTTTTTAAAATCCTCAAAATTTTCCCCTCATCCCCTCACTTGGGATACATTGTCCCCAATGTATGGTTTTGAATGGAAGATCGCTTTCAACAAGAACATCGACTTTTGCTTATTTTCTCAAACCACAAATTTCTTTTTGTTTTTTTTTTTTACTAAAAACACCACCAGCTAGCATATCCCATAAGACACATCAAACACATAAACACCACCGAACCTCCCAACCAAAAACATAAAACATCATAATATACACAAATATACAAAATGAGATAAGACACGACCTGATCAATAATATCTCGGCTGCGGAGGCCTGATGATAGACGTCATCGTCTCCGAGAATTCTCCAAATCCAAACGCGCCGCTGCTACTTCCGCGCTGATCACCATCTTGGCTTGCTTGTTGAGTACCCATGCTCGTATGTGGATCCACCCACTGTGAATGATGCAATGGTGGGATGGGGTATGTCACACTACCATCATATGGTGGTAATGTGGAGTAATCCACAATCGGTGGGTCTGCTATAACCGGCTAGCCTGCATGCCAAGCGTAGTGCATACGTCTCTGACGATCATTGAAATAGCGATTATTCATTTCCTCTTGATGGGCATACATATGGGCTTGATTCCATTGCTCCTGTTTATCATAACCCTGCTTAAGAGCCCTTTTCGTACTAGCCCCCATGTATGTTCGTTGGTCAAACAACATTTGATTTGGCTCGGACCAATCGCCGAATGTAGGAGGTAGCCTTTGTTCAATCACTTGTTCCATGTTTCCTGTAGGAGCCCAATATGGATCATATGGCTACTGCGCATAATCAAATGCACTCCCGATATAACCCGACTGTGTCCCCACTCCATGAACACCAATACTTGGGCCGACATCCCCCAACTCAACATCGACTGTAAATGCATCCTCACGATAATCATCATCACCACTCACTTCCTCATCGCTAATCTCAGGCTCGTCGGCCTCACCCGGTTGTAGTGGATGAGCATCCACTTTCAATGCCCTCCACCTTTTTCCATCACTCTTCAATTTATGATACCCCTCCGACACCTTATACTCCCATCCCGGTCCCAAGTGTTTAATGTCAAACGGTTTGAACTTCTTGTACGATCCTTTATCTTGGGCTCCAATTGCCCCATATAACTTCATCAACGGAGTGATTAACCTACAATGGGTAACAATCTTCCTTTCTCCACTATTTCGCCCAATCCAAATGTTATTCAACACCAAAAACCGAAATGGGACAAGTGGCGACCCATGCATCAACATATAGAGAACTGGTACCTCCGCGAACCTAAACTCCACTTTGTCACCCCGCCTTGGGATAACATTCTGCGTACACAACACCAACATAAATTTTGCCTCGATTCTCAAATTTCTTCTCAATAGCTTCCCGTGTGTGGTACCCGAAACAAAGAGATAGTCAAGCATATGTTTCCATTGAGGATGATTTTGGGGGTTGAAGTATAAATCCTCTAACCGTGGGAAGATGTGTTGATTGGACGACTTGCTATCGAATTTTGCAATTCAACGTAGAGAATCATAAGACATTTCAACCAACACCACATTAACCATCCCAATAAGCTTCATCTTTGACGGGACTTGAATGGAGGGTATGTGAGAGTGGCCATCCACTCTTGTATCTCTCGGTCATACAAAATTTTCACCTCGTTATCATTGCATTTCAAAGTCGCTTCCCAACCTAAAGCTTTGAATTTATCCGTGATCCCGAAAGGCCCAAAGTCAACTTCTTGGATTTTCTTTTCGCAAATAAACGCCTCCTTGCATTGTTGTAACCTGTTCATTTGCTCATGGAATAAATCAGTTTGCCACTCCACAGGTTGATCGAGTAAGGACCCGGATCTCCAATCCGGTTTCGGGCCCCTCGGTGGAGCATCTTTTTCCGAGTCCGGGTCACCCGCTCGAATCAATCTCTTTTTCTTTTGTTATGCTTCCGCTTCAGGTTGACTCGAAGAACTTGCTCCCGCTTTGCCTTTAGTCTTTACCATCTCCTACACACATCACAAACAACACACAAAAACCCATAAGTTCATATTCAACACCTTCCCCACACTTGCTTTATACTATGGATGTAGGTGTAAGAACACAAAAATTGTATATTTTCACACAAAATTTGGGCATGATGTCCCTAAATATAAAAGTTTCCCAAAAGTTTCAATCTAGACATCATCTACATCTATACCCATAGTATAATAACTAACAACAATCACATCAACAAACATGTTCAAGCAAGTGTGTATAAGAACAAGAACAATCAATAACCTTCAATCCATAATGCACCAACAAAAACAATGAGAAAATACATACCTCAATTTAGTGATGCAAGACACACAAGAAACTCCTCACAAACCCACAATTTTTGGACCTTAATGTCCAAAATCGAACACCTAAACAATGGAATCTTCAAAATGCAACCACAAATCCGAGTTCCTTGTGAAATTTTAGCCAAGATTGACTAAGATTGACTCAAAAATCACTGGATTTGGCTAAGTTATGAAGAAGTTATGGAACCTTGAAATTATGGAGGTTAGGGTTTTGTGATGTTGAAGAAGAAAGATGAAAGAGTTCTTAGAAAAGATATGTGGATGGGGTGTAATGGCAGAAAATGGGTGGATAGGGAGTTACAATCGAGTTTAATGATTATTATAATTATTAAAATCGTTTTTTTTTAATAAAACCGCCGACAGACTTCCCAACTCCCACAAGTGACCTGCTGCGAGCCGTAGCCTACGGCCAGGGTCGTAGGTTACGGTGGACCTGATGCACAAATTCTGCCGTAAGGCAGTTTAACTGTGCCGTAGGGCTTTTTAAGGCTCACTCATGGCTGTAGCCTACAGCCAGGACCGTAGGTTACGGCCCTAACTGGGCATTTTGGCTTGGCCATTTTTTTTACTTTGCAAAATTTTAATGTTTTTGTTTTTGTTTTTTTTTTTTCGTTTCTAAATTTATAGTTTTTATACTTTTTTTCAAAAACATGAAAATATACCCTACCCCCCTTTAAAAATCCGTGTTGTCCTCAACACTCTGTTAGAGCAATTCGTAAGAATTTCCCAACACTTGTCTCGAACACAAGTTTAAACGGATACGGTAATTATCTTAAAAACAAACTAACTTAACTAACTAAACTACATATTTACACTAACAAACCTGGGCCTCTTTCAAACTTCCTCGTCATCCAATGGGTGTAGAATGTAACCCACTTTGTCAAGCTCGAGATTGTTGATATCATTCCCCTCCAAATACGGTTTGAGCCCATGCCCGTTTACCATTTGCTTCGTGTTGGATTGAATGTCTTGAATATCCACATCCCCAAACTTGCCCACACGTGTGATGACATAAGGACCCATCCATTTACTTTTCAATTTACCCGCAAAAGTTCTTTTTCTTATCTTCGCATCGTGAACCTTCTTTAGCTTGTCTTTATATACGGATGTACATTCATATGCCTCATCCCATATCTCTTCAATCTCACTCAATTGTAGTTTTCTGATTCGACCCGCTTCATCATAATCCGCGTTCACCGTTTTTATTGCCCATAGTGCACGATGAGCCAACTCCATCGGTAAATGGCAACCTTTACCATAAACCATCCGATATGGAGTTGTACCAATTGGCGTTTTGTAAGCCATTCGGTATGCCCATAGTGCATCATCCAACTTACCCGACCAATCCTTCCTATCCACCATCACCGTTTTCATCAAAATATCCTTAATTTGTCTATTGGACACTTCAACTTGTCCACTAGTTTGAGGGTGGTAAGGAGTAGCGATTCGGTGATTCACATTATATCTTTTCAACAATTTTCCAAAATTCATTTTTTTAAAATGTGAACCACCATCACTAATTATAACCCGCGGAATCCCAAATCGAGCAAATATGTTAGATTTGACAAACTTACATACCACAGAATGATCATTGGTCATTGTTGCGATTGCTTCAATCCACTTCGAAACATAGTCCACCGCAACCAAAATGTACAAAAACCCGTTCGAATTTGGAAAGGGACCCATGAAATATATTTCCCGCACATCAAACACCTCAACCACTAAGATTGGTTGTAGAGGCATTTCATCCCGCTTTGAGATGCTTCCCACCTTTTGACAATTCACACAATTACGGGTAAATTCACATGCATCTTTAAAGATTGTAGGCCAATAAGACCCACAAGTCAACACCCGATAACCCGTTTTGTGTCCACTAAAATGACCTCCACATGACTATGAATGAGCATGGGCCAAAATCTCTAGCACCTCCGTTTCGGGAACACATCTTCTTATCACTTGATCGGGCCCAATCTTGAAAAGATCCAGTTCATCCCATGTGTATTGCTTGACTTGTAACAAAAATTGTTGCCTTCGTTTCTTAGGCTAATGACTTGGGATTGCACCCTTAGCCAAATAATTCACATAATGAGCATACCAAGGTGCGGTCGAGATGGATAAAAGTTGCTCATCGGGAAACCGTTCAACGGAATTTCTAGACTTGGGATTGCACCCTTAGCCAAATATTCCTTCTAACGGAATTTGGGACAAATGATCCGCCACAACATTTTCACAACCCTTCTTGTCCCGAATTTCTAGATCAAATTCTTGCAACAAAAGCACCCAACGAATCAACCGAGGCTTTGCATCTTTCTTTTCCATTAGGTATCGAACTGCACTATGGTCCGAATACACAATCACCTTGCTCCCCCAAATGTAAGATCGAAACTTGTCCAAGGCATACACCACCGCTAATAATTCTTTTTCGGTTGTGGTGTAGTTCAGTTGCGCCTTGGATAAAGTTTTACTTGCATAATAAATTACCACCGGCTTCTTGTCGACTCTTTGACCCAAAACCGCTCCAATGGTTGTGTCGCTAGCATCACATATAATTTCAAACGGCTTCGACCAATCCGGTGGTTGCAAGATAGGAGCTTTCACCAACTGTTCCTTCAAAACATTAAACGCTTGCAAACATTCGTTAGTAAAATCAAAAGGAACATCTTTCAACAACAAATTACATAAAGGTTTTGTAATCACACTAAAACCTTTAATAAACCTTTTATAAAATCCCGCATGCCCCAAAAATGATCTCACCTCCTTAACATTCTTTGGTGGAGGTAGAGATGAAATTACCCAAATTTTTGCTTTGTCTACCTCCATCCCCCGGTCCGAAATCACATGACCCAACACAATACCCTCTTGAACCATAAAGTGACTTTTTTCCCAACTTAGCACCAAGTTTGTCTCAACACACCTTTTTAAAATTGTTTCTAATTCATCAAGACAAGACTCAAAACTTGGGCCAAATATGGAAAAAAATCATCCATAAACACTTCAAGAGATTCCCCGACCATGTCCGAAAAAATATTCATCATACATCGTTGAAAAGTGGTTGGGGCGTTACATTGTCCAAATGGCATTCGCCGAAAAGAAAATGTACCATATGGACATGTAAACGTGGTTTTGTGTTGGTCATCCGGGTGAATAGCAATTTGGTTATATCCCGAGTACCCATCCAAAAAACAATAATATTTTTGACCCGAAAGTTTTTCAATAATTTGGTCAATGAAGGATAACGGGAAATGGTCCTTAGAGGTAGTGGATTTTAATTTTCTATAATCAATGCAAACTCGCCACCCGGTGACCGGTCGGGTGGCAATTTGCTCGCGTTGTTCGTCTTTAATTACCTGGATGCAGGCCTTTTTAGGCACTACCTGTGTCGGACTTACCCATGCACTGTCGGAAATGGGATAAATAATCCCCGCATCCAACCACTTAATGACGTCTTTCTTCACAACCTCTATCAAATTCGGGTTCAACCTTCTTTGCGTTTCACGGGTAGGCTTTGCATCTTCATTTGTAATAATTTTGTGCATGACAATGGATGGAATAATACCTTTCAAGTCGGTTATCGTCCATCCAATGGCCTCCTTATGAGCCTTCAACACCCGCAACAAGCCCTCTTGTTGAGCTACCTCCAAGTTAGAAGCAATGATCACCGGTAAAGTGTCATTCTCCCCCAAAAATGCATACTTTAAATGTTTTGGTAGCTCCTTCAATTCTACATTTGGTGGACACTCTAAAGATGGCTTTGTACCCGAATCAATCTCCACCGGCAAATTTTTCAATTTGGTGGGTCCATGGAGGTCTTCCTTCCTTAACCGCTAGAGCCTCTTGCTCGTTTTCTTCCATCCTCAATGCACACATATGAACCTGCAAAGAACAATCACAAACGCACGGTTCCAAAATATCTTCTTCATACTCATGCGGGTCACATCCATCAATGATATCATCTAAAAAACACTCATCACCACTAAAAGAATTAGCACCGTTAGTAAAAACATTCAATCTCATTTTTCTATTACCAAATGTCATGTCGACCGTACCATATCGACAGTCAATTACGGCACGAGCGGTGTTCAAAAACGGCCAACCCAAAATAACATTTTGTTGTTGAATTGGGTCCGCGAACGAGTAGTCTAACACAAGAAAATCAACGGGATAATAAAATTCATCAACTTTCACTATAATATCCCGCACAATACCCCGAGGAAACTTATGAGGCAAATCAGCTAAATCCACAGTTGTCTCAACCCGTTTCAATGGACCAAAATCATATTGGTCATATAAACCCCCGGGTAGAATACTTACTCTGGCTCCAAGATCAAGTAACGCCCGCGTAGTTTGAAAATTCCCAACTTGAATGTTAATAAGAGGCGTTCCTGGATCTTGTAGCTTAGGAGGAAGATCTCCTTTCAAAACCGCACTTACCCTCTCGGTCAAATCAACCCGTTTAGGCACTTTTTGTTGCCTCTTTTGGGTACACAATTCTTTTAAAAACATTGCATACGCGGGTACTTGTTTGATTGCTTCTAGTAGTGGAAGATTAATTTTTACTTGTTTAAACACCTCCCACATTTCTTCCTTTTGAGGACCCCGTTTTGAAATGAAATTCTTTTTACCCGGATCTAATAAAGCCGAGGGAAATGGTACTTGACTAGATCCCCCTTCCTCATTTTTATCTTTTATTTCTTCATTATTTACGAGTTTTTCAAAATTGGGATTTTTTGAAGAAATTTAAGGTGTTTCGTTTTCATCCTCACTTTCTTGACCCCTTTATGTCTTCAACCACCCCATCAACCAAATCCGGTGAAGGATTGGTATTATACTCTTTCCCACTTCTCAAAACACTCACATTATTAATATTAATGTTAATACCATGAGATGAATTATGTGAAGGGTTTACCTTAGTGTCGCTTGGTAATTGACCTTTACCTTTTTTCAAGTCTGCCACTTCGGTTGTAAGTTAACCCATTTGGGTGGTCAAAGATTGAATTGCCTTGTCACGGATCTCATCTTTTTTAATGCGGGCATCATCCATTTGGTTCCATTTTTGCATCTCCGTTTGCACTGCCTTCAACATTTCCATCACTTCATTTCCACCCGAAGACCCCCCACGATCTTGACCCATTTGACATTGTCTTTGATATCCTTGGTTGTTCCCGCCATGATACACACCTTGATTATTGAACGGTTGGCGTGGAACAAAGTTACATTGACTTCCTTGAAAATTCGGGTTAGCTTGGTTTGAGGGATTCCCATATCGAAAGTTTGGGTGATTTCGTAACCCGGGGTGGTAAGTATTGGAATTCATATTGTAATTTCTACCACCTCCACCTTGCCCTTTCAATGCATTAACCTCCTCATATTGCCCTTCCAATCCTTGGTAATTTTCAGCCGCTTGCCCCAATTCATTGCAAAGTGCACAAACGTTATAGATTTGATTACTTGTTTGTACATTTGCATCTTCCGCTGCATGCACTTGGGTTCTAGTAATGGCCGGTCGTGCTCTCCTCGACGATTGAGCTTTCCTTTTTGATATGACCACCATTTGTTCCAAAAACATCCAATCATCTTGCTCGTAGTTAGTACCAAAAGTACCATTCGTGATAGACATCAAATCACGAGCATCTTCGGAACATAACCCCTCATGAAATGCATTCAACAATTCCCATAGCTCTATCCCATGATGAGGGCAATTCTTTATCATCATATTAAACCTCTCGAATGCCTCGTGAAACATTTCACCCAACTGTTGTTGGAAACTTCTCAAACTTCTCCTTGCATCATTCCTCTTTTGGGCGGTAAAGAATTCCTCTAAAAAGATTTGTTGCATTTCTACCCATGTGTAAATAGATGCCGAAGGTAAGGTGTAAAACCATTTTTTCGCCTTATCTTCTAAGGAAAACTGAAAGAGCACCAATTTAACATCATCGGATGAAAACCCTTCACCACCAATAGTGTTACAAATAGAGTCATATGCCTCCAAATGAAAATAAGGCTCCTCCGTTGCTAGACCCTTACACTTTGGCAAACTTTGTAACGAATTCGTTCGAACTTCAAAAGTCCTTCCTTGATCATTTTGAGGAATAACCATTGGTGATGGGTTATGAGTGATCACCGGTCTAAAATGTGCTTCTATGCCTCTCACGGGCTCTCGAATATGTCTTCGCGGTACACCCAATCAAACTCTTAGGCGTACGGGACCCATTGGTCTTTGAGCTTGTACTCATGGGGGCCCAAATTGTTGTAAAGGTGGCTAAATCTTGGCCCCACATGTTGTTGATGAACTGGCCTTTGAACCGGTGGACCTTGTGGTGGCAATTGTTGCGGTATGATTTATTGTTGAGGAATTCTACCAACACTTTGCATCCTTTGGTTTTGACCTTGCACGTAAGTATAATCTCCTTGCTCCCCATCTCCTCCATACATATACCCTTCTTCATCATATCCCCCAAATTCGTCATCATACCCATCATCGAACCGATCTTGTCTTGCACCCGAAGTGTGTTGAAACTATGGTTGTTGATATTGTACTCCCGGTTGCAAAGGTGGTTGAAATGGAGTGGAATGGATGATAGATGGATCGGTTTGGTATAAATTGGGTGGTGGTATTTGTTGTGATGATGAGGGTTGACCAGATGTTGGGAAAAATGTTAAGAAAGCTGGAACGACGGATGATGTAGCGTGATAGCTATAAGAGTATTCAGGTTGTGTGTTTTTTGGGTAATGTGGTGTTGGTTGGTTTAATTTCGGGTGTGGATGTTGGAATGGTAGTATTTGGTGAGGGCATGGATGATGTAGGTATAAAGGATGGTGTAGGTTGACCCGTAGTGGGTGGTAATTGTGATTGATCCATGTATCTGATCGGTGTAACTGGTGTTGTTGGTGAACCACTAATTTTATTCTCACGTAGCAAAATTTTGTTTCTTCTCAAAGTTTGTTCAATTTCCGGATCAAATGCCAATAGTGATAGCTTGTGAGAGCTCCTAGTATGCATGCACCTGTAAATACCTGCACACTAACACACCCAGCGTAAACCAGAAAAATAACAAACTTAAAAAGATCAAAAATAACACACGTTGCGCACTACTCCCCGAAAACGGTGCCAAAATTTGACGTGAGGTCGAAGTCTCAATCAAATTTAATCCAATTACAACTAATTAGCTAGAGGTAAGTGGGTATCGAACACAGGGAGTTTGTGGAATATGTGTTATCTAAACGTATATCTAAGTTAACAAAGATTAAACTAATTGCAAGAAAAGTAAGTTCAAGAGTTGGATTGTTTGATTTTAAAACTAAAATTACTAATTTAATTGCAAAAGTGAGAGTTGGTTTTGTAAACAATTTAGAGACAAATGACCATCCTAAGTTTTTGGTTTGCTTTGACATTCATGCTAACATTCAACTAGAAAGAACCAGATAGTCATGGTTCATGTGTGATTACTTGTTGTGATAAAAGGGAACTAAGTACTCGGATTCCTAGAACGCGAGGTTGTTACCCGATGACCAATTAATCAATACCCAATCCTAATTCCACCCATGATATCTCAATTGCCAATGGCACCAAGAACGTATGGTTTCAACTAAGATTAACATATGAATCAACAGTTACAAACAAGTAAACACACACCATAATAAACAACCCATAAGAGCAAGTTTACTATTCTAGAAATACAAATCAAAGCATAAATGTCTCAGACAAACCTTCAACTAAAGATGATCACCATAAGTTTAGCCGCACATAGCTTGGACAATCATCATCACAAAAGTCTTAATGTATATAACAATTCAAAACACAAACCTAATGATTCGAAAATAGTCTCAAGCACCAAGAACAAGCCAAATTCGTCTCTAGCACAATGGTAACCGAAATTGGAATGATTAGACTCCATAAGATAACTTAAAAACGCCATTAAATGTGGGAGTTACGATTTTCTTCAGACGTCGCCATAAACTACGCCCCTAACCGTAGCTTACGGCGGCTAGTGGGTCAACGCAGTCAACACATCGCCGTAACCTACGTCGCCAACCGTAGGCTACGGCGACCAGAAAAGTCCGACGGCATGGATGAACTAGACTACGGCATATTTTTGGTGGACAAATGAGGGCCGTAACCTACGGCCAAAGCCGTAGGCTACGGCGGCAACTAAGGTTCCCTTCTTTGCTTTCTTTTAAAAGTATTCACAAGTCAGTCTTGTTTCCGCCATTCTCAATTCCCATCCAAGCATTATAAAAGACGTTCCTTATGCTTTTTATTACCTGCAATTACGAACACACCATAGTTACCATGTTCCACCATTTAACCAATTTAAACATGATTTGTGCGTATAATTAGACCTTTTAAGGGTTGTCCTACGGACCACCCGTCATTGAACCAGCTTCAGAATGTCAACAACATACAAGTTTCTTTATTAGAATTTTCTGATTTCTCTTCTTGTGATGGAATTTTTTGATACTTTTGAAATTTTGAGTGAACCAATTATGGAGTTTTTAAAAACTTTTGTTTGGATTCACTCCTCTTCGCATTTAAGTTGATTTTTGAGATTTCAAAAGAGTTCTCAGAACTTATTGATCTACATGATTCTGAATCAGATTCTGATGTCAATTTATTAGAAATCTGATGTGTTGCTTTTACAAATGTGGTTGGTTTGATTATATTTGTTTTTACATACCCTAAACCTTCACCTCTGTTCTTGGGCGTGGTTTCAATAAAGCTAAAGAATTCCTTTGCCTGTTGAAAACCTTTTACATTTATTTCTTTGTCATGAATTTTCTTGTATAAATCCTTCCTTTCTTTTTCATAAAATTCAATTTTTGCTCTATTATCCAGGCTCTCTTCAATCAGTAATTGGTTTTTAATTATAACTTTATTTAAGGTTCTTTGCAACTCATCAGATTTTTTGCTTTCTGATTTTTGTTTTTCTTGCAGATTTAGAAAATCTGACATAATTGTTTAATTTAAGTTCAAGATCAAGATTATCTAAATTTACCTTTTGTTCTGATGTTTCAGGTTGTTCACCAGAAAGTATCTGTCCCAGCTATTAAACTGACTTTTTGTTAATCAGAAGACTCATCTGACAGCCATGTATCTGTCCCAGCTGTTAAACTGACTTTTTGTTGCTTCTTGGCTTCTTCCAGCTTCTTCTCATAGTATGCAGCATCCTTCAGTTTCTTATTTTTGCACTCTGATGCATAGTGACCCTTTTGTTTACATTTGTAACACAAAACTTCTACTTTTCCTTTATCCCTTGATCTTCCTTCCATCCTACCTTTATCACTTTTCTGGTACTTCTGACCACTTCCCCTTAACATTTGCTCAAAATTTTTGGTGAGCAATGCAATTACCTTAGCAAATGCAGAAAAATCTGATGATGTATCAGAATTTTCAATATTTTGGCAGTTTGAGGTTTGTGGATCACAGATGGGTGTTCTTTGTGAGTTTGCGATTAAGGCTAAAGATCCCCCTCTTTGATTTGATTCTTCATGTGTTTCTTCTTCTCTGGGGACAAGAATGCTATATAAGCCATGAAGACTTATATTTCCTAGTTCTAAAGTGAAGGACAAAGTCATGGTTAGACTTCTCCATTCTCTAGGTAAAGCATCCATGAATTTTATATTCCTTTCATCATTTGATTTTACAATCCCAAATTTCTTTAGCTCATTCAAAAGTTTTGCAAATCTATTGTAGGTTTCACAAAGTTTTTCATTTGGTAAACTTTTAAATCTCTCATAAGAGGAAACACAATTTGTTCTCTTATTCCTTTTCATCATTTCCCCTCCTTCACAAAGATTTTCTAACTGATCCTATATTTCTTTAGTAGTTGCACATGCATCCACTTGAGAAAATATGTCATTGGGAAGTGCCATTATCAAAAGTGATTTGGCCCTTTCATCTGCAGCCACCATTTCCTTGTCTTCTTGGCTCCAGAGATTTTCACTTCTGGGAGCCAAGGAGGAAGGGATGCCTGGTGATTGATCAGTTCCTGGAATAGCTGGTATTTCAGTAGTTGGTACATGTGGACCCTTTTCAATGGATTGAAACAGAGCTCGGTCATGTCCACTAAGGAAGTTGACCATCCTGATTTTCCATTGTGGGTATTCCTCTCTGACCAAGGTCGGAGGTTTAGACATTGAACCAATATTGAAAGCATTATTCCATGTTTGAAAGTTTGCCATATTTAGAAAATAGAATGAGCAATTGGTCGTTTGAAAATAATTTATTCAATGTGCTCTAATACCAATTGTTGGTCCCAGTTGGACTTAAAAACTTTCTTTTCTCGTAATATGGCAAGTGATTTCAACAAATGTGAAAATAGTGTGCGGAAATAGAAATCAGACTTTCAAGAAACAAGAACTACAGAATTTTCAAGTTTATATCACTTTGAAACAAAATGGTTTACAAGGTGATTGTAAGATTATTATCTATCACAAACGAATACTTGTGTAATTCTGAGGTGAAAGGACAATGGAGTTTTTGTTGTATGTATTGAATGCTTGGCTTAACTCATCGTCCTTTGCTGAAGAACTTTTTATTTGTAGAAAGCCTAGGGGCATGAATAAACATTTGTTTATTCATGCACTTGTCCTACAAAAAGTAGCTTCTTAACATATTCATTGAATCCAATTATCAAGTTGCTTTGGTTATCATGAGATCCAATAATGTTAAGTTGCTTCAATTTTTTGTGGCAGGATAGAACTCGTTCAGACAAGTGGTGTTTATCAGAATTTCTGATTACCACTTCATCAGAAATTCAGATGAACAAATCATCAGAAAGTCCGATGATCAGATTTACCAGAAACTGATCAGATCCATAAGAATGGTCTTTTCTGATAACCTTCTCTTGTTCTTATCAGCTTCTGATTCTTTGATGAAGATGTGTTGTTATTTTCAAGCGTCCTATCTTGTTTCTTCTTGTTGTTTGAACTTTAGGACTTTATCTTCTTCTTTAGATCAGGCTGAATAAGTTTTTCTTCAATACTTACATAAAAAGTTTCCTAACAGACATTCATGTGCTATGGCTGATCTTGTCTTAACACCTTCTTCTAGGTTCCCAATTATGTCTGATTGGGAGTGTCCCTTGATCCATCTAATATCATTAGGTGAACTTGTGTGTTCTAATGTTACTCAAGCTTCCCCCTGATCTGTGGCCTCTGTCTCATAGGGATGGTCAGAATTCTGGTGTATATTTGAATTTTCTAATGAATTTCCAGAATTCTGATCATCTTGTATAGTTTCTGATAAAGGTTCTAGATTTTCTGTAGGGTTAGTACATGACAGATTTTTGGTTGATGCATTATCCATGTTTTCATGTTCAAGAAGTTCTTCTGCTAATTGAGTAAGAAGATGTACAGAATTCTCTTGTTGATTTGATGAGTTTAATTCTTGTAAAATTTCATCAGAAAGTTTTATTTCTGGTGAATCATCAAATGATACATACAACTCTCTCCTATTGTTCTAGAATTTAAAATGAAAACTCTGTATGCTTTCGAGGACAATGAGTAACCAAGAAAAATTCACTTTTCAGCTTTTCTGTCAAATTTTTCCAGACTATCAAAATCATTAAACACCAAACATCTACAACCAAAGGTGTGTAAAAATTTGATGTTAGGAACCCTTCCATTGATGATGTTGTAAGGTGTTTTCTAGTGTCTTTTGTTTATGATAGTTCTGTTTTGTGTAAAACAAGCACTGGCAACTACTTCTACCTAAAAGTAAGTGGGCAGTTTGGCATAGGCAAGCTTGGTTCTTGCTTCTTCAACGAAGGTTCTATTTCTTCTTTCAATAACTCCGTTATGTTGTGGAGTTCTTTGAGAATAAATGTAAGTCCCGTAAACCGGATCTTTCAATGATATCAAACTACACCAAGTTTGTGCGGAATCCAAACTTGATGTGATTCAAGAATAAACACGAAAGACTGAAAATACGAAGAACACAATACCGAATCACTTTCAATACTTGCACATGTTCTATTACTTGAATAAGCAAAACGTCTGGTACAAGTATTCTACCACCAAATCGCCTCTCTTTCTCTCTCTGTAGGAATTCTGTAACTATGAAGCTCAAACCTAAAAACAAGTTAGAAACTTGTTTAAATACATAGACAAGCCCAATTCCCTACATGGGCTCCCCTTGGGCCTGCTTGGTCCACATGGCCTAAAGCTTGGCCCAAGTGACCTATAAAGGTCCAAAACCTAATATAATCTAACCCGGTAAGACCCAGTTTGTAACCATAGCCCGTTATATTAATTTGATGCGTCAGTCTCATACTTTAGGGCCTAACAATCTCCCCCTAGACTGATGCCATCAAATTGTCTTCATAACATGAATTCAACAACGTCTTCAACGAAGTCTATGGTTGTCGCTATGTTGCAGATGTTGTGGAAGTTCTTGACTTCTGAACTCTCAGCACTGGGTCTCCTTCTTCAGCTCTTGTAGTTAGCTTCATACTAGGATCACAATCAGCATTTGCTTGAAAATCTTGTCAAAAAGAATGCGAGAGGAGGATTCTCAACAGCTCTTTTCTTCTTCAGTCTTTCTCTTTTAAGCAAGGTTCATGGTACTTCTTCAAATGTACTTTCACTGTCAGACGACGTTTCGTATCCGGTTCTTCTGACTCAGGTACATCTTGTTGTTGTGCTGCTCCATGCTTCGTCAGGAGCTAACAGCATCTCAATCTTCATCAACCCCTGTTCTTGATTGAAATCAAGTTCTGCACATGCTCACAAACTCATAAGCAAACATTTCTTATGCAACAGGGAGAGTACCATATGAACACTAGGTACATCCAAGTACTTGTACTCGGATTTCACAATTTAAACTCTTTCAACTTTTTGATGATCAGTCAAATCTTCAAGAACGGTTATATTTTTTATTTTTAAGAAAACAAATAAACACTCCATTTTTGGATTTTTGGTTTTATAGAAAAGCAAGACACTATTTTTGTATTTTTGAATTTTTCTATTTTTTTTTAATATTAAGAACTAGAAACAAATAAAAACTCAAAATATAAACAACTACCATAATATAATATACAATTACAATTGCAATGGGATCAAAATTCGTTCTCAGCCAGACTAAGGAACACTTTTCAGTACGAGCCTAATCAAATTGGTCTATGTGATTGCCAATATGTTTGTCCACTTAAACTTTAACGCTCAACTTTCAATTTTTTCAACTTCGTGATATGCTTAAGGTAATATTATACTATTATACCCGTGTGTCCCATTCCAAGACATACCCCCGCGATCAAGGTAAGCACAACGATTCATCACAGCAGGTGAGTATACTGACGTCATCCTTTTTGATTTACAACGTTAGACCATTGGTGACAGGTCAGTACTTTCGTACAGCAGAGCGACCAATGATTGTGTCCAACGAGGGCGAGGCAAATACCATTTTGGTACGAATTTGGCTCTTTGAGCATTTGGAATTTTCTCATTTTGAGATTTTATTCCTTAAGGTTTTTGTCCTCTTGGGATCTTTTAAGATATCCTGACTGTGTCTAGGTCTGCAAATAATCTGGATGCAACAGAAGGACAACCAAGATATCCCCGGATGATTCAACAATATAAAGACCCGAAACCTCAGATGTTGGCTATCAATCAACGCAAGATTTAAGACCATAAAATCATACGCCGTTGGTATGTTACCCACATGGTACATAGTTCGTTATGTTTATATCACTTAGTATCTTTTATCATTTTGAGCGTCAAGCTTATCGACATATCACAGTAGATCCTAGTCTTTTCAGCTATGGCACCTTACATGTGTTAGTCAAAATCTTTAACACGAACATTTATTTCACTTCCCATATCATGCAATTTATCTTTTTGGATTTTTCATTTTTCTAATGTTTTTGTATTTTTCTCATTTTCTCCCCCTAAAGCAAAAACTAGTATATACAGCAAACTCTTTTTGTATTTTTTCTTTTCTGAGTTTTCTCCCCCTAAACTCTATATCTATCTATATGTCCCTCTCCCCCCCCCTAAATTTGTGCATAAATCTTGTATTTTTGCGCAAATTTACCATTTACTAGAGAAAAGACACTTTATATACAAAATAATGAACTAAGAAAGAGAAAATATATATATATATATATTTCCTTAACCGTTCTGTCATCAGATTGAAGACTAATCAATATTCAAATCAAAGTACTGAATTTAAACGGTACCTTTTGCTGATCTTATCTTACTTCTCTAATCTCCTCCAAAGGAAACATATCATCTGTAAAAAAAAATTTGAACTTTTTGCAACAGTGAAATGTTACCCATTTTTTTTATTATCTCTGGAACAACCGCTATCAACATTCCAGAGATTGTCAACAGCTCCTCCTTGGGTGTTCCTGAAAAGTAAGGAGATTAGTAAGACATGCGTACCCAGGCCATCGTGGTCCTGGGATTTCCTGAAGCATCAAAATAAGACACTTCCTTCAAACACAAGTCCCCTTTTGTTTCAAGGATTGGAGACGTTGCTGCTTTGGATTTGGGTTTCCAAATCTGTTTCAGTCTATCAAACGCGTTTGTTGCCTTCGATTGAGCAACTTTAGCTGTTTCAGGTTTGCTAGTTTTAGAAACACGTTTTTGTTCCTGAACAGCCTTGCGTTTGTTTTTAGCAGCATTCCAATCCCCATCAGAAGGTTTAACCTTGGGATCCACATTCCTCATTATCTTAGGTGAAGATACCTTCATTGGCTTAGAATGGTAGTTATCCTTAGGTGTAACCCTCTGATCTTGCATATAGTAGGGTACATAGGGACGCCGTGTGCAGTTTCTAGCAATATGACCCGCAATGCCACAATTGTAGCAAGTTTGTCTTTTCATTGGAAAGACATTTTTAGCAACTTGATTTGCTTCTGCAGGTCCTGAAGGACAAACCGGTCCTTTTTGCGCTGGATGCGCCTGCACATTTCTCTTAGACCAAGACGAATTTGGGTGCTTGTATTTGTTGTTTGCAGAAGTCTTGTTGCTCTGAGCACCATTCTTCGTCTTTTCTCCTTGATTGGAGCTTTCAATCACCTTGTCACGAGCCTTTTGAGGATTATTGCTGCCTTGTCCTTGATGAGCAGACTTCTTATACCCTCGATTTTGATCTACTCATTTTGGCTCCTTTTGCGTGTTGTGAACCGGCTCACAAACATCAGCACAAGAGTGAGTTTTGACATTTTGTTGCGTTTTTGGACGATGAACACAATTTCTAGCAATGTGTCCAGGAATTCCACACTTGAAACATGTATGTCGTTTCAATGTATGGAGATTCTGAGAGCTAGCAACAATCTTGATAGGTTTTGATGAATGAGCTTGTTTAGATTGCTTTGCTTGTGTTCCATGTGCCTTTTCTGAGTTCTTCTGTACCTGTTGATCAGAACTCGCACAAACATGAGATGTAGACAGATGATGAGATTCATCCTTCTCGTTATTATCATGATCATTTTGAAAAAACTGGTGTTTCAATTTTAACTTTATTTTCAGAAACATTTGACGGTGACTGTTCATTCATTTCAACTCCTTTTTCATCTTTAATTGATACTGATTCATGTTTATTTTCAGAACACACTGACATTTCATCAACACATGTCTCCTCAACACATGTATCATATGAATCTACTTGAGATTTGCTTTCAGCGACGGTTTCCATTGGGGTCCCACTAGATTCAACATTAGGGACGCCCACTGAGACCGACTCAGAAGAAGAATCAGGATATTCTTGATTTTCTTGAGAAGTAGTTTCAGTGGTTTCACTGAATGTATCCTGAGGAACCTCACCTCTAACACTATCATCAACCAAGGGGTTAGAAGCATCACATTCACAATCATTAACTGAAAAACATTCATCACCAAACTTATTGTTCAAAGATTCAACACAAACATCATTAGTCTTTCCCAAAACATCAGGCCCATTTCACGCTAAAGAAGCAAACATACTAAAAATACTTTGTCCCAAAACAAGTTCAGAATTAGTTTCATCAAAACAATTTTTAGGTAAATCAGGATTTAAAACTTGTTCTCCCCCAAGAGTATCTTCACATTTCAAATCTACCTTTTCATCTGCACATGTAAACGATCTGTTAGGATCAACATTTCCTTTAGAAATGAAATTTATTGACGGGGCTAGTTGTTTATTACCAACAAATTTGTTGTTGACTGATGACTTATCAGTTTTTGGGCCATAAGTTATCTTGCCCTCATTTATTAACTCCTCTTCCTTGAAAGGCAGATAAGTATAGTTATGATTGTATGGAGGAGGAGTTTTAGTGTATCCCAAACCAGCCCCTTTCTTTTCTTTATACTGTAGCTGAATATCACAAATGTCCTTGACCAATTTGCTAGAAGTGTCATATTTTTTAATATTAATTTCATTAACCTGATATTTCAACTTTATGTCTTCTAGCTCTTTGGTCAAGTCCTTAATTGTAGCTAGAGCATCTTTAAAGTTACAATTCTTAACGCTGATTTTTTCTTTCAACTGAATGATATCTTTCCTTTGGGCTTTGATTTTTTCTTTATAAAGTTTTTCATTTTTCACCAAAGTAAAGTTTTTATTCTTTATATCTTTGTAATCTTGAATTAAATCAGCGTTATGTAACCTATATGCCTCATTTCTTTCTCTACACTCAGGAGTGCAAAAGACAGAAAGTATCTCTTAACGATCACGAGTAATTTCTTAAGCCAAGGGTTTGTTAAACATAAATGCTGAATTTTGTGATGAATCAGCAGAAGTGGAATGCTTGTCAGCATTGTCATATGATTTGATGAGTGAGATCAGCTCATCTGACTTCATTTTATAACAGTAGCAGTCGGTTGTCAATATTATATGATGAACATTTCTAAACCAACTGCAGTTCGCCTGATCTGGAATCTCTTTTATAGCATCCAGAAGCTTTCTGTTGCTAATATGAGTAGACACCACCATCTCTGCCTTCTCCATTTTAGAGAGCAGTTCAACAAACCGGCCTGTAAGTGCTTCTATAGATTCACCATATGAGTATCTGAATCCTTCGAGTTCCTGCTCAAGCACCTCTCTCTTAGAAGACATTTTTTAAGATATGATCCCCCAAAAATGTGCGCTTTTAACTATTTCCTCTACACAAGCTCAAAGCGAGAACCCCGTGCATGTACTCGCTAACTCAAACACTTAGCTGTTGAATGAATGAACCCGCTTTCTAAACCGCACCTCAAAACCATTCAGACCGATATCACAAACAAAACAAACCCCTTTTTTTATTTTAATTAATTTTTTTTAAACTAGAATATAATAGATTATTATAAAGTAAGACTTATTATTATGAATATTAATATCATTATTAAGAAAACAATGATTAGCATATGATTAATATTATTATATATAACTCTAATTTACAACAATTCTAAGCGTTACTGTTTGTACCATAAGCTATTAAGTTTCTACGGTGGTTAATTGGTTATACAAAACCATGAGCTGGGTTTTGGTGAGTTTGTTTCTATAAGCTGGCACATCTGATTAGTTCTATCCTCCCAACACCACGCGTATCGTTTAATTGCACGTCTTCAGCTTAAATCAAACATATTTATCTATAAAGGGAAGACGGAGAAGCACAAAATAGATAGTCATAGTGGTTTTAGAAACCCGATTGATGGGTGGCGACAACTGTGACTTCTCCGGCGGCCACACGAAATGTTTCCGGTGGTGGTTGGCCATGTGTAGCGGTGGTAAGGTTGAACGATGAAGAAGCTTGCGACAATCATCCTCTGTGGCTATGGCAGCTTTCGGCAATGTCGCGCTATATAATTGCGATCCTTTTACCAATTTTTAATCTTGTTCATGTCTAGATTTATAATTTGATACACACAAATCCCAAAAGATTGGTGTGGCCGTGGTGGAGGAAGTGGTTGTGGCGAGTAGTGACGATGGAGATGGTGGTTGTATACGTAGGGAGCGGAGATGTAGATGAAATGGTGGTTGTGACGATAGCTTTCTCTTGAGAGGAGATGCAGATGAAATTTTGCCATCTAAATTTGAAGTCTGAAGGAGATAAGAAGAGCGTACATCAAAGTGTTTATAAAGTTGATTGAATTAAAATTTGTTGCTATCTCAAGTGTATCGAGGATTTTTTATTTAGCCCCAAATCATTTACTTTGTCCCTTTTGGCTGCTTCTTCAAGTCCAGCATCATGTTTAATCATGCTCATAAGAAGCTCAAGCCTCGGCCCGTGCGGTTTTTCGCCCAGTGTTAAATTTCAGGTTTTCAAGATTTTTTTTAAATGTGTATTGGTTTGGCCCAGGCTGAGTTTTAGGTCAAGATCCGCCACTGGTGATAATAAGTGATGTGTCTTCAAATGGACATATCTTCCACATTTTGATGTGGAGTTGAAAAAGAAATTTGAGGGTTACTGCGATGTAAATATGCCAGGTTCCCCATTTTAATTTGAAAAAGGTTTTAAAAAATCAAGAGTGCAATAAGGAAAAAAATGTTGTTGCTTTCAATGGAAGTTCATTGGATTTTGAAGATTATGTTGGAGGAGAGATGTTTGAAAATGAGTGGCTGAGTGAAAATTTGAGTTGAATTCGATTTTGTTTACTTATTATTACAAATTGTTTGATTTTGATCAACACTGAAGCTAAACATTTCAAAATATTAGTTTAGATGATAACTAAATAAATTGATAAAGTATAACAATATTCATTTTTTCCTAAACTTTGAATTAATATTTTTTTAAGTTAAATACTAGGTCGCATTTGTGTCGTTAAGTTTGGAAAATATGTAATGTACGGTCGTCAAAGTTGAAAGCGCGCGTTGATATGTACTTTCGTCAAAGTTGAAAGAGCGTTGGTATGTAGACATTACGTTCATCAAAGTTGAAAGCGCGCCGCAACGCGCGCCCAGGTTTAAACCTAGTTATAACCTAAAAATCATTAAAGACAAAAAGTAACAGTATGTCTTCGTTTGAACACAACACCCCAAAACCCTAATTTTTTTTTTTAAATTCATTTACTGTTATCATTTGTAATGTGGTGAAGTTCAACGGGGGTGAAGTTCAAAGGAGATGGATATGAACGATGAAGGCAGCGGTTGCAAACTGACGGAGATGATGGAGATATGAAGATGACAGACGCAGATCGGAGAAGATGACCGGTGTCGTCTGTATGGCCGGAGAAGATGCACGATGAAGATGGAGAAGACAATGATGACCGGAGAAGATAACTGTGGTGATGAAGAATGGTGACCGGAGATGACGATGAAGGTGACGGTGACGGTGATCGGAGGATGGTGATTGCGAGGAATGTTATGAATATGAACTTTGAAGATGGTGCTCCGGTGATGATGAGGATCTATTATGATAAAGCAATGGAGGTTATTGTCGAGACCTATGTTCGAAACCTATGTTGAAATGAGAAGATGACTCGAAATCTTTGGACTCGGAACAGACCACCTGAATCGAAACCTCAGAGAGATGGGACTCGAAAACGAGTTGTTGTATAAGAATCTCGGTGTCAAAATCAAAACTCCAAAACACTCGGACTTGAGAACTCTGTGAGATAATTGAACGTGAACTCGAAACCGTGTAAGTGATGACTCGAGAATGAGATTGCGACTCGAGACCTATTGTAGAGATAATTCAGTGAGTCGAGACCTTGAGAGCGGTTGTGAGTCGGAACCGAGGTTGCTGACTCAAGACTCGAAAGTTGATGAGTCGAGACCGTGGAGATGGAGAACTCGAAACCGCAACACGGAAGCGATGTTGCGACTCGAGACCTTGAAACTGTGGAAGATGTATGGAGGTTACAACTGATGATTGCAAGTAATTGGAGCTTTGCTTGAACGATGAATGAGGAGTCGAAACCGGATGCTGGATGTGAGTCGAGACAGCTGTTAGACAACTCGAGACCAGTGGGAGTTTGATTGCTACTCGAGACCTTTTATGTTGGAATGATCGTTGAAGGTGGAACGGTGGAGTCGAGAAATCAGGAAGATATATTTTTCAAATTTTGGAAATTCTTTAATATTACCAAAAATTTTCGAGATATCAGGAAACCAAATCCTTTTGAAATTTTATCTAGATTTTGAACCTTTAACACATTTCCAAACAAATCGAAAAGCAATATATGATGATTTTTAATAAAAAATCGATGAACGAAAAACTTGAATCTTTGATATCACACCGAGCCTAGAAACATGTTCTAATGGCTTTGATACCAATTGTAAGTCCCGTAAACCGGATCTTTCAATTATATCAAACTACACCAAGTTTGTGCGGAATCCAAACTTGATGTGATTCAAGAATAAACACGAAAGACTGAAAATACGAAGAACACAATACCGAATCACTTTCAATACTTGCACACGTTCTATTACTTGAATAAGCAAAACGTCTAATACAAGTATTCTACCACCAAATCGCCTCTCTCTCTCTCTCTCTCTGTAGGAATTTTGTAACTATGAAGCTAAAACCTAAAAACAAGTTAGAAACTTGTTTATATACATAGACAAACCCAATTCCCTACATGGGCTCCCCTTGGGCCTGCTTGGCCCACATGGCCTAAAGCTTGGCCCAAGTGACCTATAAAGGTCCAAAACATAATATAATCTAACTCGGTAAAACCCAGTTCGTAACCATAGCCCGTTATATTAATTTGATGCGTCAGTCTCATACTTTAGGGCCTAACAATAAAAATCATGAGAAATTCCTTTGCTATCAGGAAAGCCTCAAGTTTTGAGTTTTTAAATTCTGTTCCATTGTCAGATCTGATCCTTCTAATAGATAATTTTAATAGATTTTATGTTTTTCTGATAATGTTATAATTTGGTCTGGGTTTCACTTTTCTTTCTCAGAAATTCAACCTAAGTGTACCTTGAGTAGTCATCTACAATAACCAAAATGTTTTTTTTTTTTCAAGAAAAACTTGTTGTTTTGACAGGTTCACAAAGGTCCATACACAAAAGTTCTAAATTTTGAGTGATTGAAGATTTAGAAATTGTTTTATGTTAGCCTCTCTTCGATTTTCCCAACTCACATGCTTCAC
Organism: Helianthus tuberosus; assembly: GCA_030545235.1. Taxonomy (NCBI): domain Eukaryota; kingdom Viridiplantae; phylum Streptophyta; class Magnoliopsida; order Asterales; family Asteraceae; genus Helianthus; species Helianthus tuberosus. Next base: position 149,716,390 of record CM060372.1, read on the forward strand.
ATATTTTATCTTTCTTGGAAGAAATAAAAGGTAAACCTTTCACCTGTTTTTTACTGGCTAATTGATTTATAGTTTTGAAATTTAAGTGGGCCAATCTTTTATGCCACAACCAACTATTACCTTTATTTTCTCTTGAAAATAAACACAATTGAGGATGTTCAATTTCTTCTTTAAAATCAAAGTAATAGATAGATATCCTTATCCTTTTTCCACTCAAATATATTTTGTTATCATCTAAGCCACTTAGTAAGTATCTTTCTAGTAAGAGTGTTACCTGAAAGCCTTTGTCATAAAATTGCCCACTACTTAGTAGATTGTAATGCAAACCTTCTATATAGGCAACTTTCTCAATGGTTAAAGATCTATACTTAATACTTCCATAACCCAATGATCCCCCCTTTACCCATTTCCAAAATTTACCAATTTACCCAGTTTTTGTTTAAAATTACTGAGTAAGCTCCAGTCCCCAGTCATGTGATTGGAGGTTCCTGAGTCGCAGTACCAGATCTGCTGCACATGATGGTCCTGAAATGGTGAGGTTAGAGATTTTTTCGTACCCAAACCTGTTAGGGTACTTTTTCTGATGAAAACACACTTGAGATTTCTTCTTCAGATGAATAATTTTCATAAGAATTTCTGTTAAATGCTAAGCCGTTAACAAATTGATTTTCTTTTGAGAGATGTTGTTGAATTAGCTTCAGTATAGTATTTTATTGTGATGGAAGATTGATGTTTCTTTGGAATTTAGGATGAATTCTTTTTTTAATTTTTAGAAAAAATTTGTTTAGTTTCATGCATCTTTCCTTTTGAACTATTTTTGGATGGTAAAGAAAAGCTATCAGAACTTTTTGATTTGCATGACTCCGTATCAGATTCTGACGTTACTTCAGAATTTTGGTCAGATGCTTTTACAAAGGTGGTGGGATTCCTATTGTTTGTTTTTACATATCCCAATCCTTCACCTTTGTTTTTTGGTGTTGTTTCAATAAAGTGTATGAAATCTTTGTCTTGTTGAAAACCTTGTACATTGATTTCATTGTCATGAATTTTTTTCTATAAATCTTTCCTTTCTTTTTTATAAAATTCAATCTTTGCTTCTTTTATCAAGTTTTCCTCAATCAGTAATTGATTTTCAATTTTTAGTTTATTTAACAATTTTTTAAAATCATCATATTTTTTGTTTTCTAATATTTGTTTTTCTTGTAATATCTCAAAATCTTTCATAAGCTTGTTTAGTTGATGTTCTAAATCAAGATCATTTGTGCTTAACTTATGTTCTGAAGTGCTAGAGTCTTCATCAGAAATCTTTGCCATTAGAAAGAAGTTTGCCATTTCTTCTTCTTCTTCATCAGAAGAATCATTAGTTAGCCAGGTATCATCTGTTCCTACAATTAGGTTGCCCTTCTGTTGTCTTTTGGCTTCTTCAAGATTTTTCTCATAACAAGCAACATTTTAATCTTTTTGTTTTTGCATTCTGATGCATAGTGCCCCTTTTGTTTTCACTTGTAGCAAACTATATCAGCTTTTCCTTTATCCTTGGATCTTCCTTCCATCCTCCCATTATCATTCTTCTAGTACTTGTTACTTCCCCCTCTTAATCTTTGCTCAAACGTCTTGGTGAGCAAAGCAGTTGCCTCAGCAAATGCTGAAAAATCTGAATTTTCTAAATTTTGGCATTAAGAGGTTTGTGGATAAGAATTGATTGCTCTTTGTGAGTTTGAAATGTGAGCTATAGGTCCTCCTTTTTTGTTTGAGTTTTCATAGATTTCTTCTTCTCTTGGAACAAGAATACTATAGAGATCATGTAAGTTCATATTTCCCAGCTCTAAGGTAGATGCTAAAGTCATTGTTAGAATTCTCCATTCCCTTGGTAGAGCCTCCAGAAACTTTACATTTCTCTTATAAGTAGATTTCTCAATACCAAATTTTGAAAATCATTTAAAAGTTTAGTGAACCTATTATATGTTTCAGAGAGACTCTCATTTGGAAGACTTTTGAATCTTTCATAGGAATAGACACAATTTGTACGTTTGTTTCTTTTCATTCTTTCTCCTCCTTCACAAAGATTTTCCAACTGATCCCATATTTCCTTAGCAGATGCACATGCATCCACTTGAGAAAATATGTCATTAGGAAGTGCCATAATCAAAAGTGATTTAGCCCTTTCATCAGCTCACACCTTATCCTTGTCTTCTTTGCTCCAATGTATTTCTTATTTTGGAGCCAAAGAGATAGGTATTTCTGGTGTATGCTCAGTTGTTGGAACAACTGGAATTTCAATGGTAGGTGTATGTAGGCCTTTATCAATGGATTGAAATAAAGCTCGATCATGTCCATTTAGGAAACTGATCATCCTGATTCTCCATTGGGGGTACTCCTCTCTGACCAGGGTCGGAGGCTTTGACATAGACCAATATTGAAAGCATTGTTCAATGTATGAAAGTTTGTCATATTTAGTTAAAAAGATTGTTATAAAAAATGAGCAAATGATCATTTGAAAATATTTTATTCAATTCGCTCTGATACCAATTCTTGATCCGATATAATGATGCTCTTTAACTAATTTTGGCAATTGATTTCAACAAGTATGAAAATAATGTGCGGAAATGGAAATCGTACTTTCAAGAAACACAACTACAGAATTGTCAAGTTTATATCACTTTGAAAAACAATGTTTACATGGTGATTGTGTGGTTATTGATTAATATAAACGAATACTTTAAGAATTCTGTAATGAAGGGTAATGGAGTTTTGTTGCATGTAATGAATGCTTAGCTTAACTCATACAACAACGGCTGGGAAAGACACCTACCTTTAGTAGAGTTCTCAAACAACAATAGTTACGACACCAGCATCAAAGCTGCTCCATTCGAGGCCTTGTAAGGGCGGAAATGCCGATCACCTCTATGATGGACAGAAGTTGGTGATAGCCAAATCATTGGCCCAGAATTCGTTTTCGACACAACGGAGAAGATTGCTCAAATCAGACAAAGAATGGCGGCAGCTCGTGACCGTCAGAATACTTACACGGATACGCGTAGGAAGCCTTTTGAGTTCCAGGTTGGGGATCAAGTGCTACTTAAAGTCTCGCCATGGAAAGGGGTGGTCCGTTTTGGCAAACGGGGCAAACTTAATCCGCGATATCTCAGACCCTTTGAAATCACTGACAAAATCGGCAAGGTGGCTTACAGACTGAATTTTCCTGAAGAACACAGTGGTGTTCACAACGTCTTCCACGTGTCGAATCTGAAGAAATGTTTATCAGACGAGACCCTCAATGTTCCTTTCAAGGAACTCACTATCGATGACCAGTTGTGCTTCGTCGAGGAACCGGTGGAAATTATGGACCGGGAAATAAAGACTCTCAAACATACCAAGATACCTATTGTTCGAGTTCGTTGGAACTCCCGTCAGGGCCCAGAGTTCACTTAGGAATGGGAGGACCAGATGAAACGCAAGTACCCCCAGTTGTTCAAGAAAGGTGAGTCCAGTACAGAAGCTACTTCGGAATTTCGGGACGAAATTCCAAACCAACGGGGGGGATGATGTGACACCCCAGGAAAACGCACAACACAACTAGTTTCTCAGGTGACTATGTGCTAAATTTCGGGACGAAATTTCTTTCAACTTGGGGATGATGTGACAACCCGAATTCTCGAGGTAAAAGCCATTAGTTTCGCTTTTATAAATCAATTTTTTTATACTTATCTTGTTCGACGAATCAGTTATCTATAATATACTTGATTAATTTACAGTGTGTAAACGTGTAGTCGAAACCAAATCCAAGTTGTGTTGAACCGACCCGAACTGTTTGAACCATGGCATAACTTGCGTAACTCGCTACTTATGAGGCCCAAACCATAGCATGAATATTAAACAATTTATATTAGTTGGCAATTTATATTAGTTGTCTAAATATATACATATATATATATATATATATATATATAATAGTAATAACACAACAAAAAGGCTGCACATATTTCTCCATTTGTTTCCATGTTATCAACCCAATATCACCAACCCATTTACTTTATATATTCCTTTTAATCATCGGCCCAACCCCATGTAACATTCCCTAACCACAACAATGAAGCCCTTTTAATTATAAAGATACGTATGCATGTGTTATTTGATAATTCCCCAAACAAATCAAAACCCTATTGTAGGAATTTCCTTCCTCGTCTCCCTTCTCTTTCGTAAACAAAGATCAAGGCCCCAAGGTCTCGATAACTTTCATCACTAGGTACCATACACTGAATCTTAGTTATAGTCTTTTTTTTTTGGGATTTCATTCATGATTATTTGATATGTTATTTGGCTGCGTTTTCTGGATTGGTATTAAATCTAGATGTTTCATATATTAGTTTGTAGTCTAGTGTCCATGAGAATCATATATGATGACTGGTAATATTGTTCATGCATGGATAGATTGATATGTATGGAGTAGGGCCTGATACACATGATGATCTTGAAAATTTGTATGATGAATCTCATATAATTGACTTCTAACCTGATGTGAATGACGGATTATGGTTATATGATCGCAAAAGCATGTTAAGGAAACTTGGAAACTTCTCTTATTAAAGTGTTCGTAATGGAAGCAGAATCTGTCCACCAGTTACAGCCGACTTTGATCGGCTGTAACGGGCTTATAATTTATCAAAAACTGATGTTTCTTGATTCCATGATGAACATCCAGGAAATTATCTTCAAAGCCAACTGGAATCGCATTTTTTTGAGGTCGTTCACTATTTTAAAGGACTGTTTTGTACAGCAGCAAAAGTTGCATTTTTTCTGCAGAAAATGTGTGTTATGTTTTTCTTCGTAACATGAAATCTGTATAGAGTTAGGTCACGAAATTTGTACTGTAGATGCCCACTGATGTCTTTGTAATTCTCCAACTAGAATTTCGTCAATCGGACTTACGATGAATTTTAAATGAATTTTTCCGTCGACAGCAGTCAGAAAGTGACGAATCTGATTGCAGCCCGGTAAATGAATTTTATAAAATAATAGGTGATGAATTGGATCCCGAGATTTTGACACAATAATATTTGGATCGTATAAAACATTCTGTAATTTTTTGGGAATGTTGTTGTACACGAACTATTCTGGATAACAATCCGAAAACTTCCGAAAATGCACTATATTGCTGAAATTTTTATTGAAGAGTATTTTAAGTCTTTCGTGACACTTGTGTTGTCGCTAAGCTATGTCGTGATAAATGCATGCATGATATTTAGTATTGTATGATATATTGTGCTACGTGCTAGATACGTGTAGGATTCGTGTTTACGCGAGAGCACACCCACTAACCCTTAAATGGTAATCATGTTAGGACGTGATTGACCAGTTCCACCTCACATATTTCTTTCCATTACTTAATCTGCCGGGCTAATCTAAGGTGAGTTCACACTTTCTACAAAGCATGGGATTCCCGGTGGTTTGGGAATGTGTTAAGGAACTATAATGAAACATGCGTATTCTCATTGGGTAGGATACGTACCTCCATCCTCCATGGGAAGGATGACAACATTAAATCATGTGTATTCTCCATGGGTAGATTACGTACCTCCATCCTCCTTGGGAAGGATGACAACATAGAACTTACTAGACAAAATTCTCTCATGAAGTCCCTCATTTTTATATCGACTTAATCGTCGGGCCATTGGCGAACGGGTCATTAGTTAAATAGCGCTATTAGGTCTGACAAGCCTCATAACGTAACGCAGAGGACGGGAGTGGACTAATGTACTTGGGCACTAGTCAATGATGATAGACATTGACGCAGGGCACATAAACATGACTTAAGTCAGTAGTCGATATGGTAACGGGTCTAGTGGTTTACAACATGGGGTAGCCCCCACGGTATATGGTTTGGGAAATAAGGAACTGGGTAACTTATGGTTTTCGAAACATCTTATGGTTTTTGGAACAACTTTAATACAGAAAACCAACTGTGAACTCGCTCAACATTTTTGTTGATTCATTACTACATGCTTTGCAGGTGGTTAGGTACTTAGCTGGAGCTTGCATAGGGAAGGAGTCATTGTGGAACATGGACCGTTGTGTGTTCATGATAAACTTATGAACTTTAAATTTATAATTTTGGGCTTTGAACTTAATGCTTCCGCTGATAACTTAGACTTTGTTAAGTTGTTTTGACACCAATTATATTGTTTGGTTTGAATTTTATTTATTTATTTATATTGTTCAATATGATTGGTGGCTTGATCCTGTTCATGTCACCCTCCCTACGGTGATACTCCGCTTGTGGATTTTGGGGGTGTGACAATTATGGCACAGTAGACTTGGGCACACAAATCTTAAGACTATCACCACACGCTCAAAACAAGGCCTTGTAAGAGGTCTCCCACAAAAACTTTTTACTTCTTCTGAGCATTGTGTTTCTGATGTAGACTTCCTTGTGGTGTTGCATCCAGCAAAGTCACTATCTGAAAAACCTGAATGCTTGATATTCCCATTAGCAGGATACCATATACCAAGTGTGGAAGCACCTTTTATGTATCTGAATATTCATTTCACAGCAATGAGAATAGACTTCCTAGTTGCTGACTGGGATCTGGCACAAACACATGTTGCAAACATGATGTCTAGCCTTGAGGTAGTTAGGTACAATAAAGACCCAATCATGCTTCTATAGAGTGTTTGATCAACCAAGTCATCTTTTTCATCAGCAGTGACAAGCTTTTTGGTTGCCATGGGTGTACTACATGGTTTACAATCATTTATCTCAAATTTGTTTAAAAGTTCTTTGACATATTTGCTTTGATGAATGAATGTTCCATTTTGCAGTTGCTTAACTCGGAGACCAAGAAAGCATTGGAGTTCACCCATGGTACTCATTTCAAACTCTGCTGTCATGATTTTTCTGAACTCTTCACACATGGAGGTACATGTGGATCCAAAGATGATGTCATCAACATAGATTTGTACAATCATCAGATCCCTCCCTTTCCATTTCAAAAACGAAGTTTGATCAATTTTACCCCTTGTAAACCTAATTGAAATTAGAAAGGTGGAGAGAGTTTCATACCAGGCTCTAGGTGCTTATTTCAAGCCATATGAAGCATTGTTGAGCTTGTAGACATAATCAGGATAAATGGCATCTTCCAAACCAGGAGGTTGAGAAACATACACCTCTCCTTGAATCTTTCCATGCAAGAATGCACATTTTATATCCATTTAATACACCTTGATGTTGTGGTTGACAACAAAGGCTAAGAACAGTCTGATGGCTTCAAGCCTTGTCACAGGAGCAAAGGTCTCATCATAGTCTATGCCTTCTTCTTGTCTAAAGCCTTGAACCACTAACCTGGCTTTATTCTTGACAACAATGCCCCTTTCATCAATTTGTTCTTGAAGACCCACTTTGTGCCAATTGGACATACATCCTTAGGTAGTGGTACAAGTTTCCATACTTGTTATCTTTTAAACTGTTGGAGCTCCTCTTGCATAGCTTCTACCCAACTATTGTCTTTCAGTGCCTCTTGGTACTTGACTGGTTGGATGAGAGATAGAAAGTCTACAAAAAGACAGATGATTTGGGATTGACTTCTTATGAGAACCCCTTCACTGATGTTGCCAATGATTGGTCTAGTGGATGAGATTTAAGGAAGATTAGATCCCCCTTATATGGAACAATTGGAGAAGGCTGCAGATGTGAATCATCAGAGCTAACATCTGTTGCCAATTTTGAAGAGCCAACATCTATTGGTGATGGAGGTGGAGGAATAGGAGTAATAAGTGTGGCACAATGTTGGTTTTTATCCACAGATGATGGATTTTTATTAACAAAGGTTGGACTTGATAAAGTGGCAGAGGTTTGATCAACAACTCTTGATTCAGCAGTGGCAGAGTTTTGACAGCTGTTTTGAACATCCGCTTCTCTGATGGTGGTAGTGACTTTGTATTATGGAATCACAATATCACATCCATTATCTCGTGAAAAAGATTGTGGAGTACATGCAGGGTAAGTCTTGACAGACAGATCTTCAAATATAAATTTATCAAGGTCAAATAGTTCAGCAGGGTTTGCTGGGATTTTCAATGATGAAAGTTCATTGAACTTCACATTCAAAGTCTCTTCCACACACCTAGTCCTTGTGTTAAACACTTTATAGGTCTTGGCAGTGGTTGAGTATCCCATATGATAACCACAATCCACTTTGGCTGCAAATTTTGAAATTGAATCTTTTAAGTTTAAGATAAAACATGTGCAACCAAAGATTTTGAAATAGGAGATCAGTAGTTTGATCTTGAACAAAGTTTCATAGGCAGTTTTTTGATGCCTGGGGTTGATTAAAACTCTATTCTGCACATAACAAGCAGTGTTTACAGCCTCTGCCCAAAAAGTTAAAGGTAAACCTGAGTTTGCAAGCATTGTTCTGGCAGCTTCTATCAAAGTTTTGTTTTTCCTTTCAACCACCCCTTTCTGTTCTAGTGTTCTTGGGATGCTGCATTGCCTTACAATCCCTTTTGCCACACAGAACTCATCCAACTCCTTGTTTCTAAACTCTGTTCCATTATCACTTCTAAAGACTTTTACTGGCAAGTCAAATTGCTTTTCAACCTGTTTCACAAAGTCTTGCAAAATACCTGCAGTCTCATCCTTAGAATGTAAAAGTATGTCCATGTAAGCCTAGAAAAATCATCAATAATGACCAAACAGTATCTTTTCTTTTTCAAACTCATGATTTTTACTACGCCAAACAAATCCATGTGCAACATTTGTAAGCACTTGGTTGTTTTGGACTCTTTAATGGACTTGTAAGAGCTTTTATGTTGTTTACCTTTTAGAATTCCTTTTCAATAGAATTTTTAACCTCTGCTGGGATGTCTTTTAGAGGAATGATTTTGGCCTTGGGTGCTTTGACACCCTCAATTGTGTAAAAATCCATTGGCCTAAAGTTTTCAAGGATGTCGCATTCATCAGACCAGGTGGGTTTGAATTGATATTTTTCTATCTCTTCAAACGTTGATGACCCCTCTAGTTTTTCTAAAACAATTTTGTTTCCATTTTTATCAGTGACTCTGATCTCTTGACTAGCCAAGTTTGTTGGCATTACTTCAACCAAGCTAGACTCAATTTCAGTAGTGTTTTCAGAAGTTTGATCATGTTTTCTAAATCCAATGCCAAACTTCACATTGCTCTTGATCTGCTTTTCCAACATAAGCTCATGACCTTTACAAGACTCCACCCATTTTTCACAAGTGATTTGGGTGGATTCAAGCTCCTTTTTGCAACTCTGGTATTTTTCTACCATAGTTTGGAGTTGGTCTTTGGTTATGCTGGATTCATGTTTTAAGCTGCTAATCTCATTTTCTTTTTCAAACAATTTGTTTTTCAACTCTTTAAAAGTTTTCTCAAATTGTACTTCATCGTTTAAGATCTTGTTTCTGAGGTTTTCATTCACCTCTTTTATGTTAGCAAAAACAATAATGCATTTATCTGAACACAAATCTTTCAAGACCTGAGGTGATACCTTAGCAACAGCCATCATGGCACAGTCACATTCACCATCACATACACTTGCATCCTATAGATCAGCTAGAGGTTCCAACAGAGATTCAGCTTCCTTCTCTTCTAATATCTGTTTACCAACAGCATCTGCTGTAACCACTATTTTAGCAATTTCTTCCACCACTTTAGATTTCGACTCCACTTCCTCAGATTTTTGCCCTTCTTATATTATCTCTAATGTCATGAAACAAAATTCATCAGGTGAAACATCAGGATTAGCAATTAGAGCAAAATTTTTATCAGTTAAGTCCTCAGGTAAGCTACTCCAATCAACAAAGCACTGTGTAAAGAAACTCTGTTGACTGGCCTCTGCTGGAGCGGATGTTTGTGCAGCTTGTTGTGGTGCAGTTTGCACTTGAACCTGGGGTGCAGGGGCTTGAACATACTGAATCTGTGGAACACTGATTTGGACATACTGGACAAGAACAGTGTTTACAGGATGTGCAAAATGGGCAGTCTTTTGCATATTAGGAGCAGGGGTATTTTGGGAATAGTAGACAGTGCTTTGGGTATTTTGAGGTCTTGGACTAGGGTGAGTGATAATTAGTCCACTGTTTTAGCTCCTACATTCCCTAGCAAAGTGACCAAGCCTATTACACTTATAGCACTTGATTTTTGATTTATCCAACCCAACCTTTAAATTCCCATGTAATCCTGGAAACTTCCTACCAGTTCTTTTATAAAACTTGCTTGTTCTAACACTCAACAAGGCAAGCTGATGCAAAATGTCCATCTCTTCTAGATCTGTCAGATCAAAATGTTGAAGGTCATTCAGTTCAAAGGATAAGTTGTCAGAGATCTGGTTTTCCCCATTAGCTGTGAAAGCATAATTGGGTGAGTAAGGATCAGAGTTGAAGGCTCCACCTACAGTTATGTCAATATACTGATCATAACTTTGGTCCTTACTACCACCAGATGACTCTTCCTGACCAAAAAGTGTTGTGTTACCAAAAGAGTAATCATCAACCACTTTTCCAGATTCCTGCAACTTTTTTTTCTGGTTTAGCTCTCTTTCATATGTGAGAAGCCTACCATTAAGTTGGGTCAGACTTATCTCCTTGAACCCAACAGAATTCCTAGTAACAAAGGCTATAGCCTCCCACTTTTCTTGTAATGCTCTAAGGAACCTACTATTTAAAGTAGAGTTAGCATATTCAGCATTAACCAGTTTTAGCTCACTAATCAGACAATTAAACCTCTCAAACTGTTGGTTCAATGACTCTCCCTTAACATGACAAAACGTTTCATATTGTTGGTTTATCACCTCTCTGTTGTTTTCAATAACTTCTTATGTCCCACCAAATTGCTCTTTGAGTGCATCCCATAGCTCTTTTGCACTGTTACAATGTAACAGGCCAGCACATATGTCATTGGGTAGTGCTGTAGTAGCTATACTGAATGCTTTAGCATCTAACTCAATCTTCTTAAAATCCTGCTCAGAGTAATTTGCAGGCTTCTTAGGTACTTGGACCTTGGGATCTTCTGCACTTGGCACCATTGGAACATGAGGTCCAAATATGACAGACTTCCAACAACCGGTGTTTTGCAGTGCTAGGACATGGCCCATCCTACGTTGCCAGATATTGTATTCAGATCTGACAAGCATAGGTGGCTTGTACAGTGTGTCGGTGTTGTGAGGATCTTGTGATTGTGAAGACATTTTGGTTGTTTTACAAAGGTTTTGATTAATCAACTTTGAACGTGATTAAGCTTATACTTTGTTTTTCAACAAATACGAGCAACACAATATCAATGAAATTGAGCTGATCTTTATGTCAAATTGATTGTTAAATCGAATTTGACTGACCTATGCTCTGATACCAATTGTTAGGATCTGAGTTTACTTGTTTGTGTTTGTTTTAAAGATGAAATATGAAAGATGATAAACAGATGAACAATTGCAGCGGAAATGAAGAAAACTTTATAACACAAACAAGGGAAGAAATGCTTTCATCATGAATACTTTTAATCGAAAGATTTTATTATACAATGCTTCACGTACGCATGAATTACAACTCCCCCTCAGCCTGAGATAACAGTGATTGTTCGTACAAAATGCAAGAGATGAGGTGATCTAATGGAACATTACAGGCACTGTCTATTTGTAGTACAATCCTAACCTGTAGGATCGATATGCGACCTGAATGAGTCGGTCTGAGTCAAATCAAAGCTACTAGAGAGGCGGAAACAATCTAGTAACTGAGAATCGGTGTTAGAATATGAGTAGAAACAAAGAAATACACTTTAAACTGGTTTTCCATTGATTTTAGACGATAATACACGGTGAGAAACTGACAGCACTTCGTTACAGACTTCACCAATTCGTACCAAATGGAAAACACTACCTCCCTATTTATAGGGAAACCAAAAACACAAAAATATGTTTTTGCTTTTAGGGGGAGAAAGTTTTCAGAAAATACAAAAACATGATAAAATTTCAAAATCCAAAAACATTGGAAAGTCAAAAAGAGTTTGTGTAAAAAGGGGAAATGATAGTACATCAGCTAGACAGTTGCAGTACGCTAGAGAAATGTAAAGTTTAAATGTGTTAAGCAGTCTTGCAGATGATATGCCGATAGGTTTTTATACATTTAGTAAGTTTGTTCGGGATATAAACATAAATCATTTCTTGCTTTTACGTGGGGAACATCTCTCGGATATATAGGTAACCCCTGAAATCCTGTTTGAAAGGCTCTATTTCTGACATACTAGGTCTTTGTACATCTTGATATCTGGGGTATTATACTTGGACTTCTGATTTTGCGGGAGCAATAGCCTTGTCCTCGTATAATACTTTGCATTGCTTTATTTTTAAAGCCTCCCCTCAGCATAAAAAATGATGAAATATTGAAAAATGCCAAATCATGTGTTGTTGTAAAGAAGATCCCCAAGGGGGACCCACTTAAAGTCGAGCCATCATCTCTCTGATTTTGCGGAAGCAATAGCCTGAGCTCTCATGGCCTCGCACTTAACCCAATTACAGATATCATTAGTGTGCACTCACCTGTAAGACTAAATATAGTGGTCTGGATACGGGAGTATATTCTGAGGTGGTACACATGTATGAGTTAAGCCTTTAAAACACTAAATTCGTATCCTGAACATATTGAAATTTGTGTGAAAATTTAAAGTGGATCAGTATATCGGCAATCACTGTGAATTGTTTAATGCTTAGTATGAAATCAAAGCTTAACGGTGCTTGTAGCTTGTCAGCAGCTGATATGATTCCCTAACACATTCACCAAAAAGTTGCTTGTAAATATGTTTGTATATAGTCTTCATTTACTGCATTTCATTCTTTTCAATTCCTTAAAATCCAAAAAGATTTATTATTTCATCTTATTTTCGACAACAGACGTTGGGGATCTGATGATCAAAGTCTTAATGTGCTAAACAAGTTGGATCATGAGGGTTGGATAAGCAAAAGTTTGTGAAAAGATGTTGGTAATTGCTCGAAGTGTTCAAAGTTCATTAATTTGAACTTAAATCAGTTTCAAAAAGTCAGCAAGTTGATAAATTGGTCAGCCAAGGTCATTAACTTGGACTTGGCAGACTAAACAGTTGACCAGGGTCATTAACTTGGACTTGGTTAACTGGTTGTGATGGTAAAAAGTTGAAAAATATTCAAAAAGATAAAAATTTGAAAATTTTGAAAAATTAAGATTTCAAACGAAATGACCATTTGGTACGAAATGGCCATTTCGCTTCAAAACTCATTTCGCTTGAAACTGCCACATTGTCTCAGATGTCCATTTCGCACGAAATGGACATGTCTATAAATACGGATTCATTCCGCTTGAAACGTTCACTTCCTCCATTTCGCTTCAAAACTCTGTCAAAGCGATTTCAAACGAAATACTGATTTCGTGTGATTCAAGCCAGATTGTTGCTAGTTTGTTGTTTGTAATCTTGATTTAAGTTGGTTTACACAACTTAGATCATGGGAAAGGTGAGATTGACAGTCTATTGAACCAGATCTGATGTATTTTCGATGAACAGACTTTTGAAACTTAGATCTAGGGTTTGTTTATGGTCCAAATTGAACGAAATCAACTTCAGTGTGTTCGGAATTTGTTGTAGTTTAGATCTAGGGATTCAATTTGAAACAGATATCCTGATTCCGCATGAACACGGTAGAACTGATCTTTGAAACATAGATCTAGGATGTATTTGTGAGTCAAAATGAACAATAAACATACCCATGTATTCGGAATATGTCATAGAACATTCCTAGGGCTTCAATTTCATCATCAATTCAAGTTTTGAGTTCTGTAATTTTAATGTTCATCATTGTAGATTCAAACGAAATGACAAGTCATTTCGTACGAAATGACAAATTGATTAATGTTACCATTTCGCACGAAATGGTCATATCGCTTGAAATACTCATTCCATTTGAAACATCATTCCGTTTGAAACTCATATCGTTTGAAAAAGCCATTTCATGTGAAGTGATGTTTTGTCTGAAAATTATTCAAAGTGTTGAACTTGAATTTCTGTTGTATTTTTCAGGCTTCGGATGTGTAGTTTGATCCGTTACACAACATCTATTGTGTTTATGATGAAAAGCTTCCAAAGATGGCTGCATTCAAAGGCATTCTGGAATTCATGAAGCGGTTACCAATCCAGAAGGCATTGACGAATCAACATAATGTTTTCAGATCCCACATTGAGCGTTTCTGGGAGAATGCCACGTATGATGAAGAGAATAAAGTGATCAATTCAATTGTTAAACTGAATGGTGAAGATAAATCAATTATCATCTCAGAGGCACTTGTCCGTGAAGTGTTAGACTTTCCTGATGATGAAAATTCACCAACGAAGTTTCCAGAGAGAATGGTGAAGGGATGTATGTTGAGGATGGGTTATAATGGTCCACTGAACAGTGCAAACTATTTAAAATCATGTTTCTCAAAACCTTACAAGTTTTTCATCCATTCAGTAATTCATGCTCTCAGTCATAGAAAGGGTGGTTATGATGTGATGAGAGATTATCAGATGAACATGGTGACTGCTCTAGTGTTGAACAAGAAGTACAATTTTTCAAAAATCATTTTCCATTACATGAAGGAAAATATTACTTCTGACAGCAAAACCTGGATTTATCCAAGATTTGTACAAATGATTCTTGATCATGCTTATCCGGATCTAGAGAAAGATGAAAAGAATGATTTATTGGCATTGTATCATATGGATAATGAAACTTTGATTGTATTAAACAGGTATCACAAAAATCATCCAGAACCGACGACAAAAGCAGAGTTCTTCGGGTTTATCAAAGATAAGAATTATCAAGATCCAGATCCAGAAAATCATCAGAAGTGGAGGAATGATAAAGAGATGAAAGAAAAGAGTGCTGCGGATGAACTAACAAAGTTAGCAGGATTCAAAATCACAAGAAGTGAATGGTTTTTGAAAGATGTAAAAGAAAAGAAGACAAGAGGAGGTAAGAGAACTCCTAAAATACAAGCTGAAGAAGGTTCGTCGTCACAACCAAAGAAGAAGCTTCAAAGGAAAGTTGTTGAAACATTACTGGTCGATGAACCAGAGGAAGAAGAAACTGTAGCTGATGCTGAAAGAGAACAAGATCCAGTATCTCCTGAGACTGAAGAACTGTTGAGAAATATTGATTATGGTTTGGAAACAGAGAATGTAGCTGGTGAGAAAGTTGGTGACGATGATGGAAAAAGCTCTTCTGATCCAGAAGTTAATGAAACTGAACGTTGGAAGAAAGTAATGTCTGAAAAAGAAAAACAGAAGAAGAGAAAGAGGAGTGGAGACGATGATGATCTGTATATTCCATCTCCTAAACCAGGTAGGAAGAACACTAATGCAAGGAAAAAGGTTGTATCTCCTAAACTTCAAAAGTTGACAATCAAACTGAATCCTAAATCTGCATCAAAACCAAAACAACCTACACCACCAAAACAACCAGAACCACAACCATCACCACATCAATCAACACCGCATCAATCACAACCACCGTCACCACCACCACAATCACCACAACATCCACCATCACCACCACACATCTCACAAACACCACCATCCACACAACCCCCAATTCAAACAACTCCTGGATCGTCTACCTTTAAAGATTTTCCACACATTCCATAGAATATAAATCTTGAAGAGGTTGGAGATTTTAGTTTTGTGAACGATGAGCTTGTGAAGAAGCTGCAACAGAAAGTGGAAGAAGTGTTAGTTGAGAATAAAAAGTTGGTAGATCGTGAAAAGAAGCTAGAAAAGCGTGTAAAGACAGTTGAATCTGAAAATTCCTCACTGTTGAAAAGAGTTGAAGCTGATCAAACTGAGATTGATATTATGAAAGTACGAATTGCAGAGTTGGAAGAAGAAAAGGCTCGCAGAGATGAGCAGAACAAGTATTTTGAGCTGAAAAACAAAGAGTTGGAAGCAAACAATGCAAGAAGAGAACATGAAGATTACATGTTGAGAAAAGTGATTGAAGATTTAATCGGAAAGCCTGTTGAACAAAGATTCGAAGGTTAGAGCAAAACGTAAAGCTGATTTAGAAGCTCAAATGAAAGATAAAGGCAAAGGTATTGAAGGTGAAAAAGTTGTTGATGTGACGGAAAAGGCAATGGTTGTGTCTGAACCAATAGAAGATCCACTATCGACTGTTTTGCCAATATCTTCAGTTTCTGGTGTATTTGATGTTGATGTTGAAATTGATGATGTAAATGATGATGAGGAGGAAGACGAGGATGATGATGATGATTTGATAGATGATGCAGATGATGTATATTCTGCAAGTAGTAATGATGATGATGATGGGAATGATGACGACGATCAAGGTACTTCTGGTATCAAGGTTACTGAAGCGTCTACTGAAGAAAATGTTGATGATTATCTTCATGACGATGCTAATGAAGAACCAGAGAATGCTGAAGGTAAGGGGGAGCATGTTGATGATAAGAGTGTTGATGATAGTGAAAAATTGATTCTTCGTCTTGAACCTAATATAGAAGAAGGTGAAATCAGACATACTTATACTCTAGATGAAATTATCAAGATGACGCATATTGAAGATGTTAACTTGAAGTTTGATTTTGAAGAAGAACTGAATCAGTTTGATATCAATCAGCAGCCCGATTATCAGTATAAGTACGTTGAAAAAGCTGATAATTACGACAGGGTTTAAGTTGAAGATTGGAGTGATGAGGATCAATCTGAAAGTGCTCATGTTGATACTTCTAACTTTCCAACGCTTGTTGAATTCTTCAGTCAAGCAAACATAGATGAGTTAAGAAGGAGAGTTGAAGAATGTTTAAAGAATAAAAATTTTGATGGAACGTCGAAAGATGATCGTTGCGAAGAAAGAAAGAAATAGTTTAGAAAAGATACTGAGAGAAAATTCAAAAGACCGTTGAAGTTTTACAAAAGAGACAGAGAAGTGTCTTTGGGTGATATTATCAGTTGGGGGTTTCTGCCGCAGGTGAACGCATATGCAATTAGAAGAGAGTATGGCGTTCAGTACTTTGAATACATTCAGGATATCATGTCTTTGCCATGGTGGGACGTTGAAGAGCTTCCAAAAGTCAGAACTTTGTCTTATCCTGTAAGAAAGCGTGATATGCCTACTTGGGGTCTGATGAAGTTTGAAGCATTTAGAGACTTTAAACACTGGAAGCCACATCAACCAAAGAAAGTGAAGAGAGTAGATCCAGTCACTGGTATTGAAGAGACAATCTTACAGATAAATACACCCAGGGTGATAAAGAATATTCCTTTGCTGAAAATGGAACAAGATTTTCATAAAGGATTCTTATGTTGGGTATACAGTTGCATGTCAACTGAAGCTGTGATCACATACAGAGTGGAGAATGAAATTAGATACATTCACTTGTATGATCCTCTGTGGATAGTCAACTGTTCAGCTAAAGATATAGAGTGTTTGTTCGTTAACAAGATTGGTTATAAAGCTGAAGACAAAGATCAGGCGTTGCAGTTTCAGAAGGTGGCAACAATATGCTTTCAGAAAGGGATTAATTCTGAAAACTCATGGTCGTCTAAGTGGAGAAAGATTGAGAAAGAAGTAGCTCTGAAAGCTGAGAAAGAAAGAAAGGCACGTGAAGAAAAAGACAAGATGTTAAGACATACGTTTGTGCAAAGGATGGCTGAAGAGGAAAAGCGAGCGGTCGAAGAGAATGAAAAGCTTAGGAAACTGTTACTGAAAAAGCCTAAGCAAAGGGAGGAAAAGTTTAAGTCCCTGTGAAGAAAGTGCCGAAGACAACCTGACTGAAGACTCCGGCAATATCCAAGGGGGAGCTTGTTAGTACACGATGTCTATCGCCTACGTCAACAGTCTAGGTCATGTTGGTAGCTTGTATAGGGGTTAAAAGTATAAAATGTTAAAGTTATTTTGTGTATATAACCATTTCGCACGAAATGGATATTAGGCCATTTTGTACGAAATGGAGTTTGCCATTTCGTACGAAATGGAATGTATCATTTCGTGCGGAATGGTTTCCCTATAAATAGGGAGGTAGTGTTTTCCATTTGGTACGAATTGGTGAAGTCTGTAACGAAGTGCTGTCAGTTTCTCACCGTGTATTATCGTCTAAAATCAATGGAAAACCAGTTTAAAGTGTATTTCTTTGTTTCTACTCATATTCTAACACCGATTCTCAGTTACTAGATTGTTTTCGCCTCTCTAGTAGCTCTGATACCACTTGTAGGATCGATATGCGACCTGAATTAGTCGGTCTGAGTCAAATCAAAGCTACTAGAGAGGCGGAAACAATCTAGTAACTGAGAATCGGTGTTAGAATATGAGTAGAAAAAAGAAATACACTTTAAACTGGTTTTCCATTGATTTTAGATCTCCCTCCTTGATTGGTGGGAATTCTTCAATTAGTTTGTCCAATTCAAACTCAAATTTTTCATTTTTAGTTTCAACTACCTTTGGCTCAGATTTTAAAACATTTTCCATTTTCTTTTCTTCAAACGATTTTTTGGGTTTTTCCACCCATGATTGATTTGGAAAAATCTTCATTTTAGGATAAACCTTTGAAGTCTTTGGAGACTTTGAAGATTCACCAATCTCAAAGGTTGATTTTGGCTTATCCTCGGACTTCAAAGATTCACCGCGTTTCAAAATACGCACTGGGGGAAGCATCGGTGTTTTTCCTTTAACATCATTTGAAGAATTAAGTTTGGGTTTCTGAAAAACTGTTTTTTCAATCCTTTTAACACACTGTTTGGCCATGTGACCAATTTCATTGCAGCGATAACAGACTCTTTTGTCGTACTCAACAAAAGTAGATATGTTGATCTCATCTTTCAACTTTTGAGCTGCATTGAAATCATCAATTGCTTTCTGACTAAAAATGTAATCCTTTTCAGCAACTGTGTTCTTTCCCACAACAAATACATCACTCAAACTCTCTTTTGGCTTAACCTCCTTTTTAGCCAATTTCTTTTCAAAAACGACATCTTTCTTTTTGAAATTGTTACCATGTCTTTTGTTCTGACCATTGTTACCCACCCATTCTTTCTTTCCCGGGTTGTTTGGTTGTTGTTTCACAAAATATTTTTCGCTTTTGATAGAAAAGCGTTGTTGTTAACCTCTGAAATGTCAATTTCCACAAGCTTATAAACCTTTTCAACATTTTCCAATTTTGCATTCTGAATCGGAAATTCAAAATCAGTATATAGTTTGTCAGTTCCGGTCATCGTGTAAGCCACAATGATCGAATCATCATTCACAACTTTATTTGATTTTGGAATGAACTTATCCAAAAAGTTTCCGTCATCTTTAGAATCAGAATTGGAGTTCTCCAAATGAGTTTTAACTGTACAATAATCTGAGTTATCACTTTCTTCATCCAACACTTGATCTACAACTGTTTTCACAAGTTGTGACTCGTTGTCAGTGTCAGATGGAGAGAATGTAACATCAATGCTTTCAGGTAACTCATTCTCCACAGTTCTCAACTTGAGATTCAAAGCTGCTTCCACCACATCTGAATATTTCTGTGTATAATGATTCCATATTGGGGGTGGAACGTTGTTGAAAACAGGTTTAGCATCAGGTAGTTTAGGAACAATTTGATCAATCACATAAGATGAAGCAATATAACTGATCAATTTCTTATTGAAGAAACACTAGATTAATCGATCGGAATCAATTATCTAGGGGGTTTGAATCCGCATAAAAAGGTGGTTTTCTCTCGTTTGATTCGACAACAATTGTTCTTCTTCTCCGGTAATTCTGCAAAAACGAAGCACCGTTAGCCTCACCAAGGGGAGAAAGGGGTTCTCTCCTTGACCCGACTCCGGTGTGAGAATAAGTATGGGTTATGAAGAAGAAGATGTATTTGAGAAGTGTGTGTAACTTGAAATTCATACCTGAGTTGTTTCTCATATTTATAGCCGGGAGTCTTTGGGCGGGAAAACCCGTTAGTGAAAAGTTAACGGAAGATGCTAACCCCGTAAGCGGTTGCATTTCCTTCCGTCCAACTCCTTGATCCGACGTGAGAGCACATGGATCGTGGTTTAGATCTATGGCTGGGGATTTGCCACGTGTAAAGTGATCAAGTGGAGATTACTCTCCAATTGCATGCTATCTTTGTGATTTCAGGGACGTCTGGGGAGCTGACACGTGTCCAGACGGTTATAACCGTCTTAGTGGTGCACGATTGAACTCTTTCTAGAAGATCACTGTTGCAATCTGGTGTGACTTCTTATCGTGTGGAATCAGCTAGATAAATCCCAAGTCTGGGCAATAATATTCAAGTCTGGATATTAAGCGGAAGTGTTTGGTGTTTTCATCCTTTATTTATGGAAACAGGCGCAAGGATTTATGATTTCCTTTTGGCGCGCAAGTGTTATCTGTTATTTCGTCTTAAGCCTTTCTTTAAAACCAGTGCGCGGCCGCGCAAGGTAAAAAAGAGAGCTCCTAGATGAGGTTGTGGTATGGTCCCAAGCACTTATTATGAGGTTTTTGGGACCTTACCCCTTCAAGTCCCCCCAGTCTAGTGTTGTACTTATGCAAATAAGTGGAGCACTGGACTTATGAGAGGAAAAGTTTTTTGGCGCAAAAAATAAGGAAACTTCCGGAGGAAGATTCATTTTGATTATTGTAAAGATTTTTTGAAAATCTTTGACTTTGAATGAGACTGGTACAGTAACCCTGAGTAACAGTCTGTCACTGTCAGTTGTTTTTTATTGCACGTGTCTTGCACGCACGCGTGTAAGCGCGTTTGTGTTGGTTTTTACTCTCTCTGCTGCTTGGAGAACTGTGATATCCGAAAAAGGTGTTGTGGCGGTTACCGATGCTATTTATTGCGGTGAGTATATATAACGTTTGAGTAACCCCCTTTCTGTGTAATCATTGTTTTGTTGAAAACTTTCTTGTTTCTTTCTTCTAAGAAAAAAGTTTATCATTCCTTCGTCTTATGACAACCGGAGAACACCAAGAAGACCTTTCTGAAGAAATGTCGACTGAACTTCCAACGTTGAAGTGGCCTAGAGCAACCTTCGATGGTTTGGTTCGGAATCTCAAATTTCCGGAGAACTGGGGTGCTCTGTACCCTGAAGAAGGGCAGACTGCAGCGGATGCTCCGGCTGGGTATATTACCCTCTTTTGGTATTTTTTCTGTGAAGGCAACTTTCGTTTGCCTGTCACTAATTTTTTTCTTGAAATCCTTGAGTTTTACAAGCTGCATATCTCCCAACTTCATCTTATTGGCATGGTTAGGGTTCGACATTTTGAATTTGTGTGTCGGACAATGCATATTGAGCCGACCATTCCTCGATTTAGGGTTTTCTACCAGATGCACTGTACCCAAGGGTTTTATTCGTTCGTTCAGAGAGCATCTGCGAAGAAGATTCTACTGCAACCCCCAAAATCCTTCCATGATTGGAAGCAAAAATTCTTTTTTATCAAGGCCGGAGTGATTCCAGTGAGGATGTTTTTAAGGGGGAAGGAAGATGTTCCGATTGAAACGATTCAGAACCCTGTTGACGAGAACTGGTACCAGGATCTGAAGGATGTTCCGAACATTGCTTTGCCGGAGAAAGCTCTTGTTGGGGCGGCATGAGTTTGAATTGAAAAATGGAGCGTGATGACAAACCGGTGTACACCGAGGATGGTCATGTTAAGATTGGGGTTTTTCCCTCTTTTCTCTCTCTTTTTTTTTTTTTTTTTTTTTTTTTTTTTGACCTGCTCTCCCTTGATTACAGTTGTTTCACTGTATGTTGTTGCCTTTAAGAGGGAAGGCGGAAAGATGGGTACTATCAAGAAGAAACCTGATGAGGAACTTTGGTACCATCGCATTGTAAGAAACTTTGTTCTTCCGCGGGATGCGGATCTGTCTGCTCAGCCTGCTGCTGGCGCTGGTAGGTTATGTGTATATTGGTTTACTGTTTGCTTTCTGCGCTTTTTGAGTAAAATGTTCTTTGCGCTTTTGTAGGTGAGTTGTCAAACTTGGGCATAGGCCCTGAAAAGAAGAAACGCACGATGACTTCTGCTTCTGCGCCGAAGAAAATCGAAGATAAAACTCAATCCTTGAAGACAAAAAGTGTTGGAGGAGAGAAGAAAGGTATGCGCCATTCCTCTGACTCCTGGTGCAATTATGTGGTGGTTTCTGACTCTTTGGAGGGTCTTACACCTGTAGTTACTGTTAGGAGGCCGAAACCTGAACCGAGGGATACTGCTGATATCCCTCCATCCAACCCAAGTGATCCTATTGACTTGGATTCTAGCCCTGAACAATTGGTGCACAGGAAGGCTGGTAAAAGGAAACAAGCTGACACTGCTGTTGAAGGTCAGCCCTCTAAGAAGATCCAGAAGAAGAAAATTACCAGAAAGGGAAATCTGGATGCTTTTATTTCGGAAACTGTTCCTGGTAGGTGTTACCTTTCCTTGTTTCTTTTAAGCGTGTTAAATTTTTACAGATTTTTATTGCTTTTCCAGAGGTTCCGGTTTCCCCTGTTCCCACAGAGCTGCAACCTGTGGTTAATGAAGAGCTTCCGCCCACCCCTCCGCGTACTTCTGTTGTTGACCAGTTAGAGCCTACGGGGGTTGTTGATGATGGTGTGGATAAGACTATTGAGGCTGAGAAGCCTGTTGAAACTGCTGCAGAAATTGAAAAAGTTGTTGATCCAGGGGTTATGGATGGTGCTGGTAATCCACAAACCCCTGAGTCTGTTGCTCAAGATCTGGGGAAAGCACGAACTGCTGAAAACCTTCAACCCCTTCCCCTAAACCTTCTAATGCTATGCCTGAGAATGTAGAGGAGGTTACTGCTGAGGAGCAAAACGTGTTTTCTGATGCGGGTCCAAGTTCTCCAATCCGCCCAGAGGAAACTTTGGGGGACTATTATTATAGAACTTATACAGAAAAAGATGCTTCCGAGCCTCATGCCCCTGTTTGGAACTTAAGAAAAGGTGATACTTTCTCGGATTGGCGTGTGTGCTGAGATTGGTTGCAGGGGATATTTCCGCCTAGTGAAATCAAGTTTCAAGAAAGCCGGTCTTATGAACAAACTTATCAAGCTTATCTTGAAGAGACTGCTTCTCATGCTTCTACCACTCATCGCATAGTGCGTGAGTGGTATAGTATGCATAAAGACTGGGAAACTCTTAGGGGTATCCCAAAAGAAGTTTGCTAGTGATGAGAAGCGTTTAGCCCAGCTAAAAGCTAAATTGGAAACTGATCAGGCCAAGTTTGAGGCTAATCGTAAAACCGAAGAGTGGTCTGTTGCAGGTTGGAAGAGGAAAGCTGAGGCTGAAGCTGCTCTCCTTTCCGAAGAACGTAAAAACTGGAGGAGAATTTGCAAAAAAGATAATGCTGAGAAGGCAAACCTCCGTAATATCACTAATAACCTCAAGGTTGAGGTTGAAAAACTGAAGAATCAGGATGCGGAGGTAGAAAGGTTAAAGAAGGAGAAAGCTGATGCAGAAGCTGCTTTAGAAGAGGCGCGTTCTCATAGGGAGCGCAGTGAGCAACGAGAGGTATGAGCTTGCGCCACCCTTGCCCTTAGAGATAAAGAGTTAGAAGAACTTACTGCTTTGCTTTCTGGCTAGGAATAACTTAAAAAGGATCTGGAGCTTGCGCATTCTGAAAAGGCTGAAACCTCTCGCCGTTTGACCGAAACTGAAGAAAAATTGGAAAACTCTGAAACGGCGCGAGCTACGGCGGAGAGCGAGCTTGAACCTTTAAAGAGTGATATGGCATGGTTAAAAGATCGTGGAATTGCTTATGTAAGTTGCTTGCTTTTTTCTGTTGTGAAACTGTATGTGTTTTCTTGTTATTCACCCTTTCTTATTTCCGCAGGTTGCTGAGTCAGTGTTAAATTCTGAAGAGTTAGATAAAACCGTTGCACGTTTAGTGGTTGCTGCACGAAAGGATGGGTACGCCCAAGGGTATGCTGAATGCTCTCATCATGTAAATAGCGCTTTAAAGGTTAACTGGGATGTTAGTAGGTCTGCAACTTTTGGCGTGGATACTGGTGTTGGGCTTGCTGCCTTAAAGACAGAGTTTAACAACTTGCAACTTTCGGTTATGGATCTGATAAATGTTGCGCTGCAATCTGATGATCACGTGGGACAACTAAAAGAAATCTTTCCGGATGAGGGTGAAGATTTGTTGTAGGTTGGAAAATGTATTTGAACAATTTCCTTGTAATATTTGGGATGTAAATCCCTTTTTTTTTTGTTGGTGCGCTGCTGCGCAAGTAACTAAAACACTGTCGTGTTTGATAGTTTTTAGGCGTATTTGTACGCCGAGGATAGCATGACGTTTCTATTCGTTTGTTTGATGATTTTACAATATTTTGCATGGGCACAATTACTTTTATTTAGTAAGGCAAATGAAGTTGGTATAAAGCTCATATGTGAACTTATGGTCGTTTGTGACGTGATCACTGACCGTTCATGAAGCTTATTTTGTAATTACGATAATGTTTTTGCGCTTACTAAAAGAAACTGCATGCATTTTGTAAAAAAAAAACAGAAATAATAGAAACTTTGCAATTTTATTTAAGGATAGAGCACAGAGGCTTTTACAAAGTTTTGCTAATATAATTATGTGAAACTTAACTTACTCTCTAATATTTCCGCTTCACTTGGTAGATCATGTTTTTCCGCGGGAAATTCATAGAGTTGCCTCTTAAATTTTTGCCCTTTTGCTTGGGCCCTCCTCTCCCCGAGTTATCTGCTTAATTTCTTTACGCATATTTTGGAGCAAATGTGTTAGCTCGCCGCTTTTGAGGGCTTTCTCTATTTCTGTGCGTAAAGAAATGCAGTTGTTAGTGGTATGCCCGTTGTCCTTGTGATACTCGTAGTATTGGGCAGGGTCTTGTCCGCGCTTATTTTTCATGGGGATCGGAGGCTTGAATTGATAGTCTTCAGTACTCAAAACTTCCGACGGGGTCTTAGTTAGGGGAGTCCATTGCCTCTCCCTATTTTCCTGTTTGGTTTCCCTCTGTGCGGTGAGTTTGTTGATTGTTGTGCGAGCATCTTCAGACGAAGGACTTCCTAAGCCAGACTCACGCCATGATTTCTTAAATCTTCTTTCGCCGGTTGAGCTTAAGTCCGCGGGTCTATTATGTGGTGGCGGTGGCCTGTTTGTGGTAAGGTTCTTTTCAGTTTGCGCATAAACCTTGGCCGCCGCCATTACCTTCTCCCAACTTTTTGGAAGGCCCTCTATTCCAGATAAGACCTTAATCATGTCATCGCATCTAACCGCGTACTTGAATTGAGCGCGGATTAGTTGCTCATGAACTCCGCCAATCTCCAATACCTCTTTATTGTATCTGGTGATGAAATCCTCCAGATTCTCGTCATCACGGCGCCAAATGTTCATGACGTCAGATGTATCGCGAATGGAACGCGTTGTTGGCTAAAATGTGTTAGAAACTTTTCGCGCAAGTCTTTCCAATATTCGATCTGTCCGATTGGTAAGTTATCGAACCAGATTCTTGTTGCGCCGGTCAGGGTCTGTACGAACAGATGGCACCATAGCGGGAGGGTCTAACCCCCAACCAGACCTACGCTGGTAAACACTCTTAAGTGGTCATCGGGGTCTGTCAGCCCATTAAACTTACCCACGTTGGATGGTAGTTTAGCTTTCTCAAGCGGAGCCAAAGCTATTTCCATGATGAACTTTGAATTTTCCGCTGCTTCCGCAGGGCGGTAAATCAAATCATTGTTGTGTTCTGCCTCAGGGTTATAAACCGCACGAGGCCTGCATTTATTGTAATTTGGCTGCAATCGGTTGAACACACTGGTATTTGCACTTAAACGGTATGTTGGATCAGACTAATCGGTGTGGGTGCCCCGTTGGGAACCCAACCTATCATGAACCGATTGTCTTTGGTGAGGGTGTGGTCTACCATGATATTCTCTCTGGTGACTTTCTGTCTGAGTGTACTCACATTTTAATGTGGATCTGGCATAAACTTCTGTATTCTCGTAAGTTGAATCCTCTCGTTGGGAAGCGTTAGCACGAGATCCTGGTCTCCGTGACTGAGTTAAGGGAGCAGTTTGAGCACACAGCTGTGTGTATACTGCGTTTAGTGCCCCTTGAGACCTGACGTACCAGGAAATTGGAGTTTCTCCTGGTGGCAGAATTGATTGAGAAGGGTTTGCTGGTAACACTCCTGGAGTAACAGGGTCATTTGCTCGATTGGATTGAACCTCGTTGTCATCCGAGGCATCCTCTGGGATTCCTTCTACTTGAAAATTGTTTTCGACGTTCGGTCGAGGACCGGTTTGCCGATGAGATGATGAATTTTCTGCCATGTTAAAATAGAGAATAAAAAGGACTGAATCGAAACGAGGTGAAAACTGATAAGACAGAGGAATCGGTGGGCGCCAATGAAGAAACACTAGATTAATCGATCGGAATCAATTATCTAGGGGGTTTGAATCCGCATAAAAAGGTGGTTTTCTCTCGTTTGATACGACAACAATTGTTCTTCTTCTCCGGTAATTCTGCAAAAAAGAAGCACCGTTAGCCTCGCCAAGGGGAGAAAGGGGTTCTCTCCTTGAACCGACTCCGGTGTGAGAATAAGTATGGGTTATGAAGAAGAAGATGTATTTGAGAAGTGTGTGTAACTTGAAATTCATACCTGAGTTGTTTCTCATATTTATAGCCGGGAGTCTTTGGGCGGGAAAACCCGTTAGTGAAAAGTTAACGGAAGATGCTAACCCCGTAAGCGGTTGCATTTCCTTCCGTCCAACTCCTTGATCCGACGTGAGAGCACACGGATCGTGGTTTAGATCTATGGCTGGGGATTCGCCACGTGTAAAGTGATCAAGTGGAGATTACTCTCCAATTGCATGCTATCTTTGTGATTTCAGGGACGTCTGGGGAGCCGACACGTGTCCAGGCGGTTATAACCGTCTTAGTGGTGCACGATTGAACTCTTTCTAGAAGATCACTGTTGCAATCTGGTGTGACTTCTTATCATGTGGAATCAGCTAGATAAATCCCAAGTCTGGGCAATAATATTCAAGTCTGGATATTAAGCGGAAGTGTTTGGGATTTTCATCCTGTATTTATGGAAGCAGGCACAAGGATTTATGATTTCCTTTTGGCGCGCAAGTGTTATCTGTTATTTCGTCTTAAGCCTTTCTTTAAAACCAGTGCGCGGCCGCGCAAGGTAAAAAAGAGAACTCCTAGATGAGGTTGTGGTATGGTCCCAAGCACTTATTATGAGGTTTTTGGGACCTTACCCCTTCACTTATCAACTCTTTCTTTTTCAATACGCATCAATTCAAGTTCTGTTTTCAAAGATGCAATTGTGTCCAGATGAATGTTAATTTCCATCTGCTTTTCCATAACAGTTTCTTTGAACAAATTAGTAGCTTTACCATTTTCTATACTTTCTTTTTGAATCATTTTGATTGAACGTGATAAAGTGTCATAAGCTTCTTTCACATCATTAAGATCATATTTTACTTCGTCGGTATATTTTTTCAATTCTTGAAATCTTTTGTCTTTTTCAAGACAATCCATGCAGGGTTTTAAAAGATTTTCGCATGGTGTTTCAGAAATTTGATCAACTTTTTCAAAAACCTTTTCTTCTTTATCAGTTTTAATTTCTGGTTTACCAAACCCATCAGACTCAGACTCTGATTTTTCTTCTGACTTGACATCCAGATTTTCTGATTTGAACTCGGACTCCTTTTCAACTGACTCCTTTTCGATTGACTCTGTTTCGACAGACTCCATTTTGACAGACTCCGTTTCGACAGACAATGTGTCACACCCCCAAAATCCACACGCGGGGTATCACCGCTTGGAGGCGTGACTGACCAGGATCAAGCCACCAATCATATTGAACATAAAAGTAATAGGTAAAAGTAAATGTAATCCATTACAATACAATTGGTGTTCAATCAAAACATAGTATAGGTAGCGGAAGCATAGTATGAAAATCCAACACAAGTGTTTAGTTTAAAGAGTCATAAAGTTTTCATCAAAACATCCACAATCCGTGCCCACAACGACCGCGCCTCCCGTGCAAGCTCCAAGAGTACCTATGGTCCTGCAAGGCATGTAACAGAAAGTCAACAACTAGTTGAGCGAGTTCACAGTTGGTTGTTCAGTTATAGTAATCGTATTGTAAACCGTATGTTCATTTAGTGAACCATGTTTCGTATGTATTTGTATCGCGGCCCTCTTGGCATGTTGGCGAAGATTAGTGGGGGTTTCCCATGTTTTCTAGACTAGGTATATTTGTATCGCGGCCCTCCAGGCATGTGTGCGAAGTTTAGTATTCGTATCGCGGCCATTCCAGGCATGTGTGCGAAGTTAAGTATTCGTATTGCGGCCATTCCAGGCATGTGTGCGAAGTTAAGTATTAGTGTTAGTATCGCAGCCATTCCAGACGTGTGTGCGAAGAGTAGTATTTGTATCACTAGTCTAGTAGTATCTACAAGTAACCTGCCTCTCCCGAGGTCAGTGGTACGTAATTCCAGTATCAATGTGTGTACAAGTAATCACCCAAACCCATTCCCAACCCCGGGAATCCCATGCCTTGGTAAGAGTGTGAACTCACCTTGGTTTGCTCGGTATGCTAAACTATGCTCACAAGTAATCAATCAAGTCCTATATCAGGCACGTATATTCAATCAGTTTCGAGTTCGTAATGTTTCACATGTAATCTATGTCACAAAGTGTGTTTATGCAATCATCATCAAGTAACACATAACAGTTATTTCATGTTCATTCAATCATACATCATATAACTGAGTTTTTGGTCAATTTCCAACATAGCTATCAGTTAACATACTTAACATACCTAACCGAGTTAATGAACTAATAGAGTTAACTGAATTAACAGGGTTAACTCACATAACAAAGTTACCGTGCCATTACAGGGTTGGATCAGAATTAACAGAGTTAACATACGTAGCAAGATTAACTTACGTTACATATTTGACATGTTTAACAGCGTTAACAACTTAACAGAGTTATAACTTAACGGAGTAAATAACTAACAAGGTTACACACTAAACAGACTAATGTGCCAGGCACTTAATGAAATCACATACGAGCAACGAAATCACAAATAGGCGAAATCACATACGTTAAACATGTATTCAATAGTCAAGAGTATCACCGTATGAACTATTACTTTACTATATCCTATGTACACCAATTTCAACTTCAACAAACAATCTATCATCACATTAATTAGTTCACTGACTATTCTGACAACCACACTAGGATTTGCACATGGTTATTTGATTAGACCAGGACACATGGCCGCCATTTTCTTAACACACATTAAAGACAATTACACTATCATGCATATGGATAAATAGAAAAAGAAAACTTAAACTTCACACAATCATATTGTAGATTTCTTATGACAGTAGATGGTCACAAAACATTTACTAAAGGTGATTATCAATTACAAGTACATGTCATATAGTTTAAGGGTTAATATGTTGTTGCATGTCATCCATTATCACATCCCGATTTCCGACCCTAATTACTATCCTCTCATAAAATCGTTGCATTTATTCACGAAATCAGTCATCATCTATGCATGTAATTTACTCATACAAAAACACAACACAACAAACATTCAAGAACCCTAACTAACGAGTTATAATACTAACCGGAACAGAAGGTGTGTGAATGAGAGATCTCGAAGATGAGGAAGGGAGGGGCTGCCGTCGCCAAACACAGGAGGAATAGGGTTTGCAAAAGAGTTGTTGGGTCATGTGTTTAGCCTACGTAACTATTAGATATGGCAGGTGACTCGATGTGGGCTTGTGACCACACAAAAGGCCCGAAACAATAACGCTAAACACATAAAGGTCGGCCCACTATGACTACAAAGTGACCGGCCCCAATTCCTTAATTCTAATTCAATGTAGATGATGTGCGGAAAACAGATCGTACTAGGCCTAAGGCCCATTTGATTTCGCCAAAGTGTGGGTGACGAAAACACCCTTGTGTTTTCGTCCATTAGTGTTTTCGTTGGGAGGGTGCTTGGCCTAACCGATTTCCTTTTTAAGTTATACAAAACATCACAATAATATATGTCTAATATTAACATACTCATTTATACCCATTTATAATGCACACCATATATAACATATCAATAAAACACGGTTTAACATATTACAAACGTGTACAGTTGTGGACAAACAAGTCGTTTTAACAATCAACTTAAACAATTAATGCGCAATTAATGCGAAGATGGAAATCGTGGAAACTTGAGTTGTCACATTATCCCCAACTTGAAAGAAATTTCGTCCCGAAATTTAGCACGTGGTTACTGAGGAAGCTAGTTGTGTTGTGTAGTTTACTGGTTTTCCTGGGGTGTCACATCATCCCCCCGTTGATTTGGAATTTGGTCCCGAAATTCGGTGGTAGCTTCAGCCTCAGTAGTGGTTGCATTGTTTCCGAATAACTGGGGATATTTGAGTTTCATTCGATCTTCACGTTCCCAGGTAAACTCTGGGCCACGACAGGAGTTCCAACGAACTCGAACAAGAGGTATTCTAGTGCGCTTGAGGACCTTAACGTCTCGGTCCGTGATTTCAACTAGTTCCTCGACGAATCGCAACTGATCGTCGATAGTGAGCTCCTTCAAAGGAACTATGAGGGTCTCATCTGACAGACACTTCTTCAGATTTGACACGTGAAAGACGTTGTGAACTGCACTGAGTTCAGCTGGTAAATTCAATCTGTAGGCCACTTTGCCTATTTTCTCAATGATTTCGAATGGTCCGACATATCGCGGATTGAGCTTGCCTCGTTTGCCAAAACGAACCACACCCTTCCAGGGTGAAACTTTGAGTAGCACTCGATCCCCAACCTGGAACTCGAGTAGTTTCCTGTCTTTATCGGCGTATGCTTTCTGACGGTCACGAGCTGCCGCCATGCGTTGTCGTATCTGAGCGATCTTTTCTGTAGTATCAACTACGAGTTCTGGACCTGTGATTTGACTATCACCCACCTCTGCCCAACAAAGAGGTGACCGGCATTTACGTCCGTATAATGCCTCAAATGGAGCGGCTTGAATGCTGGTGTGGTAACTGTTGTTGTACGAGAACTCCACTAATGGGAGATGTTTTTCCCAGCCGTTGCCGAAATCGATTACACATGCACGAAGCATGTCTTCTAAAGTTTGAATAGTGTGCTCAGACTGTCCATCCGTCTGAGGGTGATAAGCTGTGCTCATGTCTAACCGAGAGCCAAAAGATTTGTGCATTACTTGCTACAGTTCTGAAGTAAAACGTGCATCACGATCAGAGATAATGGAGGTTGGCACCCCGTGCCTTGAAACCACTTCTTTTAAGTAGATGTCTGCTAATGTAGAGAACTTGTCTATTTCTTTGATAGCCAAGAAGTGTGCAGACTTTGTGAGTCGATCCACGATCACCCAAATAGTATCATTCCCACGTTGAGATCTAGGCAGGCCAGTAACAAAATCCATGGAAATTTGCTCGCATTTCCACTGTGGTATTTCTGGTTGTTGAAGTAGGCCTGATGGTTTCTGATATTCCGCTTTGACTCTCGCACAAGTCAAACACTTGCTAACGTAAGTTGCTATGTGAGCTTTCATGCTAAGCCACCAATATGTAGTTTTCAAGTCGTGGTACATCTTATCCGAACCAGGATGTACCGAGTAACGAGACTTATGCGCTTCATCCATCAAAAGCTCGCGTAAGTTTCCATAGTGTGGGACCCAGATGCGTCCTGTTACGTAATAGGCACCGTCTTCCTTTTGTTCTAACCGTTACCTTGAGCCGCGTAGGGCTTCAGCCCTGACATTTTCTGGTTTTAATGCTTCTACCTGAGCATCTCATATCTGAGAAGGAAGACTAGACTGAATAGTGAGTTGCAACGCTCGTACACGCCTAGGTGTTTCGACTGAGGGCGTCGGCCACCACATTGGCTTTGCCCGGATGGTACTTTATAGCACATTCGTAATCGTTCAGTAATTCGACCCATCGTCGTTGTCGCATGTTCAACTCTTTCTGCTTGAAGATATGCTCGAGACTCCTGTGATCGGTGTAGATGGTGCACTTGGTACCGTACAGGTAGTGTCGCCATATCTTGAGCGCAAAAACAACAGCTCCCAGCTCCAAATCGTGTGTAGTGTAATTCCTTTCGTGAATCTTAAGTTGACGTGACGCGTAAACAATAACCTTGTCGCGTTGCATCAACACACACCCAAGACCCTCAATGGATGCGTCGCAATAAACCACAAAATCGTCTGTGCCCTCTGGCAATGAAAGAATAGGTGCGCTACAAGGTCTATCCTTTAAGTGTTGGAATGCTGATTCCTGTGTATTACCCCAACGGTAGATAACGCCTTTCTGAGTTAGTGAGGTGAGGGGTTGTGCAATCTTGGAGAAGTCCTTGATGAACCTTCTATAGTAGCCCGCCAAACCCAAGAACTGGCGGATTTATGTTGGTGTACGAGGTGCAGGCCAGTTCCTGATCGAATCAACCTTGGATGGATAAACATGAATCCCATCCTTGTTTACCACGTGGCCTAGAAAGTGGACTTCACGAAGCCAGAAGTCGCATTTTGAAAGCTTGGCGTACAGCTGTTCTACTCGAAGGAGTTCCAAAATGAGTCGTAAATGCTGCTCGTGTTCCTCCTGACTCTTCGAATAGATCAGGATGTCGTCGATGAAGAGAATAACGAACTTGTCAAGATAAGGTTTGCACACTCTGTTCATAAAATCCATGAAGACTGCCGGTGCGTTTGTTAATCCGAATAGCATGACCAGAAACTCTTAATGGCCGTAGCGTGTTCTGAATGCTGTTTTGGAGACATCCTCGTCCCGGACTCTCAGTTGATGGTAGCCTGACCTCAAATCAATCTTTGAATAGTAGCTCGACCCTTGCAGCTGATCGAACAAGTCGTCAATGCGTGGGAGAGGATAGCGATTCTTCACGGTCACCTTGTTCAGTTCGCAGTAATCTATGCACATACGGAAGGTACCGTCTTTCTTCTTCACAAATAACACGGGAGCTCCCCAGGGCAAAGAGCTAGGATGAATGAAACCCTTTTCCAAGAGTTCTTGCAATTGCTTGGACAGTTCTTCCAGTTCGGCTGGAGCTAAGCGATAAGGTGCTCGAGCTATGGGTCCTGCTCCAAAAGCTAGCTCGATCTGAAATTCGACCTGGCGATGAGGCGGTAGCCCAGGTAAATCTTCAGGGAAACACCTGAGGAAAAATCGCGTACTGTTGGAATATCCTCTAATCTCTTCTCTTTCGCTGATGCGTCAGTAACAAGTGCTAAGATAGCAGTGTGGCCCTTTCGCAAACACTTCTGAGCCTTCAGGGAGGAGATGATGCCAACCACGGCACCACTCTTGTCGCCTTGAACTTCGAGAGGTTCTTTACCAGAACGGGGAATACGAACAATCTTCTCCTTGCATAGGATCTCTGCTTGTTGTTGAGATAACCAATCCATACCAATGACGATGTCAAAACTACCCAGAGCTATGGGAATGAGATCGATAGAGAAAGTCTGACCAGCTAAGACGAGGTTACAACCCTTGACTATGTGACCACTGTGGTGTCTGTTGCATTTGTTGCACTTTGGGTGGTTTCCTCGATATCCACCCTGCCCTTGACTACCAGAAGACTGCTGACCAGGGCTCTGATAGTCATCAATCTTTCGCTGCTGTGCCTGGGAGTGAACTGAAGTCGAACCCTTGCTGGAGGTTCCATCCCACTTTCTCTTGTTGTCACTGAGAATAGCAGAAGTAGTAGTAGTAGCACCAATACGCTCTGGCAGCTTGTTCTGTTCCACTGCCTGGTCTGCGAGACGATGAGCAAGACGAGTAACATCTTGAATAGTAGCAAGATTAGCAGGCGTCACATGGCTTTGAATTTCTGGTACTAAGCCTTTGAGGTACAGCGCAACGCGTTTGATGGGAGGTTCCACCATAGATGGACACAAAATTGCCAGTTCGTTAGATCGCTTCATATACACCTCTATTTCTGACCCCGTCACCTTCAGATTAAAGAACTCCACTTCCAGTTTGTGGATGTCATCACGGTTACAGTATTCTCGCTTGATTGGTTCCTTGAAATCGTTCCAGGGTGTGGCGTTAGCAACTGCCAACCCTAACATCTGAACTTGCGCATTCCACCAAGTCAGCGCAATGCCTTCTAGAGCACCAGTGGCGTATTTCACCCTGCGAGCCTCAGGGCATTCACACATCTCAAATACGGACTCGAGCTTTTCAAACCAGTGGAGGAGTCCAACTGCTCCTTCCGTGCCACTGAATATGCTAGGACGACAGTCCATGGAAGTTTTGAACGTGCACATAGGTGGCTGAGCGTGTTGACCTGTCGTGTGCGTAAGAGTAAACATACTTGAGCACGAGTGTTGGTTTACAAGAGTAGGATCTAAAGATCCTAGAGTAAGTGGTGATGGCAGGTTATACCTCCTGCCTGGGCAGCTGCGAGTGCTGCAGTAACTTGTTCAGGGATCAAAGCCACCAGCTGGGCTTGAGTTAGGTTAACGCGTCCACTCATGATCTTGATATCAAAGAGAACATGAGTGAGAGAGGTTCGCGAAAGTGCGATGAAAGAAGGGAGTAAGCACATAAGTGTTTCAAACAACAGTTGTTACGTTATCTAAGCATACCACGAGCAATGTAATATGTATCTAGCAAGTAGATAATGTAAACATGAACAGTATTACCTATAGTGTTGAGTCTTGCACGTAGAGCGAAGCGTCGTTGTGGATCGTTGAGCACTGTACAGGTTATAGTCTGGTTTTAACAAAATCTTTTTCCCTTATTAAAACCAAGTTCACTATAACCAATGGCTCTGATACCAATCTGTCACACCCCCAAAATCCACACGTGGGGTATCACCGCTTGGAGGCGTGACTGACCAGGATCAAGCCACCAATCATATTGAACATAAAAGTAATAGGTAAAAGTAAATGTAATCCATTACAATACAATTGGTGTTCAATCAAAACATAGTATAGGTAGCGGAAGCATAGTATGAAAATCCAACACAAGTGTTTAGTTTAAAGAGTCATAAAGTTTTCATCAAAACATCCACAATCCGTGCCCACAACGACCGCGCCTCCCGTGCAAGCTCCAAGAGTACATATGGTCCTGCAAGGCATGTAACAGAAAGTCAACAACTAGTTGAGCGAGTTCACAGTTGGTTGTTCAGTTATAGTAATCGTATTGTTAACCGTATGTTCATTTAGTGAACCATGTTTCGTATGTATTTGTACCGCGGCCCTCTTGGCATGTTGGCGAAGATTAGTGGGGGTTTCCCATGTTTTCTAGACTAGGTATATTTGTATCGCGGCCCTCCAGGCATGTGTGCGAAGTTTAGTATTCGTATCGCGGCCATTCCAGGCATGTGTGCGAAGTTAAGTATTCGTATCGCGGCCATTCCAGGCATGTGTGCGAAGTTAAGTATTAGTGTTAGTATCGCGGCCATTCCAGACGTGTGTGCGAAGAGTAGTATTTGTATCACTAGTCTAGTAGTATCTACAAGTAACCTGCCTCTCCCGAGGTCAGTGGTACGTAATTCCAGTATCAATGTGTGTACAAGTAATCATCCAAACCCATTCCCAACCCCGGGAATCCCATGCCTTGGTAAGAGTGTGAACTCACCTTGGTTTGCTCGGTATGCTAAACTATGCTCACAAGTAATCAATCAAGTCCTATATCAGGCACGTATATTCAATCAGTTTCGAGTTCGTAATGTTTCACATGTAATCTATGTCACAAAGTGTGTTTATGCAATCATCATCAAGTAACACATAACAGTTATTTCCTGTTCATTCAATCATACATCATATAACTTAGTTTTTGGTCAATTTCCAACATAGCTATCAGTTAACATACTTAACATACCTAACCGAGTTAATGAACTAATAGAGTTAACTGAACTAACAGGGTTAACTCACTTAACAAAGTTACCGTGCCATTACAGGGTTGGATCAGAATTAACAGAGTTAACATACGTAGCAAGATTAACTTACGTTACATATTTGACATGTTTAACAGCGTTAACAACTTAACAGAGTTATAACTTAACGGAGTAAATAACTAACAAGGTTACACACTAAACAGACTAATGTGCCAGGCACTTAACGAAATCACATACGAGCAACGAAATCACAAATAGGAGAAATCACATACGTTAAACATGTATTCAATAGTCAAGAGTATCACCGTATGAACTATTACTTTACTATATCCTATGTACACCAATTTCAACTTCAACAAACAATCTATCATCACATTAATTAGTTCACTGACTATTCTGACAACCACACTAGGATTTGCACATGGTTATTTGATTAGATCAGGACACATGGCCGCCATTTTCTTAACACACATTAAAGACAATTACACTATCATGCATATGGATAAATAGAAAAAGAAAACTTAAACTTCACACAATCATATTGTAGATTTCTTATGACAGTAGATGGTCACAAAACATTTACTAAAGGTGATTATCAATTACAAGTACATGTCATATAGTTTAAGGGTTAATATGTTGTTGCATGTCATCCCTTATCACATCCCGATTTCCGACCCTAATTACTATCCTCTCATAAAATCGTTGCATTTATTCACGAAATCAGTCATCATCTATGCATGTAATTTACTCATACAAAAACACAACACAACAAACATTCAAGAACCCTAACTAACGAGTTATAATACTAACCGGAACAGAAGGTGTGTGAATGAGAGATCTCGAAGATGAGGAAGGGAGGGGCTGCCGTCGCCAATCACAGGAGGAATAGGGTTTGCAAAAGAGTTGTGGGGTCATGTGTTTATCCTACGTAACTAATAGATATGGCAGGTGACTCGATGTGGGCTTGTGACCACACAAAAGGCCCGAAACAATAATGCTAAACACATAAAGGTCGGCCCACTATGACTACAAAGTGACCGGCCCCAATTCCTTAATTCTAATTCAATGTAGATGATGTGCGGAAAACAGATCGTACTAGGCCTAAGGCCCATTTGATTTCGCCAAAGTGTGGGTGACGAAAACACCCTTGTGTTTTCGTCCATTAGTGTTTTCGTTGGGAGGGTGCTTGGCCTAACCGATTTCCTTTTTAAGTTATACAAAACATCACAATAATATATTGTCACACCCCGACCGCGTAAAACAACAAATCGCGGCGGAAACATCGGGGCGTGTTGCAACAGAATTAATGTTTCATAACCATGGATATCAAAAGTGTTTCGTTTTATTAATCATTGAACAATTACATCGTTTGGAAATCTAAATACACAATTTAAACGTAATCTATCATTGTTATTTAGTCACTAAGGCCTTGTCCAGTCCTATGTGAGCATGCATCTTATCAATCGATACCATTCAACAATACCTGAAACATATGTGAAAACGAGGTCAGCAAAGAAATGCTGGCGAGTACATAGGTTTTGTAGGAGTGTCGAAATCATGGCTAGTTTAGATGTTGCAATACTTTATTTTAAAAACCTTGTTTTGAAAAGAGTATAATATTGCAACTTAATTAACCAACTCGAATCAAGCGGGTTATAATTTGTAAAACCTCGTAGCCATGACTCTTAACCCGAAAACATTTGTTTTAGTAAATTATTTGGAAAAACAATGATAAGTTCAGGTGATATGTATAACTAAGAGAATAATGCATGATTAAATGAATAACCATGTAATAATGAGTTTGTATAAGATAAGTTGTTTGTAAATAAATGTCTTGTGAAAAGTATGTTACTTGTATAAAATGTTCTATGTCTCGAGCTGAAATGATTCAAATAACACTACAATATGTAATACCATACAAACACTTATATATAGGAAGTACCAGCGGCGTATCCACCATGCTTGTATCATATTACACACGCATTGTTACTTAATCACTTAATCCAAACCAAACCACCAAAGTAATGTTCATGCCCAATGTAAAACATGTAATATGTAAACAAAACCCAATCGTATATCGCTTTGAAGCCAATCGTTTACCCAATCGTTACCCAATCGTTAAAACATCGTGTGAAAACCCTATCGTTAATCGTTTAATTCGTTTTAGGTCGTGAAACTACTTATATGGTCGTCTCGCTAATAACATCCAAACCTTCATGACTCATCAATCGTAGCTTCTCGTTTTCGCATTAACAAACCTCCATAGGGTAAGTTAATGTTTCAGATTCAGTCGCTACCTACCATTGCCCACACATAACCACGGGAGTAGTAAATAACGGGATTTGTCAGATCCTATGGTACCATAACCTAATACTGGTCGGCTTGATCATAGCTAATGAATGTCATTTGTTATGTAACTACAACCAACAAGTTTGTTCACTTTATGAAATCGTTATTAGTTTTGTATAAATCGTCTTAATTGTTTTTGAAACCATCGTTATAACATCGAAAACATTTAGCACATATGAGTCACCCCAAAACAGTTGAAAACAGTAAAATAGGGGAAGAATGTACTCGCCTGGGAGTGCTTAGGAGTCTTGAACAACTACCAAGTAAGCTAGAGGAGTCCCGGAAATCAAACGGTACCTAATATAGGTAACTACATAATTAACCCGGACCTAAATCGGAAGACTGGGTAGCAGGAGGGTTTGTAAACCAAATGAGTGTAGGAACTCATATGATATGGTTTAACAAAGCCTACATACTAAATGAAACTTAACCTAAGTATT
This sequence comes from Helianthus tuberosus, assembly GCA_030545235.1. Classification (NCBI taxonomy): domain Eukaryota; kingdom Viridiplantae; phylum Streptophyta; class Magnoliopsida; order Asterales; family Asteraceae; genus Helianthus; species Helianthus tuberosus. The sequence continues at coordinate 149,755,094 of CM060372.1, forward strand.
ATCGACCCATCGCGACCCATTAAGGTAACATACGTTACTTTAACGTGTCGTGCGCGTGAAACGCGTTCGGACCGCCTAACTAGCCCTATGACAAGTGTTATATGCCTAAACATATTACATAATCAGTTACGTGACAAAGGTTTAGGTTACATATGCTTAATTACCAATTATACATGAAAAGGGTATTCTGGTAATTTACCTAAGGCATATAAACTACCTATCATACAACTACTTAAACGATGTGACCATAGGGTATAACCTCGGAAGGTTATTCCCTACCTACTATGGTCACCTAATGTATTTGGTCGGATCCTAATGATCGACCAAACTGGGTCGGGTTCGAAGGTATAGGCGATTTATCAGATCGCCTACCCTACGACCCTAGACAACGTGGTAATCAGTGGGCATAGTCCCAAGGGACTATGACCAACGTGATTACACTCACGTTGCGAAGTTCAAACGAACTTCGCATTGACCATTACTGGTCAACGCTGAAAGTCAAACAAAGTTTGACTTTCTGACTCGAAAAGCAGTAAAAATAAGGAAAAGAACGAAAGAATACTTACGAAGGGTCCCCGAATGCTAATCCCGATCCAAGAACTCAGGTATGAAACAATGGTTTCAACTTAGAGCTCTCAAATCAGAATTCTTGTGCAAAATGAGGTTGTGTGGGTTGGGTATTTATAGGAATACCCGAACCGTTAGGATCGTTTCATGGAAAACGTGCCATGATCCAACCCGTACACTTGTCGGAACCTTATGGAAGCTTAAAATGGTTCTTATCATCATGACTAGGCAATTGGGAACATGTGGTGGAGGATCAAACAGCTGCAGCCTGCTGTTTAAAAACTCTGAATCTGGTCAGCAGACCCCTAGCGCACCGCTACGCTATAAGTGTAGCGCACCGCTAGGCCCAAGTTTGGCAGATTTACACTTTTGGTCCCTGTCATGCATTCAACCCATTTTTGACACGTTTAAGGCCCGTTAACCCCATTTCAAAGCTCTAAAATGAAGTTAAAGTATAGGGAACTTAAAATGTGTTCAAAAATATCTCGGATGTCGGTTCGTTTAGCCGTACGAACGCGATGTTCGCTTAATTACGACGGAATGCGCATAAGCGCGAAAAACGATCCAAATGACGAAACGAATGGATTTTTCTTATGCCGAACACTAAAATAAAATATTATAGTGCTTACATAAATTTTTGGATGTCCGGATGTATTCAGAACGTAAGTTATGCGTAAAAATGCGAACTTGTGCACTTTTTGGCGCTTTTAGTCCCTGAATGACACAAAAGTTTATTTTAGCATACCGAACACCTCAAAGCCTATTTCTAAGCTATGTAAAGGATATTTATGGTATGTTTAACTTATGTTCATGTTCCGGAAGGTCTGTTACAGTTCAAATTGGCATACTTTCGCAGTTTGTCAACTTTAGTCCCTGTAAGCGATTAAACTTTGATTTCACCACACCAAACCTTCCAAAACTTATAACTAAGTTATGTAAAGGTTATTTAAGGTATGTTAAGCCTATTTCACTTTTCCAGAGTGTTCGTTGGATTAAACTGGTTATATCTACACATCAGAGCGCGTATAACCCTCCAGAAAGCGATTTAAAGCTTGAAATCGAACAAGAGTCGATATGTGCAAACGATACACATATTTTTACAAATCCCAAGTATGAAATACAATATTTCATTGGTTTGGTATTTGTTTGATGGCCGTGGAGGCACAGGTGTTACAGTCTCCCCTACTTTAGGAAATTTCGTCCCGAAATTTATTTAGAGGAAACTTGTAAGAGCTGAAAACATGAAGTTGAAAAGATCGAACAATATTGGCTAGGTTTCTGAACTTCTAGTAACTTTAATAACATCATGATTGCAATGTAAGAGGGATACTTATATACAAGTATATGAAGCGTCATTGGTGCGTCCACCGTACCTCCATTACATCGTTCTCATTTCGTTATTTTTGTCACTATCGGATCTTACACATAATAAATCTTACTGGGTTCCTATGCACTAAATTTCATAATTATGTACGCGTCCATAATCAGACAATTCCTTGCACAGTATACACAGTCTATTTTATAGTGTGTAGGGGAAAACCAAATGAACAAACCTGTGATGAGTGTAACTAGACCGCCATAGAGTCCTTTTAATTAAATCAATAAATGATCTAAATAGACTATCAAGGAGTCTGTTCAGCTACATCACTAGATGTCGTTCTTTAATCAAATTGTGAATCAATCTTTTAGACTAGACCACTTAAGGGTCTCTCATCGAATCATGGAATGGTACCATATAATCCCAAGGGTCTTTAACTACAACGTAGAAGCCCATTAAGGATTTAAAGTAGTACCTTTTGAATATCCTACTATGAATCCCTCATATAAAGATATGAAAGATTCTATGAGGATTTGAAAATTGGATCACACAAAAACATAGAGGAGAACACATAAACACATATCACATAAACACAAAATCGCATAATTGTATAATCGTTTAATCGCAAAATCGTTAAATCGCAAAATCGTTAAATCGCAAAATCGTTTAATCGCAAAATCGTTTAATCGTTTAATTTGTTATCTTTGGAGATGGGTATTTAAAGCACACTAGGAATCCAATCCGTGGATTTCATTTGGCACTTTAAATATTTTCAAGAATCTAACTATGAAGATAGGAAGATCTTAAAAGGAATTCGGTTTGTCCTAATTGAGTTGTAATGTACATTTTAAGGTGTACAAGGAATTCAATCAGGGCTTCGATATCGACGAAGGTGTTGATCGTTATCGGCTCGGGATATGAATAGACCAAGATGTCATCAATAACAACAATGACGAACTGATCCAAATAAGGCTTGCAGACTTTATTTATTAAGTCCATGAAGATGGCTGGAGCATTTGTCAACCCAAAAGGCATGACTGTAAACTCTTAATGGCCATACTTCGTGTTGAAAGCCGTTTTGGGAATATCTTCTTCGAGAATACGAAGTTGATGATACCCATAACGCAAATCGATCTTGGAAAAGCATGAAACGCTATGCAGTTGATCGGAGAAATCGTTGATTTAAGGTAGGGGGATATCGATTCTTGATGGTAAGCTTACTAGGCTTACGTTACTCGTTATACATTCGAAAGGATCCATTTTTCTTTTCAAGGAGAACAGGAGTTTCTCCAAGGTGAAAAGTTCGGATGGATGAATCCTTTATCAGACAACTCTTGAAGTTGTTTTGATAATTCTTGCATCTCGAACGGTGCAAGATGATAAGATACTTTAGATTTAGAAGAAACTAGCGTTTGAGGTTCTTAGGGAGATCTCAAGTGATTGTAAAAATGACAGAACCACACGAGTAGTTTTTGTCTTTGTGTTGACATCACAAGGTTGGATCAAACATTCATACAATTGCATTAGTTAAAAATAAAAACCACAAATTTTTATTTATATAACAACCGCATTGTCTTTAAATGTTACAAGATAACAACCAGAGGAAATCACAAAATACTAAAAGTTCACTCCTTCATCATCGATTGCCTCATTGATGTTAAACACTCGACCACGTGCTGGATTCACAATGACATTCGCATTCGGGTTTGCATCAGCATTTGCATTCCCCAGTCTCGGGCAGTTGGGGCGGAAGTGACCAATCTCTCCGCAGTTAAAACATGAACCCAGTGGAAATCTCGCTGCATTCCCTTGAACCGGAGCTTGAACCTGAACAGCTTGATTTTGTCCCAGACGACAAATATTGGCCAAATGCCCAAGTCTACCACATGTTGTGCATTTCTTGCAACCTCGTTGTGCAACGTGATGACCGTTGCAACGGGCACAATGTGGTGCGGCACCAGCATATGCCTTCTTTGCAAGTGGCTGAGCCGGTAGGTTCTGCAAGTTCTGAGCAGTCTGTGCTGTAACAGCAAAGTTTTGGGCACCCTTCCGCTTCTTTGATTTCTTCGAAGTCTCACCTTCCTTACCCTTCTTGTTTTGATCTTTCTTGCTATCCTCCTTGTCAGACCCCTGCTTCTTACCCTTGTCACCCTTTCTGTGTAGTTTATTCTTCCGAATCTGCGACTCAGTTAATGTCGCAGCTAACTCGATCGCTTGACGAAGTGTGGCAGGGCTACTACCAGTAAGGATGTCTTGTACCGAGTCAGGTAGGCCGTCGATGTACCTTTCGATAGCTATGTCAAGTGGGGTAACCATTCTCGGGCAAAGCAGACTCAACTCCTCAAACCTATCAGTATACGCCCTGTGCTCACCACTATCTTGCTTCAACTCATCAAATTCCTTCTCCAAAGCTCGCTGCTCATGACGAGGACAGAATTCCCTCATCATAAGGGCCCTGAGTTCAGCCCACGTCTGTGCTAGAGCAACTTCTGCACCACGATCCCTCATAATCCCGTTCCACCATGTAAGAGCCCTCTTCTGAAACACACTCGAAGAAAACTCGACCCTGCGATTGTCAGGACACTGCACGTGGCGGAAAGTATTCTCAATGCTCTCGAACCATTGAAGAAGCCCAGTCGCTCCTTCAGAACCACTAAACTTGAGTGGTTTAGCTTGGTTAAAATCCTTGTATTTACACTGCGCGTTATTGTTGTTGTTATTGTTGCCGTTGTTGTATATCTCGTGGACTTGGGTTACAACCCCGGGAACCACAGCAGCCACCTGCTGAGAGATCAGAGCTGCGAGTTCTTCAATAGTGAAAGTCCGAGCATCGGTTCGATCATCGCGTCGAGGAGGCATTGTCTAAAAGAGGAAAACATGAAATGAAACGAGTGAGAGGTTTAGACGAAATGAATGAGATGAAACAAATCTGATGAAAGCAAGGATAGTGGTCATTTGTTTGTTACTACTAAGCAACAAACGACACACGGAACTAATCAAAGTAAATGGGTAAAAATAATGTATCGCGAAGACATGCTCGCCTATAAGTGAACACTCATCCCAAGAATTCCCAGGTAAGCACAACTGGTCTCGCGTCTGATGAGATGTATACGAAGTGCTTGCCTAGACAGAAAACCCAGAATACAGGCATTCACCCTTCCAGTTTGCACGTGTTCACATTATTTAAAACCCAAAACCATGACGAGAATTTGAAAATTCAAAGGGGTTCAAAACCATATAACAGAGGGTTCAAAACCTTACAATAGAGGGTTCAAAACCTAGAAATCAATCATCCTAGAACAGATGATTAGTTTTCAAAGCGGTTTTGAAATTTATGTTCTTGTTGTGGTCGTCGCCTAAGGATAGGTGACGGTATTGTTTTATGACTAAACGCAAGTAAACTCGCGTTAGGGTCCTAGAAAGGTTATAGACTAGGTCAAAGCATTACTAATTACTAATAACCTAATTCCCTATAACCATTGGCTCTGATACCATCTTTTCTGTCACACCCCGACCGCGTAAAACAACAAATCGCGGCGGAAACATCGGGGCGTGTTGCAACAGAATTAATGTTTCATAACCATGGATATCAAAAGTGTTTCGTTTTATTAATCATTGAACAATTACATCGTTTGGAAATCTAAATACACAATTTAAACGTAATCTATCATTGTTATTTAGTCACTAAGGCCTTGTCCAGTCCTATGTGAGCATGCATCTTATCAATCGATACCATTCAACAATACCTGAAACATATGTGAAAACGAGGTCAGCAAAGAAATGCTGGCGAGTACATAGGTTTTGTAGGAGTGTCGAAATCATGGCTAGTTTAGATGTTGCAATACTTTATTTTAAAAACCTTGTTTTGAAAAGAGTATAATATTGCAACTTAATTAACCAACTCGAATCAAGCGGGTTATAATTTGTAAAACCTCGTAGCCATGACTCTTAACCCGAAAACATTTGTTTTAGTAAATTATTTGGAAAAACAATGATAAGTTCAGGTGATATGTATAACTAAGAGAATAATGCATGATTAAATGAATAACCATGTAATAATGAGTTTGTATAAGATAAGTTGTTTGTAAATAAATGTCTTGTGAAAAGTATGTTACTTGTATAAAATGTTCTATGTCTCGAGCTGAAATGATTCAAATAACACTACAATATGTAATACCATACAAACACTTATATATAGGAAGTACCAGCGGCGTATCCACCATGCTTGTATCATATTACACACGCATTGTTACTTAATCACTTAATCCAAACCAAACCACCAAAGTAATGTTCATGCCCAATGTAAAACATGTAATATGTAAACAAAACCCAATCGTATATCGCTTTGAAGCCAATCGTTTACCCAATCGTTACCCAATCGTTAAAACATCGTGTGAAAACCCTATCGTTAATCGTTTAATTCGTTTTAGGTCGTGAAACTACTTATATGGTCGTCTCGCTAATAACATCCAAACCTTCATGACTCATCAATCGTAGATTCTCGTTTTCGCATTAACAAACCTCCATAGGGTAAGTTAATGTTTCAGATTCAGTCGCTACCTACCATTGCCCACACATAACCACGGGAGTAGTAAATAACGGGATTTGTCAGATCCTATGGTACCATAACCTAATACTGGTCGGCTTGATCATAGCTAATGAATGTCATTTGTTATGTAACTACAACCAACAAGTTTGTTCACTTTATGAAATCGTTATTAGTTTTGTATAAATCGTCTTAATTGTTTTTGAAACCATCGTTATAACATCGAAAACATTTAGCACATATGAGTCACCCCAAAACAGTTGAAAACAGTAAAATAGGGGAAGAATGTACTCGCCTGGGAGTGCTTAGGAGTCTTGAACAACTACCAAGTAAGCTAGAGGAGTCCCGGAAATCAAACGGTACCTAATATAGGTAACTACATAATTAACCCGGACCTAAATCGGAAGACTGGGTAGCAGGAGGGTTTGTAAACCAAATGAGTGTAGGAACTCATATGATATGGTTTAACAAAGCCTACATACTAAATGAAACTTAACCTAAGTATTATCGACCCATCGCGACCCATTAAGGTAACATACGTTACTTTAACGTGTCGTGCGCGTGAAACGCGTTCGGACCGCCTAACTAGCCCTATGACAAGTGTTATATGCCTAAACATATTACATAATCAGTTACGTGACAAAGGTTTAGGTTACATATGCTTAATTACCAATTATACATGAAAAGGGTATTCTGGTAATTTACCTAAGGCATATAAACTACCTATCATACAACTACTTAAACGATGTGACCATAGGGTATAACCTCGGAAGGTTATTCCCTACCTACTATGGTCACCTAATGTATTTGGTCGGATCCTAATGATCGACCAAACTGGGTCGGGTTCGAAGGTATAGGCGATTTATCAGATCGCCTACCCTACGACCCTAGACAACGTGGTAATCAGTGGGCATAGTCCCAAGGGACTATGACCAACGTGATTACACTCACGTTGCGAAGTTCAAACGAACTTCGCATTGACCATTACTGGTCAACGCTGAAAGTCAAACAAAGTTTGACTTTCTGACTCGAAAAGCAGTAAAAATAAGGAAAAGAACGAAAGAATACTTACGAAGGGTCCCCGAATGCTAATCCCGATCCAAGAACTCAGGTATGAAACAATGGTTTCAACTTAGAGCTCTCAAATCAGAATTCTTGTGCAAAATGAGGTTGTGTGGGTTGGGTATTTATAGGAATACCCGAACCGTTAGGATCGTTTCATGGAAAACGTGCCATGATCCAACCCGTACACTTGTCGGAACCTTATGGAAGCTTAAAATGGTTCTTATCATCATGACTAGGCAATTGGGAACATGTGGTGGAGGATCAAACAGCTGCAGCCTGCTGTTTAAAAACTCTGAATCTGGTCAGCAGACCCCTAGCGCACCGCTACGCTATAAGTGTAGCGCACCGCTAGGCCCAAGTTTGGCAGATTTACACTTTTGGTCCCTGTCATGCATTCAGCCCATTTTTGACACGTTTAAGGCCCGTTAACCCCATTTCAAAGCTCTAAAATGAAGTTAAAGTATAGGGAACTTAAAATGTGTTCAAAAATATCTCGGATGTCGGTTCGTTTAGCCGTACGAACGCGATGTTCGCTTAATTACGACGGAATGCGCATAAGCGCGAAAAACGATCCAAATGACGAAACGAATGGATTTTTCTTATGCCGAACACTAAAATAAAATATTATAGTGCTTACATAAATTTTTGGATGTCCGGATGTATTCAGAACGTAAGTTATGCGTAAAAATGCGAACTTGTGCACTTTTTGGCGCTTTTAGTCCCTGAATGACACAAAAGTTTATTTTAGCATACCGAACACCTCAAAGCCTATTTCTAAGCTATGTAAAGGATATTTATGGTATGTTTAACTTATGTTCATGTTCCGGAAGGTCTGTTACAGTTCAAATTGGCATACTTTCGCAGTTTGTCAACTTTAGTCCCTGTAAGCGATTAAACTTTGATTTCACCACACCAAACCTTCCAAAACTTATAACTAAGTTATGTAAAGGTTATTTAAGGTATGTTAAGCCTATTTCACTTTTCCAGAGTGTTCGTTGGATTAAACTGGTTATATCTACACATCAGAGCGCGTATAACCCTCCAGAAAGCGATTTAAAGCTTGAAATCGAACAAGAGTCGATATGTGCAAACGATACACATATTTTTACAAATCCCAAGTATGAAATACAATATTTCATTGGTTTGGTATTTGTTTGATGGCCGTGGAGGCACAGGTGTTACATATATGTCTAATATTAACATACTCATTTATACCCATTTATAATGCACACCATATATAACATATCAATCAAACACGGTTTAACATATTACAAACGTGTACAGTTGTGGACAAACAAGTCGTTTTAACAATCAACTTAAACAATTAATGCGCAATTAATGCGAAGATGGAAATCGTGGAAACTTGAGTTGTCACATTATCCCGAACTTGAAAGAAATTTCGTCCCGAAATTTAGCACGTGGTTACTGAGGAAGCTAGTTGTGTTGTGTAGTTTACTGGTTTTCCTGGGGTGTCACACAATGAGTCTTGAGTTTTGTCTACCTCTTTTAACTTGCCCATCAACGCCTTGTCAGCTATCTCCTTCAGAGTTTCTTCATTCATTTCTTTAGAAACATCTATGATTTCTTCAACCGGAGCTTTTTCGACGTCATATTGTGGACAAAAACCTGTAGTTGGCTCGCTGAAGAATCCTGCAAAAGAATCAAACATGTTAGGAGGCATTATAGATTTAAAAGAACTAGCAATGATCTCCTGTTCTGATTGATAATAATAAACTTCTGCTGCTGCCTCTTCAAGCTCTGCCAAACTCTCTTCACTCATCACTTCACCGACATCCTCAGCTTCAACAACACATTCTTGTTCTTTAACAATCTGTGCCATCATAGCAAAACCTTCACCAGGAATATATTTATCCCAACTAAACCCTTCCGCAACTTTCTCATCATCCTGATTGACCAAAAGAGTCTTTTCTGGTTTGTTTTCAATTTGAGGTCTTTGATTAAATGGCTGTTGACTAGTTTTGTGATAGATTTCTTGTCGGTAATAGTCATTTGTGAACGGATTCTGATGATTATTCACTTCCCTGTTTGGACACTCACGTTTGAAATGCCCTTTTTCTTTGCATTTGAAACAAGTTACTTTTGCTTTATCAAATCCAAGCTTTTGATCAGGTCCTGAGAGACTGTTTCGTCCGGTTATTTCCATTAATCTTTGTGCTCTCCTCACTAAGCTCACCATTCCCCATTTGATGTCAATAAGTTCTAATTCTTCAGGATCAATTTGATCATAATCCTCCTTTGTCATTTCTGGATTACCGATCCTTCCAGCAACTAGACTCTCATATGATTCAAGAAAAGAAGCTAATAGTGCAATATGTTGCTTAGCAGCTGCTTCTGTAAAATCTTGACCATTCTTGATGTTTACAGCTATATTGCACTGTATCCCAAAAACGTAACTCTGATTACTTGAACTTGATGAACTTTGAGGAGACACATGTTCTTGTGCTTTAGGATTTGGTTCGAAGCTTGTAAACGGTGAATGACTGTTGCTTGGTGTGTTTTGATAAACTCCAGATGTAGGCTCAGCACTAAATACTGTCTGAATTTTTGGACTTAGGTTAGATGTTGCTGATGAGCTTCCTTTGTAGTACAATTGAACATCTTGTTGTACATTAGAAGATTTCATTTTTCTAATCTTTTTCAGTTCAAGCTCATGTGCTTCAATTTTCTCGATGAACGTGCTTAGATTGAATCCAGCATATTCCAAGTTGTTTTTCAAAACCAACAAATATGTGCCCCATTCATCATACGGTAAAGCATCTACCATCTTGTCAACCCATTCTTCATTTGTTTTTTCAATGCTCAATCGCTTCATTTCTCCAACCAAATGACAATATCTCTCGATTAACTCTTTTGTCGACTCACCCTTGATACCCGTAAAAATATCAAATACCTTTTTCAACAATGCTGTTTTGCTCTTTATCAGCGAAACACTTCCAAGAAACTTCACTTTCAGTGCATTCCAGACAGACTGCGAATTATCTTGATGTTGTAACAGAACTAAAATATCTTCTTTGATTACTTGCTGCAAGATACTCATCATTTTCTTTTCGGCTTTAAAGCTTTCCTGTTCAAGTGGAGTTAACTGATGAAGTGCTTTCTCAATACCTGCTCCATTCATCGGAGGTTCATACCTTGACTCAATTTTCATCCAACACTCAAAATGATTTGCCTGTACCCATGTCTTAAATCTATCTGACCATCCTGAATATTAATCAATGTTCATTAACTTTGGCGACTTTTGCATTGTACCAAGCTCGTTTTCCATGTTCACGTTCTGCACAATACTCGCTGGAGTTTGTACTGCTGTCATTCCCCCTCCGGAAAATATGTTATAAAATTCTTGGTTATCCATTTTAAGATGAAATCAGTTTCGAAAAATTTTCCAAGTTTTTGAAAATATGACTTTTCAAACGAAAACACTTCCACACGGAATGAACTTTCAAATGGAATAGTCACACAAACGAAATGGACTTTCAAGCGAAATCAGGTTTCAAGCAAAATGAGCTTTCAAGCGAAATGACACTTTCAAGCGAACTGAAATGTCATTTCGTGCGAAATGATTAAAAACTCCTTTTCGTGCGAAATGATTTGAAAATATGTTTTTTCACGCAAAATGGTCTGTTTCGTGCGAAATGAACAACTTTTTCAAGCGAAATGATAATAACTCACACGAAATAGTTCATTTCGTACGGAATGGACATAGATTTTCAAACAAAATGCTGTTCGTTCACACGAAATGAAATTTTTGGCACATTTTTATCAATTTTAGTCCGAATTAAGGTCTGAAACTTTCAAGGATTGATTGAAATAGTCTTTTACACGTTATATTCAAAGATCAGTCCATTTTGTCCATGGAATCATTCAAAAATCCAAGAATGAGTAGAAGTAGAGAGTTCTAAGCACTGATTCAGCCGATTTGACTCACACTGGCTCTGATACCACTTGTAGGATCGATATGCGACCTGAATGAGTCGGTCTGAGTCAAATCAAAGCTACTAGAGAGGCGGAAACAATCTAGTAACTGAGAATCGGTGTTAGAATTTGGGTAGAAACAAAGAAATACACTTTAAACTGGTTTTCCATTGATTTTAGACGATAATACACGGTGAGAAACTGACAGCACTTCGTTACAGACTTCACCAATTCGTACCAAATGGAAAACACTACCTCCCTATTTATAGGGAAACCATTCCGCACGAAATGATACATTCCATTTCGTATGAAATGGCAAACTCCATTTCGTACGAAATGGCCTAATATCCATTTCGTGCGAAATGGTTACATACACAAAATAACTTTAACATTTTACACTTTTAACCCCTATACAAGCTACCGACATGACCTAGACTGTTGACGTAGGCGATACACATCGTGTACCAACATAACCACTATGGCATCTTTGCTGACATCACCTAGACATTGACATCTAACAATACTAACTGACTCTAAACACTGCTAACACAAAACACTGTTACATTAATAAAGTAGTGATTACAAGACACTGTTAGTGCTATCCTCTGATGGACTCAACCTTTGTTGAAGCTTTAGCAGTGCTTTCACTAAAGGTTGATCAGTCCTTTGACTTCCAGTAGACCTTTAACTTCTTCAGTGGTTTAGTCTTCAACAGTCCTTATAATCCAGCAGTGCTTAGTGTTGAGCAGGACCTTTGAAGCAGCAGTTGTTAGATATCTTGCCGTTGAAGGGAGTAAAATTCAAAGCACTGTTTATTCTGGATCAGTTGTCATAGAAACAGTTTGGCTTTGTATCATCTGTTCTCAAAGAAGGTTTCACATGAGCCAACACTGGTTTTTGCTGTTAATTTGTTCCCTTCAAACATTTAAGCTCTTTTAATCCTGAAAATCAAAAGTATACAAAGAAACACACTTTTTCCATCATTAGTACTAAAAAGGGTTGATTTTATACCTTATTTGATATAATTTATATGTTGCATTTGGTGCATATCAGGGTCAGTGATCGTTGACGAGGTGCTTAAGGCTATTTCTGAGGTGGATAGGATTGTTCTTCTGTCAGAGGTTCGAACGCGATGCCCGTCCATTTCCCTATGGGTGGATTTTCTATATGGACAGCCATTTAGATTATATGTTGGATACGATCATATTTGGTTCTCCATCGGGGTTCAGCAAGGACCCCTTGGAGCCTCTTCTCTTCGCCTTAGTCCCATTCACCAGATATGAGATAAATGCAAGTTACTCTTCAATGCTTGGTACTTGGATGATGGTACGATTATAGGAGATGCTAAAGAGGTAGCTAAAGCTTTAGAAATCATGAGGTCTAGTTTTGGGGATTGAACTTAACGTTGGAAAAACAAAATTTTTTTTTTTGTCATTGTGCAATGGAGTTAAGGTGCAAGAGGGTTTGTTTCCTAGTGTTATTGGAAGACCGGTGTTGGGTGTGAAACTCCTCGTGGGCGTTCACTACAAGAAATTGGGGTGTTTACCCACACATAATTTACCTACACATGTAAATGTGTGGGTATTTACCTACACAGGTTCGTATATGTGTGGGTAATAGTTGATGATATATTTTCATAATGATTAACACTTAATATGTGTGGTAATACATTTTAGCCACACTTGGTATTGGTGGGAAATTCCCCCCCCCCCCCAAAAAAAAAATTGCCTACACATGTAGCAAATTTTCGTCATGTGTAGCTAAATTATATACACATATGTAAAAAACGAATGTATATGTAGGTAAATGATTATGTTTACCAACACATAAGAATTTTAAAAAAAATATGTACATAAACTAAGTTAATATAGACTTTTTTTTTAAATGGTGTGGCAAATTAAATGCTTACACATGTTTAAAATGTACAATATGTGTAGATATTACATACCTATAAAGTAACTAAACTTATATATTTTTTAGATGATGTGACAAAACACATCTACACATATTAAAAAATGTACAATATGGGTAGATATTGAATACGTATAAAATAAATAATTAAATCTTTTTTTAAGATGACGTGGCAAAAAAATACCTACACATATTTTGAAATGTAAAATATGTGAAGATATTGGACACATAAAAATAAATTATGAGGGCTCCGATGTAACACCCCGAAAACGCGTTTGGTTATCAAACCACGTTAATGCTAAAAGATGGGTAAAGTAACGTTAGTGGTAAAAGTAACTCCGTAAATATTAGGATTTAAATAAATAAACCTAATATTAAATAAAAGTTGAACGAAAACTTTTGAGGAAATAAAAGTTTATAAACGGCCCGAGATAACGGGACTTAAAATAAACCGAGTCGTACCCGAAGATATAAATCTTTTTATTATAAAATTTAACGTCGGATATAAATCAGATGAAATAACTAGGAATATATAACCTTGTTAATCACAAGTCTTGTAGTAACATGCTAGTGAGTTAAAACACCTAAAATAAAAACCAAATGATAGTTGGAGGGTTAAAGGTGTCAAAAATTGAAATAAGTTTGATTAAAACAATAAAATTAAAAACCGAACACACATTAGTGTGTGTGTCTGGTCTATTAAACACAGGGGGCGACCAGGAGCTTGCTCTCAACCCTAGTTCATGCTAAAATCGATCAATTGAAGGCACAAATCCGACCCAAATCAAAATCCAAGCAGAGATTACTGAGGGATCATAAGGTATGCAAAAATTCGTTATTTGATTCCATTCAAAATTCTGGATGAACAATTATAATCTGAAATTAGTGTTGCATGAATGTTGCTTGGATGAAATTAGAATGAAATAGTGTCTAGAAGTAAACCCTAGTCATTAGATTGTTAAAATTTTGCCCAATGCTTGAGAATTCCATAATCACCATTGAAGGTGTTAAGTGGGTTTTGTAGAAACATGTTAAACACTAGGAGTTTGATAGTTATTCTAGTGTAATTTGAGTTCTATGAAGTGATTTCAGAATGTGATGTGAAAAAAATTTACATGAACTTGCTTAATGGATGATTAAATTTGGCTATATGATTAGATATGAAATTGACAAAAAAAAAGTATAAAAATCTTGCCCGCAAGGTGTTTGTTAAAATGACTAAACGAATGTTCGTATGTCAAAATTTTGAACAAAACGCGTAAATTCCTAATTTGATTAATTAGGGGTGATATGTGATAATACGGATTCTAATCATAATGTGGATTTTAATTAATTTCACATATCATATGATTAGAGGTAGCTAACTAGAAGAAAGTTAAATTAATCAATGATGAAGTCGAATAGTGATTTCGACATAGAAAATACGTAAGGTGGAATAGTCTTATTTGTTAATGACTAATCTAACCCTCTTACGAATTATGATGATAGTTTGACGCTTGATAAGCTAGTTGGAGACTTGGAGAAGAAACGACTCAAACGGGTCATGAATGAAGGAAAAGTGTATTTGAGCGCAAAGTAAGTAAAGCTTACACTTTACTATTAGATCACCTACTTGTTGTAGTTGTTATGAATAAAATGAGACGGTAGATTTATTCTGGTAACCTGTGGCGTAACAATACGGGTTGGAATAAGTAAAGGTAGTAAGACGATGATTCGGCATGTGTAGGCCGAATAAACAAAGAGTTTTAAGAAACGATATATTATGGTATAAACTTAATGAGTAAAAAGAGTAGTGCGATAGTTTGGTTACGAGCCAACGAACACACAATTGTTTTTGAAAAAGGCGCTCAAAAGCGTAAAACATGATGTGTCAAATGAATTAAGGAAATGATTTTTTTAGCAATATAATTGAACGATGTAAACCTGAACAGATTACATGGACGATATGGTAAACAAATACCATCTCATGAGGGTAAAATGGTTGTTAGACCAAGCGGGTTGAATGGTGATGATATCACCATTTGACAATTTCGACTAATGATTTTCGTCAAGTATTATGATCACAGGACGAATAGCGTAAGGGATTACGGTGCTATTAATTAGCAATTTAATTGTTGTGGTATAAATCGGGTCTATACGTTGACCCGAGCCAGGTACGCCTAATTGAATTTTATAGATAAAGTGCAATTTTGGTCGAATAGATAGTAATGGTCCTTCGCCGTAATATGAAGGACATAAAATTGATCGAAAAGCCTTAGATGGGTAAATCGGGAAAACGACCCTTAGAGGTTGTTTAAGAACTTATATTATGGTTTTGGAGTCCTTAGATTACGTATAAAAATTATAGTTATTGACATTCATGGGTCGAATGTCTAAAAACGGGTCTTAGGCGTAAAATGACGAACCAAAGGGTATAAATTGGGATTTATGGGTTCCTTATGTTAAATCCGCCATAAAAGTAGTGGTGGTGGTACCTAAGCATATATTTTTAGATGTGGAATAACTAAGTGTGAAATGAAAAGAGTTAGTTTAGACTAAATAGCTTAAATCCCCTAAACGGGTCAAAAGTGTTAAAAGGGATTTCAAGCCGAGAACTTGAAATCTGAATTTTTGAAATAGTTCAATGTCGGGTTATAAATCCATATGATGGAGAATTAAATTACAAACGCGTAGGAAAAAGAATAACGCAAAACGGGTAAGTAGAATGAAAGTTATGACCATTTGAAGTTAGAAATTGGTTAAAACTTGGAGCTGGGAATATGCAGCAACAATTCAGCCAAGCTTCTGTCGAAATCAGAGGGTCGCGTCACGCGACACCGAACCGGAAACACCGTCACGTCACGCGACAGTGGTCGCGGCCCGCGACGGATCCTTGATATCATCTTCGCGGCCCGCGAGGGCCCAAAATGCTGAAACATGTTTGATTTTTTTTTTTTTTTTTTTGTTCTGATTATGGTACTCGTCTAAACTCATTTATTAGTTATCAAAACTAACTTTTTAGTTGGTTTTGATCATAGGTAAATGTCGAGGGTTCCCGGATGAAGATCAAGCTCAATGAAGAACTGAACACGGTGCAGTTACAAGCTTTCGCACATAGTTTCGTCGTCATTTTTAAACGGCGAATTTTTATAAATCAGCATGTAACATTTTAAAATTAAGAAAAGTTTTAATTAACCTGTATTTTCATTGTATATGTAATCATAATTGCATGTATATTTCCGTAAATTATACGAAAATCTTAAAATAATAGAAAGGGTGTTACAAGTTGGTAATCAGAGCTCATGGTTAAATAGTAAAGTGTGTTCGGTTCGAGGCTTGATCGCAAATCCGGTAAGTACAAGTATGTTAATGGTTTAGTATGATTAAAGTGTTATAAACAACACATAGGTTTATCGTGTAATACATGTTACCCCAAGTAAACGATTAATATAGTTAACGAAATTACACTCGTTGACGCGTATAGTAGAAAAGCCTTGTATTATAATACGGGCAATTATTGAAGTTGATAGTACTAACTCTTGTAAATGTTTTAGTTGAAGGACACTCGCATCTGAAGATAGCGGGAGTCTAACAAATTGCGGATTTGATGGAGGAACAGTCCAAAGTATGACAAGTAGAACATGCTCACCAAAGACCTAAATCGCGTAACAATGAAGAATAAATTAATGGCAATGAAGGCCCGTTAGGGCAAGCATTTACCAGGTGCACGTTTTAAATTCATTGCACGAATAGTAATATTCAACAAATACGTAGAGACTGACAGTTGCATATGTAGATTAAAACTTAGAAAACCTGAATAAAATACATATCCAGGATATTGTTTCCAAGAGAAATAAATAGAGGCATTACTTACATGGGGCGTAATGTGAAAATTATAAAAGGTCATGTATATCAGGTGTTTATCGCTTACTCTGGCTAAGTAAGTAGTGATCAAGTGGTACCATGAACTTTTATGATGGACATACTTACGTCCGATGTAGTAAGGACAGGGTTAATGGGACAAATTAAAAAGGTACCCAAATGAGTCAAATAAGTAAAATGTTTGATGGTAAACGTAAACGCAAGTTGGATGACGGGAGCGTATTACGTTAGAATAACGAGCCCGAGAGAAGGGATAAAGATTAAAGTAAATGAAAATACGAACCAACTAATGTGAATGCTAAGACATATGGGATAAAGTTTGACTGTCATAAGTGACGAAATTCACACAGACAAGTCAAAGGGGTAGAATGAAGAATAAAGGACTTGACTGAATAAAAACGATGAATTTCGCTAAGACGACCGAATAAATTAAAGTGACGTCTAAAACCATATAAGAATGGTTACTTGATGATAACTACGGTAAAGATACCCGATAGATGGGTAGGATTTTGAAAGTATGCGTGAACCAAGAGACGGGAACGCGAAATAGAAAGTCAAAGGACTCGAATTAAGAGTCATGACTAAAAGACGATGAGAATTTGCAAAAAGAAACTTTGATAACTACGTTCAACTATTTTAAAGTTGAACGGGTCGAATAAAGAATGAAGTTTGACGTTCATGAGTAATGAAATCTCACACGAATAAGTCAAACGAGATAAATAAATTATAAAATCTTGGTAGAGCAAGTAAGCGCAAACCGAATAATGGAAGCGCGGAATATTAATGAACCTATGTGATGGGTCGTAAAGGAATGTAGATAGGAAAAACGCAAACTAGTGAAATAAGAATGTTAAAAACACTAAGATAAAGAACCCGGGTAACGGGTCGTAAAGAAGTATAGGTAAGAACCGGGTAACGGTAAGCGTAGGATAAACCGGCGTGTAAATCACGTTAGAAGTCATAAAGTCGGAAAGATAATTCGAAAGAAAAAAATGTAGCTTTAGACTACGGTCAAGGTCAAATGAAATCCAAAAAGCAAAAGTAAATGATTCTAAACATAAAAAGGGGTGCTTTGACGCCATATACATATATAAACATATATACATTTGAATAAAAACTCGAATAAGGTATGATCTACTAGATCATCATAACCTACAAGATTATAAGTAATGTTCAGGTCTACGGGACCAAAAAGACCTTTGGGTCACAAATAGAAAGAAACGAATAGTAGGGTCTCACCTTAAAAAGGGTGAAGAACTAATAAAATAACCTATAAGGGTAAGTGAAGGAACCTACGGGTCAACAGTGTAAAGTGAGGATACTGGTTACGATTCCCCGTGTAAAACGAGAACGGAAAAGAATAAATTATTGGTTGTCAATTTCCTTAAAGTGAGTAATTGAAATAAGTTAAAAAAAAAAGAGAAAAACGTTAAACGAAAATTCAGTTTTAGTGAGAAACAACGTTTTAACAAATATGAATGTTGAGAGAGGAAATATTTAATATTGAAGGAAACAAGTCCTGACGCCAATAGGTGTGAAAGGATAAATTCGAAAGGAAAATTTTGAAAACAACAAGGCTATTGCGAACTCAAACATAACATAAAGCATGACCCCCTTTCAGCCTGAGCTATGGGATTAGAGGTCATAAATGCTTGTAAGCCTTGGAGAAAGGCAATGTTAGCATACCCGAGCAGTGGTGTATAAGGTAGCCGACGACTAGTAAGTCTAACCGGAAAGACCATTTAAGATCAAAATGGTAATTATAACTAGTAAAACGTGCTTATCTAATTAAGATTAGCGTGGGATAAATGTAGATTGCATTAGAAAACCGAGTGGCCAAGAAGGTGACTCGTTATAGTAAGCAATAAAGGCGTGGAACAATTGATGAAACTAACGGCCTATGAGGCCTTACACATGAAAGACGCATATGTCACGTAATCAAAATGACATTTCCATACTTTCCTGGTAATACTAATAAATTGTTAAACTATTAACAATGCTCAAGTAATTTCCGGAACAAAGTCCATGGGGTTAACCCAAAGAACTACGTAAGGAAAGGTTTCGAGGACGAAACCTCTTCAAGGGGGGTAGACTTGTAACACCACGAAAACGGGTTTGGTAATCAAACCACGTTAATACTAAAAGATGGGTAAAGTACCGTTAGTGGTAAAAGTAACTCGGTAAATATTAGGATTTAAATAAATAAACCTAATATTAAATAAAAGTTGAACGAAAACTTTTGAGGAAATAAAAGTTTATAAACGGCCCGAGATAACGGGACTTAAAATAAACCGAGTCGTACCCGAAGATATAAATATTTATATTATAAAATTTAACATCGGATATAAATGAGATGAAATAACTAGGAATATATAACCTAGTTAATCACAAGTCTTGTAGTAACATGCTAGTGAGTTAAAACACCTAAAATAAAAACCAAATGATAGTTGGATGGTTAAAGGTGTCAAAAATTGAATTAAGTTTGATTAAAACAATAAAATTAAAAACCAAACACACATTAGTGTGTGTGTCTGGTCGATTAAACACAGGGGGCGACCAGGAGCTTGCTCTCAACCCTAGTTCATGCTAAAATCGATCAATTGAAGGCACAAATCCGACCCAAATCGAAATCCAAGCAGAGATTAGTGATCTCCTTCGTAAATGGATCATAAGGTATGCAAAAATTCGTTATTTGATTCCATTCAAAATTCTGGATGAACAATTATAATCCGAAATTAGTGTTGCATGAATGTTGCTTGGATGAAATTAGAATGAAATAGTGTCTAGAAGTAAACCCTAGTCATTAGATTGTTAAAATTTTGCTCAATGCTTGAGAATTCCAGAATCACCATTGAAGGTGTTAAGTGGGTTTTGTAGAAACATGTTAAACACTAGGAATTTGATAGTTATTCTAGTGTAATTTGAGTTCTATGAAGTGATTTCAGAATGTGATGTGAAAAAAATTTACATGAACTTGCTTAATGGATGATTAAATTTGGCTACATGATTAGATATGAAATTGGCAAAAAAAAGTATAAAAATCTTGCCTGCAAGGTGTTTCTTAAAATGCCTAAACGAATGTTCGTGTGTCAAAATTTTGAACGAAACGCGTAAATTCCTAATTTGATTAATTAGGGGTGATATGTGATGATACGGATTCTAATCATAATGTGGATTTTAATTAATTTCACATAGCATATGATTAGAGGTAGCTAACTAGAAGAAAGTTAAATTAATCAATGATGAAGTCGAATACTGATTTCGACATAGAAAATACGTAAGGTGGAATAGTCTTATTTCTTAATGACTAATCTAACCATCTTACGAATTATGATGATAGTTTGACGCTTGACAAGCTAGTTGGAGACTTGGAGAAGAAACGAGTCAAATGGGTCAAGAATGAAGGAAACGTGTATTTGAGCGCAAAGTAAGTAAAGCTTACACTTTACTATTAGATCACCTACTTTTTGTAGTTGTTATGAATAAAATGAGATGGTAGATTTATTATGGTAACCCGTGGCGTAACAGTACTGGTTGGAATAAGTAAAGGTAGTAAACCAATGATTCGTCATGTGTAGGCCGAATAAACAAAGAGTTTTAAGAAACGATATATTATGGTATAAACTTAATGAGTAAAAAGAGTAGTGTGATAGTTTGGTTACGAGCCAATGAACACACAATTGTTTTTGAAAAAGGCGCTCAAAAGCGTAAAACATGATGTGTCAAATGAATTAAGGAAAATATTTTTTTTTAGCAATATAATTGAACGATGTAAACCTGAACAGATTACATGGACGATATGGTAAACAAATACCATCTCATGAGGGTAAAATGGTTGTTAGACCAAGCGGGTTGAATGGTGATGATATCACCATTTGACAATTTCGACTAATGATTTTCGTCAAGTATTATGATCACAGGACGAATAGCGTAAGGGATTACAGTGCTATTAATTAGCAATTTAATTGTTGAGGTATAAATCGGGTCTATACGTTGACCCGAGCCAGGTACGCCTAATTGAATTTTATAGATAAAGTGCAATTTTGGTCGAATAGATAGTAATGGTCCTTCGCCGTAATATGAAGGACATAAAATTGATCAAAAAGCTTTTGATGGGTAAATCGGGAAAACGACCCTTAGAGGTTGTTTAAGAACTTATATTATGATTTTGGAGTCCTTAGATTACGTATAAAAATTATAGGTATTGACATTCATGGGTCGAATGTCTAAAAACGGGTCTTAGGCATAAAATGACGAACCGAATGGTAGAAATGTGACAATAGTCTGTCATTTGCCAAGTCAACTTTTGTTCTTTTTTAAGGATTCGGATAGTATACAATGAAGATTGTGGATGATTTTTTTGTGTTTGTTTAAGTTAACATTATGGTTTAATCTTTTACAGTTTTATGTTTTCCAACCACCCATACAATAAACAAGCAAGTTGATGAGTAAAGTTCTCTATGTTAAGCTCATGTATTGCATACAATAAATAAGCAAGTTGATGAGATGAGTTGCCTTACAGGACCTGCAGTAGGCAAGTATTTTTGAAACCAATCATAGCTTTGTTTTATGATTATTATTACAGTTTTATCATGAACTTTATCGCACTTTTGTTGTTAACTATTTTGGTTTTTATATGCAGTGATTCAGTGAAACTGGTACAAACAATTTAATAGTTTTGTTAAGCGTTCATGAGTATCCAACTACAGAGACAAGAGAACACACTCCCTGAAATGTGTTGTTAACAAAGCCACTTACATAGCTGCTGAAACTGTCACAAAAAGTTCGTCCAGCCCTACTCCCGCAGTTAAGTTATCCCACCCAACAACACCAGCCCAGAAAGGAAACATGGAAACCTCAGCAAAGAGGCACTTGCAGATTCAGAGCCGCCACCGAAAAGGCCAGCTAAAAGCGGAATGGCAGACTAAAACTTAAATCGGTGAAGACGTCCCTTTTGTCCACCTAAAAGAAGAAGCAACGGTGGGATAGCAGTCCAGAATCGCTAAAGTCATTTCTTTTGAACTAATCATACTTGAAACTCAACATATCTACGACTGCCTAATGACTAGAAGTCGTATGCCTAGACAATGCTTGCAGTCGTACCTGAATGAATCTAACTTGTAATGTCGCGCAACGCGCGACATCAAATACCCCTAGTTAGTTTAATTAAGAATCTTAATTTGTTCACGTATGTTTCCATATTGCTTTGGTATTTGTTTGTACATATTGAATATTTTTATCTACATATAGTGTGGTTAATGTCTACAATTTAAAATATATTTACTAACACATCAATGTTTTTTTCAACACAAATTAAGATCAATACCTACACATCTTCAACATTTACCTACACATAATGCTACTTCTACCTACACATAAGATTGCTTTTACCTACACATATATTCATGCCCCGTCAACTGCCACATCAGATGCCACGTCAACTGCCACATCGGATGCACGTCGACTGCCATGTCGGATTCCACGTCAGTTGCCACGTCAGATGTATTCTAAACAAATTGTTATACTTTTAACCACACATATAAATGGCTTTTAGCAACACATATATGTGTAGGTATAACTTGCTATATGCCTACATATAACTTATGTGTGGGTAATGACTTATATCCACAGTCATGAGCCTACACATCATTACACTTATTTTATGTGTAGGTAAAGACAGCTACCAACACATTATATGTTTTTTTCCCACATATACTTTGTGTTGATAAAGAACCAAATTCCTTGTAGTGGTTGTTAGTCGGGATACGGGTTTCAGCAGTAGTTAGCCGTGAAAAGGGCATCTCGTCTAGTGGATCTATTGAGCTATATTTCACATCTGTAGGACCCTCAATGCGAGCTCCTCTTGTTGCGCTCATATATAGGTGTTGTTAAGTTGTTATTCGGCCTTAGAACATGTCAGCCTACATTTGTTGGGGAGGCAATTTTGTTTTCTGACAAAGGCCTTCAGAGAGCGATTGGGGATATTATGGTTTACGAGGATCCATTTTTTGGGGATCTTCAATGGACGTTGGCATCCCTTTCAATCCATTTTGCGGGTTTGGGTTTATGTTCTACTGTGGATGTATCTACATACGCTTTCATGCCCTCAAGAGCGCAATCTTGCAGTTTACAGGGCCACATTCTGCGGAACTGGGTTATTGTCAGGTTAGATTCTGATTATATGTGTGCGTTAGATTGCATGCACATGTCCCTTCCTGATTTTGATCTTGGCAGTTTCTCTAATAAGGACACCCCCCCCAAAGCCTAGGATGCTTTGGCAAGTTCCCTATTTAGTAGAACTGTCCAGAGTTTGTGAGAGAAGTCTAGTTTATCATGTCATCAGAAAGCCATGTTTGATTGTCTCGGAGCTCCTAATGCTCAGGATTTCTTGACAGTCATCCCCATTGAAGGACCGGGCTAACACATGTCGGTTGTAGAGTACCGGGAAATTCTTATGCACCGCCTAATAATCCCTCTATTACTCGTTGATGAGCCTTTTCGAGTTTGCAGCAAGGTTTGTTTAGATACTGTAACACCTGTGCCTCCACGGCCATCACACAAATACTGTAGCAATGAAATATTGTATTTCATACTTGGTATTTGTAAAAATATGTGTATCATTTGCACATATCAATTTTTTGTTCAAATTCAAACTCTAAATCACTTTCTGGAAGGTTATACGCGCACCGATGCGTAAATATAACCAGTTTAATGCAACAAACACTCCGGAATAGTGACATTGGCTTAACATACCTTAAATAACCTTTACATAACTTAGAAATAAGTTTTGAAGGCATTGGTATGGCAAAAACAAGTTAATTCGTCTACAGGGACTAAATTTGACAAACTGCGAAAGTATGCCAATTTAAACTGTAACAGACATTCCGAAACATGACCACAAGTTAAACACACCTTAAATATCCTTTACATAGCTTAGAAATAGGCTTTGAGGGGTTCGGTGTGCTAAAATAAACTTATTGGGTCATTCAGGGACTAAAAGTGTCAAAAAGTGCACAAGTTTGCATTTTCGCGCATAACTTACGTTCTGAATACATCCGGACATCCAAAAATTTATATAAGCATGACTATATTATATTTTAGTGTTCGCCTTAAGGAAAATCCATTCGTTTCGTCATTTGGATCGTTTTTCGCGCTTGTGCGCATTCCGTCGTAATTAAGCGAACATCGCGTTCGTACGACCAAACGAACCGACATCTGAGATATTTTTGAGCATGTTTTGAGTTCCCTATACTTTAACTTCATTTTAGAGCCTTAAAATGAGGATAACGGGGTTCAAACGCATCGAAAAAGGCCTTAAACACGTGCAGGGACCATTCCTGCCACTTTTGGAAACTTTTCTGAAACTGGGGGGTCAGTGGCGTAGCGCGACTGCCTAGACCCTCACCGTCGCGCTACGCGACTGCCTAGTCTGGGGCAGAAACATGCAGAAAACTCATTTTTCGCATTTTCGGGACCAGATTCGATGTATCGACAGCTGTTTACAGCTGTTTTGCACTCCCAAATCCTTTGCCACATGTTGATACCCTATGGTTAGTGGAAATTTAGACACCATAACATTCCGACACTTGTACGGACATGATTAAGGCACGATTTTCGACAAACGATCCTAACGGTTCGGGTATTCCTATAAATACCCAACCCACACAACATCAAAACCCACTAGAATTCTGATTTTGAGAGCTCTAAGTTGAAACCATTGTTTCATACCTGAGTTCTTGGATCGGGATTAGCATTCGGGGACCCTTCGTAAGTATTCTTTCGTTCTTTTCCTTATTTTACTGCTTTTCGAGTCAGAAAGTCAAACTTTGTTTGACTTTCAGCGTTGACCAGTAATGGTCAATGCGAAGTTCATTTAAACTTCGCAACGTGAGTGTAATCACGTTGGTTATAGTCCCTTGGGACTATGCCTACTGATTACCACGTTGTCTAGGGTCGTAGGGTAAGCGATCTGATAAATCGCTTATACCTCGAACCCGACCCAGTTTGGTCGATCATTAGGATCCGACCAAATACATTAGGTGACCTTAGTGTAGGGAATAACCTTCCGAGGTTATACCCTATGGTCACATCGTTTAAGTAGTTGTATGATATGTAGTTTATATGCCTTAGGTAAATTACCAGAATACCCTTTTCATTGTATAATTGGTAATTAAGCATATGTAACCTAAACTTTTGTCACATAACTGATTATGTAACATGTTTAGGCATATAACACTTGTCGTAGAACTAGTTAGGCGGTCCGAACGCGTTTCACGCGAACGACGCGTTAAAGTAGCATAAGCTACCTAAACGGGTCGTAATGGGTCGTAAACACTTAGGTTAAGTTTCATTTAGTATGTAGGCTTTGTTAAACCATATCATATGAGTTCCTACACTCATTTGGTTTACAAACCCTAATGCTACCCAATCTTCCGATTTAGGTCCGGTTAATTAACATAGTTACCTATATTAGGTGCCGTTTGATTTCCGTGATCTCTAGCATTGTTTGGTTGTTACTCAAGGACTACTGAGCATTCTCAAGTGAGTACATAGACCCCTCTTTTACTGTTTTCCAAACATTTTGGGGTGGAACACATGTGCCTACTTGTTACTTTCATGCTTTCCTGTTTTCACATCATATACCGGCAATGTTTGTTAGTACATTATAGTACATGATTTCATTGTTTTTATGCTAGGTGTGCCCATTGTGTGCATTACTTAGTACATTGTTTTACATGACATTTTATGCTAGGTGTGCCCATAGTGTGCATTACTTAGTACATTGTTTTACATCACATCACATCACATGCTATGTATGTTCATTTGTTGCATACTTAGTACAGATTCATTTCATCATATGCTTACATTTTGGTATGACATTTGGTTTGTTTAAATGGGACAATACATTCATTAACATTAGCTACGCCGTTCGTTAGTAGGTAGTGGTACCATAGGAATTGACAACTCCCGTTCCGGACATCCCAGGGAAAGGGGACAGAAAGGAATGACCGAATTCGATGATATTTACACAGATAGACCTTTAATTTGTTTAAGGGTTTATCACCTCAGTCGCAAGGCTTGGATGTATGCATTATAACAACACCGCATAAATGTTCATATTCAGTATAGCATGCATTTACACATTACATGATTGACCTTGATCATGCATTTACACTTTACATGATTGACATTGATCATGCATTTACACATTACATGATTGACCTTGATCATGCATTTACACTTTACATGATTGACATTGATCATGCATTTACACATTACATGATTGACCTTGATCATGCATTTACACTTTACATGATTGACATTGATCATGCATTTACACATTACATGATTGACATTGATCATGCATTTACACATTACATGATTGACCTTGATCATGCATTTACACTTTACATGATTGACATTGATCATGCATTTACACATTACATGATTGACCTTGATCATGCATTTACACTTTACATGATTGACATTGATCATGCATTTACACATTACATGATTGACCTTGATCATGCATTTACACTTTACATGATTGACATTGATCATGCATTTACACATTACATGATTGACCTTGATCATGCATTTACACTTTACATGATTGACATTGATCATGCATTTACACATTACATGATTGACCTTGATCATGCATTTACACATTACATGATTGACCTTGATCATGCATTTACACAAGACATAATATTGATTTAAACACAGTTTTACTTCAATACTTTGCTTTTGTGCATATGGTTTAGTTGAGACATTTCACTAGCCATACATGACATTTTGACATAGACATTTGACATAGACATTTTAACATGATTGACATTGATCATGCATTTACACAAAACATAATGTTGATTTAAACCAAGTTTTACTTCAATACTTTGTTTTTGTGCATTTCACCTATGGTTTAGTTGATGCGTTTTCACTAGCCATACATATCATTTAGGTTACACATTACATGATTTACATTGATCATGCATTTTGACATATTATTCAATACATTGACCATTGGATTAAACATAGACATTTTACATTGATTGGTTTGGTTTGATTAAGTGATTAAGTAACGATGCGTGTGTAATGTGATACAAGCATGGTGGATACGCCGCTGGTACTTCCTATATATAAGTGTTTGTATGGTATTACATATCGTAGCGTTATTTGAATCATTTCAATTTGAGATATATAACATTTTATACAAATAACATACTTTTCACAAGACATTGTTTTACAAACAACTTATCTTATACAAACTCATTTTACATGGTTATTCATTTAACCTGACATTTATTTATACATATCATCTGATCTTATCGTTTTTCAAATGATTTACAAAACAAAGCAAATAACAAGGTTCATGACTAAACATTTTCTCAAGCATAAGTCATGAAACCTATTTTCACAAAACCTATGTATCTCACCGGCATTTTTATGCTGACGTACCATATTTTCACATGTGTTTTTCAGGAAATGAAGCATAAGATGATCAAGATACACATAGGCTGACTTGGGCTTTAGTGACAATAAAAGATGCAAGACTAGTTAATTATGTTGTATTTCCTTGTTTGTTAAGACATTGTAACACTTCTATTGAATAAAACGAAATTTCAATTGCCATGGATTTGAAACATTAATTCTGTTACAACACTCCCCGATGTTTCCGCCGCGTTTTGTATGTTCCACGTGGTCGGGGTGTGACAGAAAAGATGGTATCAGAGCCAATGGTTATAGGGAATTAGGTTATTAGTAATGCTTTGACCTAGTCTATAACTTTCTTAGGACCCTAACGCGAGTTTACTTGCGTTTAGTCATAAAACACTACTGTCACCTATCCTTAGGCGACAACCACAACAAGAACATAAATTTCAAAACCGCTTTGAAAACTAATCATCTGTTCTAGGATGATTAATTACAAGGTTTTGAACCCTCTGTTATATGGTTTTGAACCCCTTTGAATTTTCAAAATCTCAGCAAAGTTTTGGGTTTTAAATAATGTGAACACGTGCAAACTGGAAGGGTGAATGCCTGTATTCTGGGTTTTCTGTCTAGGCAAGCACTTCGTATACATCTCATCAGACGCGAGACCAGTTGTGCTTACCTGGGAATTCTTGGGATGAGTGTTCACTTATAGGCGAGCATGTCTTCGCGATACATTATTTTCGACCCATTTACTTTGATTTGTCACTGTGTGTCGTTTGTTGCCTGGTAGTAACAAACAAATGACCACTACCCTTGCTTTCATCAGATTTGTTTCATCTCATTCTTTTCGTCTAATTCTCTCTCTCGTTTCCTTTCATGTTCCCTCTTTCAGAATGCCTCCTCGACGCGAAAGCCAGATAGAGACTGCCGAGCTGGCAGAAATTATTGCGCAGCAGATGGCTGCTCAATTTCCAAATCTCTTTGCTCAATGGAACCAAGCCAACAATAACAACAACAACAATGTTCCATGCAAGTACAAGGATTTTAATCAGGCTAAACCACTCAAGTTTAGTGGTTCTGAAGGAGCGACTGGGCTTCTTCAGTGGTTCGAGAGCAGTGAGAATACTTTCCGCCACGTGCAGTGTCCGGATAATCGCAAAGTCGAGTTTGCTTCGAGCGTATTTCAGAAAAGGGCTTTGACATGGTGGAACGGGATTATGAGAGACAGGGGTGCAGAAGTTGCTCTTGCACAGACATGGGCTGAGCTTAGAGCCCTTATGATGAGGGAATTCTGTCCTCGTCATGAGCAGCGAGCTTTGGAGAAGGAATTTGATGATTTGAAGCAAGATAGTGGTGAGCACAGGGCTTATACTGATCGGTTTGAAGAGTTGAGTCTGCTTTGCCCGACTATGGTTACCCCACTCGACAAGGCTATCGAGAGATACATCGACGGCCTACCCGACTCGGTACAAGACATCCTTACTGGTAGTAACCCTGCCACACTTCGTCAGGCAATCGAGTTATCAGCGACGCTGACTGAGTCGCAGATCAGGAAGAACAAGTTACACCGGAAGGGTGACAAGGGCATGAAACAGTTGGCTGACAAGGGGGATAGCAAGAAGGGTCAAAACAAGAATGGAAAGGACTCTGGTTCTTCGAAGAGGGCAAAGAAGCGTAAGGCTTCCCAAAACTATGTTGTCACTGCCCAAGCTAACCAGGAAGCTCCCAACCAACCCGCACAGCCTCCAGCGAAGAAACCCTATTCAGGGAATGCACCTTTGTGCAATAGATGCAACAGTCACCACCAGCCGCAACTTCCATGCCGTTTCTGTACTAACTGTGGGAAGTCAGGCCATCTTGCCAATTTTTGTCGGTCTGCTCAGAATCCCGCGGTTCAGAACCCGGCTCGACAAGTTGCTCAGCCTCTTGCTCAGCAACAGGGTCAAGCTGCACGACCACACTACCCACCTGGTGCCTGTTACAATTGTGGGGATCTGACCCACTACAGAAACCAATGCCCAAAGCTAACTAATGCAAATCCGACCCACGGATGAGCATTTAGCTGAACAAAGGATGTTGCTGTCTTATGCCTTTGTTTCTTTTGTTTTCGTGTATTGTGAAACAATATGTCTCGTTCTTAAATAAAAGTTGTTGTTCACAATTCTGATATACAAGTATAATTACATGCGTGTATGACTTTTCCTATGATACCTACATCAAGGAACTATATTCCTTACAAACTACTATTGTGATTCTCTCTTCCAAATGATCGCTCATGATTCCTTCGAAAATTTTAAGTACTCGTTTCATTCTAAGATACGAAGTACAGAAAATAAAGTGACATTATGAGTAATCATGCTTCTGCACATCTGTGCCTTTGAATCCTTGGTTAGATAACTAAGGGTATTTTCAAAATCTCATACCCATTACGTTATGATTTTTCAACATACACAGTACAAGTATTTCAAAACAATCTTCATGATCTCAAAACATTTCATATAGTTTGAAAACAATTTTTCTAGATGCATTGTCTATGTTGTTTCAAAAACATTGGCCATGTTATCAAAACCAACCTTTCAAATTTCAAAATATTTCATATAGTCTGAAGACAATATTAACACAATACATTTTCTTATCAAGTGCATGATTTCGAAAAGCATCATTCATGTCTTTCAAAAAAAAAAAAAAAAAACCTTATACATAATTTCAAAAGTCATCTCTCATGATTTTAAAACATTTTTGTAAATATATCTATCTAATACACCTACTTTATTTTAAAAGTATTATATATAAGGTTTCAAAAACGGTAAACACATTTTTTTTTTCTTAAAAGAACCCCATGCACAGTTTTCAAAAATATTTTCCTCGTACATTTACTTAACCTTCAAATTCTGCTTCATATGTCGCCTTGACATATCTAGCATCTCAACTTCATAAGCATTTTACTTCATGTTTTGACTTAAGCACATCCCGTGCAAGATTTCAAAACATCTTCAACTTCTAAAATCCATATGGGATCTTTTTATTAGACCCTTGTGGATGATTATCATTCAAATCAGAGTCCTTAATTGGATTCCTTATGTACCTTAATTCGAACATTTTGGTTCTTTATAATCGAAATCGAATTTTTCTCTTCAAAAATCTTTCTATCTTTATAGTTAGATTCTTGATAACGTTTAAAGTATCAAATGAAATCCGCTGAATGGATTCCTAGTGGGCTTTAAATGCATGTACGCAAGTAACAAGACAAATTAACAAACAATCTTTGTGGTTATATGACTATGTGTTTATGCATCTTGAGTTTTCATTTAAGTATTTTGTGTTTTTATACTCTGGATAATTCGTTATCCAAATCCTCGCAGGATCTTTCATATCTTCATATGAGGGATTCGTAGCAGGATAGTCAAAAGGTACTATCTTAATTCCTTAATGGGCTTCTATGTAATAGTTAAGACCCTTGGATTTTATAGTACTACTCCATGATTCATAAGAGACCCTTTTTAGTGGTCTAGTCAAAAGATTGATTCGCAATCTGGTTAAAGAATGACATCTAGTGATGTAGCTGGACAGACTCCTTGATAGTCTATTTAGATCATTTAATGATTTAAGTAAAAGGACTCTACGGCGGTCTAGTCACACTCATCACAGGATTGTTCATTTGGTTTTACCCTACGCATTATAAAATAGACTGTGTGAACTGTGCAAGGAATTGTCTAATTATGGAGGCCTACATAATTATGAAATTTAGTGCATAGAAACCCAGTAAGGTTTATTATGTGTAAGAACCGATAGTGACAACAATAACAAAATGAGAACGATGTAATGGAGGTACGGTGGACGCACCAATGACGCTTCATATACTTGTATATAAGTATCCCTCTTACATTGCAAGCATAATGTTATTAAAGTTACTAGAAGTTTAGAACCCTAACCAATGTTGTTCGATCTTTTCAAATTCATGTTTTCAAGCTCTCACAAGTTTCCTCTAAATAAATTTCGGGACGAAATTTCCTAAAGTAGGGGAGACTGTAACACCTGTGCCTCCACGGCCATCACACAAATACTGTAGCAATGAAATATTGTATTTCATACTTGGTATTTGTAAAAATATGTGTATCATTTGCACATATCAATTTTTTGTTCAAATTCAAACTCTAAATCACTTTCTGGAAGGTTATACGCGCACCGATGCGTAAATATAACCAGTTTAATGCAACAAACACTCCGGAATAGTGACATTGGCTTAACATACCTTAAATAACCTTTACATAACTTAGAAATAAGTTTTGAAGGCATTGGTATGGCAAAAACAAGTTAATTCGTCTACAGGGACTAAATTTGACAAACTGCGAAAGTATGCCAATTTAAACTGTAACAGACATTCCGGAACATGACCACAAGTTAAACACACCTTAAATATCCTTTACATAGCTTAGAAATAGGCTTTGAGGGGTTCGGTGTGCTAAAATAAACTTATTGGGTCATTCAGGGACTAAAAGTGTCAAAAAGTGCACAAGTTTGCATTTTCGCGCATAACTTACGTTCTGAATACATCCGGACATCCAAAAATTTATATAAGCATGACTATATTATATTTTAGTGTTCGCCTTAAGGAAAATCCATTCGTTTCGTCATTTGGATCGTTTTTCGCGCTTGTGCGCATTCCGTCGTAATTAAGCGAACATCGCGTTCGTACGACCAAACGAACCGACATCTGAGATATTTTTGAGCATGTTTTGAGTTCCCTATACTTTAACTTCATTTTAGAGCCTTAAAATGAGGATAACGGGGTTCAAACGCATCGAAAAAGGCCTTAAACACGTGCAGGGACCATTCCTGCCACTTTTGGAAACTTTTCTGAAACTGGGGGGTCAGTGGCGTAGCGCGACTGCCTAGACCCTCACCGTCGCGCTACGCGACTGCCTAGTCTGGGGCAGAAACATGCAGAAAACTCATTTTTCGCATTTTCGGGACCAGATTCGATGTATCGACAGCTGTTTACAGCTGTTTTGCACTCCCAAATCCTTTGCCACATGTTGATACCCTATGGTTAGTGGAAATTTAGACACCATAACATTCCGACACTTGTACGGACATGATTAAGGCACGATTTTCGACAAACGATCCTAACGGTTCGGGTATTCCTATAAATACCCAACCCACACAACATCAAAACCCACTAGAATTCTGATTTTGAGAGCTCTAAGTTGAAACCATTGTTTCATACCTGAGTTCTTGGATCGGGATTAGCATTCGGGGACCCTTCGTAAGTATTCTTTCGTTCTTTTCCTTATTTTACTGCTTTTCGAGTCAGAAAGTCAAACTTTGTTTGACTTTCAGCGTTGACCAGTAATGGTCAATGCGAAGTTCATTTGAACTTCGCAACGTGAGTGTAATCACGTTGGTTATAGTCCCTTGGGACTATGCCTACTGATTACCACGTTGTCTAGGGTCGTAGGGTAAGCGATCTGATAAATCGCTTATACCTCGAACCCGACCCAGTTTGGTCGATCATTAGGATCCGACCAAATACATTAGGTGACCTTAGTGTAGGGAATAACCTTCCGAGGTTATACCCTATGGTCACATCGTTTAAGTAGTTGTATGATATGTAGTTTATATGCCTTAGGTAAATTACCAGAATACCCTTTTCATTGTATAATTGGTAATTAAGCATATGTAACCTAAACTTTTGTCACATAACTGATTATGTAACATGTTTAGGCATATAACACTTGTCGTAGAACTAGTTAGGCGGTCCGAACGCGTTTCACGCGAACGACGCGTTAAAGTAGCATAAGCTACCTAAACGGGTCGTAATGGGTCGTAAACACTTAGGTTAAGTTTCATTTAGTATGTAGGCTTTGTTAAACCATATCATATGAGTTCCTACACTCATTTGGTTTACAAACCCTAATGCTACCCAATCTTCCGATTTAGGTCCGGTTAATTAACATAGTTACCTATATTAGGTGCCGTTTGATTTCCGTGATCTCTAGCATTGTTTGGTTGTTACTCAAGGACTACTGAGCATTCTCAAGTGAGTACATAGACCCCTCTTTTACTGTTTTCCAAACATTTTGGGGTGGAACACATGTGCCTACTTGTTACTTTCATGCTTTCCTGTTTTCACATCATATACCGGCAATGTTTGTTAGTACATTATAGTACATGATTTCATTGTTTTTATGCTAGGTGTGCCCATTGTGTGCATTACTTAGTACATTGTTTTACATGACATTTTATGCTAGGTGTGCCCATAGTGTGCATTACTTAGTACATTGTTTTACATGACATTTTATGCTAGGTGTGCCCATAGTGTGCATTACTTAGTACATTGTTTTACATCACATCACATCACATGCTATGTATGTTCATTTGTTGCATACTTAGTACAGATTCATTTCATCATATGCTTACATTTTGGTATGACATTTGGTTTGTTTAAATGGGACAATACATTCATTAACATTAGCTACGCCGTTCGTTAGTAGGTAGTGGTACCATAGGAATTGACAACTCCCGTTCCGGACATCCCAGGGAAAGGGGACAGAAAGGAATGACCGAATTCGATGATATTTACACAGATAGACCTTTAATTTGTTTAAGGGTTTATCACCTCAGTCGCAAGGCTTGGATGTATGCATTATAACAACACCGCATAAATGTTCATATTCAGTATAGCATGCATTTACACATTACATGATTGACCTTGATCATGCATTTACACTTTACATGATTGACATTGATCATGCATTTACACATTACATGATTGACCTTGATCATGCATTTACACTTTACATGATTGACATTGATCATGCATTTACACATTACATGATTGACCTTGATCATGCATTTACACTTTACATGATTGACATTGATCATGCATTTACACATTACATGATTGACCTTGATCATGCATTTACACTTTACATGATTGACATTGATCATGCATTTACACATTACATGATTGACATTGATCATGCATTTACACATTACATGATTGACCTTGATCATGCATTTACACTTTACATGATTGACATTGATCATGCATTTACACATTACATGATTGACCTTGATCATGCATTTACACTTTACATGATTGGCATTGATCATGCATTTACACATTACATGATTGACCTTGATCATGCATTTACACTTTACATGATTGACATTGATCATGCATTTACACATTACATGATTGACCTTGATCATGCATTTACACTTTACATGATTGACATTGATCATGCATTTACACATTACATGATTGACCTTGATCATGCATTTACACATTACATGATTGACCTTGATCATGCATTTACACAAGACAT
This sequence comes from Helianthus tuberosus, assembly GCA_030545235.1. NCBI lineage: Eukaryota > Viridiplantae > Streptophyta > Magnoliopsida > Asterales > Asteraceae > Helianthus > Helianthus tuberosus. The sequence goes on from CM060372.1 coordinate 149,790,063, forward strand.
AATATTGATTTAAACACAGTTTTACTTCAATACTTTGCTTTTGTGCATATGGTTTAGTTTGGACATTTCACTAGCCATACATGACATTTTGACATAGACATTTCGACATAGACATTTTAACATGATTGACATTGATCATGCATTTACACAAAACATAACGTTGATTTAAACCAAGTTTTACTTCAATACTTTGTTTTTGTGCATTTCACCTATGGTTTAGTTGATGCGTTTTCACTAGCCATACATATCATTTAGGTTACACATTACATGATTTACATTGATCATGCATTTTGACATATTATTCAATACATTGACCATTGGATTAAACATAGACATTTTACATTGATTGGTTTGGTTTGATTAAGTGATTAAGTAACGATGCGTGTGTAATGTGATACAAGCATGGTGGATACGCCGCTGGTACTTCCTATATATAAGTGTTTGTATGGTATTACATATCGTAGCGTTATTTGAATCATTTCAATTTGAGATATATAACATTTTATACAAATAACATACTTTTCACAAGACATTGTTTTACAAACAACTTATCTTATACAAACTCATTTTACATGGTTATTCATTTAACCTGACATTTATTTATACATATCATCTGATCTTATCGTTTTTCAAATGATTTACAAAACAAAGCAAATAACAAGGTTCATGACTAAACATTTTCTCAAGCATAAGTCATGAAACCTGTTTTCACAAAACCTATGTATCTCACCGGCATTTTTATGCTGACGTACCATATTTTCACATGTGTTTTTTCAGGAAATGAAGCATAAGATGATCAAGATACACATAGGCTGACTTGGGCTTTAGTGACAATAAAAGATGCAAGACTAGTTAATTATGTTGTATTTCCTTGTTTGTTAAGACATTGTAACACTTCTATTGAATAAAACGAAATTTCAATTGCCATGGATTTGAAACATTAATTCTGTTACAACACTCCCCGATGTTTCCGCCGCGTTTTGTATGTTCCACGTGGTCGGGGTGTGACAGATACTTTTGGTGAGCACGTGGTCCATTGCAAGGAGTTACCTGGGTTTAAATATAAGCATGATTTGGTTAGGGATATTCTTTGTGATGTTCTAAAGCGGGCAAGCATTTTTGCAAAAAAGGAGGCTCTGGTAACTTTCTGTCAAATCCGCTCGATGGAAGGTTTACTATTTGGCCAGCTGATATTCTTGTGTTTGGGTGGGTAGGGGGAAAACACACTTATGTGGAGTGTCCCCTCTTATTAGTCTTAGGGATAATGGGTTTGTTGTTGGCTAGGCAACGCTGAAGGCGAAATCAGGCAACGTCACTAAACACGAGAAAGCTTGTTTAGAGAATCAACATGTATTTAACCATTTGGTTTTGATATATTTGATTCCCTAGTCCCGGAGGCCGTGGAATTCCTAAACAGGGTCCAGCGGGTTGTGAATGGTAATTTCTCGGTCCCTAACAGTCAATTCGTCTTTAGTAGGATCGATTTTGCAATTCAAAAGGGGGTTCTAGTGTAGCTTGTTGCCCGTTTACTTGCCACTTGTTTGTAATTTGTTGTTTTAGCATTTTGATGAGAAAATATTTGTCAAAAAAATCACCAAATAGCATGAATTACAAAGTCAAGAAGTTGGTTAACTAGTTTAAAATTAAGAATAATAAAATCCCTAAATTGGTATGAAGCATAGAGTGTGATTCTTGAAGTTGTGAATCTAATGCCCTTTATCAACATAAATTAATAAGAGGGCTTTTGTAAATGGTAAGGAGTAAATAAGATAAGGTTCAAGAAATACACAAAACAAATTATAATTGTGGTTAAATTCGTAGAAGGAAGTTCCAAACCCTAGAGTGAAGAATCTTGAATTCTAGAAAGTTTTGGTGGAATTGGTTGTGAGAACAGGGACAAAGGATGGAGAGAATGATGATATTATGTTTCAATTTTGTGGTGTAAATGCTCTAATTGATTGTGTCAATGATTGTTGTTTAACGATTTGAATCAGAGAATTGAGTTTGGGGTTATGGGTGGAATAGATTATAGGAATAAGGTTAGGATAATGTTTAGGTTTCATGTAACAGACAAGTGCCCCGCGTGTCGCAACTCGGAGAAGCTGTTCTATTGCGACAGGTTGATGACTGGTCAACTGGTCCCTTGCGTGTCACGCAGTACTACAGATTTCTCTCCCGCGTGGCATGGGCGAGAGAGAAAACCATAAAGTCTGGTTATTTGCCAGTTTTAGTCCTTGTACTTGTTTAACCACCAAAATGTGCAAACATTAACCAAACTAATGAATGTATCTAGTATGAAAACTTTTGTACAGCATGTATATCAAGTCGCAATCAACAATCAAACAATAAAACGAATGGAATAACTCTCCAATATATTAATCAGAAAATTACTCAAAACTATTACTGACTCTTAAACCATAACTCGGTTTCTCTCTAGTCTCGTCTCTTAATAATGTCTAACCCTAACTTGGTTTATATTGGCTAACTCTAACATGGTGGCCATGACATTGCAAATATAATTATAACATAATTAGGAAACTTAACCAACTATGACCTACTTGTCAACATTGATCCCTTAAGTTCACCTACTTGTGACTTGAAGTCCGTAGATTATCAACAATCACCCATGTAATTTTGGACTCAAAATAGGTAGGCCTTCAACTCCGAACATGTCTTCAGTGCCTTGACTCCCTTGGAAGTTCTCTTGATTTCTAACTATGTTTTTCGACGCCTTCCTAGCTCGAACATTCTTGCGACCTTGTACTCGACTAGTCCTTTCTCTACAACTCGTCCTTTGGTCATAAGAACTCGAATCACCATTAACTCGGCTGCGACCTTGAGCAAACACTCGCTTTCTTAGGTCGTTACATGTTCCCACAGAATTTAAGCTCATCTTTGACTTGCGACTGAAACATGGGTAGCGACTTCTTCTTGAAGAAACTCAATTGGCCCTTTGATCTTCTTACCAATCCTCTTGTTGGTCTTGATCTTCCTGATTGGTTCTTCCTGGCCAACTCAAACCTCGGGCAAAACAGAACTCGTTCAACCCGAAAAACTATTACTTGATTAAACCAATTTATTTAACCCAAAGACACTGAACCTTACTCGTTCAAATTAGCCACCTCAAAATTCAACCTCCTGGTTGATTTAATAACAAACGTGAATCAGTCAATTCTGAACAACTTTTCTCGGGCAAACTAGAACTCGTTCAACCCAAAAACTATTACTTGATTAAACCAATTTGTTTAACCCAAAGACATTGAACCTTACTCGTTCAAATAAGCTGCTTCAAAATTCAACCTCCTTGTTGATTTAGTAACAAACGTGAATCAGTCAGTTCTGAACAACTTTTCAGAACCGAAATGTCTACTCGCAAAAACCAGGTCACGAATACCTCTCGAAAACCCAAATAAAATTCAAACCTCGAATTGTGTGACAGTTGTGCCATTTCGATCATCATACAATTACAAATCCAATGAAATCTTGTATTTCATTCTCGGGATTTGTACAATTACATGTGACAAGTACACATATCAAATTTCATATGATTCCGAACTCTCGAGAAGCTTTTCTGGAAGTTATACGTAAACTATTACGCAAATGTAATCAGTTTCATGAAACCTACACTCCGAAACAGTGACATAAGCTTAACATACCTTAAATAACCTTTACATAACTTAGAAATAAGTTTTGAAGGGTTTGGTATGTCAAAAACAAGTTTATTCGATCACAGGGACTAATTACGTCAAACTGAAAAAGTCTGCCAATTCGTATAGCAACGAACACTCCGGAACAAGATCATAAGCTAAAGATACCCTAAATACCCTTAACATAGCTTAGAAATAAGCTTTGAGGGATTCGGTGTGAGAAAATATGCTTATTTGATTAACAGGGACTAAAAGCGTCAAAAACTGCGAAAGTTTGCATAAAGGTGCATATCTCGCGTTCCGACCATATCCGGATATCCAAAAATTTTTGTAATCATTAAATTACTTTATTTTAGTGATAGGAATGCAAAAATACCGTTCGTCGCTTAATGTGGATCGTTTTCACGACCGTTCGAGTTTCGTCATAATTAACCGAACAACGCGACCGTACGACCAAATGAACCGACAACCATGATATTTTCAAGCATATTTCAAGTCCCCTATGCTTTGACATCCTTGTAGAGCCTTGAAAATGGGTTAACGGGGGTTAAACGCGTCGAAAATGCACTTAGAAGTGTGTAGCGACCTGTTCTGCCATTTCTAAAAGTCTGACCTATGCCCTCGCGTCCGGCAACAGCAGAAGGCCTATGCCGTCATGCGAGGTGACACCCTCATCTGGGCAGAATTCTTGTTTAAGCAAAAACAGCAGCCTGCACTTGTTTTGTTAATTTTGTTTCAAGTCTTGTTCACTAAGTTTAAGTGTTTTCCAAGTCTTTAAACCTGGACCTAACACTTGTATGGATGATATTATGCCTTGCTAATCACACAATACTTGTGGCATCATCTTGGAGCTTAACAACAACTATAAATACCTCTAAGTTCAGCCAAATTCATTGCTCATTTCTATTTTCTCATCTCATAACTCAAAGTTGGAGTTGCTACCACTTGTGGATGCCTCCCATCTGAGTTTTCTAGTTCATTTTCCATCCTTAGAACATTTTGTATGTGTTCTTTCATGGCTAGTTCTTTTATTTCAGCAATTGAAAGCTAAAAGTCAAACAGTTTGACTACCGTTTGACTTTCGGTTTTGACCATGAATTGGTCAAGTCAAAGTTCAATCGAACTTTGCAACGTGATCGTAATCACAATGGTTATAATCCCTTGCGATTATACCTACTGATTACCACGTTAACTAGTCAAAGCGACTTGTCAAAGTTTCAGTCAAAATGCACGATTATGTGCATTTTGCGACAAAACTATTTTCGGGTATCAAAACACTTTGTTTTGATATCAAATCAGTTTTCTAACTTAGGTAAACATGTTTTAACACGTTTATCTCATCACTTTTAGTTCAGTTCTTATTTAGGGTCGTAAGTCAAGCGGTCTTACCACGTTGACTAGTCGAAGCGACGAGTCAAAGTTTCAGTCAAAATGCACGATTATGTGCATTTTGCGACAAAACTATTTTCGGGTATCAAAACACTTTGTTTTGATATCAAATCAGTTTTCTAACTTAGGTAAACATGTTTTAACACGTTTATCTCATCACTTTTAGTTCAGTTCTTATTTAGGGTCGTAAGTCAAGCGGTCTTGACAACCGCTTAGACTTTGGAACCCGACCCGTTTGGTCGATCATTAGGATCCGACCAAACATATTTTGTGACCATAGTTGTATAGGGAATAACCTTCCGAGGTTATACCTTATGGTCACTTAGTTTAATTAGTTGTATGATAGGTAGTTTATATGCCTTAGGAAAATGACCAAAATGCCCTTTTTGCGCATAATTTTAATTTAAGCAAATGTAACCAAAATTTTGAAACTTAAGCTGATTATGCAACATAATTTAACATGTTTTGGCATATAACACTTGTCATAGGACTAGTTAGGCCCTCTGAACGCGCATTTGCGCAAATGACGCGTTAAAGTAGCGTAAACTACCTTAACGGGTCATAACGGGTTATAAGCACTTAGGATAGGTTTCAAATCAGAATGTAGGCTTTTTTAAACCATATCATATGAGTTCCAACACTCATTTGGTTTAGAAGACCTCATTCTATCCGATCTCCCGATTTAGGCCTCGATTATTAACATAGTGATCCGATACTAGGTGCCACTTGATTCCTTGACTTCCTGAGCTTTGTTAGGACACTTAATCAAGGATACTTGCAATCTCAAGTGAGTATATAGCTTCCCTCTTTTACGCTTTCAATTGTTTTGGGGTGACTCATATGTGCTAAATGCTTTTCATGTTTTCAAAACAATGATTGTGGTTTATATAAAACACGATGATTTCAATAATGTGAACGAACTTGTTAGGGCGTTAGTAGAAAGACATTCGAATGACATTCATTAACTATGATCAAGCCGACCAGTAGTATGTTATGGTACCATAGGATCTGACAAATCCCGTTATCGGACTATCCCTTTGGTGGGTAATGTGGGTAACGACCGAAACTGTTATCTGATTAACAAATCATGTGTTGGTTTGTTAATCTTGTTAAAGAGGTCTTTCAGGACCTAGTTAAAGATACCCCATGGATGGTATATCGAGTCACACAGGTTTGAAAGTATTCGTTAAAGAACGACCAAAACTTGTATTTCACAACTAAAACATGGACGATTGAACGATGGTTTATAACATGAACAATTTGAATAATGTGAACGAATTGGACAAATGTTTTCAAACGATGTCACACAACGAGGTTTACTTAAAGATATAAACCATACAATGTTTACTTTCAAAGACGATTTACTACTTGGTTTTACAAAGACAAATGTTTTCGTCAAGATTCATGGCTACAATGATTTTGATTTACATATATCAACTTGTAAAGCTGATAAAACGTATTGCATTATCAAACACTTTTTTATTTCAAGGTACATACTCGACAACTCTCGTAGTTGGTCGAGGTATTGCAATATGAATTCAAGGCCATGAATTTGACATACAAAACCTATGTACTCGCCGGCATTTTTATGCTGACTGTTTTCACATATGTTTCAGGTTCTACTACGTGATGATTGTTGATTGCTTGCTACTCATAGGATGGACGCATGCTTTAGTGACTTAAAATTTGAAAGACAATTGTTGCAATATTTGGTTTGTATCAAAGCAATGAGACAATTAATGAAATAAAACAAAACTTCAATTGCCATGTGTTGTGAAACAATGATTCTGTTACGACACTCCCAGACGTTTCCACCGCAGTTTGTTGTATTACGGGGTCGGGGTGTGAAAGAAGAGTTGGTATCAGAGCTCATGGTTATATGGAATTAGGTTATTAATAATGTTCTTGACCTAGTCTATAACCTTCCTAGGAACCTAACGCAAGAAATTTACATTTAGATTCTTAATACAATACCAATCACCTATCCTTAGGGGATTAAGAAAAACAAAACACAGTTCATTCTCTCGAGTCAAAATTTTTCAAAACATCACAAGAAATCATCTATCCTTAGATGATTTGTTTTAGGCTTTTAAGCCTTTGGTGTTTTCAAAATCTCGTCAAAGTTTGGGTCTTTATAATGTGAACACATGCAATATGGAAGGGTGGGTGCCTGTACATCGAGTTTTCTGTCTATGGCTAGAGTGTTCGTACAAATCCGCAGTATCGGACCAGTCACTCTTACCTGGAAACTCTTGGGGTGAGTGTCCACCTATAGGCTAAAGCATGTCTTCGTGATACATTGTTATAACCCATTTACTTTGATTAGTCACTATGTGTCGTTTGTTTGTTTGAAATAACAAACGAATGATCACAATCCTTATGCCTCGTCAATATTTTTAACATTCAGTTTTGAATATCCGATAACATCTCACTTGCTTTCTCTCATATTTTCCACTATCCTTAGAATGCCTCCTCATCACAGCGACACTCGAAAGTCTGAACTGGCTGCTACTATCGCTCAACAACTAAGCATAGTAATCCATGGGGCCATTGAGTTAGCTGTCGCCATGTCTCATCTCAATGATGAAACTACTCAAGAGGCTCCTAAGAAGGCAAAAGCCAAGCCTTCAAGAAAATCAAAGAAGCGTAAAGCTTCAAGGAACCTTAGAACGATTGCTCCAGTTCCGCTTAGCCAAGTGGGACCTAGCCAGGTGGCAGCACCACCGGTTAAGAAACCATACAGAGGAAAAGCTCCTCTGTGCAATCAATGTAACCTTCATCACCATGACAGTGTCCAATGCCGAAAATGTTCAAACTGTAGACGTTTTGGTCACACAACAAATGGCTGTCGTTTTGCCATTGCGCCAAACCTAGCTATGGCTGTTCCTACTCAATTTATCGCAACTCCTCATGCGATACATGTTTGTCCTAACTACCCACATGGAACCTGCTTTAATTGTGGTTATCCTAACCACTTCAATTGACTTGGATGGCAAATGACGACTCAATAAATGGGCACAAGATTAACACTGGCAATATCAAGGCTTGTGCTAATGTCTGAATAAACACTTAAACTTTTGCGTTTCGGTTTCCTTTCCAAGGATTTAGAAACACTTTGGTTTTTCTATAAATAAATTGATCGTTTAATTTTATTTATAAAGTCAATGTGAACACGTGTATGTATGACATACCCCTAAGATACCGACACCAAGGAACCGTGTTCCTTGCAAGACAAACTACTCTTGTAGTTCTCCCATTTTTGTGATCGCTTGCGATCTCCACGAAAATTCTAAGTACTCGTTTGTTATAAAGAAACAAAGTACAAGGTACAAGTTACAAACTCTAGACGAATACTCATAGTACCACTTTAAATCCTTGCTTGGATATCTAAGGTTACTTTTCATAAGTCCTTAATTGGTCTTATGCGATATGTCTATGTACATATCATTACATTCTGTTTTTCATAACAATATACATAGACATAGTATATGATTTCAAAACATCATTCATGATTTCAAAAACATTTCATATGGTTTAAAAACATTTTAAACATAGTATATTTTCCCGATATACCAAGTGCATAATTTCAAAAACATCGTCCATGTTTTCAAAAAAAACTCAAACATGATTTTAAAGGCATTTCACATGGTTTTAAAACATTTTATAAACATATTTACCTAGTACACCTAGTACATGATTTCAAAAACATAACATAAGGTTTTAAAAACATTAAACATATTTTCAAAGATCCCATGCATAGTTTTCAAAGACACTCTGCTCGTATGTTGACTGAGCATACGTAGTACACGATTTTCAAGAACACTCTGCTCGTACATTGACTGAGCATACGTAGTACACGATTTCCAAAGACATTCTGCATCGTATGTTGACATAGCATGCCTAGCACATTGATTTCAAGGATCCTATTCGCTTCATATGTTGACTTAGCATATTTAGCACCTTGATATCATAAACACTATACTTCGTATGTTGAGTTAGCATACCTAGTACAACGTTACGAAACAATTTTCCGCTACACAAATTCCAAAATCCTTATAGGATCTTCCTATCTTCATAGTTAGATCCTTGTGGATGTTTAAAGCACAAAATCAAAGTCCTTAATTGGATTCTTTGTGTGCTTTAATTCGTATGTTACGATTCGATGAGGACAAAAACGAATCCTTATAAGATCTTCCTATCTTCATAGTTAGATTCTTGAGGATGTTTAAAGTACTAATTGAAGTCCATGGATTGGATTCCTGGTGTACTTTAAATGCATGTGTACAAATTGATAACAAGTTGATGACCAAGTTGACAATTATGTGATTATGTGTTTATGTGTTATATGTGATCCAAATGCTCGCTATCCAAATCCATGTAGAATCTTCCATATCTTCATATGATGGATTTTTAGAAGGATATCCAAAAGTACTATCTTAAATCCTTAATGGGCTTCTATGCAATAGTTAAGACCCTTGGATTGTAAAGTACTATTTCAAAGTTAAAGAGATCACGCATTGATCTTGTTAAAGACATCATTCGTTGAGGTAGTTAAAGAGACCCTTTGGTGGTCTAGTTAAAGAGATCATGCGTTGATCTAGTTAAAGACATCATTCGTTGATGTAGTTAAAGAAACCCTTTGGTTTTCTAGTTAAAGAGATCATGTGTTGATCTAGTTAAAGACATCATTCATTGATGTAGTTAAAGAGACCCTTTGGTGGTCTAGTTAAAGAGATTGATTCGTCAATCTAGTTAAAGATATCATGTGTTGATATAGTTAAAGAGACCCTTTGGTGGTCTAGTTAAAGAGATCATGTGTTGATCTAGTTAAAGATATCATGTGTTGATATAGTTAAAGAGACCCTTCGGTGGTCTAGTTAAAGAGATTGATTCGTCAATCTAGTTAAAGAGATCATGTGTTGATCTAGTTAAAGAGATCCTTTGGTGGTCTAGTTAAAGAGATTGATTCGTCAACCTAGTTAAAGAGATCATGTGTTGATCTAGTTAAAGAGACCCTTTGGTGGTCTAGTTAAAGAGATTGATTCGTCAATCTAGTTAAAGAGATCATATGTTGATCTAGTTAAAGAGACCCTCTGGTAGTCTAGTTCAAGAGGTCGTTCGCCGACCTAGTTAAAGAGATCATGTGTTGATCTATTTAAAGTGGTCGTTCGTCGATCTAGTTAAAGAGTTCCTTTGGTGATCTAGTTGAAGAGACTCTTTGGTGGTCTGTTTAAAGAGTTCATTCATTGATCTAGTTAAAGAGACTGTATGGTAGTCTAGTCAAGTCATCACAGGATTATTTGTTTGATTTTTTCCCCTACACATTATAAATGAACTGTGCGGACTGTGCAAGGAATTACGTAATTATGGATGCTTAAATAATTATGGAATTCAGTGCACAGAAACCACAGCAAGTTTTGTCATGTGTAAGAACCTATAGTGATAAAAATAACGAAACGGGAACAATGTAATAAGGGCATGGTGGATACGCCGATGGTAGTTCCTATATATAAGTGTTCCTAATTACATTGCAAGCGTAGTGTTATTTAAGTTACTAGAAGTTCTGGACCTTGACCAATGTTGTTTTATGTTATACTCTCCGATTCCAAATTTCGAGCACACACAAGTTTCCTATAATAGTCTTCATAGGAAACATTCTCTCTATCCCTTACTCAAAACTCCAAATTCTTGTCAAATTCACACGCTTTCCATATTTCACTACAACGAGAACATCATTTTGATAATTACATGTCACTCTTGAAGTTCGGTACAATCATACATAAACCTATTGGAATGGAGTTTAAATCTGCGGATCTGAACTCTTCCCTATAAACAATAGACGAGTACGAATAACAAGGTTCGCTGGAAATCCAGACGTGGCCCAGAGTTTTACTTAGGGAACGGAGAATTTATTTGAAAGCGAATCATCCACATCTGTTCCTACAAGTTTCCTCTAAATTAAATTTCAGAACGAAATTTCCTAAAGTAGGGGAGACTGTGACAGTTGTGCCATTTCGATCATTATACAATTACGAATCCAGTGAAATATTGTATTTCATTCTCGGGATTTGTACAATTACATGTGATAAGTACACATTTCAAATTTCGTATGAATCCGAACTCTCGAGAAGCTTTTCTGGAAGTTATACGTAAACTATTACGCAAATGTAATCAGTTTAACAAAATGTACACTCCGGAACAGTGATATAAGCTTACCATAACTTAAATAACCTTTACATAACTTAGAAATAAGTTTTGAAGGGTTTGGTATGGCAAAAAACAAGTTTATTCGATCACAAGGACTAATTGCGTCAAACTGCAAAAGTCTGCCAATTCCTATAGCAACGAACACTCAGGAACAAGATCATAAGCTAAAAATACCCTAAATACCCTTAACATAGCTTAGAAATAAGCTTTGAGGGGTTCGGTGTGAGAAAATATGCTTATTTGATCAACAGGGACTAAAAGCGTTAAAAACTACGAAAGTTTGCATAAACGTGCATATCTCGCGTTCTGACCATATCCGGACGTCCAAAAATTTTTGTAATCACTAAAATATTTTATTTTAGTTATAGGAATGCAAAAATACCGTTCGTCGCTTAATTTGGATCGTTTTCATGACCGTTTGAGTTTCGTCGTAATTAACCGAACAACGCTACCGTACGACCAAACAAACCGACATCCATGATATTTTCAAGCATATTTCAAGTCCCCGATACTTTGACATCCTTGTAGAGCCTTGAAAATGGGTTAACGGGGGTTAAACGCGTCGAAAATGCACTTAGAAGTGTGCAGGGACCTGTTCTGCCATTTCTGAAAGTCTGACCTATGCCCTCGCGTCCGGCGACAGCAGAAGGCCTATACCGTCGCGCGACGCGATGCCCTCATCTGGGCAGAATTCTTGTTTCAGTAAAAACAGCAGCCTGCACTTGTTTTGTTAATTGTTTTCAAGTCTTGTTTACTAAGTTTAAGTGTTTTCCAAGCCTTTAAACCTGGACCTAACACTTGTATGGATGAGATTATGCCTTGCTAATCACACAATACATGTGGCATCATCTGGGAGCTTCACAAAAACTATTAATACCTCTAAGTTCAGCCAAATTCATTGCTCATTTCCATTTTCTCATCTCATAACTCAAAGTTGGAGTTGCTACCACTTGTGGATGCCTCCCATCTGAGTTTTCTAGTTCATTTTCCATCCTTAGAACATTTTGTAAGTGTTCTTTCATGGCTAGTTCTTTTATTTCAGCAATTACATGCTGAAAGTCAAACAGTTTGACTACCGTTTGACTTTTGGTTTTGACCATGAATTGGTCAAGTCAAAGTTCAATCGAACTTTGCAACATGATCGTAATCACAATGGTTATAATCCCTTGCGATTATACCTACTGATTACCACAATAACTTGTCGAAGTGACGAGTCAAAGTTTCGGTCAAAATGCACGATTATGTGCATTTTGCGACAAAACTATTTTCGGGTATCAAAACACTTTGTTTTGATATCAAATCAGTTTTCTAACTTAGTTAAACATGTTTTAACATGTTTAGCTCATCACTTTTAGTTATTGCTTATTTAGGGTCGTAAGTCAAGCGGTCTTGACAACCGCATAGACTTTCGAACCCGACCCGTTTGGTCGATCATTAGGATCCGGCAAACATATTTTGTGATCATAGTTGTATAGGGAATAACCTCCCGAGGTTATACCTTATGGTCACTTAGTTTAGTTAGTTGCTTGATAGGTAGTTTATCTGCCTTAGGAAAATAACCAAAATGCCCTTTTTGTGTATAATTTCAATTTAAGCATATGTAACAAAAATTTTGACACTTAAACTGATTATGCAACATAATTAAACATGTTTAGGCATATAACACTTGTCATAGGACTAGTTAGGCCATCCGAACACGCATTTGCGCAAATGACGCGTTAAAGTAGCGTAAACTATCTTAACGGGTCATAACGGGTCATAAGCACTTAGGATAGGTTTCAAATCAGAATGTAGGCTTTGTTAAACCATATCATATGAGTTCCAATACTCATTTGGTTTACAAGACCTCATTCTATCCAATCTCCCGATTTAGGCCTCGATTATTAACATAGTGATCCGATACTAGGTGCCACTTGATTCCTTGACTTCCCAAGCTTTGTTAGAACACTTAATCAAGGATACTTGCAATCTCAAGTGAGTACATAGCTCCCCTCTTTTACGCTCTCAATTGTTTTGGGGTGACTCATATGTGCTAAATGCTTTTCTTGTTTTCAAAACAATGATTGTGGTTTATATAAAACACGATGATTTCAAAAATGTGAACGAACTTGTTGAGGCGTTAGTCGAAAGACATTCGAATGACATTCATTAACTATGATCAAGCCGACCAGTAGTATGTTACGGTACCATAGGATCTGACAAATCCCGTTATCGGACTATCCCTTTGGTGGGTAATGTGGGTAACGAAAGAAACTATTATCTGATTAAAAAATCATGTGTTGGTTTTTTAATCTTGTTAAAGAGGTCTCTCAGGGCCTTGTTAAAGATACCCCATGGGTGGTATATCGAGTCACACAGGTTTGAAAGTATTCATTGAAGAACGACCAAAAGTTGTATTTCACAATTAAAACACGGACGATTGAACGATGGTTTATAACACGAACGATTTGAACGAATTGGACAAATGTTTTCAAACGATGTAACACAACGAGGTTTACTTAAAGATATAAACCATACAATGTTTACCTTCAAAGACGAATTACTACTTGGTTTTACAAAGACAAATGTTTTCAGTCAAGATTCATGGCTACAATGGTTTTGGTTTACATATATCAACTTGTAAAGTTGATAAAACGTATTGCATATCAAACACTTTTTGATTTCAAGGTACATACTCGACAACTCTCGTAGTTGGTCGAGGTATTGCAATATGAATTCAAGGCCATGAATTTGACATACAAAACCTATGTACTCGCCGACATTTTTATGCTGACGGTTTTCACATATGTTTCAGGTTCTACTATGTGATATTGTTGATTGCTTGCTACACATACTATGTACTCGCCGGCATTTTAGTGACTTAAAATTTGAAAGACAATTGTTGCAATATTTGGTTTGTATCAAAGCAATGAGACAATTAATGAAATAAAACAAAAATTCAATTGCCATGTGTTGTGAAATAATGATTCTGTTACGACACTCCCCGACGTTTCCGCCGCGGTTTGTTGTATTACGCGGTCGGGGTGTGACAAATTCAGTGTTGCAGAAATCGGCCTAGGCGGCCGATTAATCGGCGCCTAGGCGCTAGGCGGCCGGCCACTTACTGCCTAATTTTGAACTAGTCGGTCAATTAATCGGCCATGGTCAAAGTCGGTCCTAGGCGGTCAAAAATCGGTCAAAATCGGTCCTAGGTGGTCAAAAATTGGATTAATCGGACTATATTAATCTGTCAAAATCGGTCTTAGCCGGTCCTAGGCGGTCAAAATCGGTCAAAATCGAACCATACTATCTGAAACTTGAAGTATTTATGTGAATTTTGAAGTATTATTTTTATATTATTGGGTATATATATATAATTTTGAAAAAAATACATATAAAAATCCCATTCCGATTAATCCCTAGGCGGTACCTCACCGCCCGACTAGCGCCTAGCGCCTTCTACAACATTGGACAAATTGAACCACTTGTCCAACCCAAATAATTTTTAATATTTAAACCCATACTTTGTTTAAAACAACAAAAAAACCAACTTATTATTAGTGTTTTTGTTTCAAACGTTGCTCCACAAAAAAAAAATTGTTTCTTATTTTTGTTTCTATTTCTTTTTTTTAATCGTAGCTCACAACAAAAGAAAGAAAAGACTTGTTTAACTTTTGAGTTTATTTCTTTTTTCGTTTACTCACGAACAAAAAACAAACTTCGTTGGCTTTTTTATCAACTAATTTTGTAATCTCAATTCAAAACTAATTCCACCCTTTTGAATTAATTCCACAGTTAAGAATTAGATTCCGTTTTCTTCGTTTTTTACTTTTGTCTTCGGTAAGTTTCCCGCAAAAACAATTAGAGTGCCTTCGCTGATTTGCTAGATCAACTGACCTGATCAAACTCACCCGGTTTCGTCGACAACTAACGTATGAACAACCTACCTGTTGCCCGCCTTCGTAACAGTACCACGCCGCTGCTTCGACGTGCCAGTACCCCCGATCTCTACCTTCTCGATCACCGAACCGTTAGACTCCTTAGTCGCCGATTAAGAACCCGAGTACGTATTTGATATCGAAGATTGAACTCGGCTCTGATACCAATTCAAGTCCTAATCAACAATCAAACCGAAGAACACGAAACTGAATGCAATAACTCTCTATTATTTTAATCAGAAAACAACTCAAAACTGATTACCGACTCTTAAACCATAACTCGGTTTCTCTCTAGTCTGGTCTCTTATTAACGTCTAACCCTAAGACTGTGGGGTATGGGGCGGGGGTTGGGGCGTGGGTGGGCTGAAAACGCCCAAGCCACCACCCCGGGTGGGCTTAGGTTTCGGCGTGACCCAAGGGGCGGGAGTTTAAAGCCGGGCGTGGGGCGGGCTAGCGATCCTATGTGGTCGGCTCCTATTCGCTTGTTGGCCATGTCATAGTGGGGCCTTTAAAATTTAAAATCTAACCGTTTGGCCAAGCCAAGCGGTTCACCCCAACCCAACACTCAACATCACTATAAATATAACCCCAAACCCACCGGCTACCCCAACCCAAACAATCTTGTTGGATGTCCACCGCTACCCTAACCAAAACCCACTTGATCGAACCCGCTACAACAACCCACTTGATCGATGGCCTCTTGGACACACAAAGAAGAGCTAGCTCTCGTCACGAGCGTCGTTGACGCAATGAAGGGGCGACAACCCGGTGTAACGCGATATTGGCCGGAAGCCTTTGCAAGCTACCGACATAACGTCGGAAACGACCGGCACAACTTAAACGCGTGCCAACATAAATGGCGCGAGCTACGGCCGAAGCTTGATCGTTTCAAAGCCTACTAAGAAGCCGTTCCGAGCGGTGAGTTAAGCCACGAGGACCGGGTGGCGGTGGCGAACATTGAGTTTCGGGGCAAGGAGCGAAAGCCGTTCGACAAGCTCGCGCTTTTTGAAATTTACCTAACGCTCTAGGTTTTTTTTTTCTAATCGTTTTTAGGTTTTTTTGTAATTTTTAGGAATTATGTAATTTTTAAGAATTTAATAAAATTTTAGGCTTTTTTTTATTGTGTGTATTTTTTTAATTTTTTGTATTTTTTTTTTAGTAAACTGCCAAGCCACGCGGTTCACCCACGCCCCGCCATACCCCACGGACACGTCACATACCGGTGGGGGGCTCGAACTCCACGTGTCAACTCATGCCCCCAACCCCCGACTCACCATACCCCATGGTCTAACTTGGTTTATATAGGCTAACCCTAACTTGGTGGCCAAGACATTACCAAATATAATTATAACATAGAGTAAATTACTATTTTGGCCCCTGTGGTTTAACCAGTTTAACTCTTTCAGTACAAAAAATAATCTTTTAACATATTAGACCCTAAGATTGCATTTTATAAAGGTTTTGACCCATAATACTAACCATGTTTCTTTTTTCTAGTTAAACTAAGGGTATTATGATCCTTTTATAGCTTAGGGTTGTTTATGTAAGTTATAAAGTTCTTTTAATATTTTTATTTGTGTAATGACTTAATTTCTTTATTTTACCATTATTATTTCACAAAATACGTTTTAGATATACAAAGAAATACATATTTCATTAAAATTTTGTTTTTTTTATAAATGTCGTTTAAAAAAAACTGTTTTTAACCATTTTAAAACCGTTTATCATTTTTAAAATCCCTCCTTTTTAAAATGTTAGTTTTTAAGATAATTCTTTTTTAAGTCCTCGTTTTTTTATAAATTGAACAGTTCTATTTTTACCATTCTTTTTAAAACCATGTGTTTTTTAAATAATTCATTTTTAAAGTCATTCATTTTCAAAACGTATATTTTTAAAGTGTTTCTTTTAGAACCGTTTTTCTAAAGCGTTACTTTTATTTTTAAATCATTATTTGAATCGTTTATCCTTTTTTAAAATCCTCTATTTTTGGACGGCTTGTTTGTTCGAAATTCGTTCATTTTTTAAACCTTTTTTGTACTAAAATCATTCGCTTTTTAAAACCTTATATTCTTAAAATAATAAAATTATTCGCTTTTTAAAACCTTATACGTTTAACAAAACAAATAGTATTAAAAATTATGATAAAAACATAAGGTTTTAAAAAGCGGATGATTTTAGTATACAAAAGGTTTAAAAAGTACACGAATTTCGAACAAATAAACAACCCAAAATTCGAGGATTTTAAAAAGGTTAAACGATTCAAATAACGCTTTAAAATATAAAAGTAACGCTTTACAAAAAAGCTTCTAACAGAAACGCTTTAAAAATAAACGGCATTAAAAATGAACGACTTTAAAAAAAAGTCTAAAAAACATATGATTTTAAAAAGAACGCTAAAAATAAACTACTCAATATATATAAAAATGAGGATTTAAAAAGAACGATTTTAAAAACGATAAACGGTTTTAAAAAGGTTAAAAACAATTTTTTAAACAAAATTTATAAAAAGAAACAAATTGTTAAAGAAATATGTATTTATTTGTATATTTAAAACGTATTATTTTAATAAGAATCGTTAAATAAAGAAATAAAAAAATTAAGTAATTACACAAATAGAAAAATTAAAAGAACTTTATGACTTACATAAACAGCCCCTAAGCTATAAAAGGACCATAATACCCATAGGCTTAATTGGAAAAAAAGTAATACAGTTAGTGTTAGAGGTCAAAACCGTTATAAAATACAATCTCAGTCTGATATGTCAAAATATTCTTTTTTAGACTGAAATGATTAAACTAGTTAAACCACAGGGCCCAAAATAGTAATTTACTCTATAACATAATTAGGAAGCTTAACAAACTATTACCAACTTGTGAACATTGATACCTCAAGTTCACCGACTTGTGACTTGAAGTCCGTAAATTACCAACAATATAAGACTATGAATTAGCATGTAAAATAATATGTATAATAAAAACAAATACAATGTCACAGAAATCAAATGCTTAATTGCATGAATAATAGATAGAATTAGATAGAATATAAAAATGGACCGGGTTACAAATATGAATACTTGACTAATGCTACAAAAGCTCTTTGAAAACTATCTATGAGGACATTAATAAACCCATTATAAATGCGGGAGAAACTTCTAACCTTGGAGTTGCTCAAGATATTGTTGGAGAATGAAAGGCCTCTTTTTAGAACCAGTGAAAGGTATATCTCCCGGTATTTGTTTTCATTCTGGATGTTTAAATTGGGATAGTGCCTTTGATTTTATGGTGAAATGTTCCTAAGATTTAATGGAATTCCTAGTGCTTATACCTTCATTACTGAAGTGGGTTTCTTCCTAAAGTGTTACTTTTCTAATAGTTAAATGCATGTTCATTTTGACTTGCTTGCATATTATAAATACTTGGAAGACTATTAGAACTTGTGTAGTAGAAAAAAATAAATAATGCATGTATATAAATGCATGTCTTCACTTTGCTTAGTATTTTCAAAAATTTTAAGCTAATGAGGATTGTTAAGTGACTCTTTAGCACCTAATATCTACGTGGGATTAAGTAGACACATAAGCTGTTTATTCCAAATTTTAAACATATAAAGTGTATTTATATTTTTCATTATCAGAATACAAACTTACTACTACATTAAGGGATTGGTCTCCTACCCTTCAACATCTGCGCCATCCTTTTCCGGTCTTCCCTGTCTCCGCTCAACGAAGTGCTCTAGTGTTGTGTGTGCCCTTTAATGTTTTTTTCATGGTGATTGTGATTTAGGAGTTCATAACCCCTCGTCGTGACTAACTGTAAATATCTGCGTGCTCTTTAGTTTTTTTTTCCATCGTGATATACTATTGTATCACTACAAGAAAAAACCCTTATGTGACAACTGTCAAATTTGCATGCATCCGTACAATTATTAAATGATGATTAGTGCTCAATGATTGTGCTGAATTACAATTTATGACTTGAATTGCGTTCTGATTATTGCATCATACTTACATGTGCATCACATTTCACACTGTCACAACCATTTATCACATACAAACTTTAGTGACATACACGATGCACAAAGCACAGTTATCACCGTAAGCGGATAACTCAGAAACATGCTGACAATGTCAGTACATAGACAGACAGTGTTTTGAGACCTCGTAAGGGCCAGAGACAAGATACTACACTAGTATGGAGTGTAGGGAAGTAAGGACCATGAAACTGCGTCACTAGGTGATAGTTTAAGTACCGGAAAGTGCCTAAAACCTACTCGAAGTGCAGAATTCTGCATTAATCATCAAAAATCAGCATTTTAACATGCTAGTAACATGCAAAAATATGGCAAAATGGTCCTGTATGCTTTCCTAAGTGTTGGGAATTAAAAGTGTCACAAAAAGTTACATAAAGGACACTATACGGTATAACTTAGCACTTTAACGAACCGGTATCTAACCGAACAATCGGACATTACCCGGAACACCAAAATATTGCTAGAAACATTGTTTCACTTTTTCTGAGCTAGTTATGGTTCCCGAACACTTTAACATACTACATAATGCAAGAAATACATTGAACACCAGACTTAACACTTAACCTTCAATTATTTACCTACTTATCATTTGAAGTTACAAGTTACCCCCCACCCCCCCCCCTTCCTTATTTTCGGCTCAAGGAGGTGGCCCCCACCTAAGATCACCTTAATCTTCATAAGATTTCACTAAATCTTAATTGATTCTACTTGGATTTGATGGGATTATGCTAGTACTTGGGGGAACATGTAAACCATTGGACAATACTCAAATATGCTTATAAGAACCATTATCATTCATCACCTACATCACAACACCTCTTCCTCTCCCTCTCCTTCTTGTCCACGGCCGAACCCCCATCCACTCACCACCATTGTTTCATTTCAATCCAACCCATTCCAAGTTCATCCAAGGGTGTAACAAGGTATTTTAGGAAGCTTGGAACTCACGGATCTTGAAGGACCTCTATAGCAAGCTTTTATCCACTCGATTTTCTTCATTGTTTCTTCCCTAGCTTGAAGCTAGTAGTAAGATCATCTTAACCCTTATTTGCTTCTATTTTGCTTGGTTAAAAGATACATCATGATGTAAATCACTAAAACATTAAAAGACATAAGTTGGAATCATGAACATAAAGCCTTCATATGATGAAATATGGACAGAATGATGTTGTTTAGCATATGGATGATGTTTGCTTGTTGATTACTAGAGATATTGATGTTGATCATTACATGGAACTTGCTAGATTATGATTAAAAACATGATTTAGCAAGTTAAGAGATGATTATGTGTTTACATAAGATAATCATCTTATAGTAAAGACATGAACTTGAACATAAAATGGTTTCTTGTAAAATAATGAACAAAGTGACCTAGTAATCTTATAAATCTAAGATGAGGGAGTGATTTTTCTAAAAGAACCAAGTTTAAAATATGATTTTTGGAAGATCATAGTTTTTACTTAAACTTACACTATTTTTAGTGGAAAAACAAGTGTAGAAATACTAGAGAAACAAGAAGGTTTAATAAATAAACATTTTTGTAAAAGATGTTTACAAGTTGTAAGAATCTAAAACTCCCAAGAATAAGATTTACCAAGAAGTAAATATGTTTTGGAGGGTAACCAAGGCTACTAAACACTTTACCAAGTTACTACGCGTTTTTGTGAATGATCAAGTTCATGTTATTATGTAAAGTGAATAGTTTTTGCACTTGGTAAGTGCAAGATGTTTAGTGATTGATTGGTGATCATTGTGTGTGATTTTTGAAAAGAAAATGATATGCTAAATAGCATGGACACCTCCATTTACAAAGGAAACTATGGCAAAATTTTCTAAAAGTTCAAACACTTAGAAAGTATTTTCTAAACAAGTGTTTACAAGTATGTTTTAAACCATGTTTTTTCAATATAAGCTTTGCCATAAATTTTGATACAAAAATACAAGTATTGGAGATCGGTTTTTGTAAATAAAGATGGATAAATATATATTTAGAATATATATTTCAAATTAAGACACTTGTGTGAGTATTTGCTTACTTTGTGAAATAGTTATGTTATTTTAGGGTAAAATAATATAACTAACAAATACCATGATATTTACAACTCCAAAATAATACCAAAAATCACACGGAATGATATATAAGTTACACACTTAATATTGTGAAGCCGAACGATAAAACGTAACTTATGAAATATTCCGGAAAATACCATTACGAGTATATTTTTGGTAAATATTATTTTGGATACAAGGAGTGAAAATATGATTTTTGTACGTATTACCAAGTTATATCATATTTTCAACAAAAAGAAAATATATTATTTTTGGGAGATAAAATATATTTTCCTAGTATATTTAGAAGATATATGATTTTTGGGAAAAATATATATTTTCTTGAAATGCATTAATTTGGACAAAATAAGTTTATACATATTTTCCAAGTGAGACTTGAAAATATATTGTTTTGGAGTTATATATTGGGAATATGTTGACATATTTTTATTTGGAATAATACACCGGAATACGACGCCAACACATGGCAAGATATACCAATACAAGAATACGAAAATACATGTATGAGATACCCCATCCTTGGGAAGGAAATACGAATACAAATACTTGAGGGGTATTGTTACAAAATATTGTTTAACAATTATTCCAAAATCAAGTGCAATTCAAAGTTAAAATAATCATTATTTTAACAAGTAATTATAACTTGGAATAATATCAGAAACGTAACTCAAAAACGTAAATACTAAGACAAGGTACGACCCGTTCGTCTAATAGACATTAGACCATTGTAGGTAGTCGTGTTTGCTGAGGAGATTTGAGTAACGAGTACCGAAGACGCAATACTGTGAGTTCATATCCCCCTTTTCTTTTAACTGTTTTCAGT
This sequence comes from Helianthus tuberosus, assembly GCA_030545235.1. Taxonomy (NCBI): domain Eukaryota; kingdom Viridiplantae; phylum Streptophyta; class Magnoliopsida; order Asterales; family Asteraceae; genus Helianthus; species Helianthus tuberosus. Next base: position 149,812,145 of record CM060372.1, read on the forward strand.
TTTATACTTCGGGGGTGAAATACATGTTACAATTATTACAAAACGCTTTATACATGGTATGGTTAGCTAAGGAGGGTTACTACTAGATCATGTGAATGAGTAGGGCGATTAAGGCCATTAATCCTTGTTATAGGACCGAGGGGCATGAATGATAGATCTATTGGGGTGTAGCGAGCCCCACCCCTGAGTCCGCTGAGTGGACCATGTGGTGACTATGTCTTACAGCCGGGAGCCCGATGTGAAATCTGCTAGGTTTGAGTCTTCCTGCATCACTTCACAAATATCAATGGCCTTGCAAACCATTGGTGATCTCTTTTTCCTTATTGCTACATACCAGGGACTTACATACATAGTTACAACGTTTCAAAGGTTTATACTTCACACAAACGAACACATGAACTCGCTCAACTTTTATTGATGTTTTTCAAACTACGTGTATTTCAGGGAAATTGTAAAGTGGATCTTGCGGGCGTTGGAAGTTTTTATGCTACGTTAAGAATAAAGATGTCATCCATGGTCTTTGAGTTTGGTTAGTGTGTCTTACTCCTGGACGAGACACGTCATCCAAACCTTGGTGTTATTCAATATCTTTTGGCGAGTCTTTAACGAAATCATAATCAATTTGTACGATTTGTAAAACTTGAATTTGAAGTCTACGTTTTAAAACAAGGTTGTTATGTTTTAACTTATTTAATGGATGACAAACCTATGGTTTTATCATTTAGTTGATGTTATGATTGAATGCAATGATATTAAGAAAGTCACACCATAATCACGCTTCCGCAAAAGTCAGGGTGTGACAGCTTGGTAACAGAGTTTCGATCGTGGCGAACTAGGATTCTTTCTCGAGTCTAGACTACGATCATTAGGGCTCTCACGAAAACGTTTTTACGACATGTTTTCATTGCATACACAAAACGCCCAGATCCAGGAGACAAACATTTTTACTAACAAATCCACAAAACACATTACAGGGTTATGTTTACAGTTCAGTCTTAGAGATTGAGGGAGGATCAGTCTTAGAGACTGAGGGAGGATCAGTCTTAGAGACTGAGGGATGATCAGTCTTAGAGACTGAGGGGGGATCAGTCTTAGAGACTGAGGGAGGATCAGTCTTAGAGACTGAGGGAGGATCAGTCTTAGAGACTGTGGAAAATTGAGTCTTAGAGACTGGGAGAATTGAGTCTGAGAGACTGGGGAAATTGAGTCTTAGAGACTGGGAAAATTGAGTCTTAGAGACTGGGAGAATTGAGTCTTAGAGACTGGGATAATTGAGTCTGAGAGACTGGGGAAATTGAGTCTTAGGGACTGGGGAAAAGTTTGGTTTGAGAGACTGGGAAAGTCAGTTTGGGAAGCTGGGAAGTTTAGTCTGAGAGACTAGGAAGGATAGAAAGTTTCGTAATGTGAATACTTGATTACATGATAAATTACCTTTGCTTGCATACACTAATTGTTAGTAATTACTATGGATATACATACTATGATTATCATGTACCGGCACACGTGTCACTTTCTTCAGAAAGCGAGTTGTCAAGCGTTGATAACCCTACGACCACCGCCACAGATACTGGGATTGCATCTGCGCCGGAAATATTTACGTCAGACACTGAGAGTGACCCTGATATGCTGACCAAGGATGAGGACGACTTCCAACAGTCCGCGCTACCAGGCTTTGGTGATACTTTACCCTTGCTGATGGTTTCTCTAACAAGAATCCTCCTGTCACTCTTGTTTCAGTCCATGACCACTTCATCACTGGTCATCCCGATGGGGAACACACCATGGCTCCGATCCTCGACAATGCGCCTCCTGTGGATATTCCTTCCGAAGGTTTGCTACTTGACGAATAATTGATGATGACGTTGACATGTTATTGATGGTCCTTCTGATAACGCCCATGATGATGGAAAGTTAGACGAGAACGTCGTTACTAATTTCACTACTTGAGACCCCTGTTAACAAGCTATCCTCTGATTCTAGTATGCATTCGATATCAGACTCCTTTGAGTCTGTGACATCTGCAGCCTTATAGACGGCCGGATTACAACTTTCTACTACTGACGCAGATGACGACGTCGTTATAACTGCTACACTATCACATGCTCGAGGCACCACACCGTTACACAACCCAGAGCCTGCTCCTGAGATAGCTTCTGCACCTTTTTGGGTCAACCTGATGATGCGCCTAATGATCTTGAGCCGATTCCTGATCCTAACCATGTTTCTTTTGGCTTACCAGACAATGCATCTCTTATACCTGACCTAGTACCTGCACCTGATGATCTTCTCTTTTGTTGAGACACTTATTTTTTCACCCACAACCGCTGATGTTGCTCCTCTTCCCCTATGAAGACCGACGTCCATTGCACTGGCATGCCTATCGCTTTCATTTAGGACTTACCCGCACCCCGGAAAGGTACTCCAGGTCAGCACCTGTCACACCCCGACCACGTAGAACAACAAAACGTGGCGGAAACGTCAGGGAGTGTTGTAACAGAATCATTGTTTCACAACCATGGAATAAATAATTTCGTTTTATTGAAAAAATGAACTCATTGTTTTAGTACAATCAAATAAGTACAACTATTATCTTTCAAATTTTAAAGTCGCTAAGGCACGAGTCCATCCTATGTATAGCATTGCACCAACAATCATCACATAACAGCACCTGAAACATGTGTAAAAATAGGTACGTCAGCATAAAAATGCATGTGAGATACAAAGGTTTTATAGTAATTAGGATTCATGACTTATGAGTTTAAAGAAAAGGTTTTAATAAAAATAGTCATGATCCTTGTAAAATGTTTTTTTTTGTTTTGTAAATCATATAAAAATCAATAAGAAAACAGATGATAATAAAGAAAGATGTATATATATTGTTTGAAAAACAATATTTTGATAAAAAGATTTATAGTATATATAAAGATAAACTTAAGTTTTAAGAAAGTCGAATAAGTAATATATTAAAATATATTTCAGTTCCAAAATCGTTAACCCAAGTGTACTAAATAACACCACGATATGTAATGTGATGAAAACACTTATATATAAGAAGTACCAGCGGCGTATCTACCATGTTTTCATCATATTACACCCGTCCCGTTATCTAAACACTAACCAAAACCCAATTGTAAAACGAATAGTATATTAAATATACTTTAGTTGTTAAAAATAATAATTTTCAGTAGTATATCAAAAGTATACTTTGGATTTATAAATAACATATTAAACTATGTTTTGGTTTGAAAATAACATATTAACTATGCTTTGGTTTTGAAAATAACATATTAAACTATGTTTTAATGATTAACAAAATATATGTTGGTTTTGTACATTATAACATATGAGAGCATATCAAATTATACTTTTGGGAGTATAACTAAATATACAAAAATAATGTGATTTAAGAATTCATTCAGACCTAGTGCATCAAAATACACCTTTAAGACTATAGAAATACCACAAAGGCAATCCCTATTTGGATGGAGAAAAATAAATTGGTTTCAGACATTCCATGACAACAGGAATGGGGTGTCAAATCCTATAGCGCTATATCATACAACCAACCGGTCTGGTGAACATAAAATAAGAACTATCCAACAATTTAATTTTATAATCTTTGGAAAAAATAGAGTTTATACCATAAATAATCATTCAGTTTGTAAAAAGATAAGTACTAATATGTATAATCAATTATACTTTTGAAAACAAGAACATAACAAATAGGTACACATGCTTCACCCCAAAATATTTGAAAACAGTAAAAGAGGGGAACTATGTACTCATCTGAGAGTGCTTAGAAGTCTTGAACAACTACCAAGCAAGCTAGAGGGAGCACGTAATCAAACGACACCTAATATTGTTAACTACATAAATAAACCGGACCTAAAATGGAAGATCGGATAGGATGAGGTCTCGTTAACCAAATGAGTGTGGGAACTCATATGATATGGTTTAAAAGGAAACCTAACCTAAGTGCTTACGACCCATAACGACCCGTTTAGGTAGCTTACGCTACTTTAACGCGTCGTTCGCGCAAAACGCGTTCGGACCGCCTAACTAGTCCTATGACAAGTATTATATGCCTAAATATGTTTAATTATGTTGCATAATCAGGTAAGTGACAAAATTTTGGGTTACATATGCTTAAATATCAATTATGCATAAGAAGGGTATTTTGGTAATTTTCCTAAGGCATATAAACTACCTATCATAAAACCACTTAAACAAAGTGACAATAAGGCATAACCTCGGAAGGTTATTCCCTATACGACTATGGTCACCTAATGTGTTTGGTCGGATCCTAAAGATCGACCAAACGGGTCTAGTTCGAAAGTCTAAGCGGTTGTTTAGACCGCTTGACGTACAACTCTACATAAGCACTAAACCTAAAGTGACGAGCTAAACATGCTAAAACATGTTTAGTTAAGTTAGAAAATAGGTTTGGTATCAAAACAAACGGTTTTGATACCTAAAAGTAGTTTGGTTAGAAAATACGCGAGAATACGCATTTTGGTCGAAACTACGACTCGTCACTAAACCTAGATAATGTGGTAATCAGTAGGTATAGTCACTAGGGACTATAACCATCGTGATTACGCTCACGTTATGAAGTTCAAACGAACTTCGCATTGACCATAAACTGGTCAATGCAGAAAGTCAAACGCAGTTTGACTTTCAGATTCGAAAAACGATAAAAGAATGAAAGAATACTTACAGAAAGTCCCCGCAAGCTTTGATCCGATTTACCCTCAGGTATGAAGTGTTTACTCCAACTTAGAGGGCTGAAATCAGATCAAATGTGGCTTGGGAGTGAAGTGGGGTGGGCTATTTATAGATTTGGCACAACCGTTAAGATCGTTCATCGAATAACGTGCTTCGATCTAGGCCGTACACATGTGCCCATGGTTTTGTGAAACCATTGGAGCCCCTAGAATGGCCCATAGTACCAAAAATACCATTAAATACCAGCCCATGGTTTTGCAAAACCATGGGTTAAAACCATTAACACTTCAAAATTTGACTAGGTTCATTGAATCTGGTCAGAAATTTCAAAAATGGTCCCTGCACTTGTAAAATTTGATTTTTTTTCACTATTAAGCCCCGTTAACCCAATTTCAAGGCTCTAAAATAAAGTTAAAGTATAGGGAACTTAAAATAGACTCAAAAACATCTCGGATGTCGGTTCGTTTGGTCATACGGCTGCGTTGTTCGGTTAATTACGACGGAAATCGTAATGAACACAAAAACGATCCAAATTACGTGACGAATGGAATTTTATTATGCCAAACACTAAAATAAAATATTTTAATGCTTACATAAATTTTTGGATGTCCGGATATATTCAGAACGTAAGATATGCGCGAAAATGCAAACTTGTGCACTTTTTGACGCTTTTAGTCCCTATTGATCAATAAAGTTTATTTTAGCGTTCCGAACCCCTCAAAGCCTATTTCTAAGATATATAAAGGATATTTAGGGTATGTTTAACTTATGATCAAGTTCTGGAATGTTCTTTACTATACAAATCGGTATAGTTTCGCAGTTTGACACAATTAGTCCCTGCGATCGAACAAACTTGATTTCAACACACCAAACCATCCAAAACTTATTTCTAAGTTATGTGAAGGTTATTTAAGGTATGTTAAGCCTATTTCACTATTCTGGAGTGTTTGTTGCATTAAACTGGTTATATCTACGCATCAGTGCGCGTATAACCTTCCAGAAAGCGATTTGAAGCTTGAAATCGAACAAGATTTGATATGTGCAGGTGATACACATATTTATACAAATCCCAAGTATAAAAATACAATATTTCATTGGTTTGGAATTTGTTTGATGGTTGAAGTGACCAGGTGTCACAGTCTCCCCTACTTTAGGAAATTTCGTCCCGAATTTTAATTTTAGAGGAAACTTGTGAAGACAGCTGTGACGGTTTCGCTTTCAAATAAATCCATTGAACCCTAAGTAAAACTATGGGCCATGTTAGGATTTTTTTTTTAGCGAAATTGTCAACCCTCAAAGTGAAGTCCTTGTAGAAGCAAAACATGGAGTTTCGGACTATGGACAGGAGAACGTTTCTCATGAAGACTTATCATAGGAAACTTGTGTGTGCTTAAATTCAGAATTGGGGAGTGTAAGATAAAATGACATCGGTCAAGGTCCAGACTTCTCCCGTATCATTATTCTTGTCACTATAGGTCTTAACACATGACAAAACTTGCTGTGGTTTCTATGCACTGAATTCCATAATTATGTATGCATCCATAATTACGTAATTCCTTGCACAGTCCGCACAGTTTATTTCATAATGCGTAGAGTAAAAATCAATTGAATAAACATGAAACGACTTGACTAGACCACCAAAGGATCTTTTTAACTAGATCAACGAACGATCTTTTTAACTAGATCAACACATGATCTTCTTAATTAGACCGTTGTATAATATTTTTAAATAGACCACTTAAAGAGATCTTTTCAATTATATCATCACATGATATTCCTAACCAGATTTTTAAATCAATCTGTTTAACTAAACCACTCAAGGGGTCCAATTATAGAATAGTACTTTATAATCCAAGGGACTAAACTACAACGTAGAAGTCCATTAAGGATTTAAGATAGTACCTTTAGATATCCCACGATGAATCCCCCATATGAGATATGGAAGATTCTATGAGGATTTGGATAATGAAAATTCAGATTACACAAAAACACAAAACATAAGAGGAATCACATAAGCACATATGATCACATAATTAGTCAACTTGATCTTTAATTTATTATCTTTGGGCATGGATATTTAAAGTACACCAGGAATCCAATCCGTGGAATTCATTTAGCACTTTAATCATTTTCAAGAATCTATCTATGGAGATAGAAAGATCTTCAATAGGAGTTTGGCTTTGTTTCTTAAAAGAAACGAGGATTTAAGGTTCTTGGGGAGATCACAAGTGATCATAAAAATGACAGAACCACACGAGTAGTTTGTCTTTGTGTTGTTATCATAAGGTTGCATCAAACATTCACACAATCGCATCAGTTTTGCAAAAATAAAAATGACGAATTTTTTTATTTATATAACAATTGACTTGTCTTTAAATGTCAAAAGATAACAACCAGAGGAAATAACAAAACACTAATTGTTCACTGTTGCATCATTGTTCACGTTTGCCTCATTGATGTTAAACGCTCGTCCACGCGCTGGAGGTATGTTAACAAGTCTTGGGCAATTGTTTCTGTAGTGAGTAAGGTCACCACAGTTATAACATAACCCTGGTGGGAACCGTGCTTGAACAGCAGCAGGGTTTGCAGCAGCTTGATTTGCATAACGGCAAACATTGATCAAATGTCCCAACCGCCCACAGTGGGTACATTTGTGACATTGCTCTTGCTCCAGATGATGACGGTTGCATTTATTGCACAAGGGTGCGGTACCAACATAATTTTGCCTTTTGCGAGGTTGTGATGGCTTGTTTGGTGCAGCCTGTTTGTCTTGAGCAGTTATGGCGTAGTTTTGGGAGGCTTTATGCTTCTTCTTCTTGGATACCTCAGCCTGTTTTTCCTTCGGTTCAACTTGAGCAATCTTGTCGGATGGTCTTGGGTCGCCCTTCCGAAATAGCTTACCCTTCCTGATATGGGATTCAGTCAGGGTGGCAGACGATTCAATGGCTTGTCTGACAGTAGTAGGGTTGCTGCCAGTAACAATATCCTGAACTAGGTCAGGAAGACCATCAATGTATTTCTCAATCACCTTATCCACAGGCGTCACCATAGCAGGACATAACAGGCTCAATTCCTCATAACGGTCAGTATAGGCTCGATGTTCACCACTGTCTTGCTTCAGGTCATCAAATTCCCTTTCTAAAGCTCTCAATTCATGACGAGGACAAAACTCCCTCATCATAAGAGCCCTAAGCTCAGCCCAAATTTGTGCTAATGCAACCTCAGCACCACGGTCCCTCATAATTCCGTTCCACCATGTAAGAGCCCTCTTCTGAAACACACTAGAAGCAAACTCGACTTTCTGATTTTCAGGACACTGAACGTGACGAAACATACTCTCAATGCTCTCGAACCACTGTAGGAGCCCAGTTGCTCCTTCAGAACCACTAAACTTGAGTGGGTTAGCTGAATTGAAGCTTTTGAAATTGCATGGAGCATTCTGGTTATTGTTGGCTTGGTTCACTTGAGCAATAATATATGGGAGTACAGCAGCCATATGCTGCGACATAATATTTGCCAATTCGGCATTTGATAGCGGATTTTCACGTCGAGGAGGCATTCTAAAAGGGGAAACAGGAAGGAAAACAAGTGAGAGGATTAGATGAAAAGAATGAGATAAAACAAAATTCATGAAAGCAAAGATGGTGGTCATTTGTTTGTTACCACTAAGCAACAAACGACACACGGTGATTAATCAAAGTAAATAGGTCAAAAATAATGTATCGCGAAGACATGCTCGCCTATAAGTGGACACTCACCCCAAGAGTTCCCAGGTAAGAGTGACTGGTCCGATATTGCGGATTTGTACGAACACTCTAGCCTTAGACAGAAGACCTGTTGGGATTGAACCCTATCAGAGGAACAGATAATTAAAGCCAAAAATGGATCAGGACAGTGGATCCAGAATTAGCAGATGTTATGTTACAAGTCTCTCTCCTTGAAAGTGGTTTCAACATCTGCTGACCTACTATCTACTGATCGTTACAACTGCTAACCTATAACCGCTGATCAAGTCAAAGACTAAAGCCCTGCTGTTCAATCTACTGTTTTGGGTCAAGCCCTGCTGGTAGTTATCAAGTACTGCTGAAGTCACAACAGTGGAAGGACCAGCAGTAGTTTAGTTTAATTATGTAATGTATTGTATAGCAGTTGTTAGCTTAAGCAGTGTTTGTATAGATCAGTTGTTAGAAGTTGTTAGGAGGTTAGATGTCACTTTCATGGTGACGTCAGCATTGATGCCTCAGTGGTTTGTCCGTGCCTATAAATAGAACAGTACCATGCACTGTTCTATTAGCTCTTCACAAAATCTTCTTCCTGCACGAACAAACACTGTGAGCTCAGGCTGAGGGGGAGTTTGTATTCATACATGCATTGTAATCGTTATTGAAATAAATTCAATCTTTCAGTTCTTTGTTGAAAATGTTTGATTAAAGCAATTCTCCTGTTTGATTGTGTGCAAAGTTTGTTTCCATCTTAAATTCCGCTGCACTACTCATCCATCTTCATCTTATTTCAAACGTAAAACACAATCAAAACCAAACTCAGATCCTAACAATTGGTATCAGAGCTCGGACAGTCAAATTTGATTTAACAGTCATTTTGACGTAAATAGTTCAGCTCAAAATCGTTGATACTGATATTTGTTCGTTTTGTTGAAAAACTGAGTAAGGTTTAATCACCATCAAAGTTGATTAATCAGTGCCTGTAAAACAACCAGGACGACGTCACAATCACAAGATGATAAGAATAACATCGGCTCTCTTTTCAAACCACCCATGCTTAAATGTAAAGAATACAACATCTGGGAGAGAAGGATGGGTCATATCCTTGCTCAACAAAATACCGGATGTTGGAGATCAGTTGTTTTTGGTCCCCATGTTCCAATGGTGCCAAGTGCTGAGGATCCAAAGAAATTCGAACCTAAAAGTTATGAAAACTATACTGAAACTGATTTCCAAAAGTTCGAAATGGATGCCAAAGCATTTAGCATCATTGCATCTGCATTACCAAATGAAATCTATGCTGGGCTGTTACATTGTAACAGTGCCAAAGAATTATGGGATGCACTTAAGGAACAATTTGGGGGAACTGAAGAAGTAATTGAAAACAATAGGGAAATTCTGAATCAGCAGTATGAAACCTTCTGTCACATTAAGGGTGAATCATTGACCCAACAGTTTGAATGCTTCAGTTGTCTCATTAGTGAGCTAAGACTTGTTAAAGTTGAATTTCTGAAATCAACACAAAATAGTAGGTTTCTTAGATCACTAACTGAAAAATGGGACATAATTGCTTTTGTGACTAGAAATTCGGCTGAGTTCAAAGACCTGACACTGACCCAACTTCATGGTGGACTCCTGACCTATGAAAGGGAGTTAAACCAGAAAAAGAAGTTGCAAGAGTCTGGCAAAGTTACAGATGACTATTCATTTGGTAACACAGCTCTTCTGGGTCAAGAAGAGTCTGGCAGCAGTAAGGATCAGAGTTATGATCATTTTTGTTGACATAACTGCTGGAGGTAATTTCAACTCTGATCCTCACTCATCTAACTTTGCTTTCACATTAAATGGAGAAAGCCAGAACTTAGATAACTTGTGCTTTGAACTCAATGACTTACAGCATTTTGATCCCACTGACTTAGAAGAGATTGACATTTTGCATCAATTGGCTTTGCTTAGTGTAAGAACAAGCAAATTCTATAAAAGAACAGGGAGAAAATTCCCAGGGTTACATGAGAATTTAAGAGTGGGATTGGATAAGTCAAAAATTAAGTGCTATAAGTGCAATAGGCTAGGTCATTTTGCTAGGGAATGCAGGAGTCAAACCACTGGTCCAATAATAACTCATCCTAGCTCAAACCCTAGACCACAAAATCAAAGCACTGTGCACTATACCCAATATACCCCTGCAGCCCATGTTAACACTGCTCACTATGCTGCAACCCCTGTGCCTGTGCATTATGTTCAAACCACTGTTCCACAAATTCAGTATGTTCAAACCCCTGTCCCTCAGGCACAAATGCAACCTGTTGCACCTCAACAAGCTGCTCCAACAGTGGTACAACCAGATCAACAAAGCTTTTTCACCCAAGGCTTTGTTGACTGGAGCAGCATGCCTGATGAGCTTGGTGATGAAAATTTTGCACTCTATGCTTTTAATGATCCTTCTAATGATGAATTTTGCTTGATGGCTTTAGAGTCAATACCAGAAGGGGTGGAAACTGAAGGTGAACAACTAAGTGCTGAAACAGTGGATAAAGTGACTGAAGCAGTGGTTACTGCAGTTGCTGGTGAACTACTGCTGGGAGAAAATTCAGAAACCCTGATTGAACCACTGGTTGATCCTTGGTCCAAAGAAGACAAGGAAGAAAAAGAAGAGGAGAAAGAGGGTGAGAAAGAAGAAAGAACTGGTGAAGAAAATAATCATCAATGTGATTGTGCTATGATGGCAGCTGCCAAGGTATCACCTCAGGTTCTTAAAAATCTGTGTTCAGACAAATGCATTATTGCATTTGCTAGCATCAAAGAGGTGAATGAAAACCTTCGGAATAGGGTCTTAATTGATGAAGTCAAATTTGAGAAGTCATTAAAAGAACTTAAAATCAAGTTGGCTAAAAAAGACAAAAAAATTAGCTATCTAAAAGAAGTGCAAAGCATTACCAAAACCCAACTCCAAACAGTGATAGAAAAATATCATGTTTGTAAAAAGGAGTTGGAATCCACCCAAATCACATGTGAAAAATGGGTGGAATCCTGCAAAGGGTATGAAGTAATGCTTGAAAAACAGATTAAAAGCAATGTGAAATTTGGTGTTGGTTATAGAAAACATGATGATGAAAACACTGCTTGTGAAAAATCTGTTCAAACCACTGATGTAACCACTGAATTCATTCCCACTAACAAGAATGGCCATGAAGTGAAAATCACTGATAAACTTGGTAACAAAATCACACTTGAGAGACCAGTGGGATCCTCTACTTTTGAGGAAATTGAGAAATACCAATTTAAACCCACATGGTCTGACGAGTGTGACATTCTTGAAAATTTTAAACCCATGGATTTCACAACCACTGATGGTGTTAAAGCTCCAAAAGCAAAAGTCATTCCTCTCAAGGACATCCCAACAGAGGTTAAAAACTTTGTTGCAAAGGAGTCTGAAAAGAGAAAGAAGAAAGAAGAAAGAAAAGATCAAAAACCTGTTTTGTGAAAAAAAGAATCATCTAACAAAAGACTGTTTCCATTTAAAAGCATATCATTTAAACAAAACAAGTATGATTGTACCTGCAGAAAGCTGCACCATCTGTGGTAAAACAAACCACAAAACTCAAGCATGTGTGTATCTCAAAAACTTTGATGTTAAAAAGAATGAGTACACTGCAAAAACATCCTTGAGTCCATCAACATCATCTGTCAAATTCACCAAGAATCAACCACTGTTTGTGCCAGTCCAAACAGCTGTTACAAAATAGCTGAATCAAACATCTGTCCAAAGAGATGTTCAAGTGACTGATGCACCCCCTGCCAACCAATTCAGAAGAGGCAAGGGACAATCATCTTACCAAAGGATTCCACATGTTTATGAGACCTACAAAAGGCCCTCTAAACAAAGAGTGAATAGGCATCCTTTTGGTTATCAGCAGGTGATTGGTCAAAACTCACAACAGTGGTTAGAGAGAAACAGTCCTAAAACTGTCCAAACCCCTGACCTAACCACTGCCCATGCATCTAAACTCATCCCAGACACTATTGAGACCCCATCCAAAGCCTTATTGGCTTTGGAGACCCTAATGAACTAATCCTTTTACTTCATGTGCAGGGAGCTTCTGCATGCTTAGATAGCCTTTGGTATGTAAATAGTGGAGGCTCCAGGCACATGACAGGATGTAAAGCCCTTCTCAAAGATTTCAAAATCCATGGAGGGGGTGATATATCCTTTGGCAATAATAGTAAAGGGAAAGTTCTGGGGTACAGTACAAACTGGAAATGTAAAATTTGAAAATGTCAATCTGATAGACAATCTAAAATTCAACCTCCTGAGTGTTTCACAAATGAGTGATAAGGGGTATGGATCATTCTTCACAAAGGAGTGTTGTAGGATTGTTGGACCAGAAATGGTTGAAAAGATTGAAGCAATAATAAAAACTGGAAAAACAAAACTTGTTGCTCAAAGAAGTGGCAATGTTTATGTTGTTGATATATCAAAAGAGTGTCCCAGAACTGATGCCTGTCTGTTCTCAGCTGCCTCTAACAAAGAGACAGAACTTTGGCACAGAAGATTGGGGCACACAAATCTCAAGACAATTACTGAAATTTCAAAAAATGGCCTGGTAAGAGGATTACCACAAAAATTGCTTTCATGTCCTGAGCATTGTGTTTCCTGTTTAAAAGGAAAACCGCATAAAAGCTCCATTAAGTCCATTGAAGAGTCCAAAACAACCCAGTGTTTGCAAATGCTGCACATGGATTTGTTTGGCCCAGTTCAAGTCATGAGTCTCAAGAAGAAGAAATATTGTTTGGTTATTATTGATGACTTCTCTAGGTTTACATGGACTTTCTTTTTACACTCAAAAGATGAGACTGCAGGCATTTTGCAAGACTTTGTGACACAGGTTGAAAAGCAATTTGACCTTCCGGTAAAAGTCTTCAGAAGTGACAATGGCACATAATTCAAAAATAAGGAGTTGGATGTCTTCTGTGTGAAGAAAGGGATTGTAAGGCAGTACAGCATCCCTAGAACACCAGAGCAAAATGGGGTAGTTGAAAGAAAGAACAGGACACTGATTGAAGCTCTAGGACCATGCTTGCTGACTCAGGTTTGCCTTTGACTTTCTGGGCAGAGGCAGTAAACACTGCTTGCTATGTCCAAAATAGAGTTTTAATAAACCCCAGGCACAAAAAGACTGCTTATGAAATTCTGTATAAAATCAAACCACTGATCTCATACTTTAAAGTATTTGGCTGCCCATGCTTTATTTTGAATTTAAAAGATTCTATCTCAAAATTTGCAGCCAAAGTAGACAGTGGTTATCTTTTGGGATACTCTACCACTGCTAAGGCCTACAAAGTGTTTAACACACGGACTAAAACAGTGGAAGAGACTTTGAATGTGAAGTTCAATGAACTTTCATCAATGAAAATCCCAGCAAATCCTGCTGATTTATTTGATCTTGATAAATTCACATTTGAAAGTGTTGCTGTCAAGACTAACAGTGCAGGTCCATCAGAAGATTCATCACCAGACTATGGGTATGAGATCAACATTCCTCAACAAAAGTCTGTTTCAATGGGAAAAGCAGCAGTTGTACAAAACAGTTGTCAAAGCTCAACCACTGCTACCTCAACAGTTGTTGACCAAAGTAGCCCATCAACCACTGCTTTCACATCATCAAACACTGCTGACAAAAGTCCCCAAACAGTGGATAAAAGTCAGCATGTGTCCACACCATTACCTCCTATTCCACCACCTTTTGAAGCCACTGCTGGATCATCAAAGTCACCAGCAGTGGTTAGCTCAGATGATACACATCTGCAGCCTTCACCAACAAATGCCATCATACCATACCAAGGAGATTTAATCTTCTTGAGATCTTATCCACCTGACCAAATCATTGGCAACATCAATGAAGGGGTGCTCACAAGAAGCCAAACCCAAAACATTTGTCTTTTTGCTGGTTTTCTATCACTCCATCAGCCAGTCAAGTACCAAGAGGCACTGAAATACAACAGCTGGGTAGAAGCCTTGCAAGAAGAGCTCCAACAGTTTAAAAGACAACAAGTATGGGAGCTTGTACCACTGCCAAAAGATGTAAGTCCCATCGGCACAAAGTGGGTCTTCAAAAACAAAACTGATGAAAGGGGCATTGTTGTCAAGAATAAAGCCAGGCTTGTGGTTCAAGGTTACAGACAGGAAGAGGGGATTGATTATGATGAAACATTCGCCCCTGTAGCAAGATTGGAAGCTATAAGACTGTTCCTGGCCTTTGCTGTCAACCACAACATGAAGGTGTTCCAAATGGATATCAAAAGTGCTTTCCTCTATGGTACAATTCAAGAAGAGGTGTATGTTTGTCAACCTCCAGGTTTTGAGGATCCATTTTTTCCAGATCATGTCTACAAGCTAAACAAAGCCTTGTATGGCTTGAAACAAGCACCTAGGGCCTGGTATGAAACTCTTTCCACCTTTCTACTGTTAAATGGTTTCAAAAGAGGTACCATTGATAAAACACTGTTTCTAAAATGGAGAGGAAAGGATTTAATGATTGTCCAAATTTATGTGGATGACATTATTTTTAAGCACGTGTAATAAAATGTGTGAAGAGTTTAGGCAACTCATTACAGCTGAGATTGAAATGAGTGCAATGGGTGAGCTGCAATGCTTTCTTGGTCTCCAAGTTCAGCAAATGCAAAATGGAACTTTCATTCATCAAAGCAAATATGCTAAAGATCTTTTAAATAAATTTGATATGAATGATTGTAAAGCATGCAGCACACCCATGGCAACCAATAAGCTAGTCATGTCTGATAAAAAGGATGAGCTGATTGACCAAACACTTTATAGAAGCATGATTGGGTCTTTACTGTACCTAACTGCATCTAGACCAGACATCATGTTTGCAACATGTGTCTGTGCAAGAAGCCAATCAGCTCCCAGAAAATCAAACCTCATTGCTGTAAAAAGGATCTTCAGATACATAAAAGGTGCTCCCACACTTGGTATCTGGTATCCAGCTAATGGGAATATCCAGCTTTCAGCCTTTTTAGACAGTGACTTTGCCGGATGTAACAACACAAGGAATTCCACTTCAGGAGGGTGCCAGTTTCTAGGCAATTGCTAGGTTTAATGGCAAAGCAAAAAGCAAGCAGCTATTTCAACATCCACTGCTGAAGCTGAATACATTGCTGCTGCAAGCTGTACAGCCCAACTCCTGTGGCTTCAAAATCAGTTGCTGGATTTTGGTATCACTGCCTTAAAGACACCACTCATGTTGGATAGCCAGGCAGCAGAAAATATCACCAAAAATCCAGTTTCCCATTCAACCACCAAGCACATCGACATCAGACATCACTTTGTGAGGGATTGCTATGAAAAAGGTTTGATTTCTCTGTATCATGTTCCAACTAAAGACCAGCTGGTAGATATGCTCACAAAAGCTTTAGATACATCTACCTTTGAAAGCTTGGTCTCTAGGATTGGCATGCTAAACATGGAATAACAAGCAAAATCTTGTTTTTCTATGAATAAAAGCATTAAAATGTTTTCAGAAAATAAAAAATCCATCCTTAAAAATAGCTAAAAATGAAATTTTCATTAAATCCTTAAAAGTCTGCCATAACCACTGATTGGTGCAAACATCTGTTTGTTATTTGCTATCCACTGCTGAAGTCAACCTCTGTTTCTTCATTTTCCTTGGTAAACACTGTTGACAAACTTCAGTGCCTTAAAACCACTGACACAAACTATCCACTGAAAGTGAAAGTCACCCACTGTTTTCATTTTCCTTTGTGAACCACTGGTATTGCTTCATCAGTGGTTTCTCAAACAACTGTCCTCCATTATTTCATCCTTTCATCAGAGGTTGACACGTGGTCAGTATTTATCCGTCAGATCTTTGTAACCGCTGCCACGTCAGCATTCACTTTTTCATCATATAAAACCCTGCCCTAAACTCCCAAACAGGGTTTTCACTGTCGAATCGAATTCAAAATTCTTTTCTCAAAACAGTTTTCCACAAAAATTCTCACACAATATTCATCATCCTCACTTCATTTCTCTCATTCTCTGTTTCAATCATGGGGAAAAAGGCAAGCAAATCCAAAACAAAGGAGCCTACCGAGATTGAAATTCCATACAAATGGTCTTACAATTACTTGGGTATTCTTGAAAAACCCAGTGACACAAAGACCTTCGATTCCATCATAGACACATTATCCTCCACAAAGTACAAAACTTTGCTCACTTACAATGCAACCGTCTACCTTGCTACTCAACGAGAATTTTGGAAAAATGCTACTCTTGAGAAGATGGACAAAAAGGTTGTTGCCATCAATTCCACAATAAAAGGTGTAAAAGTCTCACTCACACCTCAAGCCATATCTGAAGTATTTGAGCTCAATGATCTGGAAGGTAAAAATTCTTTTCCGAAAACAGAGTACCAAGGAGATTTCATTCAAAGAGGGTATGGAGAAGAAATGAAAATAGATACTTTACAAAAGGGCAGTTTTCCATCTGCTACAAGGTTTTTATTTGATACCCTCCTTATGTGTGTTTCTAACAAAACCACTGCTTTCAATGAAATCCCGTTGAAGATACAATACCTGGGTTATGCTATACTTAAAGGTGAAAATTTTAATTATTCCCAGGTAATCTTCGATAATTTGGTCAAAAATGTTGAGAAAAAGGCTTTTCTATTATTTCCAAGATTTTTGAGTTACTATTTTGATAAAAAAAAATTTCAAAAAATAATGCCCATGTACTTGTACAGGGTCCTCCTTTTAAAATAAACCGTTTAGCAACTGAAACATTCACAAGAATGTTAAAACCTACAAAAACACAAGCAGAGGTGCCTGAGCAGAATTTAGCAGCTACCACTGCTCCTCAGGTATCTGCTGTTGAGCCCACTGCTCCAGGTGATCAAGACAACATAACCACTGTTTTGAAACCCACACCTGCCCTTACCAAAAAGACCAAAAAGAAGCCATCCAGAAAACCCCCCAAACCCATCAAAAAGGCAACTCTGGAAGATGAGATCCCAGAGCAATTGCCAGTGACAACACAAATGTCACCAATAACCACTGCTGCTACTTCCTCACAGCAGTTGGTAGAAAGATCTCCACCTTTGCCTAAAACTCCTCCTGCATCCTCACAAAAGGATCAGGTTGTAAGCACAGGGACCCCACATTATGAAGCTCTGGATCCAATTGGATCCATCTTCCTCAGTCCTGATCCCAAGGACATGTCTCTTTCTACACCAATACCTTCACCCCTCATCTTACCACAATCCATGCTACCTTTGTTGCATGCAGTTGATATAGCTCAGACACAAACCAGTTCCTCTCAACCACCTATCAGTGAGAGTACACTCCTACAAGTGACTGTGTCTGATGCTTATACCTCTGCTATCCCAGCAATAATTGAGGAGGTTACACTGCAGGAGTTACAAGTAACTCATGTCAGTAGTTCAAGTGGAGCAGCAACTACTAGTGTTGGACCCACTGGTCTACATTGGGTCAGTTGTTCTATCAATAAGACTCCCTTGAAGGCAATTTCTTCAGAGACAACTAGGGCAACCACTGGTGAGTTTTCTTTAACCACTGGTGAGCTGTTCAAAGTGTCCACAAATGAGGAAAGAAGTCCCCAGTACCAAGAACAAGGGGCATCAATGGATGACTTTTGGGATACATTCCCTAAGTCTACCATTGATACAACCACTGCTGGTGGGAAATCAGATGATCCCATTAATTTGGATGATGGTTTAAAATACAAAGAATTGACGAAAAGAGTGGACATAATTGAATCATCCGTTGCAGACATCAAAACAATGCTGCAGCAGGTGTTAAATTCTCAAAAGTCTACATCCACTGCTGCACCACCCTCACCAGCTGCTCCATTATCTTCTGAGCTATGGAGTTTATTTCAACCATTGCTCCGACATCAAAGAGAACTAGCTGATCAACAACATGAGATCCAAATTCAAAAGATCAGAACTCTCACGGAAGCAAGGTTTAAAGATACCCAAGCTGACATCAAGGCTTTAAAAGCCCACATTCTGAAAACCCCTGGCACTGCTCCTCCCACTGTTCTCTTCTTTGATAACCCTCCTCCAGATAATGCCAAAAAGGGGGAGAAAATCAAACAGTGGATAAAGAAGGGAATTGAAGATGGTATTTATATTGACAAAAAACATTCCCTTGCGAGATGGTAGTAAAAAGATTGATGTTACTGAAAATGCACTAGCTGAAGCAAAAGCAAGTGTAAAAAGGGATAGAGAGGCTAAGGATAAAGCCAGGTGGGAACAGGAGAAGAGAGCTTTCATGAAGCTAAATGCACAAGGTCCTTCTGAACCTATGGATGATAAAAATCCCAAGGAAGAAAAGAAGAAGCCCACTAGACAAGTGAGGCAACCTAAAAAGCATGCTTCCAAACCACCTACTAAAGGCTCCAAACCTCAAACTACCACTTCAACACACACCACTTCAACACACACCACAACCACTGCCTTACCACCACTACCAAAAATCACTCCACCAATAAAACCACCAAAAACAACCTCACCACCATCACCTCCTGCCAAAAAGCAGAAGACATCAGATGTTACAACATCTGTTGTAATGGCAACAGTGGTTGAAACACCAGTTGTTTCAACAAGTGTTAGTCAGCCACCTTCCACTACTCAAATCCCCATCACTGATCCACCCAAGACATCATCAGCCTCTCCTACAATAAAAAGGAGAAGGATTTTCATACCTGATGATGATTCTCCATCACCACCACCAACATCTTCACAATCTCTTGCACTGATTCCAAAACCTGTTCCTCTCTCTTCAGCTCCAGTACAACAACTAATCCCTATTATCACTCCTGTAGGTGTCCAATTTCCTCTAGAACTTGAAGCAGTTAGAGAAGAGATCAAATCCTTCTACTATGAGGATGACCCTGCTAAAAGGAAGTTGCCATCAGTTGAAGGATATCCAAGGCCTAACAACATTGAAGAATATTTGAAAGTTAAGGCTAAACAGGCAGAGGAAATTTCTAAAAGAAACTCTCAAGGAAAATCTGACAAAGAAATTCAAAGGCACTACCAGTTTCTATTTACTCAAGTCAGATCCTTAGAGCAATTTGCAAAAAATGTTTGTCAACAAATCTCAGAAAGAGCAGATGAAAGTTTGAGAAAAGACTACATTGAAAGCATCATGGCAACCAAGAAGTACAAGGGAGAAAAGCATATGTACAAGGAGTGGACCATTCCTGAGCTTGAACAAGAAGCAGCCAGGATTCAAGAAATGATAAAGAATAAGGTCAAACACACTCCTCCAAATTGGTCAAAGTACAAAAAGAATGTGCCTGAGAAGACATTAGAGCTAAAGAGAATGAAAGAGGAATTAGTTGCTGTTGACTATGGGTCCAAAAATCAAGTGGTAAGATGGAAAGAAGAAACAGTCAGGTCCACCTACAAAAGGTTGAAGGAATTAAGGAAGAAAGATCCTAAAGTTCCACAAAAACCTGATTACCCTGAAGCAGAGGTTTTAAAAAGACCTCCAAAACTGCAAATCAGGAGAACCACTGCTCCAACTGGTGCTGCCATCTACAAAAGAAGGCCACAACAACAGTTGGGTACTGAAACAGTGGCATAATTAATGGCAGGAGATGAACTTGTAAAAGAAGGCATTAAGCAAATGATAGTAGAAACTCTTGGCCTAAATCAACCTGCAAGTACTGCTCAGTCAGTCATCACAAGGCCAGCATCACCAAACACCTCATCTAATAAAAATCTCCCAAGAAACCCACCAGGCTCAAAAGTACTAAAGTGGAAAACTGACAAACAGACCCATGTACTGACTGTGTTCAAGTCTAGTGGAGAAGTGAAGAAAATAACAAGGGAACAAGAACTTGGCCTAAGTCTTGAAGATATGCAGGATCTCCTTGATCTTCCACTTTGTAGGGATGAAGATGACACAGATGCCCTAGACTTTGAGTTACAACTTAAAGGTCAGATAAGGGAACTATTGATGAGGCATTAAAGTTCCACAATAATGAAGGGTTTTGGCATTATCTGTTCCAGGGGGAGATTGTTGGGATTGAACCCTATCAGAGGAACTGATAATTAAAGCCAAAACTGGATCAGGACAGTGGATCCAGAATAAGCAGATGTTATGTTACAAGTCTCTCTCCTTGAAAGTGGTTTCAACATCTGCTGACCTCCTATCTACTGATCGTTATAACTACTGACCTATAACCGCTGATCAAGTCAAAGACTAAAGCCCTGCTGTTCAATCTACTGCTTTGGGTCAAGCACTGCTGGTAGTTATCAAGTACTGCTAAAGTCACAACAGTGGAAGGACCAGCGGTAGTTTAGTTTAATTATGTAATGTATTGTATAGCAGTTGTTAGCTGAAGTAGTGTTTGTATAGATCAGGTGTTAGAAGTTGTTAGGAGGTTAGATGTCACTTTCATGGTGACGTCAGCATTGATGCCTCAGTGGTTTATCCGTGCCTATAAATAGAACAGTACCATGCACTGTTCTATTAGCTCTTCACAAAATCTTCTTCCTGCATGAACAAACACTGTGAGCTCAGGATGAGGGGGAGTTTGTATTCATACATGCATTGTAATCGTTATTGAAATAAATTCAATCTTTCGGTTCTTTGTTGAAAATGTTTGATTAGAGCAATTCTCCTATTTGATTGTGTGCAAAGTTTGTTTCCATCTTAAATTCCGCTGCACTACTCATCCATCTTCATCTTATTTCAAACATAAAACACAATCAAAACCAAACTCAGATCCTAACAATTGGTATCAGAGCTCGGACAGTCAAATTTGATTTAACAGTCATTTTGACGTAAATAGTTCAGCTCAAAATCGTTGATACTGATATTTGTTCATTTTGTTGAAAAACAGAGTAAGGTTTAATCACCATCAAAGTTGATTAATCAGTGCCTGTAAAACAACCAGGATGACATCACAATCACAAGATGATAAGAATAACATCGGCTCTCTTTTCAAACCACCCATGCTTAAACGTAAAGAATACAATATCTGGGAGAGATGGATGGGTCATATCCTTGCTCAACAAAATACCGGATGTTGGAGATCAGTTGTTTTTGGTCCCCATGTTCCAATGGTGCCAAGTGATGAGGATCCAAAGAAATTCGAACCTAAAAGTTATGAAAACTATACTGAAACTGATTTCCAAAAGTTCAAACTGGATGCCAAATCATTTAGCATCATTGCATCTGCATTACCAAATGAAATCTATGCTGGGCTGTTACATTGTAACAGTGCCAAAGAATTACGGGATGCACTGAAGGAACAATTTGGGGGAACTGAAGAAGTAATTGAAAACAATAGGGAAATTCTGAATCAGCAGTATGAAACCTTCTGTCACATTAAGGGTGAATCATTGACCCAACAGTTTGAACGCTTCAGTTGTCTCATTAGTGAGCTAAGACTTGTTAAAGTTGAATTTCCGAAATCAACACAAAATAGTAGGTTTCTTAGATCACTACCTGAAAAATGGGACACAATTGCTTTTGTGACTAGAAATTCTGCTGAGTTCAAAGACCTGACACTGACCCAACTTCATGGTAGACTCCTGACCTATGAAAGGGAGTTAAAAAAGAAAAAGATAACTTGTGTTAGGGTCCTAGGAAGGTTATAGTCTAGGTCAAAGCATTACTAATAACCTAATTCCCTATAACCATTGGCTCTGATACCAACTTTTCTGTCACACCTAGACCACGTAGAACAACAAAACGTGGCGGAAACGTCGGGGAGTGTTGTAACAGAATCATTGTTTCACAACCATGGAATAAATAATTTTGTTTTATTGAAAAAATGAACTCATTGTTTTAGTACAATCAAATAAGTACAACTATTATCTTTCAAATATTAAAGTCGCTAAGGCACGAGTCTATCCTATATATAGCATTGCACCAACAATCATCACATAACAGCACTGAAACATGTGTAAAAATAGGTACGTCAGCATAAAAATGCCTGTGAGATACATAGGTTTTATAGTAATTATGATTCATGACTTATGAGTTTAAAGAAAAGGTTTTAATAAAAATAGTCATGATCCTTGTAAATTTTTTTTTGTTTTGTTAATCATAGAAAAATCAATAAGAAAACAGATGATAATAAAAAAAGATGTATAAATAAATAATTAGGTAAAAATGAGTTTATATATATATATATATATATTGTTTGAAAAACAATATTTTGATAAAAAGATTTATAGTATATATAAAGATATACTTTAGTTTTAAGAAAGTCGAATAAGTAATATATTAAAATATATTTCAGTTCCAAAATCGTTAACCCAAGTGTACTAAATAGCGCCACGGTATGTAATGTGATGAAAACACTTATATATAAGAAGTACCAACGGCGTATCTACCATGTTTTCATCATATTACACCCGTCCCGTTATCTAAACACTAACCAAAACCCAATTGTAAAACGAATAGTATATTAAATATACTTTATTTGTTAAAAATAATAATTTTCAGTAGTATATCAAAAGTATACTTTGGATTTATAAATAACATATTAAACTATGTTTTGGTTTGAAAATAACATATTAACTATGCTTTGGTTTTGAAAATAACATATTAAACTATGTTTTAATGATTAACAAAATATATGTTGGTTTTGTACATTATCACATATGAGAGCATATCAAATTATACTTTTGGGAGTATAACTAAATATACAAAAATAATGTGATTTAAGAATTCATTCAGACCTAGTGCATCAAAATACACCTTTGAGACTATAGAAATACCACAAAGGCAATCCCTATTTGTATGGAGAAAAATAAATTGGTTTCAGACATTCCATGACAACAGGAATGGGGTGTCAAATCCTATAACGCTGTATCATACTACCAACCGGTCTGGTGAACATAAAATAAGTACTATCCAACAATTTAATTTTATAATCTTTGGAAAAATTAGAGTTTATACCATAAATAATAATTATGTTTGTAAAAAGATAAGTACTAATATGTATAATCAATTATACTTTTGAAAACAAGAACATAACAAATAGGTACATATGCTTCACCCCAAAATATTTGAAAACAGTGAAAGAGGAGAACTATGTACTCACCTGAGAGTGCTTAGAAGTCTTGAACAACTACCAATCAAGCAAGAGGGAGCACGGAATCAAACGGCACCTAATATTGTTAAGTACATAAATAAACTGGACCTAAAATGAAAGATCGGATAGGATGAGGTCTCGTAAACCAAATCAGTGTGGGAACTCATATGATATGGTTTAACAAGGCCCACATACTAAAAGGAAACCTAACCTAAGTGCTTACGACCCATTACGACCCGTTTAGGTAGCTTACGCTACTTTAACGCGTCGTTTGCGCAAAACGCGTTCGGACTGCCTAACTAGTCCTATGACAAGTATTATATGCCTAAATATGTTTAATTATGTTGCATAATCAGTTAAGTGACAAAAGTTTGGGTTACATATGCTAAAATATCAATTATGCATAAAAAGGGTATTTTGGTAATTTTCCTAAGGCATATAAACTACCTATCATACAACCAATTAAACGAAGTGACCATAAGGTATAACCTCAGAAGGTTATTCCCTATACGACTATGGTCACCTAATGTGGTTGGTCGAATCCTAAAGATCGACCAAACGGGTCTAGTTCGAAAGTCTAAGCGGTTGTTTAGACCGCTTGACTTACGACTCTACATAAGCACTAAACCTAAAGTGACGAGCTAAACATGCTAAAACATGTTTAGTTAAGTTAGAAAATAGGTTTAGTATCAAAACAAACGGTTTTCATACCTAAAAGTAGTTTGGTTACAAAATACGCGAGAATACGCATTTTGGCCGAAACTACGACTCGTCACTAAACCTAGATAACATGGTAATCAGTAGGTATAGTCTCTAGGGACTATAACCATCGTGATTACACTCATGTTATGAAGTTCAAACGAACTTCGCATTGACCATAAACTGGTCAATGCAGAAAGTCAAACGCAGTTTGACTTTCAGACTTGAAAAGCGATAAAAGAACGAAAGAACACTTAAAGAAGGTCCCCGCAAGCTTTGATCAGATTTACCCTCAGGTATGAAGTGTTTACTCCAACTTAGAGGGCAGAAATCAGATCAAATGTGGCTTGGGAGTGAAGTGGGGTGGGCTATTTATAGATTTGGCACAACCGTTAAGATCGTTCATCGAATAACGTACTTCGATCTAGGCCGTACACATGTGCCCATGGTTTTGTGAAACCATGGGAGCCCATAGAATGGCCCATAGTACCAAAAATACCATTAAATACCAGCCCATGGTTTTGCAAAACCATGGGTTAAAACCATTAACACTTCAAAATTTGACTAGGTTCATTGAATCTGTTAAGAAATTTCAAAAATGGTCCCTGCACTTGTAAAATTTAATTTTTTTGCACTTTTAAGCCCCGTTAACCCAATTTCAAGGCTCTAAAATAAAGTTAAAGTATAGGGAATTTAAAATATGCTCAAAAACATCTCGGATGTCGGTTCGTTTGGTCGTACGGTTGCGTTGTTCGGTTAATTACGACGGAAATCGTAATGAACGCAAAAACGATCCAAATTACGCGACGAATGGAATTTTATTATGCCAAACACTAAAATAAAATATTTTAATGCTTACATAAATTTTTGGATGTCCGGATATATTCAGAACGTAAGATATGCGCGAAAATGCAAACTTGTGCATTTTTTTACGCTTTTAGTCCCTATTGATCAATAAAGTTTATTTTAGCATACCGAACCCCTCAAAGCCTATTTCTAAGCTATGTAAAGGATATTTAGGGTATGTTTAACTTATGATCAAGTTCCAGAATGTTCTTTACTATACAAATCGGTATAGTTTCGCAGTTTCACACAATTAGTCCCTGCGATCGAACAAACTTGATTTCAACACACCAAACCATCCAAAACTTATTTCTAAGTTATGTGAAGGTTATTTAAGGTATGTTAAGCCTATTTCACTATTCCGGGGTGTTTGTTGCATTAAACTGGTTATATCTACGCATCAGTGCGCGTATAACCTTCCAGAAAGCGATTTAAAGCTTGAAATCAAACAAGAATTGATATGTGTAGGCGATACACATATTTATATAAATCCCAAGTATGAAATACAATATTTCATTGGTTTGGAATTTGTTTGATGGTTGAAGTGACACAGGTGTCACAACACCCGCGTAACGATCCCTTTTGCTACAACAGCGTTTTCTACGACCTCGCAGGCCGCACCGTTTGCTACGACCTCGTAGGCCGCACCGTTTGCTACATTCACCTCTACATCGCTGGACGAGCCATTTCGATGGTTCCTACAATACACTATGCTGATTTTAGACCTTTACCATCCCTCACATTACGGAGGCTACGCACGGGATAAGTGCTCCTGTAACATCAGCTACAGATTGAGGATATGAATCGCAGAGTTTTGGAGCTTGAGTTGACCCCACGTTCTCCACACTGTCTATTGTCAGTATACTTTGATCCTCCACATTTATCAAAGATTCCTTTTGCACTCTCACCTGCTGCTATTACGCCTTCCCAGGTTTTTGATGCTCGTTTTTGTACTGTCGAGCGACAGACTAGTTAATTACTCCAACGTATATACAAGCTCGAGGGGGTGTTCCCGCATGTTAGCAGTTTACTTTTCTTTCCTCCTCCACCTCAGTCACCAGTATAGTTGGTTTTTGGATTATGCGGATTGCATTACATTTGGGTAAAGACACTAATGATAAGCCGGGATTGTGGAGACTTTTGAAGACCACATCTGACTGCGTAATTTTGATACACTAATAAACTTATTGGACAGGGGTAGGGTGACCCTGTGTCCCTTTTGATGTGATACATTTTGAAAGACAATACAATAGTGGTCGGAGAATAATGAGAACCCAATCATCATTAGACCCGTGACAATACTTTGTGGCCAATGACCAACGAAAGCTCAGTCGCTATGTTTTTATTAAGCACGTTATTGATCTATACGTGTGTGCTGTAATTTTAATGCTACGTACTTGCTTACGATGCTCTCATTAAACATAATTCCCAAATTACTTGGTTATGCTATGATTATGCTATTGCTTGATTGGTTGATATGATAACCTATTATGTGTATGTATATATGACCCCTAAACAACTATATGCACGCACTAAACAATCAAGACCTGACCTCACCAATCTTCTTTTTAGAAGATGTCGATACAAGGGGACATCGAGACCAACAACCCTCTGCCAGCGACAGCGGCGGAACTACAAATCTCACAGGCCATTGCACAGCTCGAGGCCCTCCGCCCCAATCGCGGCGAAGGAACCTCAGGAAATGACCCACCCAACGGCTGCACCTACAAGCAGTTCTTGAATCACAAACCTCGAGAATTCGACGGCACTGGGGGTGCCTTAGCTTTTGTGCGTTAGGTGGAGAAGACAGATTCTGTTTTGCGACTAAGTAAATGCGCCCCAGAGCATCAGGTCACATGCATAGCTGGACTACTTGTAGATGGGGCTCTGTCATGGTGGAACCTTTAGGTTCAGACAATGGGTGAGACTGCTGCGAATGCTTTGACGTGGGATGAACTGAAAGAGCTGATGCGTAGAAGATATTTCTCTAGGGCAGAAGTCCAGAAGTTGGAGACTGAACTATGGAACTTGAAAATGGAAGGCCCAAAGATAGCTGAGTATGTGCAGAAATTTGGTGAATTATCACAAGTTGCTTCGCGTTTGGTGGAACCAGAATCTAGGAAGATCGAACGTTTCATCGGGGGATTGGCACCTCAGATTCTAAGCCTGGTTGTCACACCCCCAAAATCCACACGCGGAGTATCACCGCTTGGAGGCGTGACTGACCAGGATCAAACCACTAATCATATTGAACAAGCAAGTAATTAATTGTAAAAGTCCAACCAACACAATTAGTGTCCAAAATAAACATAGTTTAAGTTATGAGCGGAAGCATAATGTTTAAAACCAAAACGTAAGTTTAAATATCCAAAGGCTTAACATGGCACACAACTGTCCATGTCCCACAACGACTCTTCCTTGTGCAAGCTCTAGCTAAGTACCTACTGACCTGCAAAGCATGTAGTAAAGAGTCAACAATAATGTTGAGCAAGTTCACAGTTGGGTGTTCGTTTTAAGTTATTCCAAAAACAGTTCCTTTAACTGGCATCCCTGTCGTGGGGGTTACCCCATATTTGAAAACGTGATTAGTTTAACCCATTAACTCTGGCAATCCAGCCGTGGGGACTACCCCATGATAGTTATATGGCATTTCGGCCGTGGGGGCTACCCCATGTATACACTAGACTCGTTACCATATCGACTGCTGACTAAAGTCATGTTTAAGTGCCCTGAACTGTCAATGTCTATAATCATTGAGGTGCCCAGATCCATTAGTTCACGCCCGTCCTCTGCGGCACGGTGTGAGGCTTGTCAGACCTAAATATCGCTATCTAACTAATGACCCGCTCGCCATTGGCCCGGCGATTAAGTCGATATAAAAAGGAGGGACTTCGTGATAGAGTTTTGGTCTAGTAAAGTTATCTGTCCGTAAGGACGAGGAATTACATTCCTGAACCATTACTGTCCTACCCAAGAAAGGACGAGGAATCCATATTCCTTAACCCCATTCCCAACCCCTGGGAATCCCATGCTTTGTAGAGTGTGAACTCACCTTGGTTTGCTCGGCAGATACATAGAAAGGTAAATCAAGCTATATTGTGGTCAACCGCGTCCTAACATAGTTATACCATACAAGTCAGGTTCGTATTTAGGTAGTGCACGTATGTTTTCTACACACATTTGCATACACGTATTGATCATGGCACACACGTATAAATACTTCAGTTAATCAACAGGGCACAAACACATCCAATAGCCTCATCTACGTAAATAAGCAAAGTCCAAGTATGCGGCCCAAATAGTTGAGCTCATAACAGCATGCAAGTCCAAAACAGTGTGCACGTGTATATGGTCTCGAGTCGAGACTAGAGATCCCGAGTCGAGACTGTGCGGTCTCGGGTTGTAGCCTACAAGTTCTCGAGTCGCAACTGAGGAGGTCTCAGGTCATACGTTCATCACTCGAAACTTGGCGGTCTCGAGTCATGTCTCGAGTCGCAACAAGACTCGCAACCATGATCTCGAGTCATGCTGTTTTTGTGCTGATGTGGTGTGGTCTCGAGTCGAGACTGTGAGTTCTTGACTCGCAACCCTTGTCGAGACCGGAGATGTAACAAACTTCCATATTTGCAGTCCATAATTTCCGTATTCTTTGCTAACAAGTTTGGCAGTTTCAACTTAGATTAAATCATCAATTATTTCAGCATTCAAACATATTCATATCATCATCAACTTAAGAACAGTACATCAATATCATGAGGGATCTACAACCGGATCATATGATTAATGATTTTAAGGACTAACATGCAACCTATTCTTATAAATCACAAATCAAACTAATCAAAACCTTAAACTTCGAGAGTCACAATTCCTATAACATCATCATCATGCAAACCATCCGAAAATATGACATGCTAGTCGATTATATGAACATCAACCCATTAATAGCTTCTATCACATTCAATCATAAGCTATCATTAAATCACCATATATATCATAACATCGTGCAGCCTAATATCAATGATTTTACTAACAGAAACCCTAACCGGGTTCGACTAAAATATGACAATACACTAACATTGATCAACAATCTTGCATAATCACATAACATGAAATCAACTAATAACACAACACTAACCGGTTGAGAGTGTATAACGAGGATGATCCAAACACAAGGATCTTCGATGGAGAGGAAGTGCTTGCCGTCGAGTTTGAGAGAGAGGATGAGAGAAAACTAGGGTTTGTATGTGTGTTGTGTTTAGCAAACGAATGAGGAGTCTGCGTTCCCCTCATGTGTTATGCGACACAAGTGTAATGGGCCAAACCCAAGCTTGGGCTGCCCTTTGGTCTCGGATGCAAAGGTGTGGCCCGAATGGGCTTGTGCGATCGGGTGAGTGTTGTGCGTTTGGGCCGTTTATATACATACATACATTACACAAAGCACGTATCAACATAACATTCATATAATCATTCACTTACACAAAATCACATCTCGTACACATACGTTACTTCAAAGTACAAAGATAGGTTCGGAAATACGAGTTGTCACATTATCCCCAAGTTGAAAGAAATTTCGTCCCGAAATTTAGCACGTACTCACTGAGGAAGCTAGTTAAGTTGCATGGTTTTCCTGGTTTTCCTGGGGTGTCACATCCTCCCCCCGTTGATCTGGAATTTCGTCCCGAAATTCCGTAGCTTCAGCCTCAGTAGTGGTTGTACCGTTTGCGAACAGTTGGGGATACTTTTGTTTCATCTGATCTTCGCGTTCCCAGGTGAACTCTGGGCCGCGACGTGAGTTCCAACGAACTCGAACGAGAGGTATTCTAGTACGTTTGAGGACCTTAACATCCCGGTCCGTGATTTCAACCGGTTCCTCGACGAATCGTAACTGCTCGTCGATAGTGAGCTCCTTCAAAGGAACTATGTGGGTCTCATCTGACAGACACTTCTTCAGATTTGACACGTGGAAAACGTTGTGAGCTGCACTGAGTTCCGCTGGTAAGTTCAGTTTGTAGGCCACCTTGCCTATTTTCTCAATGACTTCGAAAGGTCCGACGTATCGTGGGTTAAGTTTACCTCGTTTACCAAAACGAACCACACCCTTCCAGGGTGAAACCTTGAGTAATACTCGCTCCCCAACCTGGAGCTCTAGTGGTTTTCTGCCCTTATCGGCGTAGACTTTCTGGCGGTCACGAGCTGCCGCCATTCGTTGTCGTATCTGAGCAATTTTCTCTGTTGTGTCAACCACATGTTCTGGACCAGTAATCTGACTATCCCCCACCTCTGCCCAACAAAGAGGTGACCGGCATTTACGCCCGTACAATGCCTCAAACGGAGCAGTTTTAATGCTAGTGTGGTAGCTGTTATTGTATGAGAATTCCACAAGCGGCAGATGCTTTTCCCAGCCGTTGCCAAAGTCAATTACGCATGCCCTAAGCATGTCTTCGAGGGTCTGGATGGTACGTTCTGACTGCCCATCCGTTTGTGGGTGATAAGCTGTGCTCATATCTAAACGTGAGCCAAAAGACTTGTGCATTGCTTGCCACAGTTCCGATGTAAAACGTGCATCCCGATCCGAGATAATAGAGGTGGGCACCCCGTGCCTCGAGACAACTTCCTTAAGATATACGTATGCTAGTGTGGAGAACTTATCCGTTTCCTTGATAGCCAAGAAATGAGCAGATTTTGTGAGTCGATCCACGATCACCCAAATAGTATCGTTACCACGTTGAGATCTAGGCAGGCCAGTAACAAAATCCATGGAAATTTGCTCCCATTTCCATTGTGGTATCTCTGGTTGTTGGAGTGGGCCTGAAGGTTTCTGGTATTCCGCCTTGACTCTCGCACAAGTCAAGCACTTGCTAACGTATGTTGCTATGTGGGCCTTCATGCTAGGCCACCAATATGTAGTTTTGATATCGTGGTACATTTTATCCGAACCAGGATGTACTGAGTAGCGAGACTTGTGTGCCTCATCCATCACAAGCTCTCGTAGGTTGCCATAAAGTGGGAACCAAATGCGTCCTGTGACGTAGTAAGCACCGTCTTCCTTCTGTTCTAAGCGTTGCCTTGAGCCGCGTAGGGCTTCAGCCTTGACGTTTTCTGGTTTCAATACTTCTACCTGAGCATCTCGTATTTGAGAAGGAAGACTAGACTGTATAGTAAGTTGTAAAGCTCGTACGCGCTTGGGCGCAGTGTCCTTTCGACTGAGGGCGTCGGCCACAACATTGGCTTTGCCCGGGTGGTATCTGATCGAGCATTCGTAGTCATTCAGTAGCTCGACCCATCGTCGCTGTCGCATATTGAGTTCCTTCTGTTTGAAGATATGCTCGTGGCTCCTGTGATCAGTGTAAATAGCGCATTTGGTACCATACAGGTAGTGTCTCCATATTTTAAGTGCAAAAACAACAGCTCCCAGCTCTAAATCGTGTGTGGTGTAGTTCTTTTCGTGAACTTTGAGTTGGCGTGAGGCGTAGGCTATAACTTTATCCCGCTGCATCAATACGCAACCAAGACCCTGAATGGATGCGTCGCAGTAAACCACGAAGACGTTTGTGCCCTCTGGCAATGAAAGGATAGGTGCACTGCAAAGTCTTTCCTTTAAGTGCTGAAACGCTAACTCCTGTGCATTTCCCTAACGATAAACAACGCCCTTCTGTGTTAGTGAAGTAAGAGGCTGTGCAATCTTGGAAAAATCCTTAATGAATCTTCTGTAGTAACCTGCCAAGCCCAAGAATTGGCGTACGAGGTGCAGGCCAGCTCTTGATCGACTCTACCTTGGATGGATCAACATGAATCCCATCCTTGTTCACTACATGGCCTAAGAAATGGACTTCACGAAGCCAGAAGTCGCATTTTGAAAACTTGGCGTATAGCTGTTCTGCTCGAAGAAGTTCCAAAATGAGTCGTAGATGTTGCTCGTGCTCCTCCTGACTCTTAGAATAGATCAGGATGTTGTCGATGAATACAATAACGAACTTGTCTAGGTACGGCTTGCACACTCGATTCATCAAGTCCATGAAGACCGCAGGTGCGTTCGTCAGCCCAAAAGGCATGACCAAGAACTCATAGTGGCCATATCGAGTTCTAAAGGCTGTTTTGGAGACGTCCTCTTCTCGGACTCTCAGCTGGTGATACCCTGATCTCAAATCGATCTTTGAATAGTAGCTCAACCCTTGCAGCTGGTCAAACAAGTCGTCAATACGTGGAAGAGGATAGCGATTCTTCACAGTCACCTTGTTAAGTTCACGGTAGTCGATGCACATTCTGAAAGTATCGTCTTTCTTCTTCACAAATAGCACTGGAGCTCCCCAAGGCGATGAGCTAGGGCGAATAAAACCCTTATCCAACAGTTCTTGTAGTTGCGTAGAGAGTTCTTTCAACTCTGATGGAGCTAAACGATACGGTGCTCGAGCTATGGGCGCTGCTCCAGGAGCTAGCTCGATTTGAAACTCGACCTGGCGGTGAGGCGGGAGGCCAGGTAGTTCCTCAGGAAATACCTCAGGATAGTCGCGTACAATCGGAAAGTCTTCTATCTTTTTCTCTTTCTTCGAGGTGTCAGTAACGAGAGCCAGAATAACCGTATGGCCCTTACGCAAACACTTTTGGGCCTTAAGGAAAGAGATGATGCTCACAACCGCACCACTCTTGTCGCCACGAATCATAAGGGGTTCATCCCCTAAGCGAGGAATACGGACAATCTTTTCGTTGCAAAGAATCTCTGCTTGGTGTTGGGATAACCAGTCCATCCCAATGACAACGTCGAAACTACCCAGAGTGATAGGAAGGAGGTCGATCGAGAAAGTGTGATCAGCAAGAACAATATTACAACCCTTGACTACGTGTGTGACCTCTACACTCTTACCATTAGCTAACTCTACAGCGTGTTTGGGGTTCAAAGGTGTTGGGGTACGCTTAAGCAGTTGACTAACTTTTAGGGACACATAACTAGTATCAGCACCCGAATCAAATAAGACAGTAACGTAAAAGTCATCGAGAAGGAACTTACCCTTCACAACATTGAGATCATTCCTCGCATCTCCCTGGCCAATAACGAACACACGACCCCTTGCACCATTGCCATTGTTACCCCCGTTGTTCCCATTCCCCTGATTGTTGTTGTTATTGTTGTTCTGGTTCCTGTTCAGTTGGGGACAATCTCTCTTGAAGTGGCCTTCAGCTCCACACTGAAAGCACCCTTTGTTGTTACCCTGCGGCTGCTGTTGCTGGCGTTGATTCTGTTGAGCTTGTTGTTGCTGACGATTCTGGTTTGCGGGGTATAAACTTCTACAATCCTTTGCAGCGTGGCCTGGCTTGTTGCACCGATGACAGTTACCCCTGGTGCATGGCCCGTTGTGATGTAGGTTGCAGCGGTTGCATTTAGGGTGATTCCCCTTGTACACACCATGACTTTGGCTACCAGATGATTGCTGACTAGGACTCTTATAGTCGTCAGTCCTTCTCTGCTGAGACTGAGATTGCACAGAAGTTGAACCTTTGCTTGAAGCTCCATCCCATTTTCTCTTGTTGTCACTAGGAGCATCCGAAGTAGCTGTAGCACTTATACGCTTTGGTAACCTGTTCTGCTCCACCGCCTGATCAGTGAGACGGTGAGCCAACTGAACAACTTGCTGGTAGGTGGCGAGGTTTGCTGAAGTCACATGACTTTGGATCTCTGGCACTAGACCCTTAAGATAAAGTTCGATACGCTTAATTGGAGGGTCCACCATTGTAGGACACAGTAATGCAAGCTCATTCGATCTCTTTGTAAACGCCTCAATTTCTGACCCCGTCATCTTGAGGTTGAAGAACTCGACTTCCAGCTTATGAATGTCGTCACGACTGCAGTCTTCCTCCTTGATCATCTCTTTAAAATTGTTCCATGGGGTGGCGTTAGCAGCAACCAACCCCAGCATTTGGACCTGAGCTTTCCACCATGTGAGGGCTAAACCCTCGAGAGTACCGGTAGCATACTTCACCCTGCGTGCCTCAGGGCATTCACACATTTCGAACACAGATTCTAGTTTCTCAAACCAGTGGAGGAGACCTACTGCTCCTTTAGTGCCGCTGAAAGTAGTTGGTCGGCAGTCCATAAAGGTTTTGAAGGTGCACACAGGTGGCTGAGCATGCTGACCTGTTGTGGGTGTGAGAAAGGACAAAGTTTAACACAAAAAGAATAGGTTCACGAGAGTAGGACCCAAAGATCCTAGGATGAGTTTTAAACTGCAGGGTATACCTCCTGCCTGTGCGGCTGCAAGTGCCGCAGCAACCTGTTCGTTAATCAGAGCCGTCAACTGGGCTTGAGTCATGTTAATGCGTCCAGACATGATCTTCATACCAAGGGAAACATGAGTGAGAGAGGTTCGTGAAAGTGCGATGACAGAAGAGAGTAAGCACACATGTGTTCAAGCAACAGTAGTTATACTAACTAAGCATATCATGAGCAAAGTTCTACGATATCTAGCATGTAGGTAATAAAACATAAACCATATCACCTAGAATGTCAAGCCTTACACGTGGAGTGAAGCGTCGTTGTGGATCGTAGAGCACTGTACAGGTTATAGTCTGGTTTTAACAAAAACTTTTTCCTTTGTTAAAACCAAGTTCTCTATAACCAATGGCTCTGATACCAATCTGTCACACCCCCAAAATCCACACGCGGAGTATCACCGCTTGGAGGCGTGACTGACCAGGATCAAACCACTAATCATATTGAACAAGCAAGTAATTAATTGTAAAAGTCCAACCAACATAATTAGTGTCCAAAATAAACATAGTTTAAGTTATGAGCGGAAGCATAATGTTTAAAACCAAAACGTAAGTTTAAATATCCAAAGGCTTAACATGGCACACAACTGTCCATGTCCCACAACGACTCTTCCTTGTGCAAGCTCCAGCTAACTACCTACTGACCTGCAAAGCATGTAGTAACGAGTCAACAATAATGTTGAGCGAGTTCACAGTTGGGTGTTCGTTTTAAGTTATTCCAAAAACAGTTCCTTTAACTGGCATCCCTGCCGTGGGGGTTACCCCATATTTGAAAACGTGATTAGTTTAACCCATTAACTCTGGAAATCCAGCCGTGGGGGCTACCCCATGATAGTTATCTGGCATTTCGGCCGTGGGGGCTACCCCATGTATACACTAGACTCGTTACCATATCGACTGCTGACTAAAGTCATGTTTAAGTGCCCCGAACTGTCAATGTCTATCATCATTGACGTGCCCAGATCCATTAGTTCACGCCCGTCCTCTGCGGCACGGTGTGAGGCTTGTCAGACCTAAATAGCGCTATCTAACTAATGACCCGCTCGCCATTGGCCCGGCGATTAAGTCGATATAAAAAGGAGGGACTTCGTGATAGAGTTTTGGTCTAGTAAAGTTATATGTCCGTAAGGACGAGGAATTACATTCCTGAACCATTACTGTCCTACCCAAGAAAGGACAAGGAATCCATATTCCTTAACCCCACTCCCAACCCCTGGGAATCCCATGCTTTGTAGAGTGTGAACTCACCTTGGTTTGCTCGGCAGATACACAGAAAGGTCAATCAAGCTATATTGTGGTCAACCACGTCCTAACATAGTTATACCATACAAGTCAGGTTCATATTTAGGTAGTGCACGTATGTTTTCTACACACATTTGCATACACGTATTGATCATGGCACACCCGTATAAATACTTCAGTTAATCAACAGGGCACAAACACATCCAATAGCCTCATCTACGTAAATAAGCAAAGTCCAAGTATGCGGCCTAAATAGTTGAGCTCGTAACAGCATGCAAGTCCAAAATAGTGTGCACGTGTATATGGTCTCGAGTCGAGACTAGAGATCCCGAGTCGAGACTGTGCGGTCTCGAGTTGTAGCCTACAAGTTCTCGAGTCGCAACTGAGGAGGTCTCGGGTCATACGTTCATCACTCGAAACTAGGCGGTCTCGAGTCATGTCTTCAGTCGCAACAAAACTCGCAACCATGATCTCGAGTCATGCTGTTTTTGTGCTGATGTGGTGTGGTCTCGAGTCGAGACTGTGGGTTCTCGACTCGCAACCCTTGTCGAGACCGGAGATGTAACAAACTTCCATATTTGCAGTCCATAATTTCCGTATTCTTTGCTAACAAGTTTGGCAGTTTCAACTTAGATTAAATCATCAATTATTTCAGCATTCAAACATATTCATATCATCATCCACTTAAGAACAGTACATCAATATCATGAGGGATCTACAACCGGATCATATGATTAATGATTTCAAGGACTAACATGCAACCTATTCTTATAAATCACAAATCAAACTAATCAAAACCTTAAACTTCGAGAGTCACAATTCCGATAACATCATCATCATGCAAACCATCCGAAAATATGACATGCTAGTCGATTATATGAACATCAACCCATTAATAGCTTCTATCACATTCAATCATAAGCTATCATTAAATCACCATATATATCATAACATCGTGCAGCCTAATATCAATGATTTTACAAACAGAAACCCTAACCGGGTTCGACTAACATATGACAATACACTAACATTGATCAACAATCTTGCATAATCACATAACATGAAATCAACTAATAACACAACACTAACTGGTTGATAGTGTATAACGAGGATGATCCGAACACAAGGATCTTCGATGGAGAGGAAGTGCTTGCCGTCGAGTTTGAGAGAGAGGATGAGAGAAAACTAGGGTTTGTATGTGTGTTGTGTTTAGCAAACGAATGAGGAGTCTGCGTTCCCCTCATGTGTTATGCGACACAAGTGTAATGGGCCGAACCCAAGCTTGGGCTGCCCTTTGGTCTCGGATGCAAAGGTGTGGCCCGAATGGGCTTGTGCGATCGGGTGAGTGTTGTGCGTTTGGGCCGTTTATATACATACATACATTACACAAAGCACGTATCAACATAACATTCATATAATCATTCACTTACATAAAATCACATCTCGTACACATACGTTACTTCAAAGTACAAAGATAGGTTCAGAAATACGAGTTGTCACACTGGTGACAACATCTAAGCCTCTGACGATCACCGAAGCTATTGACATGAGCGTGGCGCTCACGGAAGAAGCAATTAGACAAGGAAAATTTTCCACTCCGGAAGAGAAAAAGGAGACTCCTGTAGAGTCATCTGGGGATAACAAGAGAAAGCTCATAAATTTCAAGAAGGTTACTCGGGTGAGTAATGAGAAGAAGGCCAAAAAGGCAAAAGACTACATGGGTATCCTACCTAAGTACGACAATTGTCTACGTTATCATGTCGGGTGATGTAAATATGGAAAATGTGATAACTGTGGTAAGAGGGGGCATCCCAAGGAGACTTGTAGGCAAGGTACTGAACGTGGAAACAAAGGCCAAGATGATAGAGAGAATCACAGAGGAAACAACGACAACGACAAAGGCAGGACGAGTGACAAACTAAAACGTGCTCAAGGTTGTCTTAACTGTGGGAGCAAGAAGCATTTCAGAAAATACTGCCCTAAGAAGAATCAGGCACAAGGATGAAAGCTCAATAGCAAAACTAGAGAGACACGCCAGAATCTAAGCAAGGTTATCCATCTGTCCCATATTGCTCAACGTTATTGATGTGTTCAAATATTAACATATAAATTTCTTCAAATAAGGCATAAAACTAACCCTTTTTTAGTACTAATGTTGGAAAAAGTGTGCTGACTCAGACTACTTAGTCGAGGGTAACGTCACCTCCAAAAGAGGGGCCTACCATAATATTGCATTAATAACTTAATTAATTATCTTCCAATAATCCACCCTTTTAGGATTGTATCCTTGCTGACTCAAACTACTGGGGTGAGGGTAACGTCACCTTCAAAAGAGGGGCCTACTACAATAACTAAGATAATCTCTTAATTATGTGCAAAAGTGCGGAAATAATCAAAGGTTACACTAGATACGAGTCGGAACCAAGTGATTCATCTTGTCTATCTGTTTTTCTTTTATTTTTATTTTCAGCATTTTAGTTAGTTTTTATTTTTCTTAGTTTAAAACATTTTTCTAAACTTTTTATTTTGATTAGACGTTGAGGATAAACCGGTACTAAAAGCTCTTGTGTCCTTGGACGACCTCGGTATCTTGCCAACACTATACTACGCTCACGATGGGTGCACTTGCCCATATGTGTGTTTAGTGTTAGTAAAATATCGTGTTTTATAAATTTAAAACTTGGCTAAAAATAAGTGTTAAAGGGGCTTAAAATATACACCTAATATATATAACACTTTCACGCACATCAAGTTTTTGGCGCCATTGCCGGGGACACAAGGATTTTAAGAAAGTTAGGAATCAGCGGCCTAATCGTTTTTCTTATTTTTCATTTTTTTTTAGAATTTTTTTTTAGTTTTTCAGCTTCTGCAGAACTCAGCACGGGCCGTGCCCGCTGAACACGCCCCGTGCCCAATCATTGGAACTGGCAATCCTGTTTTAAGTCAGACAGTAGGCTGAACACGGGGCCGTGCCCACTCAACACGCCCCCGTGCCCAAGTTTCAGTTACTGAAGACAGTCGACGAGAAAGGAGGCCATCGATTGAAGCAACTCTCGTAAGATATGTAATGGCACTACGTGAAGCACTTGACGAGATGACTTCAGTGGAGGAGGTCCTCATTGACCGTATAAATTATCTCTCGGTGGGGTTGGAAAACAGTTTCCGGTAAATAAACCTCTTGCACCAGAGGTTAAATATTCTGGTAACGCCTCCTATGGAACCAATCCTCCCTCAAGAAGATTGGAACCTCGCACTTGGAATTCAAAATCCTACCGGTTGGGACGACATTCCGGCAGAACCTCCTCTTGAAGAACTCCACGAAATTCCGGTGGAAGTTACACCTCCTCAACCCGATGCTCATGAGCCCGCTTTTCTTCTCCCTATGGAGATCGAAGAGTGGCTCGCCGATGTATGAGGAGCCCATACCCGTAGGAAGAAGTTGTCAAGCCACTTTTAACCGAGAGATCTATCTTTTCGGAAATTTTCCTAGTAGAATAAATAGTAGGCTAGAAACTTCTTGGATTGGATTTCTTGTGTTCCTTTGACCTAACTAGCTAATATTTTAATTTTTAGGTTTATTATGTATTTCTCTCTATGATTAATGAATGATGGTTTTAGTTAATTTGGTGTTTGGAATGGTGTTGAAATGAATAAAACATACTTGAGATGGCAAAGGATGCAAGGGAAACTTGAACCAGCACTCTATACAGGAAAACAGAACCGTCCGACAAATTTCTTCGTTTACAGTAAGCTCGGCACGGGCCGTGTCCACCCAACACGGCCCCGTGCTGCATTGTCTGCAGAAAAAGACCCAGTTCAGGTAACTGGACACGGGCCGTGTTCACCCAACACGCCCCCGTGTCCAGACTTCTGTTTCTCTTGTTTTAAATTTGTTACTGGCACTTGAACACGGGGCCGTGCCCGGATAACACGGGGCCGTGTTCAGCGCCCAGTAACACAAAATTTTTGCTTTTTACACCTTTTTACGCATTCAATCAACCTAAAAACTTATTTTTGGGACACATTGAGGACAATGTGTAATTTAAGTGTGGGGGGGGGGGGGATGCTAAAACCTTGAATCTTGCAAGTCCTAAATACAAGCCTTACACAAAACTCTATTGGAACCGCTAATCACCCCAAATTTTTTAAAAATTTTCATTTTTTTTTACTTGTCTAGGTTTAACTCGGGAAATTCAAGTTCTAAAAAAGTTATATTTTTACGAATTTACAACCGATAGCGTCGTGATAAAAAGAACCAACATAAGAAAATTATGAAAAGGCATGACAAGCTTAGTTAAAATTTGATTATATATACTTGATCACATAAAAACCCATTCCCACAAAAGTGAGTTTTGAGCCTTTATTGAACAAACACTTACATATCATTTGACTAAATGCTCATTTTCGTTTCTTGTGTGAATAGCCGCTTGGTTCTTACGACTCTAGAACTTGCCATGACGATACATTCCCGGTCCTTACCAACTTAAACCCGAGTAAGTAAATGATGGAGGCATCAGGACTAACCTTTTTTATTCTACACCATTATTTTTCTTTTTTTTTCACCACCTACCCAAAATCCCCCTAGTTAGCCCCTTTGAGCCTAAACCTTTTCATTTCATAACCCAAACCAAGCACCCTTTTACCCACCAAAACCTTTTTCATTTTTAACCTCTTTGTTTTAGTAACGAGTTCGATTCTTCGTATGATCAAAAAAAAAATATATATATATATATATATATATATTTTGATGATGAAGCAAAAGAAAATAAACAAACAAGTTCATCAAAAATAACTTTGTTTGAATAAATAGCTTCATCAAAAATAAAAGTTACGAAAAATAGAAAGTCTTACGAAAACCGACACTTGTTACGCTTTTCGCCCTTTTTACTAACCACTAACCACCAACCCAACCACCTACCTTTAACACAAGCCTAACCCTTTACCCACAAAGTCCTCTTGATATTTGCAAAGGTATATAAGTCAAAAAGGAGGAGGATTGATTGCTTGGCAAGCCTATGGTAGGAGTAAGTTCCATGCCGCTCTCGAGTGATCCACAAAAATACATTTTTGGCCGAGTGTTGAGTGATCCCCGTGAGGTATGTGAACTTGTATATAAATAGAATTTTACAAAGGCATGTTATGCCCTAATAAGTAATTTCTCTTATGAAAAGTTTTAAATAAATCATGACGAATAGGATTGTAAATAAATAAAAATAAAATTAAATAAAGAATCTTGGAAATCCCGACACTCTACGACAAGCCCAAAAACCTTCTTCTCTACCCATTCCATTTGGGAGTGTAATAGCCACATATTAAAGAGTTTTGCTTGAGGACAAGCAAAGATTCAAGTGTGGGGGTATTTGATGTGTTCAAATATTAACATATAAATTTCATCAAATAAGGCATAAAACTAACCCCTTTTTAGTACTAATGTTGGAAAAAGTGTGCTTTTGTCTTCCTTTTGTATTTTCAGGATTAAATGAGCTCAAATTAACAAAAGAAGCAAAAAGACATCAAAATCTAACATAAATACGAGAAAAAGGACAAGACGTGACATGCCCGACCCCACAACAGCATCTTCCCAAGCAAAACAAGAGATCAGAAGCCTGAACACGCCCCGTGCTCAGCCAGCACGGGGGCGTGCCCAAGTGTCAGCAGAAAAGACAAAGTGGTAGAAGCTTCTATTGCCCACCACGGGGCCGTGCTCAGCGGACACGGGCCGTGGTCAACTATAAGATTCGCACAATCCAGGCAAATCTTCATAGTACAAAGATTCTTCTACACACGGGGTCGTGCTCAGCGAACACGGGGGCGTGGTCAACCAATAAGACAAAGCTGCATTTAATGAAGAAAGAGAGGATGTGGACACGGGGCCGTGCCCACTGGACACGGGGCCGTGCCCGAGCTTCTGTTCAGCCTATAAATAGAAGTGCTTGGCTCAAGCTCAAACCATCCCTTGGCACACCACCTCTCTCACACTTCACCCACCACCCACCACCACCATAACACCATCATCCACCACCATCATCCATTGTCCATCGTAGAGTGTGTGAGTCGTCTCGGGATCCAAGATTGATCGTAAGAGTTCTTGACAATCAAGGCCATGTTTGCCTAAGTCTCTTACATCACTTGGTGAAGACAAAGTGTCTAGTGTAATAATTTTTATTTCTAATCTTTTGCACTTTTTATTTGGTTTTGTATTAATGACTTTAATAACTAGTTGCATATGTTGAAGGTGATCTTTCTTTATCGTTTGTCCGTGGTGTCTTGAAATTATTTTACTGTCTATATAAAATAAAAGATTTTCACCATTCATATCTCCACGGTCTATATGGAGGTATGTTGGTTGCCTGGTCGGGGGTTAAGGGAACGGTTTGGTAAAGGTCTTGCCATTGTTCAGCGTTTAGAGGTCCTGCAATGGACCTGGGTCAAATTTAGTAGGACCTCCTTCAATACTTAACGGTATTGGATGGCGGGGGTCCAAACTCTTTGATCCCCTCATAAGTTAACTACTATTAATACTATAACCCGACTATTTAGGACTGTATCCCTGCTGACTCAGACTACTTAGTCGAGGGTAACGTCACCTCCAAAAGAGGGGCCTACCATAATATTGCATTAATAACTTAATTAATTATCTTTCAATAATCCACCCTTTTAGGATTGTATCCTTGCTGACTCAAACTACTGGGGTGAGGGTAACGTCACCTTCAAAAGAGGGGCCTACTACAATAACTAAGATAATCTCTTAATTATGTGCAAAAGTGCGGAAATAATCAAAGGTTACACTAGATACGAGTCGGAACCAAGTGATTCATCTTGTCTATCTGTTTTTCTTTTATTTTTATTTTCAGCATTTTAGTTAGTTTTTATTTTTCTTAGTTTAAAACATTTTTCTAAACTTTTTATTTTGATTAGACGTTGAGGATAAACCGGTACTAAAAGCTCTTGTGTCCTTGGACGACCTCGGTATCTTGCCAACACTATACTACGCTCACGATGGGTGCACTTGCCCATATGTGTGTTTAGTGTTAGTAAAATATCGTGTTTTATAAATTTAAAACTTGGCTAAAAATAAGTGTTAAAGGGGCTCAAAATATACACCTAATATATACAACACTTTCACGCACATCAGTTATGCATCCGTGCTGTTAGATACTGTTGCCAATTTTAGTTTCGCGTTTCCAGATGTTGAAAGTGTGCTTGGTTTAGTAGTAAGTAAGTTAGATAACCCGAACTCGATAGAACTAGCTAATGGGAAGCTAGTGGAAGCCAACGAAGTATTTGGAAACGGCAAGATAGAACCCGGAGCGCGTAAGTTTACGCTTGATCTACTACCAACTGAGTTGGGAAACTTCGACGAGGAAAGTGGGACAGATCGTTTGACGAGCGATCGAGCGGAGATTGATATCCGCATCCCAATGGCGAATGAAGGAACGATCGTGACTCATGAAGCAGGATACGCCTCTACGGATTACTGATTTCTTGGAGGCACGGAAGTTGTTGCGTAAAGGATGTGTTGCTTTCTTGGCTCATGTCGTGGACAAGGGAGTCGAAGGAACAAAACACGAAGATATTCCTGTGATAAGGGAATACCCTGAAGTCTTCCCCAAAGACTTGCCAGAATTATCTCCACAACGGCAAGACAATTTCGCATCGATTTGATCCCAGGTGCCGCGTCTGCTATTAATGCACCTTAGCGGCTTACACCTTCGGAGATGTAAGGATTGTCAGTGTAGTTTTAGTAGTGGATAGAGAAGGAAGATAACAGAGCAAGTTTTCCGTTTTGAGTAACCCCAGTTCTGCTCGACAAAAGAAAGGACGATAGCTTCCGTGTGAACATCAAACTACCAGGAGCCGAACGAGCTAACCAATAAGAGTCGGTGACTCTTGCTGAGGACTAACGAATTATTTATTTGCCTAACTGTGGGGATTCGACTACTACTTCGTGACTGATCGATGATCGAGTGTCGTGAGCTGCAAATTCAGGAAGAAAGCATACCGGGGAAATTATTGGACAGTAACTTGTTTTAACGTATACAAGAATGGTGTTTCCTACACGATGCACAGAACAATTCTACACCGAATACGAAACTCTGAGAATCTAGAAAACATGTACTTAGGACCATCGGGAACCCAGGTCCAAATTCGCAAAGGTTGTTACTTAGGAACCACATCTGTTAACTCAAGCAAACGCCATTATCCTTACATATATGCTATTTCAGTAAACCAAACAAAGAGTACTCAATATTTCTTTTGTTGAAATCTTCACTTTTGCTTCTAGCGAGTAGATGGTTGCATCTCTACTCCCCTTAATGG
Source organism: Helianthus tuberosus (assembly GCA_030545235.1). Lineage (NCBI taxonomy): Eukaryota > Viridiplantae > Streptophyta > Magnoliopsida > Asterales > Asteraceae > Helianthus > Helianthus tuberosus. Next base: position 149,856,056 of record CM060372.1, read on the forward strand.
TAGTTGCATCGCGTTAATTTTCTTCCCTAAGAGCGAACACACATTTGCTTCCAATACTTGGGCATTTCTTCATTTTAGCAAATACTCATTGTTTCAGTACTCGGAAACTTATGTCACACATGCACCATTTCTACGCATGTGGTTTCGTTTAGAATAAACGCTTCATTGAAGTCCAAATATTACTTTGCTAAAGCTAACTATTGGTTTATGGTTCGAATAACCTACATTATGGAAATTGTTGGCTCTTTTGCTATCAAGCCAACACACCTTCTTGAAACTCCTTTTCCTTCAAGTTACATTTATGGTTTATCTTCGTAACCATGCTGAGATTTCCTTGTTGATACATACGTTTGTTGTCGGATTACGCTAGAACCAAGTTCAATTGCTTAAACTTATCCATTTCGCATATTCAAATTAAGACGCCATATGATGTATTGAGAGCATCATATTCGAATATTTTTGCAAAGGTTCTTTTGTTTCGAGCCGTAGTAGACTTGATTTGGTCTACGACTCCACTAAATCGTTTGTTGGTTTCGGTACCTTGCGGTGATACTTTCACAAAATTAAAGCTTGCGCTAATTTGGTTATTCACTTCATACACGGATTTAATTGTTTATTTATTAACTAGCTCTAAATCCGTCTCGTTTATCATGGTTAAAGCGGTCTCAACACAGTTGTGTGTTAAGGCAATGGTACATAGATTCATTTCATACCACGATGTACCTCCTAGCGATTCTTTCGTTACAAATTGAATACCTTACAGTACTTATTGCTTTTTCATCTTCGATCAGAAACAGTGGCTCTTTGATGTTCCGTATTCAACTGAAAACTTTATAACATTGTGTAAATCAAATCTTCAGATTGTTTCAGTATACTTTCATTTGATTTCAAACATGGTGAACTTGTTCGGTCGCCGCTATTCTTGGAATATGGCAATCACGACACCTTGTGGTGTCATTACAAAATTTGTAGCTTGTGCTAATCATGGTTAACTGTTTCACACGAAACTACATATACTTTGGTTTGACTAGTCATTTTAACATTCCTGATGCAACTACGAGTCAAGACAATGATACACCAGATTCGCTTGTACTTCATTTGGTGTACCTTTGAAATTTAAGAATGGCAACACACTAATCCTTACCATTTATTTATTCGAAAGTTGACAGATCATTTTCATATTCAAGTTGTTGATTTTGAGTTCATATAGCGGATGCTATGGTTTGTGAAAACTCGTTTACATATTGTGACCAATTGTTTGAGAATCCTATTGGTCAAAACTCCTCTTTTGTGGAAACCCTGTTAACTAAGTTACACTAGATTCTACATCTATACATCTCATGTCCTTTGACATCAAATGCTGAAAGCACAAACCTTTTAACCACTGGGTTCTTTTTGCAATACATCCTAGGATTCACCGGATGTGAATAAAGTTTGATTTGATTCTATGGTTATCTACCTCAGTACTATTCATATACATACACGTATGATGTAACCATAAAGAGTTAAGGTAGTACGAATTTCAAGGACGAAATTTTCTTAACAGGGGGAGAATGTGACAACTGTCAAATTTGCATGCATCCGTACAATTATTAAATGATGATTAGTGCTCAATGACTGTGCTGAATTACAATTTATAACTTGAATTGCGTTCTGATTATTGCATCATACTTACATGTGCATCACATTTCACATTGTCACAACCATTTATCACATATAAACTTTAGTGACATACACGATGCACAAAGCACAGTTAGCACCGTTAGCGGATAACTCAGAAACATGCTGACAATGTCGGTACATAGACAGACAGTGTTTTGAGACCCCGTAAGGGCCAGAGACAAGATACTACACTAGTATGGAGTGTAGGGAAGTAAGGACCATGAAACTGCGTCACTAGGTGATAGTTTAAGTACCGGAAAGTGCCTAAAACCTACTCGAAGTGCAGAATTCTGCATTAATCATAAAAATCAGCATTTTAACATGCTAGTAACATGCAAAAATATGGCAAAATGGTCCTGTATGCTTTCCTAAGTGTCGGGAATTAAAAGTGTCACAAAAAGTTACATAAATGACACTATACGGTATAACTTAGCACTTTAACGAACCGGTATCTAACCGAACAACCGGACATTACCCGAAACACCAAAATATTGCTAGAAGCATTGTTTCACTTTTTCTGAGCTAGTTATGGTTCCCGAACACTTTAACATACTACATAATGAAAGAAATACATTGAACACCAGACTTAACACTTCACCTTCAATTATTTACCTACTTATCATTTGAAGTTACAAATTACCACCCCCCCCCCCTCCTTATTTTCAGTTCAAGGAGGTGGCCCCCACCTAAGATCACCTTAATCTTCATAAGATTTCACTAAATCTTAATTGATTCTACTTGGATTTGATGGGATTATGCTAGTACTTGGGGGAACATGTAAACCATTGGACAATACTCAAATATGCTTATAAGAACCATTATCATTCATCACCTACATCACAACACCTCTTCCTCTCCCTCTCCTTCTTGTCCACGGCCGAACCCCCATCCACTCACCACCATTGTTTCATTTCAATCCAACCCATTCCAGGTTCATCCAAGGGTGTAACAAGGTATATTTTAGGAAGCTTGGAACTCACGGATCTTGAAGGACCTCTATAGCAAGCTTTCATCCACTCGATTTTCTTCATTGTTTCTTCCCTAGCTTGAAGCTAGTAGTAAGATCATCTTAACCCTTATTTGCTACTATTTTGCTTGGTTAAAAGATACATCATGATGTAAATCACTAAAACATTAAAAGACATAAGTTGGAATCATGAACATAAAGCCTTCATGTGATGAAATATGGATAGAATGATGTTGTTTAGCATATGGATGATGTTTGCTTGTTGATTACTATAGATATTGATGTTCATCATTACATGGAACTTGCTAGATTATGATTAAAAACATGATTTAGCAAGTTAAGAGTTGATTATGTGTTTACATAAGATAATCATCTTCTAGTAAAGACATGAAGTTGAACATAAAATGGTTTCTTGTAAAATAATGAACAAAGTGACCTAGTAATCTTATAAATCTAAGATGAGGGAGTGATTTTTCTAAAAAAAACCAAGTTTAAAATATGATTTTCGGAAGATCATAGTTTTTACTTAAACTTACACTATTTTTAGTGGAAAAACAAGTATAGAAATACTAGAGAAACAAGAAGGTTTAATAAATAAACATTTTTGTAAAAGATGTTTACAAGTTGTAAGAATCTAAAACTCCCAAGAATAAGATTTACCAAGAAGTAAATATGTTTTGGAGGGTAACCAAGGCTACTAAACACTTTACCAAGTTACTACGCGGTTTTGTGAAAGATCAAGTTCATGTTATTATGTAAAGTGAATAGTTTTTGCACTTGGTAAGTGCAAGATGTTTAGTGATTGATTGGTGATCATTGTGTGTGATTTTTGAAAAGAAAATGATATGCTAAATAGCATGGACACCTCCATTTACAAAGGAAACTATGGCAAAATTTTCTAAAAGTTCAAACACTTAGAAAGTATTTTCTAAACAAGTGTTTACAAGTATGTTTTAAACCATGTTTTTTCAATATAAGCTTTCCCATAAATTTTGATACAAAAATACAAGTATTGGAGATCGGTTTTTGTAAATAAAGATGGATAAATATATATTTAGAATATATATTTCATATTAAGACACTTGTGTGAGTATTTGCTTACTTTGTGAAATAGTTATGTTATTTTAGGGTAAAATAATATAACTTACAAATACCATGACATTTACAACTCCAAAATAATACCAAAAATCACACGGAATGAAATATAAGTTACACACTTAATATTGTGAAGCCGAACGATAAAACTTAACTTATGAAATATTCTGAAAAATACCATTACGAGTATATTTTTGGTAAATATTATTTTGGATACAAGGAGTGAAAATATGATTTTTGTACGTATTACCAAGTTATATCATATTTTCAACAAAAAGAAAATATATTATTTTTTGGGAGATAAAATATATTTTCCTAGTATATTTAGAAGATATATGATTTTTTGGAAAATATATATTTTCTTGAAATGCATTAATTTGGACAAAATAAGTTTATACATATTTTCCAAGTGAGACTTGAAAATATATTGTTTTGGAGTTATATATTGGGAATATGTTGACATATTTTTATTTGGAATAATACACCAGAATACGACGCCAACACATGGCAAGATATACCAATACAAGAATACGAAAATACATGTATGAGATACCCCATCCTTGGGAAGGAAATACGAATACAAATACTTGAGGGGTATTCTTACAAAATATTGTTTAATAATTATTCCAAAATCAAGTGCAATTCAAAGTTAAAATAATCATTATTTTAACAAGTAATTATAACTTGGAATAATATCAGAAACGTAACTCAAAAACATAAATACTAAGACAATTCACAACCCGTTCGTCTAATAGACGTTAGACCATTATAGGTAGTCGTGTTTGCTGAGGAGATTTGAGTAACGAGTACCCAAGACGCAATACTGTGAGTTCATGTCCCCCTTTTCTTTTAATTGTTTTCAGTTTTATACTTCGGGGGTGAAATACATGTTACAATTATTACAAACGCTTTATACATGGTATGGTTAGCTAAGGAGGGTTACTACAAGATCATGTGAATGAGTAGGACGATTAAGGCCATCAATCCTCGTTATAGGACCGAGGGGCATGAGTGATAGATCTATTTGGGTGTAGCGAGCCCCACCCCTGAGTCCGTTGAGTGGACCATGTGGAGACTATGTCTTACAGCCGGGAGCCCGATGTGAAATCTGCTAGGTTTGAGTCTTCCTGCATCACTTCACAAATATCAATGGCCTTGCAAACCATTGGTGATCTCTTTTTCCTTATTGCTACATACCAGGGACTTACATACATAGTTACAACGTTTCAAAGGTTTATACTTCACACAAACGAACACATGAACTCGCTCAACTTTTATTGATGTTTTTCAAACTACGTGTATTTCAGGGAAATTGTAAAGTGGATCTTGCGGGCGTTGGAAGTTTTTATGCTACGTTAAGAATAAAGATGTCATCCATGGTCTTTGAGTTTGGTTAGTGTGTCTTACTCCTGGACGAGACACGTCATCCAAACCTTGGTGTTATTCAATATCTTTTGGCGAGTCTTTAACGAAATCATAATCAATTTGTACGATTTGTAAAACTTGAATTTGAAGTCTACGTTTTAAAACAAGGTTGTTATGTTTTAACTTATTTAATGGATGACAAACCTATGGTTTTATCATTTAGTTGATGTTATGATTGAATGCAATGATATTAAGAAAGTCACACCATAATCACGCTTCCGCAAAAGTCAGGGTGTGACACCTTATAGGGACAACACCTTTAAAGATGACATAAGTCGTCACTATAGATTACACTATAGGGACGACATGTTGTTTCTAGAGGTGTTTCATGTTTTTTGAGTTAGGTTCCTATAGGGACGTCATGTCCTCTTTATAGGATGAAAATATTTTTTTTGTATTTTTTATGTTCTCTAGTTTAATGAATTAGAAACCCTAAAAAATGTTTCAATTTATAGAGACGACATATATAATTTTAAATATTTTTTTGTTTATCTTTTGTTAATGATCAATAAATAATGAAAATTAAAAAAAAAGTTTAATTTATAGAGACGACAACATCTCTAAAAAGTTTGACAGGTGAAAATGAATTTTTATTTAGACGGCAAAATTTCCCACCATCCGACAAAAAAATTGTAAAGAAATAGTCTAACAGAGACGACAAGTCGTCCCTGTAGGGGAAATAACTTTGTTTTGTTTTTTTATTCTAAATTAATAAATAATTAAAAAAAAACACACTTGTAGAGACAACATGTCGTCCCTATAATCCATTTTAATTTTCTTTTATTTTTTATAAGGATAAACCTATAGAGAGGACGTGTGGTCTCTGTAGGGTTTAAACATGTTTTTTCTTTTATTTTTAAAGAAACTCTATAGTGACAACATGTCGTCCTTATAGGGACAACACAGGTCCTCTCTATAGATCACCCTATAGAGACGACATGTCGTTTCTATAGGGATTTTTTTTAGATAGGTTACCTTATAGGGAGACATGTCCTCTCGCCATGATCTGCTCATTTATGTTATTGACTTATTGCGTATTTGCATAATTGTAGGTTTACAAGGGATGAATAATGGATCTTTACAAGTGGTTATGACCATATTTATCATGTTTAAGTGTTAACGAACTACTTTTAGGATTTATCTCTGAATTTGTTTTGAAAGTCCGTCAAGTCCCGGTTAATAATCAAACCAAATAGAAAAGTTGAAAAAAAGAATTTAAATCGAATAACTCTCAATCTTATTAATCAGAAAATAACTAAAAATTGATTACAGACTCTCAAACCATAACTCGATTTCTCTCTAGTCTTTTCTGTTATAATGTCTAACCCTAAATTGGTTTATATAGGTTGTGGCTAAGATATTGCCAAATTACCAAATATAATTATAACAAAATTAGGAAACTTAACCAATTTAACCTAGTTGTTAAATTTGGTCCCTTATGTTCACCGACTTGTGACTTGATATCCTTTGTCACCCTTTCCAATTACTGACTTGTGATGAGTCGAGAATTACCGCCAACAGTCACCCCCTTAATTTGTGACACGAAACAGGTAGGCTCTAATATGTATTCTTTGTCTTGATTCTCATAGAACTCATCTTGATCTCTAGCTATGTTTTTCGGTACCTTTCTAGCTCGAACATTCTTGCGACCTTGTACTCGACTAGTCTTTTCTCCATGACTTATCATTTGGTCATAAGGACCAGCACCACCATTGACTCGGCTGCGATCTTTAGCAAACACTCGCTTTCTTAGATCATTACACGTTCCCACAGAATTTGGGCTCATCTTCGATTCAATACGTGGTCAACCATACCCGTTTAACCCGAACAATATTCCTTCATAAACCTTAACTGTTCAACTTAGAGACTTGAACCATACTCAATCAACTCAACCCCAAAAATCAACAGCTTTGTTAATTTAAAACAAACGTAACAACAACAATAATTGTTGGGTAAGAAACTAATTTGAATTAGATACCAACTCTAACTGACTTGTTAGGAAGTACCAGTTTTACCACTTCACTTTGATCCGTCAGAACAAATACAAACAAATAAGTCCCGAAAACAACTTTTAGAACTGAATCTGCTTGCTCGCAGAAACCACTGTCACAAATACCTCTCGAAAACCCAAATAAAAATCAAACCTCGAATTGAACCAATATGTTCATGCCAAATTTTATTTAAATTTGATTCCTTAATTTTTTTTTTCCTTATGAATTCTCTTCGTCAGCAACTTAGTAGCAAAAAAAATAAATAAAAAAAAAAAACACGACTTTGACTTTCTTATTACCTCCTTTATTTCCTCATAAAACCCTTGCCACTGGAAAAGAAACTCACTGATAATCACCAAGACCTCGCAAATTCAGATCTTAAAAAGCTTCTTATTGACTTGCAAAGTTTTAATTGAATATTTCTTTGCCGCCACTTTTAATTTCAATTACTTGAATAACTTCAATACTCCACCTTCTTGTGGATTACTTCGGCCCTATTCCAAAAAACTTGTTTTTATTCTTCAATTGCTTTGGAACAAAAAAAACGTAAATCCTAGCAAGTCGCCGGTTCCAACAGATTTCCAACTCGAAAGCTAGTAACAACTGAACGCTTCTATGCAATCCCGATCCAAGCAGAATCCACCTTATTCTGCTTCCCGATTGACTCTGTGTGAACAACCTACTCCACTCCAACGAACTAGTACCGCCAATCTCGACCTTCCCAAGGTTGACCCCTTAGACTCCTTAGCCGCCAATTAAGAACCCGAGTACCCTGTTTGATATCGACGATTGAACTTCGCTCTGATACCAATTCAAGTCCGAGACAATAATCAAACCGAATATTAAAGTTGGTGGCCAAAACATTATCAAATATAATTATAACAAAGCTTGTGACTTGATGTCCTTTGTCACCCTTTCACATCACTGACTTGTGATGAGTCGGGAATTACCGCCAGCAGTCTGTGGTTGTTTGAAACTTTAATTTGTTTTGAATGTGAGTTGTTGTTTCAAATTATAAATTTTAAGTTTGAATGTTGGTTGAAACAGGTTTAGATTTAATCTTTATGCATCAAACATATTTTTTTAATTAGGATATCCGAAATTTCTGATTGAGATATCAATATTCACCATCCGAAATTTCGGATATCCGAATATTGGATTTCTAAAAAACGGATAATCCGAGCTTAAACACCCCTAAATGTGGTAAGTAGTGGTGTCGCCGTATGTTTCCTATTGATATTTTTTTGCACTTGCGAATCCGAAAGAATTTTGTCATACAGTTGGTAAAGTGTGTATGATATATTTATTTTACACATTTGGGTGTGTTGATGAGAGAAAATCAAAGAAATCATTCTGTTTTTTCGTGGTCCACATATTTCAAAATAATTTCACACAATTATCTTATCTTCGTTCTTCCTGTCCAGTGGAGACTTCAAAAAGCAAGTCTTCCATTCATTTAATTCCAGCCTGTATGTGGAAGATTAGACTGACCAAGTCTCCAAAAGCGTTAAATTCGTTCTTCCTTGTCACACCCTCGAAATTTCCACCTGCGGAGTACTACCGCGAGGCGTGTGACATGACCAGGATCCAGCCACCAATCATATTGAACACTCATAGTAATAAGGAAATTTATCAAAATACGATTAGTGACTACTAAAGTCCACATCTAAGTCTTAAGTTTAAAAACAACGTTTAAACGAAATAGCGGAAGCATAGGTTCAACAGTTCAATCAAAAGTTCAAAGTTTAAATTTACTAAAAACCCAACACGGGTTAATGCGACCACTACACTTCCCAAGCTACAAGCTCCTGCCGTCACTAATTACCTGCAAAGCATGCAGTAGGGTGTCAACTTAAAGTTGGTGAGTTCACAAGTTGTCTAGTTTTAATTTTGAAAACGTAAATTGTTTAGATAATGTATTTATAATCACGTTATGGGGAGCTACCCCATCTGTAAGCTCACTAAACTGTAGATACCGAATACTGGTGACGTTGAGTTGTTGTGCCCCAAGTCAATGTCTGTAATCATTGACCAAGTTGCAAGTCCTACTAGCTCTCGCCCAATCCCCCCGTCATGGTGTGAGACTTGTCAAACCTAATAGCACTATCAACTAATATCTCGTTCGCCCCCGGTGATTAATCGGGATTCTAAATGGGGACTTTCCATGATAGAGTTTCGTTTAGTTTACTAGTCATGATTTATAAATAGTATCCAAACGTATCCCCCCCCCCCCACCCCCGGGAATAGTAGTTTAAAAGTATCCAATCATATTCCCCCCGGGAATAGTAGTTTAAAAGTATCCTTTCCAATGATAGTAGTTCGTCCGTGTCCTCCCGGGAAGCATGCTTTTATTGTGTGTGAACTCACCTCGGTTTGCTCAGCAACGGGTTTACTTGTTTTAATGTTTTGGTCAACCACGTCCTATTTATGGTTACCGAGTTTGGTCAGATATGTATACAAGTATTTCATGTATTTATTCAAGTAGCACAGGAATTCTATATTCCACATAAATACACATACAACCATTAACATAAACAGTAATTGAAACAGTACAGATTCAAGAGTGTGCGACATGTTATGGGAGTGTGTGGTCCAATAAGTGTGCGACCCAATGTATTTCCAATCCAAAATAGAGTGTGCAACTGGACCTCGATTGTGCTGTCAGCATCATGTGATCCAATAACAGGTGTGCAATCTAGTTATATTGGCAGTTCATTAAGGGTGTGTGGCCCACTAAATTATACGGCCCAAATGTAGTGTGCGACCCATTGCCTAGTGTGCGGTCACTAGGTAGTGTTCGTTCATGCAACTCCTAATTGTACTATGTGTTCACGTGTTGTATCATTATTGTGCGTGCCTCAAAGTGTACGACCCTGCATAGCTTGGTGATACATTATGCATTAAAGTTTGTACCTAAGGTGTGTGCGGTCACAACAGGGGTGCGACCTGGCATCATTAGACTGTATAGGGTGCATCAGCACTTGTACTACACAGAGTGTGCGTTCAATCTGAGTTTACGGTAACATTTGTTCCAAAACAGGTTATGTCACAATAAAAGATCAAATCACATAAGACAAAAGAAATAGATATTCTTGTACAAAACAACTTTCCGTTTTTTAAACCAACAGTCAATCATTCAAGTTAATCAGGATGGATTCAAAACAGCAAATCAAACATTACTCCTTATGAACCCTAATCATCTTGCATCAATCATTCTAACATTGATTCTAGCATGCATCAACCATGAATCCAAATCATCAAGTATCACAGATCCACATATTTGCTTACATCCTAAGAATCGGTTAGAATGGACCTATATCACACATAGCTTCGAAACAACAATTTTTGAATCACAGAAACAACACCATATGAACATTAATCCAGCCAAGTTCTTTGTTCATTAAACACTAAAACAAACACTACTCGTGTATAACGGTTTAAGATGCAAATCATTAACCAAGTTAGCTCCTTTACCATATTTTATCATTATTAAACAACATCTTAGCATTCTTCTCTATCATATCATTTAATCAGGATACAAACAAGTTGTATTACTATCGTTTACAATAACATTTATTCAAATCGTGATTCAAGTAAGCACCTTATCACATATTATCACTCAAATATAGGGTAGAACACTAATCGTTTAAATCATGAGTGAAAGGTGTGTAGAATAGAAAAGATTGAGCTCCTAAGTGTTGATACTATCTATCGCTTGAAGGGTAATGATACTGTCGTTGAATGGGGATGATTCTGCCACCAGAATCCAAAGAGAAGAAGAGAAGTTGGTGTATTCTAGGGTTTTTAGAGTTGAAAGCTAGAGAGAGAGAGAGAGAGAGAGAGAGAAAGAGGAGTGTTCTAGGGATTTTTTGCCGAAATGATTAGCTGCCAAACATTCCTTTGTCAGCTGGATAAAGGGCTTTTATAGTACTCCAAGGATACCGCACACGCATCAAGTGTGCGGTGACACTAGGGTTTCACGTGGGCTTGTGAGGTTGGGCCAGGTCTAGTAACTGTGCGGTGTCCCAATGCAGCAACAAGGAGGGTGCAGGTGTGCGAGTCCAGGGAGGTGTATGGGTTCTTTTATAAGTGTGCGGTTGGTTAACTATTTAATAAAAACAATAATAATTTCACATCCTAACCACAAAGCACACACATAATACACATATAATCCAATAACGAATCTTGTTTGTTAAACTCACTTAATTATAACAAAAAGCAAGGCGTGTAGTAAAAACCCAAAGTGTCACATTATCCCCAAGTTTCAAGAAATTTCGTCCCGAAATTTAGAGCACAGCCACTGATGAGCTAGTGTGTTTTCAAGGGGTGTCACATTATCCCCCTGCTGGTTTGGAATTTCGTCCCAAAATTCAGCTGTAGTCTCAATGCTGGAAGTATTGTTTGTAAACAACTGGGGATACCTGCGGATTATCTGGTCTTCCCGTAAACAGGTAAACTATGGTCCACGGCGCGAGTTCCAACGAACCCGAACGATAGGTATCCTGCTACACTTGAGGGTTTTGATTTCTCGATCCATGATCTCAACTGGTTCCTCAACAAAGCGTAGTTGATCGTCAATCATGAGTTCCTTAAAAGGAACGATAAGAGTTTCATCTGACAGACACTTCTTCAGATTCGACACATGAAAACATTGTGTACTACACTCAGCTCTTCAGGCAGGTTGAGTCTATAAGCTACCTTACCGATCCTCTCGGTAATTTCAAAAGGTCCAACGTATCATGGATTAAGCTTGCCCCTTTTGCCAAAGCGCACCACACCTTTTCTAGGTGAGACTTTTTAGTAGAACCCGATCCCTGACCTGGAATTCTAGAGGTTTCCTACACCTATCAGCGTAGCTTTTCTGATGGTCTTCAGCCGCCGCCATGCGTTTTCTGATTTGGGCAATCTTATCCATGGTGTCAAGTAAAAGTTCCAGGCTGGTAATTTGACTTTCGCCAACTTCCGCCCAACACAAAGTTGACCGGCATTTGCGTCCGTACAATGCCTCAAATGGTGTTGCCTCAATCAATGTTGTAGAAGGCGCTAGGCGCTAGTCGGGCGGTGAGGTACCGCCTAGGGATTAATCGGGATTAAACAGGATTAATCGGGATTAATCGGAATGGGATTTTTATATGTATTTTTTCAAAATTATATATATATACCCAATAACATAAAAATAATACTTCAAAATTCACATAAATACTTCAAGTTTCAGATAGTATGGTTCGATTTGGCCGATTTTGACCAATTTTGACCGCCTAGGACCGATTTTGACCGATTAATATAGTCCGATTAATCCGATTTTTGACCGCCTAGGTACCGCCTTTGACCGACTTTGACCATGGCCGATTAATTGACTGACTAGCTCAAAATTAGGCAGTAAGTGGCCGCCTAGCGCCTAGGCACCGATTAATCGGCCGCCTAGGCCGATTTCTGCAACCATGGCCTCAATGATAGTGTGGTAGCTGTTGTTATAAGAAAATTCCACCAGAGGTAAGTGTCGTTCCCATCCGTTTCCAAAGTCGATAACACATGCTCTCAGCATGTCTTCTAGTGTTTGGATTGTACGTTCATTCTAGCCATCAGTTTGCGGGTGATAAGTGGTGCTCAGGTCCAACTGTGAGCCAAAGGATTTGTGCATAGCTTGCCACAATTTAGAGGTAAAACGTGCGTCTCGATCGGATATAATGGATGTTGGCACCCCGTGCCTAGCAACTACTTTCTTCAATTAGATGGCTGCAAGTTTCGAAAACTTGTCGGTTTCCTTGATCGCGAGGAAGTGAGCAGGCTTCGTTAAGCGGTCTACGATCACCCAAATGGTATCAATTCCGCTTTGGGATCTGGGTAAGCCGGTAACAAAATCCATGGAAATTTGCTCCCATTTCCACGTTGGCAACTCGGGTTGCTGCAGTAATCCAGACGGCTTTTGATACTCGATCTTGATTCTGGCACAAGTCAAGCATTTGCTAACGTACTTACCAATAATGGCTTTCATGTTAGGCTACCAATACAGGGCCTTGAGATCGTGATGCATCTTATCAGAACCAGGATGTTTCGAGTAGCGAGACTTGTGTGCTTCGTCCATCATAAGCTCTCGGAGATTTCCCTGAGATGGAACCCAAAAAAGGTCCATGAATTAGTAGATGCCGTCGTCTTTAAGTTCGAGCTGCTTTTCCATGCCCCGCATAGATTCAGCTAGAAGGTTCTCCACTTTCAGTGCTTCGACCTGGGCGTTTCTGATTTGGTTAGGGAGATTCGAGTGAGTAGTAAGCTGTAAGGCATGAACAAGCTTAGGTTTAGGAGTTCAACCCATCGGCGTTGCCGCATGTTCAACTCCTTTTGGTCCAATATGTGCTGAGGACTCTTGAAATCGGTGTAAATCATGCACTTGGTACCGTACAAGTAATGTCTCCAAATCTTGAGTGCGAAGACTACATCTCCCAGTTCCAAATCGTGTGTTGTGTAATTTTGTTCGTGGATCTTGAGTTGTCGAGAAGCGTAGGCAATAACTTTCTCGCGTTGCATCATCATGCATCCGAGTCCTTGAATAGACGCGTCGCAGTAGACGACAAAGTCGTCAGTGCCTTCAGGTAATGAGAGAATATGGTCACTACAGAGTTTCTCCTTCAGCTTCTGAAATGCAGACTCCTTAGTATCGTTCCACTTGTAAGCAATACCCTTCTGGGTAAGAGTCATGAGCGGTTGAGCAACCTTCGAAAATCCCTCGATGAATCTATGATAGTATCCCGCCAATCCGAAGAATTGAGGGATTTCGGTTGGAGTCTTGGGTGTAGGACAGTTCTTGATAGAGTCAATCTTGGCTGGATCAACGTGAATCCCAGCTTCATCGACCACGTGTCCAAGGAAATGGACTTCGCGAAGCCAAAAGTCGCATTTCGAGAACTTGGCGTAGTGTTGTTGGTAGCGTAAGAGTTCTAGAATAAGACGTAGGTGTTGCCCGTGTTCTTCTCGATTCCTTGAGTAGATCAGAACATCGTCGATGAATACGATCTTGAATTTATCGAGATAAGGATTACATACTCAGTTCATGTGATCCATGAAAACAGCAGATACATTTGTCATTCCAAAAGGCATGACAAGGAATTCGTAGTGACCATAACGAGTTCGGAATGCTGTTTTAGAGACGTCCTCATCCGGGACTCTCAACTGATGCTATCCCGACCTTAGGTCAAACTTGGAGTAGTAACTCGACCCTTGTAACTAGTCGAACAGGTCGTCAATACGGGGAAGTGGGTAACGGTTCTTGATAGTAACTTTGTTCAGTTTGTGATAATCGATGCACATACGAAAAGTGCCGTCTTTCTTCTTGACAAACAGTACAGGTGCTCCCCATGGTGATGAACTTAGACAAATAAAACCTTTATCCAACAGCTCCTGTAATTGTGTAGATAATTCCACCAGTTCGGCTGGGGCTAGTCGATAAGGTGCACGAGCTATTGGTGCCGCTCCAGGAGTTAGCTCGATTTGGAATTCAACCTGACGGTGGGGCGGGAGTCCAGGTAATTCCTCAGGGAATACCTCAGGAAAGTCGCGTACAATAAGAAAATCTTCAATTTTCTTTTCTTCCTCCTGGGTGTCAGTGACGAGTGCTAGAATAGCGATATGGCCCTTTCGTAAACACTTCTGGGCTTTAAAGAATGAGATGATGCCTGTGACTGCACCACTTTTGTCGCCTTGAACAATAAGAGGTTTACCAAAAGAACGAGGAATACGAACGACTTTCTCTTGAAAGAGTATTTCAGATTGATGTTTGGATAACCAATCCATACCAATGATGACGTTGAAGCTTCCAAGAACGATGGGGAAAAGATTGACGAGAAAAGTTTGACCAGATAGTACAAGTTTACAATTGTTGATTACATGTGAGACCTCGATGTTCCTACCATTGGCTAGTTCGACGATGTGCTTAGTGTTTAATGGTGTTGGCGTAGGCCTAAGTGTCTTACTAATACGTAGTGATACATAGCTAGCATCATCTCCAGAGTCAAATAATACAGAAACATAACGATCATCAAGTAGGAACTTACCCGCCACAATGTTGGGATCATTCCTTGCTTCACCAGCGCCTACCACAAAGGCTTTTCCTCTTGCACAGTTCCCGCCATTGTTGTTGTTGTTGTTGTTTCCAGCTCCTTGGTTGTTGTTATTTTGATTCAATTGGGGACAATTCCTCTTGATGTGTCCTTCAGCTCCACACTGAAAGCAACCCTTAAGGTTACCATGATCCGGCTGTTACTGAGGTTGGTTTTGTCTTGCTGGATGAGCGCTTCTACAATCCTTGGCCTCATGCCTTATTTTGTTGCATCGTTGACATTGGTTCCTTGCACATGGCCCACTATGGTGTCGATTACATTTGTTGCACTTGGGGTGGTTCCCTCGGTAACCGCCCTGGTTTTGGTTAGCTTGGAGGTGTTGGCCTTTGTTGTTCTCAAACTTCCTATGCTGAGCTCGGTTTATGTGGGATTAGAATCCTTTCCCTGATTGCCATCCCACTTACGCTTGTTGCCTCCAGGGATTTCAGTAGTAGCGCTGATTTGTTTGGGCAGCTTACCCTGTTCCACCGCTTGATCAGTGAGACGCTGTGCCAGACGAATAACTTGCTGGACCATGGGGAGATTAGCTAAAGTCACAAGACTTTGAATTTCTGGAACCAGACCCTTGATATACAACTGGATTCTTCGATAGGCAGGCTGAGACATGTTGGGGCAAAGAGCAGCGTAGTCGTTGGATCGTTTAGTGCACGCCTCGATTTCAGATCCAACCATTTTTAGCTCGTAGTACTCGGTCTCGAACTTGTGGATATCATCCCTGTGGAAGTATTCTTTCTTGATTAAGCTCTTCAAGTCATTCCAAGGAGTAGCATTGGCTTCCGGCAGTCCGAGCATCTAAACTTGCGCCTTCCACCAAGAAAGCATGTTTCCCTCCAAAGAGCTAGTGGCAAACTTCACCCAGTTAGCAGCAGGACATTCGCACACAGCGAATACAGATTCGACCTTCTTGATCCATTGTAGAAGGCCTATGGCTCCTTCAGTGCCATTGAAAGGGAGAGATTTGTAATCCATGAAAGTTTTGAAAGTACAGATTCGTGGTTGAGGATGTGCAGGTTGTCCTGTCGCGCAACACTAAGCGAACAGTTTTGTGAACGATTAAAACGGTACGAGAGTATGATCTAAACTTCCTAGAACGACTAGTTTACCTCCAGGATGGGCTGCAAAAGCCGCAACCACGGTGTTTATTAGGTTCGTCTGCTAATCCTGAGTTATGTTAACGTTGTCTCTTCCGCGTCCGCTCATTGTCTTCATATCCAGAAAACAGAGTATGAGAACGATGTCGTTGTGCCATAGGAATATGTAGGATGAGGACTGACCATTGCACATAAGTACGAATATACATATATATATATATTCATAATAACGTATACTAGAACATATATCATCACAGTATGCACCAAACAAGTAACAAGCCAACACATGCCCGAGCCATGAAGTCTAGGTTGTTGAGCCTTTCACTTGGAATGTAGTGTCGTTACGAGTTGCTTGGTACAAAACGGGTTATAGTCTGGTTTTTCTCAAAAAGACTTTTCATTTCAAAATCGAGTTCTCTGTAACCAATGGCTCTGATACCAATCAGTCACACCCTCAAAATTTCCACCTGCGGAGTACTACCGCGAGGCGTGTGACATGACCAGGATCCAGCCACCAATCATATTGCCACCAATCATATTGAACACTCATAGTAATAAGGCAATTTATCAAAATACTATTAGTGACTACTAAAGTCCACATCTAAATCTTAAGTTTAAAAACAACGTTTAAAGGAAATGGCAGAAGCATAGGTTCAACAGCTCAATCGAAAGTTCAAAGTTTAAATTTATTAAAAACCCAACACGGGTTAATGCGACCACTACCCTTCCCAAGCTGCAAGCTCCTGCCGTCACTCTGATTACCTGCAAAGAAAGCAGTAGGGTATCAACATAAACATGGTGAGTTCATAAGTTGTCCAGTTTTAATTTTGAAAGTTTCGATAAGGTATTTATAATCACGTTATGGGGAGCTACCCCATCTGTAAGCTCACTAAACTGTAGATACCGAATACTGAATACTGGTGACGTTGAGTTGTTGTGCCCCAAGTCAATGTCTATCATCATTGACCAAGTTGCAAGGCCTACTAGTTCACGCCCGATCCCTCCGGTCATGGTGTGAGGTTTGTCAAACCTAATAGCGCTATCAACTAATATCCCGTTCGCCCCCGACGATTAATCGGTATCTGAAGTGGGGACTTTCCATGATAGAGTTTCGTTTAGTTTGCTAGTCATGATTTACAAATAGTATCTAAACATACCCCCCCCCCCGGAATAGTAATTTAAAAGTATCCAATTGTATTCCCCAGGAAATAGTAGTTTAAAAGTATCATTTCCAAGGATAATAGTTCGTCCGTGTCCCCCCGGGACGCATGCTTCTCGTGTGTGTGAACTCACCTCGGTTTGCTCGTCAGCGGGTTTACTTGTTTTAATGTTTTGGTCAACCACGTCCTATTTATGGTTACCGAGTTTGGTCAGATATGTATAAAAGTATTTCATGTATTTATTCAAGTAGCACACGAATTCTATAATCCACATAAATACACATACAACCATTAACATAAACAGTAATTCAAACAGTAGAGATTTCCAATCCAAAATAGAATGTGCGACTGGACCTCGACTGTGTTGTCAAGTATCATGTGATCCAATAATAGGTGTGCGGTCTAGTTATATTGGCAGTTCATTAAGGGTGTGCGGCACACTAAATTATACGGCCCAAATGTAGTGTGCGGTCACTAGGTAGTGTGCGGTCATGCAACTCCTAATTGTACTATGTGTTTCACGTGTTGTACCATTATTGTGCGGGTCTCAAAGTGTGTGACCCTGCATAGCTTGGTGATACATTATGCATCAAAGTTTGTACAGAAGGAGTGTGCGGTCACAGAAGGTGTGCGACCCGGCATCATTAGACTGTACAGGGTGCATCAGCACTTGTACTACTTAGAGTGTGCTGTAACATTTGTTCCAAAACAGGTTATGTCACAATCAAAGATCAAAGCACATAAGACAAAAGAAATAGATATTCTTGTAGAAAACAACTTCCCATTTTTAAACCAAGAGTGAATCATTCAAGTTAATCCGGTTGGATTCAAAACACCAAATTAAACACTACTCCTTATGAACCCTAATCATCATACATCAATCATTCTAACACTGATTCTATAATGCATCAACCATGAACCCTAATCATCAAGTATCACAGATCCACATATTTGTTTACATCCTAAGAATCGGTTAGAATGGACCTATACCACACATAGCTTCGTAACATCAATTTTTGAATCATAGAAACATCACCATATGAACATTAATCCAGGCAAGTTCTTCGTTCATTAAACACTAAAACAAACATTACTCATGTATAACTATTTAAGATGCAAATCATTAACCAAGTTAGCTCCTTTACCATATTCTCTCATTATTAAACATCATCTCAGCATTCTTCTCTATCATATCATTTAATCAGGATACAAACAAGCTGTATTACTATTGTGTACAATATCATTTAATCAAATCATAATTCAAGTAAGCACCTTATCACATATTATCACTCAAATATATGGTAGAACACTAACCGTTTAAATCACGAGTGAAAGATGTGTAGAATAGAAAAGATGGAGCTCCTAAGTGTTGATACTAGCTACCGCTTGAAGGGTGATGATACTGCCGTTGAATGGGGATGATTCTGCCGCCGGAATCTAAGGAGAAGAAGAGAAGTTGGTGTATTCTAGGGTTTTTAGAGTGAGGAAGTTAGAGAGAGAGAGAGAGAGAGAGAGTGGAATGTTCTAGGGATTTGTTGCCCAAATGATTAGCTACCAAACATTCCTTTGCCGGCTGGATAAAGGGCTTTTATAGTACTCCAAGGATACCGCACACACATCAGTTGTGCCGTGACACTAGGGTTTCACGTGGGCTTATGAGGTTGGACCAGATCCAGTAACTGTGCGGTGGCCAATGCAGCAACAAGGAGGGTGCAGGTGTGTAACTCCAGGGAGGTGTACGGGTTCGTTTATAAGTGTGCGGTTGGTTAACTGTTAAATAAAAACATTATTAATTTCACATCCTAACCACAAAGCACATACATAATCCACATATAATCCAACAATGAATCTTGTTTATTAAACTCACTTAATTATAACATAAAGCAAGGCATGCAGGAAAAACCCGAAGTGTCACATTATCCCCAAATTTCAAGAAATTTCATCCCGAAATTTAGAGCACAGCCACTGACGAGCTAGTGTGTTTTCATGGGGTGTCACATTCCTGTGCAGAGGAGACTTCAAAAAGCAAGTCTTCCATTCATTTAATTCCATCTTGTATGTATGTGGAAGATTAGACTCACCAAGTCTACAAAAGCATTCAATTCGTTTTTCTTGTCCAGAGGAGACTTCAAAAAGCAAGTCTTCCATTCATTTAATTCCAGCCTGTATGTGGAAGAATAGACTGACCAAGTCTCCAAAAGCATTCAATTTAAATTACCGCAAAATACCTTACTCATAGACATACTTAAACACAAACCATGGTACCTCATCTTAGATTCCTTAGCCGTTGATTAAGAACCCGAGTACCCTGTTTGATATCGACGATTGAACTTGGCTCAGATACCAATTCAAGTCCAAGACAATAATCAAACCGAATAGTAAAGTTGAAGAAAAGAATTTAGATCGAATAACTCTTAATCTTATTAATCCGAAAATAACTCAAAACTGATTACAAACTCTCAAATCATAACTCGGTATCTCTCTAGTCTTTTCTCTTAATAATGTCTAACCCTAACTTGGTTTATATATGCTAACCCGAACTTGGTGAACAAGACATTACCAAATATAATTATAACAAAATTAGGAAACTTAATAAGTTTAACCTACTTGTTAAATTTGGTCCCTCAAGTTCACCAGCTTGTGAGTTGATGTCCTTTCTCACCCTT
This sequence comes from Helianthus tuberosus, assembly GCA_030545235.1. Classification (NCBI taxonomy): domain Eukaryota; kingdom Viridiplantae; phylum Streptophyta; class Magnoliopsida; order Asterales; family Asteraceae; genus Helianthus; species Helianthus tuberosus. Next base: position 149,876,227 of record CM060372.1, read on the forward strand.
TCCCATCACTGACTTGTGATTAGTCCTCAATTACCGCCAATAGTCTGTGGTTGTTTGAAACTTTAATTTGTTTTGAATGAGAGTTGTTGTTTAAAACTATAAATTTTAAGCTTGAATGTTGGTTGAGACAGGTTTAGATTTAATCTTTATCCATCAAACATATTTTTTAATTAGGATATCCGATTTTCGGATTGGGATATCAATATTCACCATCCGAAATTTCGGATATTCGAATTTTGGATTTCTAAAAAACGGATAATCCGATCTTAAACGCCCCTAAATGTGGTAGGTAGTGGTGTCGTTGTAGGGTTCCTATTCATATTTTTTTGCACTTTTAAATCCGAAAGAATTCTTGTCATAAAGTTGGTAAAGTGTGTATGATGTATTTATTTTACACATTTGGGTGTGTTGATGAGAGAAAATCAAAGAAATCATTTTGTTTTTTCGTGGTCCACATATTTCCAAATAATTTCACATAATTATCTTATCTTGGTTCTTCCTGTCCAGAGGAGACTTCAAAAAGCAAGTCTTCCATTCATTTAATTCCATCATGTATGTGGAAGATTAGACTGACCAAGTCTCCAAAAGCATTCAATTCGTTTTTCCTGTCCGGAGGAGACTTCAAAAAGCAAGTCTTCCATTCATTTAATTCCAGCCTGTATGTGGAAAATTAGACTGACCAAGTCTCCAAAAGCATTCAATATAAATTACAGCAAAATACCTTACTCACAGACATACTTAAACACAAACCATGGTACCTCATCTTTTGCTTTCAATCATCTTACTTGCAACATGTACAGTTTACTGTACCTTTAATGTTGCAGGTTCTTCAGACGAAGTTAACGCTCTCCTAAAATGGAAAGCAACCCTGCATAGCCAAAGTTCCAACATTCTTCTACCTTCATGGACACATGATCTTAATCTCAGTTTTTCTGCTCAAAAAACAGTGTCACCCTGCAACTGGTATGGCGTTTCATGTCATGAAGATGGCAGTATAAAAACGTTAAACCTCTCTTCATCTGGTTTAAACGGTACGCTTGATCAGTTGTCCTTCTCCTCCTTCCCGAGTCTTGAGTATTTTGAACTTAGTCTAAACAACTTTTTTGGGAGCATCCCTTCTGAAATCCGTCACCTGTCAAACCTTCTTTATCTTGATCTGTCCTCTAATCAGTTCACCGCGATAATCCCACCAGAACTTGGTGAACTGAGAAATCTTTATACCCTTCATTTGTTTCAAAATCAGTTAAATGGTTCTATTCCGCAAACCATATGTCAAATGAAATTCCTTTCTGGGCTTGCTTTGGATAATAATAATCTTCAGGGTTCGATTCCTACCTGTTTGGGTCAGTTATCGAACTTGAGTTACTTATATCTGAATCGTAACAATATTTCCGGTTCAATTCCTCGTGAACTGGGAAATCTTTACAGTCTAACGGAGCTACAAATGGATAACAACTCATTAACCGGAGTAATCCCAGAAACTTTGGTTAATCTGAAGAATCTAATCTTCTTAATACTGTATCAGAATCAATTAAATGGATCAATCCCCAGAGAAATAGGTAAGATGCATTCACTAGAACATGTGGAGCTACAATTGAACAATCTCAGTGGTCCAATTCCTTCGTCTCTAGGTGAACTCAAATCCCTTTATCTTCTTCGTCTCCACTCGAACAAACTTTCTGGTCCCATCCCGCAAGAATTAGGAAACTTGACATCCCTTTCTAATCTGCAATTAGGAATCAATCAACTCACTGGCTCCATTCCAAGTTCATTTGGTAAGCTGCAAACCTTAGAAGAACTGTCTCTTAACGATAATCAACTTTCTGGTCCTATTCCACCAGAATTCGGAAAAATGAAATGGGTTGCAATTGAAATGACCAACAATAGTTTTTCTGGAAGTTTGCCTGATGAAATCTGCAATGGAAGGAAGCTTTTATATCTTTTCGTCGGGAATAATAAATTAACAGGTCGAATTCCAAAGAGCTTGTACAACTGCTCTAGCTTAATCCGGGCCCGTTTCGAAGGGAACCAGATTACAGGAGACGTTTTCAAGAGCTTTGGTGTCTATCCGGACCTCCACTACATCAATCTCAATGATAACCAGATTTACGGGAAAATCTCAGACAACTGGAGTAAGTGCAGAAACTTATACACCATACAAATGGGAGGGAATCGAATCCAAGGTAACATACCTCCTTCCCTGGGAAACTTGATTCAGTTGGGAGTTCTTAATCTTTCCTTCAATAATTTGGTTGGAGAGATACCCAAAGAATTTGGAAGGATGACTCGCATGGAGAGGCTTTTATTAAGCAATAATCGACTTTCTGGTGTCGTGCCACAAGATCTTGGATCGCTAGCTGTACTCTTGAATCTTGATTTGTCCATGAATAAGTTGAATGGCTCCATACCATCTTCCCTTGGGCAATGCCCACAACTCTTTTCCTTAAATTTGAGCAACAACAGATTTACTGGCGAAATTCCTGTCCAATTAGGTAGGCTGGTTCACTTATCAGTTCTTGATTTGAGTCGTAATTCACTCATCAAAGAGATACCTTCTGGGCTTTCCGGTATGAGCAGCTTGGAAACTCTAAATCTCTCTCACAACAAACTCTCAGGTTATATACCAGCGAGTTTGGGATCAATAAATGGATTATTGAACATTGATATTTCTTATAATGACTTACAAGGTCCCCTTCCCAAAAGCAAAGCGTTTTTAAATCTTCCAATTGAAGCATTGCGAGGGAACGGAAATTTGTGTGGAAATATTACTGGGTTAAAACAATGTGCATCACAAAGCCGTACTTCAAATGGGAAACACAAACTTGCACTAGTGATATCCCTTCCACTTCTTGGAGCTCTTCTACTTGGCAGTCTAATCGGAATATTCACCTTCTATAGGTGGAGATTGAACTATCATCCATCGACACAACTTGTGAACGAACATAAAGATGGGAACAGTTTCTTTTCGATTTCGACTTTTAATGGAAGAAAGACATTTGAAGAAATTGTGTCCCAAACAGAGGAGTTTAACAAAGTGTATTGCATCGGAGTGGGAGGGCATGGAAGTGTGTACAAAGTGAAGTTGTCATCAGGCGATGTAGTTGCTGTGAAGAGACTTCACTCGTCTTCAGAGGTGATCAATCACAATGATTTCCTCAATGAAATTAGGGCGTTGACTATAATACGACATAGAAACATCGTCAGACTACTTGGCTACTGTTCGCATTCTCAAATCTCATTTTTGGTTTATGAGTATCTCGAAGGAGGTAGTCTAGCTGATAAATTGAGCAATGAAACTGCTCAAACTTTGGATTGGATGAAGAGGGTGAACATTATCAAAGGTGTTGCATATGCTTTATCCTATATGCATCATGATTGTTCGCCTCCTATCATTCATTGTGACATATCAAGCAAAAATATACTACTTGATTCAGAGTACGAAGCTTGTGTTTCGGATTTTGGTACTTCCAAAATTTTAAACCCGAACTCTTCGAATTGGAGTAACAATGCAGGAACATTTGGATACATCGCACCAGGTAATTTATTTTCCAGTTGTTCATATATTTAGTTAGAACAGATTTCATCATGTCAATAATTTTGCAGAACTCGCTTACACGATGAAGGCAACCGAGAAGTGTGATGTTTATAGCTTCGGGGTTCTAGTATTAGAAATCATCAAAGGAGAGCATCCCAGAGATATCATTACTTCTCTAGAAACTACATCAATGGAAGACGTCAAGTTCACGGATTTGGTGGATCATCGCCTTCTCCTTCCAATCCCGGGAATCAAAGAAGTTCTAACGTCAATATTGATTTTAGCCATTAAATGTATCAACTCGAACCCTGAAATTAGACCTACAATGCACCAGGTTTCGAAAAACATTGCAGGTATTATTTGCGACAACCGACATGTATAAGTGCGATATTGTCGTGTAGTACCATCAATTTTCATATTCGGTGTCCATCTATGGGGCTTAATTTTAGTTCGTCCGTTTCGGAGTTGCATTTCTTGATGATAGTTATATATAAGGTTAAGTTATAAAAAAAGTATTGTGTCTTTTAATAATTAGCTAATAATAACTGTGTTTTCTTCTGTTATTTTCTAAAGATTAGAATTTTTATGATGTATTAAGTATTTATGTTATGATGTGTCGTAATGATATAAAAACAAGGGTTAGGAACCCCTTACCTACTACACAAACCAGACAAAAAAAACAAAAATTTATCACCACTGGTTGTCAAAATTGTAACACCCCATCCAAGATGGGCTGACGTGTCACATGAGTAGTGGTTTAAAAACGAAATACATAATTTCATGAACTTAAGTTAAATCCGAAGATCAAATACAATCTCTTCATAGTTTCACAACTGATAGACAATAACATATTAGTCCTATGGCATTACTCCTGTTTCTTTACCCTACCCAAAGTAAGATGAACAAAAGATTTACCGAATGAGCCGAATACCCAGTACGATCAAAACAGAGCAAAGCAAAACATATAACTGCACATACAGATGTACCCATAAGCATAACAGAGTATGATAACGTAGCTACTCTTGTATATCAATCACACGCGATGGCGTAGGTTGGCATACCCATAACCATTTCCTGAAAACCGAAACTTCATGGACTATGATCCGTGCATTTTAGGTTCAAGTTATTAGATATCTATACTATATTATAAAGCATATCCGAAGGATAGCTTAAGGTAATTTGACACTTTACTTCAAACACCTTTAAAGCATGATGTACAAGTGTTTAAAGAACATGAAATAAATATTGGACTTCACTTTCCAATTATACCCTTTCACTCAAACTAAACACGCAGACACCAATATCAAACTAGGGTTTTTAGATTTCTCTCATTCTCAACCGCCTCTCATCCTCTGCTCTCTCTAGCGATCAAATGGCGATTCAAGATACGACGCCAGATCGAATGACTTTCACCTCTCGAAATCAGTTTGAGTGGTGTGGATTCGTATCCGGATCGATTCCGTAACTCCGATGATTGCGTAGATCTCGTATCACGTGCGGAATCCGTGTACGCGAGTGGATCAGACACATGAAAGCTAATTCAATGTTGATTTCTATTGATAATTGACAGTTACAATACCTTGAAATCAAATAGCTACAAGTTCTCTCTCAAAGTAGCAAAAGTTCTAAAAATGAACAAGACTCCTCCTATTTATAGGCCTTGTCTATCCTCTCCAACATGCATGTCCATTTTGTGAGGATGGACTTTCGTGAGGATGGACTTCAAACTAAACATGTACGTTATATTTCATATAAAAACACTTCTAAACCTAGTCTTGATCATTTCTCAGCTACGATACGTGATTGACGGAAGCGATGGACATATGCATTCACAGACTCCCCCTTGGATATTGCTGTAGTCAATCTCGTAGCTTTCTATCTTCTCTCTGAGTTTTTTAGAAACTTTGATTTAGAAACTTTGACATCTTCAGCATCACAGACTCCCCATTGCTCTAACAAGCTCCTCTTGAATCTGCGTTCTGATTCTTCATCTCCTCCTTTCTTCTGACTCTCTCTCTAGGCTCCCCCTTTCTTTAAGCTTCCGACTTTTCAGGATCTTCACCTGGTTCTATTACTACAAGCTCCCCCTTGCTTTGAGCTTTTCTTCAGACTCCCCCTTAGCCTCAGCTGTCAGGATCATAATTTTACTTTCATAAAAATTTGACAATTAAAGATCATGAGATTACTTAGGATTAGTAACCTGGTTTTTTTTTTAAACTATTATTTCCCAGTATCGAACCCTGACTCTATAAAAACCATTTGACAGGTTTAAAACTCCTGAATTTCATACTGGCTCTCTCCCCCTATCAAATAATTCTATAAATTTGACAATGAAAGAATCCTAAACCCTCTTAGTTAATCATCCCAGTACAAATTAATGACCATGGAGATTTCACAAACAGTTTTTTAATTTTTCAATTAAAACCTCAAATTTCAAATTAATGAACTTGTATATTTTCAGAGACATGTTCAGCATACTTAGATTTTGAAACTCAACTTTCAAACATGGATTGTCGAAAATAAAGCAAAAAAAAAAAATCTTTTTTTGTTTTTTTCAAACTTTATGCTAAAACACACTGAAAATATTTTTGTGATTTTTCTGTAACATAAAGCAGTAAAGAAATATTTACAGACAATATTTTTGTTTAAGTTTGTGTCAGAGGATCATATCAGTTTATGACAAATCACTAGCACCGTTGACCTTTTTAGACTTTAAGTTCTAAGCGATTAACTTAGATTGTCAGTACTGATCCACTTAAAATTTTCACACAAACTTCAACTCATTCAAGATACGAGATTAAGTATTTTAAGAACTTAAACTTATTCATGTGTCCCACCTCAGAATATACTCCCTTATCAAGATTCCTTAGATTCAGTCTTACAGGTAAGTATACTATATTGATATATGTACTCTGGGTTAGTGCGAGACCTTGAGAGCTCAGATATGAACTTCCGTTCAGTCAAAGAGATGAAGGATCGACTTAAAGGTGTGCTCCACTTAGGAATCTTCTTTACAACTGCACTTGATTTATATCTTTCGATATTTTTCAATTTTTATGCAGAGTGAAAGCTCTTAAGCATGCAAAGTATTATACGAGGTCTAGGCCATTGCTGACGCAAAATCAGAAGACCACGTATAATACCCCAGATATTAGTAAGTATAAAGACCTAATATCTCAGAATCAGGCAAACTCTCAAACGAAATTTGGGAGTACTAAGTCCATATATCAGAGCTATGTTCCCATGAGATAAGTAAGCTATAGATATGTAGGTTTTATCTCGAAATCAATTTACTGAGCATGTAAAAACCTACTGGCATATCATCAGTGAGACCGTTTATCACATTTGACTATCCATTTCTTTAACATGCTGTGATTGTCTTACTGATGTACTATCATTTCCTCTTTTTACACATAACTCTTTTTCATTTTTTTCATGTTTGCTTTTTAAAATTTTCAAATGTTTTTTTATTTTCAAAATTTTTACTTCCCCAAAAATCCAAAACATTTTAAGAAAATTTGATAAACGATGTAGATAACTTCGTCTCGCCATCCATTTTCTTCAATAACATGCTCTGTTTTTTTGTATAAAGTACCCCCATGATTTACAACACATTGATTTTTGACATGTTAAAACCATTTTCAACCACTTGTGAGTTTAATCATGTTTGCTCAGCCGTGAGGGTTTTGGCGTATTCAATCAACATAATTTCATATTTTTTATTTTTTAACAATTTAAAAACAAACATATATTTTTTCATTTTTCAATTTTTGACAAAATAAAAACATATTTTTTTAGATTTTAGATTTTTTCTATTTTTAGGGTTTTTGATTTATGTTATATTTATATACTAAAACAAACAAACTCCTTGTTTTCATTCACATGGGATTGCCTCCTCCTGTGCAAGGCTGCTCCCCTCTTCAGGTTAGGTTAACATACAGCTTCTTTCTAGAGCACCTACACATACAAACAATTCAATTATTTGAATAAAGCAACCCATTCCTGTTTTGACTCACGTAGCTAAACATATATTTTCCCAGGCAAAACTAGAAAATTTCTTTCATTCTTCTCAAAAACATCTTCCTTAATTTTCTCATTTTCAAAAGTCTTTTGGTTCTCGAGCACCCACATTTGTCCTTTTCAAACATTCCTTTGATAAAATCTTGAATCAGTTTGAATGTTTTGTTTTGACAAATCAACTTTTGGTTTCCAGATTTGGTTTGATTCAAACTTGGATATTTTTGGCTTCCAAGTTTGTTTTGGCTTTGAAATATCAACTTTCTGTTTCCAAATCTGGTTTCCTTAAATTTGGGTGTCTTTGATTTCGGTTTCCAAGTTTGTTTTGATTTAAACTTGGTTTACTTCTGATTCACAACTTCAACTTTCTTTTTCTCAACATCATCAGGCTTCAGATTTGGACATTTGCGACCAACATGTCCAATTTGATCACATTTAAAGCTTGTTTTCTTGGAAACATCTTTGGCCTGTTGTTGTTGTTTTTTCTGAGCATAGAACTCTTCATTAGTCCGTCGACTAAATCTGAGTTCTTTCTCCTATTCAGAACTTGTTCCATTAATAAAATTCGTCTTTTTCTGTAATTTTGTCTTTTCAGCCCGTTTCTTTTGATTCTTTTTCTTTTTATAACCCAACCTTCATGTTTTTCTTTTTGCAACCATGTTTGTTATAAAAAGTTTTCTTGCTCTTGCCAGCAAATTTTGCAATTTCAGATTTCTTGATTTCTACTGGTTTAAAAACTTTTTCAATCTTATCCGCAAACACATTCTAAATCGGAAACTCAACATCTGAGAATAATTTGTGTAATCCATTCTTGATATATGCCAATCCTATTGGATCATCATTCGCATCTTTCTCGAATTTTAAAATTTTCAAATAGTTTTTGTGAAAACTTTCCTCATCTTCAACCTGTGATTCAGACTTACCATTTTTGGTAGAATCCTCTTGTAGAACATTTTCAACAACCTTACTTACCACCTCTGAATCAGTAAGATCATCAAATTTGGTGTAAGTCACATCAATGTTTTCAGGCAATTGGTCAACAATGTTTATTGCTTTCTCAACCTTTTTGTCATCATAGAATGTATAATTATTCTCCAACAGTGGTGGCACTTGATGAAATTCTGACCCAATTCCCTTTTTGTTCTTTTCAGAATCATGATCATTTGGTGTGATGTTGAAAATTCGTTCGAGAATATACGAAGAAATGATAACTTTGAAGTTTATTGACTTTCTTTTCTTTCTCAGCTAATTCTCGTTTAACTTCAGCAAGTTCATCAATATATTGATTTAAAACCTTTTGTTTACCCTCGTATTTAGCTTCAAGAAATCTTGTTGTTTCAATACATTTTGAAAGTCTTTTTTCCATATTCTTTTCTTCACTTTTCAAAGTTTTAAAAGCTTCTTTTACAGTATGATATGACAATTTCATTCCATCATATTATTTTTGCAAATCTTGAATTATTTTATCTTTTTGTAAACATTCGTTGCAATCAGCTGAACACTTTTGTTTTAAAACTTTGTTTTCTTGTTCAAGACTATCACATTTCTGTGTCAGCTCTACTTCTTTTTGTTTCAAAAACTTTTCATTTTCAAGCATTTCAATACATTTTTCTTTAAAAATATGTTCTATTTTAGTAAACTCAATGTTTCTGGATCTTAACTTTTCATCCTTCTCAGTATAGGCACTTCATGTTTCCATGCATTTCCTGCACTGCACTTCAGTTTTCTTTTCAGATTTAGTATCAATTTCATCAGTTGACTTAGAATTATTAGACGACTTAGTAGATTCAGTTTGAGTTGTTACCTCAAATTGATTGTTCATCGTTGTGTTGTCGGTCGTCTTCTTCAAAATCTCGTCCTTCAGCTTCTAGCTCCCGTCAACAGTCTTCTTCTCCACGCTGGCGTAGATCACCCTTCGTATGCCTTCCTCAAATTCTTTCTCATAGTGTCGCAACACCCGATCCCTTATCTGTCCCGGGAACGGGCGGCCGCGAGCCAGTTTTGGTGGTATCGTGTGTAGTCTAATTTGGCAACGGAAATTTTCATCAGGACCGTAGTTAGGAAATGTTTATCAGAGTAAAACCACCATTTATATATAAATAAACATATTGTGATAAAACCCAAGTTTTTATTACAAGCTGATTTACAGGGATAAATCCCATTTTATTTTAATTAAAATGCCTTCTTTATTTAGGTAACTTTTATAGCCACTTTTCCAAGCCTTCAGTGCTGTCCAGGTGGCTTCTAATTGGCTTTCACATTGTGTTACCTGAAACGCGTTTTAAAAACATTTGTCAGTGGAAAATACTGGTGAGTGAATCCCAGTTTAATCAAGAAACATTAATTTAATTTAAACAGTATTGAGAGCGATTACAATGTTTATATCTGCACAATTACTCCTTTAGTACTGTTAATCCTGACTTGTGGGTCATATTACACATTGGCTAAATCATTGTCCAATGGTAACGTATTGTCATCCCGACTTACTACTCACAGTGTAGTAAATTTTGTATACAAAACCCCAACATACCGGTAGTAAATAAAGAATTAAAAAGACTCAATCACTGCTAAATTGCATTGTAAAATAGTTAAGGTTTTGTAAAAACTGTTAACAAAAAGGAGATTACTCACATTGCTGTCTTAGATTTTTCGTAAGGGTTTCCTGGTGATAATCTAAAATTTACACAAATATACACATGTTAGTATAATAACCCATTTTAACATTAGTAATACCCTCCCCGAGACGGTATTCCGATGACTACGTCGGGCAGAACCACGACAGCCATTACGGAACCCTAGATCAATCGGGCAGCGTATCTAATACGTATCCAGGGGTTATAATACTTACAACTGAGCAGAACTTCGCTAATTAGGGGGTATAATACCCGCTTATAAAGCCTACTATTCAGAAATTGAGATTGAGAAATGAAAATGGGACGAACAGACTGAAGATCTGAGGCCATCTATTTATAGTTGCTGATTCTGGTTCTCTCGCGGCCCGCGTAAAACAAGCACAGGGCCTACGCGGCCTGCCTTGACCTCCAGTCAATGCGTAGCTGGGCTGAGTCGACAACTAGCTCCGCCGGGTGTTGGGCCACGTGGCGGCCCAGAGTCGTGCCAGGCCTTAAGTTGACGCGGCCCGCGTCACGCTTGGGGTGGGGCTTACGCGGCCCGCCTCAACCCAAAAATTAAATTTTTAATTATTTTTAATACTATTTAATGTATTTGAGGCCCGTTTTCGCGTATGGGGTGTATTTTGAGACATTTTGGGATATTTTAAAATATATTAGGGTGTCGGAAAAATTATGAGGGTGTCGGTTTTATTTAGGATTGTTACATCCTCCCCACCTTGTTTTAGAGCTCGTCCTCGAGATCTACTGGAACAAATGTGGATATTTCCTTTGTATTTCAGATTCAAGCTCCCATGTGTACTCAGGTCCTCTTTTGGAGTCCCACTTCACTTTGACCAGAACTAATCTCTTATGTTTGAGATTCTTGACTTTCATGTCTTCAATCTGTAGAGGCCTTTCTACAAACTTGAGTTGTTCATTTAACTCTATATCCTTAAGAGGTACCATAAGTGATTCATCAGCTAAGCATTTCTTGAGATTAGATACATGAAACATATCATGTATTCCTGCCATTTCCTCTGGCAGTTGTAGCTGATAGGCTACAGGTCCTATTCTTCTAATAATCTCAAAAGGTCCAATATACCTGGGACTTAGCTTTCCTCTTTTGATGAATCTTACTACTCCTTTCCAAGGAGAGACTTTTAACAATACTTTATCTCCTACTTGAAATTCCAATGGCTTGCGTCGGTTATCGGCATAGCTCTTCTGTCGATCACGTGCTGCTTTTAGTCGTTCCTTGACTTGAATAATCTTGTCGGTTGTTTCTTGTACTATCTCAGGTCCAGATAGTTGCTTCTCCCCAATTTCTGCCCAACAGACTAGGGTTCGGCACTTTCGTCCATAAAGTGCTTCGAATGGTGCAGCATTGATACTTGTGTGATAACTATTATTATAAGAAAATTCTATTAAAGGTAAGTGATTGTCCCAATTACCTCCGAAATCAATTACACAAGCTCTAAGCATGTCCTTCGTTGTCTGAATTGTTCTTTCGCTTTGTCCGTCCGTTTGAGGATGGATGATAAGCGGTGCTTAGATTTAACTTGGTTCCCATGGCTTTTTGGAAACTTGACCAAAAATGAGAGGTAAATCGACTATCCCTATCAGAAATAATTGATAAAGAAATTCCATGTAATGAAACAATTTCATTTACATACAATTTAGTTAGTTGTTCCATACTGAAAGTTTCCTTCATTGGTAGGAAATGAGCTGACTTAGTTAGTCTATCTACAATCACCCAGATTGTATCATTACCTTTCTTTGTTTTGGGTAATTTAGTAACAAAATCCATTGTTATTAATTCCCATTTCCACACTGGCATTTCTAATTGCTGTAACAAACCTGAGTGTTTCTGGGGTTCAGCTTTAACTTGTGAATAAGTTAAACATTTAGAAACATAGGCTGCTATGTCCTTCTTCATTCCTATCCACCAGAAATTTTTCCTTAAATCCTGGTATATTTTATCATTTCCTGGATGCATAGTTTATTTAGACTTATGAGCTTCTTCTAATATACGATGACGTAGGTTTCCTAATTTAGGTATCCACATTCTCTTCATATGGAACTGATCATTTAAATCTACTTGCAGATTTAATTTAAGAGAATGTACCCTTTTTGGCTTTTCATGATACTTTCGGCTTAAAGCATCTGCCACTACGTTTGCTTTTCCTTCATGATACTGGATATCACAATCATAATCACTAAGCATTTCCATCCAGCGTCTTTGTCTCATATTCAATTCCTTCTGCCCGAAAACATACCTTAAACTCTTATAATCGGTGAATATGGTAAACTTACTACCATAAAGGTAATGTCTCCAAATCTTAAGGGCAAAAATTATAGCTCCTAATTCTAAATCATGGGTTGAATAATTCTCTTCATGATTCTTAAGTTGCCTAGATGCATAAGCTATAACCTTTTGGCATTGCATTAACACACATCCATAACCTAATTTAGAAGCATCACAATAGATTACAAAGTCTTCAGTTCCTTCTGGTAACGCTAGTATGGGTGTATTAGTTAATCTTTGCTTAAGAATTCTAAAAGCTTCTTCTAGTTTTGGTCCCCATTCAAACTTAATGGATTTACAGGTGAACTTACTTAAAGGAATGGCTATTCTAGAAAAATCTCGAATAAATCTTCTATAATAACCGGCCAATCCTAAGAAACTTCTAACCTCGGTTGGTGATTCAGAGGTTTTCCATTTGGTAATTGCCTCGATCTTTGTTGGATCCAGATGAATTCCTTCATGATTGACTAAGTGTCCAAGAAATTGTACCTGTTCTAACCAAAACTCGCACTTTGAAAATTTAGCATAAAGCTTTTCCTTTCTTAATAGACTTAAAAGTGCGTGCAAATGCTTTGCATGATCCTCTTTATTCTTAGAATAAATTAGAATATCATCTATGAAAACAATTATGAATTTATCCAAATATGGCTTACATATTCGGTTCATCATGTCCATAAATGCAGCTGGGGCATTGGTTAAACCAAATGGCATGACAGTAAATTCATAATGACCATACCTTGTTCTGAATGCGGTTTTAGGAATGTCCTCTTCCCGTACCTTTAATTAATGATATCCTGACCTTAAATCAATTTTATAGAAAAATCGAGCTCCTTGCAATTGATCAAACAGATCATCGATTCTCGGTAATGGATACTGATTCTTAATCGTAACTTTGTTCAATTCACGGTAGTCAATGCACATACGCATTGATCCGTCCTTCTTTTTAACAAATAAAATTGGTGCTCCCCAAGGTGATGAGCTTGGCTGTATGAATCCTTTCTCTAATAATTCGTCTAATTGTTTCTTTAGTTCCTGCATTTCGGCTGGTGCCAAACGATAAGGTGATTTAGCAATTGGTGCTGTTCCTGGTAGTAGGTGAATTCTGAATTTAACTTCTCTGTCTGGTGGTAATCCTGATAATTCTTCTGGAAAGACATCTGAAAACTGAGACACTACTGGAATGTCCTTTAGTGTTAGTGATTATGGAAATCAAATACACTATAGAACCTTTTCTTATATAACTTGCAGTTTTCATCACAGAGATGAATTTTGTAGATCTAAATGGTTTATCTCCTTTAATTGTGATCTTTTTACCTTTTGATGAATTTACTTGGATTGACTTTTGATCACATAAAATACTGGCTTTATTGGCTATTAACCAATCCATTCCTAATACAACATCAAATCCTGCCAGATTCATTGGATAAAGGTTTGACATAAACTTTTGGTTTAAAATTTCTATTCTTGCTCCCTGCAAGATTTCAGAAATCCTAAGAGTTTCTCCATTAGCTGTCTCTACGAGACATTCTTGTGGTAGTTTAGTTAATGATGAATTAAGGAGTTTGCAAAATGATGTATTAATAAAACTTTGGTTTGCACCAGAGTCAAATAATACTTTAGCAAAAACATCATTAACTAAAAACATACCAGCTATCACGTCTGGAATCATCTTGGCTTCATCTGCAGTCAGAACAAATGCTCTAGCATTTTTAGTGTTCTTGTTGTTTGCAGCTGGGGCTAGTTTTGGACAGTTTTGCCTGATATGACCTTTTTCTCCATAGTTGTAGCATAATCCATTACTGGATTTCTTCCTGCAATTTTCTTCCTTGTGTCCTGGCATCCTGCAATAATTGCAAAGAGTGGAGCATTTTCCCGAATGCTTTTTCTTGCAGACCTTGCAGAAAGGTGTAGAGGTAGAACCCATATTCCTCCGATTGTAATTTCCAGAACGAAATTCTTGAGTAAGCCTCCGTGCTAGATTTTTCCTCTGGTCTTCTTCTCTAGTACGGACTAATTCATCTGTCAAGGTGTTGGTTAGTTCTACAGCTTCTTCTATAGTTTGAGGTCTAGCTGCCTTGACTACATGTCTAATCTCTCCAATTAATCCCCAGATGTAACGGGAGATTAATACTGGTTCAGGTGATGCAAGGGTTGGTACTATTCTAGCATATTCAAAGAATAACTTTGTGTACCCCTTACTATCCACTCCATTCATCCTAAGGTTTAGGAATTTGTTTGCTATTTGTTCCTTTTCATTAGGAGGGCAGAATTTCCTTTCTACCATATTCCTAAATTCTTCTCATTCCATGTTGTAAACCCTATCACTTCCTCTTGATTGGAGGACAGTGTTCCACCACTCTAAGGATGAATTCTTAAATAGATTGGAAGTAAACATTATCTTGTCCTCTTCCACACACTTACTTATTTTTAGAACAGCCTCAGTCTTTTCTATCCAGCGTAGAGCTGCAATAGGTTCTTCATTGCCCGAGAATTCTATTGGTTTGCAGGACCAGAATTCTATGTAAGAACAACCATAAGGCATGGTTCTTCTTCTTTTGGGAATGGGCGCTTGAAGTATAGGGCATTGTTCACGCTGAGTTCTGGTTCAATTGGTTGCTTACTGCTATGTTTACTTTTATTATTCGCTTCTTGAACCGTTTGAATAATAAATGGCATTGCATCTATGATTCCTTGTGCCACTATGTGTTGAACGGCACAATTATCCATTTGGTTTCCATTGTTATTGACGCTTGGATTCTCATTAACCACGTTAATGTTACTCTGGTTATCGTTATTCAGATTTCCTTGATTTCCTTCGTCGGCCATCTGAATTTTAAACATTTACCCCATATTAATATCACAAAATAATAATTAATATAGTCAATCTGTTGTTGCATGCGTCTGTCGACTTCGTCTTGTATCGAGTCTTGTATGTTTGTAGATAGATCAGGGCACATTATACGAGAAAAATGTCAAATATAGGGTGAGAGGCAACTTCAAACGGAATTAGAAGTTGTAATTCCGTTTGAAATAACCATGTCAAGTTCAAACGAAATCACTTGGCTAATTCCGCTTGAAGCTGATTCCGTTTGAATGTAATTCCGCTTGAGCATGTTCAAGCGAAATTGCCTCGCCTATATATAGTTGCTGCCTGATTTCGTTTGGAAGAATTCAGTAATTCCGGTTGAAGCCTCGAAGTGCTGCCGAAGTGTCGCCTGGCTGTAATTCTTTGTCAAATCAATCATACGACAGTTTAAAGTGAATATCTAGCTGAATTGAACTTGATACGTCTGTTTCCGCCTTTCGTATCGATCAAAAACTCTTCTGATCGACTCGTTCGGGTCTGAAAACGATCCTACAAGTGGTATCAGAGCTCAGGAAGAAGAGTTCTTACCAATTCAACTGCAATTTCTAATTTCTACATCTTCTTTTTCAAAATTTACAACTTTTCACGGTTAAAATCGGCTAAATTTCTCACATTATGTGCGCAATAGTGTTTTAACAAAGCCTTGAAAGTTTTGGACATTAATTCGATCTAAATCTGGTAAATTTTGTAATTCCGCTTGAAAATCAGCTCGAAATGATGATGTCAACAGCATTTCATACGGAATTAGTCCTTAATTCCGCTTTAAACTGGTATTTCGCTTGAGAAGTTGGTTGATTTCGCTTGAAACCGGTATTCCGTTTGAGTAATCCCTTTTGAATACAGCTATTTCGCTTCAAAGTGGTAATTCCGTTTGAGCATTTCATATGGAATTAGTGATTCCGTTTGAAAAGTGTGTTAGTTCATACGGAATTAGGTATTCCGTTTGAAAATTGTTTTCACTTGAAGTTGTCTAGTTGTTGATTCCTTTTGAACTGTGTAATCTCGTTTGAAAGGAATTCCGTTTAAAGAGTGTAATTTCATTTGAAAACACTGTTTGTGAATTTCTTGAAAACCAAAACATGGAAGAGGAATTTTATAATGCTTTTGCTACCCCGATTATAGTTACTCAGCAGACAATGTTGGAAAATGAAACGGGGACTATGCAAAAACCACCTAAGCTCATGAACATCGAGGAGTATAAAGGTTGGGAAGGACGTTTTGAAAACTGGGTTCAAGCAAATTATTTGGATGCTTGGGAATGTGTCGAAACTAAATATGTTAGACCAACGAATGATGAAGAAGAGGAGATTGCAATTAAAGATATGAGTGCTGATGATAAAAAGAAATACAAAAACGAAAAAATGATGTTAAGTCTACTACAACAAGCTGTGAAAGAAGATATCTTGGTTTTATTGCAACATAATGGAAGTGCTTATTCGATTTGGAAAGCTTTAAAATCAAAGTTTGTTGGTAGTCAAGAAATGGTTAAAAACAAAAAGTCACTTTTGAAGAAAGAGTTTGATCTGTTTCGTGGTTTGAAAAATGAGAGCACAAAGCAAATTATTGAAAGATACTGCAATTTGTTAATGAACATGAAGATATTGAGCATCAATAAAGATAATGAGGAGCTGATTGAAAAACTAGCTGATGCGTTGCCACACGAGACTTGGGGCACATATCTTATGATGTTAAGGAATAAGAAAGGTTTTAGCAGTCTGACAATAAGTAAATTCATTGAAAAGATTGAAGCTCAAGAAATGGAACAGAGAAAGATCTCAAGAATGAAAGACTTCGATGGTGAACAAGATATCGGTCTTTATTACAAAGCAGGGATGAATGACAAAACTACCAATATGTCACCAAAAGTTGAGACTGCATTCAATGCCAAGAATTCATCTGGAAGTTCATCCAAAGGATCAAACAGCAATACAAGTTTCTCATCATTTCCGTCATTTGATCCGAACATTTCAGCAACCAAAAATGGCAAGAAGCTACAATGCAATATTGTACTAAATCTTGAGAATGATCAGGAATATTCTGAAGAAATTGCAAAAAGCCATATGTCTTTGTTAGGAACTGTGTTAGAGTCCTATGGAAGTTTTGTGGCAGGTCGGATTGGGAATCCAATGCTTACAAAGGAGGATTACGATCAAATAGATGCTGAAGAGATGGAATTGATGGATATAAAATGGTGTTTGGCTAGCGTGTTAAGAAGAGCTGAGAATTTCAAACAAATCACAGGAAGAGATGATTTCCGTGATGCATGTGTTTCTAATTTGGGTTTTGATAAATCTAAAGTTACTTGTTTTCGTTGCAGGGAAAATGGACACTTCAAGAGGGAGTGCACTAATCGCGAAGCAAGTGGAGCTCAAAATCTATTCAACAACAATGATTACTACTGGAAGGCTATCTATCATCAAGTTGCTCAACAACAACAAGAACCACAAGTGGCACATGGTAGAAAAATAATAGAGGAATCTTCAAAGAGAGCATGTTTGGTGAATCAAAATGATAACAAATCATCACGCAGTTTCAATTGGGACAAATATGTTTCAGCTGATGGTAAAGCATGTTTGATAGATCAAGATGATGAAAAATTGCCAGAAGGTTTTAGTTGGGCAAATTTCAATTGGGATGATTATGATCCGAACAAAACTTCAAATCACAAAGCTTTTGTTGCTCGAATTGAAGAAGACAGTGATGATGATAATGATTATTATGCTAAAAGAATGGCAAAGCACTCGAAGATGATGGAAGAAAGTGATAGTGAAGATGAGAAAGCTAAAAAGAAAAAGAAGAAAATCAAAACACCGGTTAGCAGTGATGATGAAGATGTTCCGGTGATCAGAAGAAAAGTGAAGAAGTTCCAGCTTTCAAGATTGATGAAGAAGCTGATGCAAGAGAGATTCCAGTGAATTGTGAAACCTGTAAGATCATAAAGAAGAAAAACAGCGAATTGATTAACAACATGAACAGGTTGAAAGAATCATACGATGTTCTGAACAAAGCCATGAATATGTACAATGAAACAAGTGAAGAACAAGCAACAGCAATGAAGACACTTTAAGGAGCGTTCATGATAAAACAGAAAATTGTGAACAATTATATCGAGAAGTGTGCTGTTCTGGAACAGAAATTAGAGACTCAAAGGATTGAAACTGAGAGAGTTAATCGTTTGTTAAAAAGTTACTCATGTACTTCTTATGTCATTGACAAGATTTATCCAACTGTTGAAGGCATGAAGGCTTTTGAAGATGATGAAGTAACTGAAGAACAAATAGTATCTGAAGAAAAGACTCCTGAAAAGAAGAAAGAAAAGAAGAATGATACTAAAGTAAAAACATCTGGTAAAAAACAAAGTGCCAGTTACAACAAGTGTCCACCCCCGCTTGAAAATGGATATTTGCCAAGGAATCCAAATTCAGAAAGAGTAAAAAAGGCAACCAATTTACAGTGGGAGTCTGAGTCTACAGTTAACTTACCAGAAAATATTGATGTCACGTTTACATCGTCTGACACTAATCAACAATCTCAATTAATGAAGAAAGTGGTGGATCATGTGTTAGATAACGATGAAATGGAGGAGTCAAAGTCGGAGTAAAAAACAAAGTCAAAGTCTGAGTCCGATATGTCTACTTCAGTCAAAAGGGAGAAACGGGTTTACAATAAAGAATTTATTTTATCAAAATCTAATTTGAATGACGAGACATTCAAAGTGGCATATACTTTGAATGATTCTGACAAATTATATTCTGATGAAGAATTTTCAATAAGAGGTGTTAAACCAGAAATGATAAACAAGGTTTTCAAACTAATAGAAATTAATATTTCTGAAATAAAAGATGTAAATGTTTCTGAAAAACCTAAACATTACACCTCAAGAGTTAAACAAAGAGAAAACAAGAAAAAGGGTTATAGTTCTGGTTCTGGTTATCGTAAGAAACCAAACCATAACGGTAACTTCAAAAAGAAAGGTCTTGGATTTATTCCACCAGAAAATTATAAAGATGAAAAATATGTTCGAGATTTTAAATCAAAAATAATATTTGTTTCAGGTACATCTTCTGAAGAAGAAAAGGAGAATTTGTTCAGAAAGCAGTCGAACAAAGATTTCCTTGCGCAAAAGCAAGAAGAAATGAAGTCTGCTGATCAGAAGAAGGAAACTCGATCTTGTTTTAAATGTGGTAGAATTGGACATCTTGCTGTGAAATGTTCACAAACAATTCAAACCAAACAGGGAGTTTCTAAACTGAAAGATAAAGAGGTTGTGTTTGAACCACCAATTGAGAGATCAAAGATTTTCAAAAACTCAAAATTTGAAATTGGTGAATGTTCAAACAGGTTTTACCAGAGAAAAGCAAATCTTGAAAAACAAAAGTGGATTGTGAAAAAATCTGATGATAGTTCTAGCAATGATTCTGATTTGTCAAAATCAGAGGAGCTATTTTCAGGCGATGAATCTGATTCCATAAAGTCAGAGGAGCCACAAGTTGTTTCAAAAGATGAGAAATCAGTTCCGCTAATGGATGATCAAAATTTTCCACCATTGAGGGCTGAAAATTTTAAGCAAAAAGTTGGGAAAATAGAGATTTCAAATCAATTTTTCTCTGATAAGAAAGAATTTGATATTGAAAAAGCCTTTACCCCACAGTAAAACATATTTTTGGGAAAATGTTTGACAAAAAGGTCAAAGGAGTTAAAGAATTTTACGAGAAGAAAATGAATAAACCAGGTAAAAATGGGTCGTCCCAGGTTTGTGACTGGGATGGAACCTATTATGAAGAGTAAACTCTGGATTTGCCGGAGCTCCCAGGTTGGTAAGTGGGGAGCAGGTATCGGCATCTTTCTTGAGAAATTCATGAAAGTGATTTCGACTTACAAGTGGTAAATCAGGGATATTAAGTTGTACTTGATTTTCTACAAGTGATGTTTGTTGATTGAACTTAAAGTTGTTAAATATTTCTAGTGGTAAAATGAACAAGGTGATGAACAAAACCCCTAACCTACAAGTGGTTTTATGAATTCAACAAAACTAATTTTCCGGAAAAACCATTTGATTAAAACAAACTTAAGTGTTTTGAAATCACAATGGGAAAATAGTTTGTTGTGAGGGGGAGTTCTGATTGTTTATGCCAAGTGGATGGCGAATTGAAGTGATTTGATATCAGTTGCCATTTTACTTGTACAGTTTGTTTTCAAATTTCCTTTAAATGATTTTGCATTTTACAAAAACATTTGAAAATTTTGAAAAAGGCAAAAACATGATAAAAACAAAAATGAGTTTTGTTGTAAAAAAAAAGAGGAAATGATAGTACATCAGTGGACTATCACAGCATGCTAAAGAATTGGAAAGTTAAAAATGTGATATAAACCTAAATTTCAAACATGCTTATATCGTGGGTAACATCTCTCGGATATATGGGTAACCTCCGAAATCTTGTTTGAAGGACCCCTCTTTCTGAGATACTAGGTCTTTATGCTTAGTGATATCTGGGGTATTATCCCGGGACTTCTGATTTTGCGGAAGCAATGGCCTAGTCCCCGGAGAATACCTTACGCTTGCTTGAAATAAAAGCCTGCCCTCAGCATAAAAAATGATGAAACATTGAAAAATGCTAATCATGTGCTGTTGTAAAAAAGATCTTCTAAAGGGGACCCACCAAAAGTCGAAGCCGTCATTTCTCTGCTGAACGGAAGTTCTGACCTGAGCTCTCACGGTTCTTCGCAATTTAACCCCTTACAGATATCATCTAGGTATACTCACCTGTAAGACTGAATATTGGGATCTGGATACAGGAGTATATTCAAGTGGTGGGACACATGTATAAGTTTAAGTGCTTAAAACATTAATCTCGTATCTCGAAACAGTTGAACTTTGTGTGAGAATTTAAGTGGATCAGTATGCTGACAATCTAAGTGAATCGTTTAGAACTTAAAATGTTTAAAGCTTAATGGTGTTGGTGATTTGTCTCAAAAACTGATATGATCCTCTTAAACAAACTCACAAAAATATTGTTTGTATATATTTCTTTACTGCATTTCTTTTAAACTCAAAACCCAAAAAGATTTTCGGAGTGTTTTAGCATAATTTTTTAAAAAATGCAAAAATATTTTCGACAACTGATGTTGATGATCTGATTTTCAAAATTCCAAGTGCTAAACATGATTAACAGGTTTGGGAGAATTTGTTGTGAAATGAGAAAAATGTTTTGAACGTTTTACTTACAAGTGATCATCAGAAGTTTTAAAATGTTAAATTATTTTGTTCATACAAGTGGTAAACAGAGAATAAATTTGTCAAAATTTTAATTATTGTGAAATTTATTTCTGGGTTAAGAATGTGCAGGTTAGCAAGGTTTTGATTCTGAGCAGGATGTGAGCCAGGTCATGATCTTGAACCTGAAGAAGCCAGACTACGATCCCACCTTAGCGAAAGGGGGAGTCTGAATGACAAAGAGCCAGGTTCTGATCCTGAGATTCTTGCTAAGCTGATGATGCTGATGAACTTAAAGAGAAAAGAGAAGAGAGAAGATTGGAGAAGATTTACAGTGTCAGATACTTCAAAGATAGAAAGAAGACTGATAAAGACTGAAGATGTGAAGACTCGACACTGAAGACTCGTCAACATTCGAGGGGGAGTCTGTTGGTGCATGCGTCTGTCGACTTCGTCTTGTATCGAGTCTTGTATGTTTGTAGATAGACCAGGGCACGTTATACGAGAAAAATGTCAAATATAAGGTGAGAGGCAACTTCAAACGGAATTAGAAGTTGTAATTCCGTTTGAAATAACCATGTCAAGTTCAAACGAAATCACTTGGCTAATTCCGCTTGAAGCTGATTCCGTTTGAATGTAATTCCGCTTGAGCATGTTCAAGCGAAATCACGTCGCCTATATATAGTTGCTGCCTGATTTCGTTTGGAAGAATTCGGTAATTCTGATTGAAGCCACGAAGTGTTGCCGAAGTGTCGTCTCGCTGTAATTCTTTGTCAAATCAATCATACGACAGTTTAAAGTGAATATCTAGCTGAACTGAACTTGATACGTTTGTTTCCGCCTTTCGTATCGAGCAAAAACTCTTCTGATCCACTCGTTCGGGTCTGAAAACGATCCTACACAATCACATGACACGCATTTTTTCCAAAAGCGTCGATCATTGCGACTTTACTCTATTCATCTACTATATATCTATTACATACTAGCACTGAAATAAAATTACAATACCAACTGAAATAAAATTACACTAATAGTAATAGGTATCCATACACACATATTTTATTTTATTATTACTATTACTATTACTATTACCGCCTCCATTCTCACATTCACGGATATGGATTCATCCAAAAATCCATATTGCGCTCATCATATTTCCATACAAGTCGCTCTCCCACCTATCACATTCTCTCACTGCTTTCTAAAATTTCCTCACCAAAAGTCCTAAGTTCTTGTACGTTTTCTGCACTCATTGGGGGTGCAGGTTCTAGGACTGGGTTCGGAATCTGGGGTGCGGGTTCCTAATGTGGGGGTGTAGGTGCCTGAAATCGGTAAGGATCTTCTAAAATTTCCCTAATGTATTCATCATGGTAATAGGGATCTAAAGGGTCCATACCTGGATAGGCTCTTATGTTCTGCATGGGTGTGTCTTCATGTATCGGGTAGCGTTGCATATAGTCCCTAACGTCATCCCACCAGGGATCGTAATTTGGGTCTAGGGGGTTTGGTGCAGGTACCCTAGGTATTTCTTCCGGATTGAAGTCATGCATCTCTACTTGGTTTTCAGGGTTTTCTATCTCCATGGGTTGGTCGGGGATTGGCAGTTGTGGTTGAGGTGCTATTATTTGCTCCAGATTAGGGTCAGCTGCAGTGGTTGCTAAGATATGGATATTGGCTATACCCCTATTTATCATGTCCCGGGCATAGGCATCTGTCTCTCTCTTAGCTGCGGTTAGTACCCTCTGGTCTTGTAACTTTTTCATACGTTTTCTACGCTCATGTGCTCCTCTACTGAACCATCCCCTCTTTTTCTAAGGAAATAGCTCTTCTGACTGAGCCTTAAATACAAAGATTCCTTCTTCCGTATCAGCAGAGTACCCTGAGAGGGCAGGCTGAGAAGAGGAGGTGCCTTCGCTTCTAGCGAACCAGACAATTGACGGTATGCGTCAGATGGTCCTTGGTTGCTCATACTGTAAACTAACAGATAGTCAAATAACACATAACAAATAAATACAATTATACATGTATTCCCGTAATTTATTTCCTAACAGATTAAATTTTGATGTCAGCGGAACACTTCTGTGGCTGAATCAGTGGCTTAGCTCTGATACCACCTTCTGTCGCAACCCCCGATCCCTTATCTGTCCCGGGAATGGGCGGCCGCGAGCCAGTTTCGGTGGTATCGTGTGTCGTCTAATTTGGCAGCGGAAATTTTCATCAGGACCGTAGTTAGGAAATGTTTATCAGAGTAAAACCACCATTTATATATAAATAAACATATTGGGATAAAACCCAAGTTTTTATAACAAGATGATTTACAGGGATAAATCTCATTTTATTTGAATTAAAACGCCTTCTTTATTTAGGTAACTTTTATAGCCACTTTTCCAAGCCTTCAGTGTCCAGCTGGCTTCTAATTGGCTTTCACATTGTGTTACCTGAAACGCGTTTTAAAAACATTTGTCAGTGGGAGATACTGGTGAGTGAATCCCAGTTTAATCAAGAAACATTAATTGAATTTAAACAGTATTGAGAGCGATTACAATGTTTATATCTATACAATTACTCCTTTAGTACTGTCAATCCTGACTTGTTGGTCATATTACACATTGGCTAACTCATTGTCCAATGGTAACGTATTGTCATCCCGACTTACTACTCACAGTGTAGTAAATTTTGTATACAAAACCCCAACATACCGGTAGTAATTGAAGAATTACAAAGACTCAATCACTGCTAAATTGCATTGTAAAATAGTTAAGGTTTTGTAAAAACTGTTAACAAAAAGGAGATTACTCACATTGCTGTCTTAGATTTTTCGTAAGTGGTTTCCTGGTGATAATCTAAAATTTACACAAATGCACACATGTTAGTATAATAACCCATTTTAACATTAGTAATACCATCCCCGAGACAGCATTCCAACGACTACGTCGGGCAGAACCACGACAGCCGTTACGAAACCCTAGATCAATCGGGCAGCGTATCTAATACGTATCCAGGGGTTATAATACTTACAACCGAGCAGAACTTCGCTAATTAGGGGGGTATAATACCCGCTTATAAAGCCTACTATTCAGAAATTGAGATTGAGAAATGAAAATGGGACGAACAGACTGAAGATCCGAGGCCATCTATTTATAGTTGTTGATTCTGGTTCTCTCGCGGCCCGCGTAAAACAAGCACAGGGCCTACGCGGCCCGCCTTGACCTCCGGTCAATGCGTAGCTAGGCTGAGTCGACAACTAGCTCCGCCGGGTGTTGTGCCACGTGGCGGCCCCGGGCCGTGCCAGGCCTTAAGTTGACGTGGCCCGCGTCACGCTTGGGGTGGGGCTTACGCGGCCCGCCTCATCCCAAAAATTCAATTTTTAATTATTTTTAATACTATTTAGTGTATTTGAGGCCCGTTTTCGCATATGGGGTGTATTTTGGGACATTTTGGGATATTTTAAAATATATTAGGGTGTCGGAAAAATTATGAGGGTGTCGCTTTTATTTAGGATTGTTACACATAGTTTGGATCCTCTTTAATCTTTGAGTAGAACACTCCTGCAGTTAGAATAGCTGCAACAAGTGCTTTGAAGTCTACCACATCAGGATCAATCACTGGATTCCCTTGAGGATCTAGAAAACACTTTCTCTCATTATCCCATCTGTTTTCCCGCTTCGCTTCCATGAAAATCTCATACACCTCACCCAATCTCATACGTGCATGACGTTCCTCTCGACTTGCTCTCGTCTGAACAACCAACGCCTTCTTCTCTTCCTTTTTAATGTATTTATTCCAATTAAATCCTTCATCCTCTTGAATTGTTATCATGGCTTGCTTCCTCTCATTCGATGAACCTTCACCAATTTGTTTTTGGTTTGTCCTAGACGGCTGCCCATTGGTGTGATGATAGATAGCTTTCTTATAGTAGTCGTCATGAAAAGGATTCACATTATCATCATTTTATCGGTTGGTACACTCTCTTTTAAAGTGTCCCTTCTATTTGCACTTGAAACAAGTGACCTTTGCTTTATCAAATCCCAGCTTCATATCAGGACCTTCAAGACATTTCCTTCATGTTATCTCCATGAACCGTTGAGCTCTCCTGATTACGCTAGCCATACACCACCTGATATCCATGAGCTCCATCTCCTCTGGATCTATCTGGTCATAATCCTCCTTTGTCATATTTGGATTGCCAATCTTACCTGCGACCAGACTTTCATAAGACTCTAGAATGGAAGCCAAGAAACTCATATGTTGTCTGGAAAAATCAGTTTTCATGTTCGGAGAATCTTTCCAATTCTGATTTGGATTGGATTTAGCCGATGCAGACGATGAATGATATCCAGAATCATAGTTTGTAGATCTGCTCTTTGAAGAATCACCTGAGTTTTCAGCACTAAACCCCGTACTGATCATTGGTGATTGATTGGTCATCAAGATACTTTTGCGGTAGTATAAATTGACATTCTCCTGATAACTTGAATTGATCATTTTGTTATGTTTCTGTAACTCCAAATCATGTCCTTCAAATTTTTCAATCAAGCAATCCAAAATAATTTCGTCAAACTTGGCATCATTTTTCAGAATCATCACAAACGTTTGCCAATCGTCTACATGCGGTAATGCCTCGATCAGTTTTCAATAATCTCTTCTATGTCCTTTCTAATTCCAAATCTTTCTAGCTCGATTTGACAGAATCGTTTTATCATTTGTTGGACAGTTTCTCTTTTCATGCATCCAAATAAATCAAACTCTTTTTTCAACAAAGAAATTTTGTTTTTCCTAATATCTTTTCCACCTTCGATTTTCACCTTCAACGCTTCCCACATTGACATTGACTTTGACGTTTCACCATGTTGAAGTAAGAATAGAATATCTTCTCTAACAGATTGTTGAATCAAAGTAATCATTCGAAGCTCATTAGAGTGTTCCTTTTTATCACCTTCTTTATATTCTTTAATTTGAATTATTTCATGTTTATCATTTGTCGGTTTTTTCATATCCCAATTTTAACATAACCCAACTGTCATACGCATAAGCTTTCACCCAGTTTTCAAATCTACTACTCCACCAATGATAATCTTCTATATTCATTAGTTTCGGTGGCCTTTGATGATTTTGGTAAATATTATCAAAGTTCAAACTCTCGGAAATCACATTTGAAGTGATCTTTGTTGTGGGTGTTTCTTCGGTCGTGAATGCGTTGTAAAATTCGTTATAGAACTCTTCCTCCATGATGTTCTGATTCTTCGATTATGACCTGCAAACAACAATCAAACACTAGATTGGATTTGAAAAAACCGAACACTTGAAAACCCTAATTATGTTGGAATGAGCAATGATTTAAAATATACGAATGGACAATGGTCTTGATTCGTGTAAATGAGGATTGGTGTTGACTCGTTCAGACAAAACACAAGTAATGCGGATGGGAATTAAAGTAGCTTCGTGCGGATCAACGTCAGAAAATCCAAGACTTGTTTTGTTGGTTCATGCGAACCCACACTATCAATATCTTGTGCGGATGGACAACAAGATTCTGAATTCGTGCGTATCAACATGATTCGGGATCCGTGCGAATAGACAAGATTTACTTTATTCTGCGGATGGACTTGTAAATTTCAGCGAATGTACAACATTAGCGAATGGACTACAACATCAGCGAATGAATAAGTCTGAGCGAATGGACTGATTCTGCGGATGGACTTGTAAGTTTCAGCGAATGTGTGAATCAGATGTTACATGGAACCTTAAACTAAGTGTTTGAAGTTTTATATTTTGTTTTATTTAATTAGCTTAGTAAAAGGGTTTGACCGAAATTGATGGAAGTGTACGTTTAGGAGTGGTGCAAGTTGGGTGAAGAAGTTGTCAGCCGTGTACCGGATCCTTTGGAGGAATTAGTATTTTATTGAGTATATTCTGCATTTTCATGTGTTTTTGTAAGGCTATTTATAGCCCATGTTTATTGAATAAATAACCCTTTTTCATTCGAAATAACCATTGCAAACTTTCTCCATCTTATAACCTTCTGTCCATTACATTTACATTACATACATAATTGTGAGTGTGTGTTGAGTTTGAGTTTGAAGGGGCCTGTAACCAACATTTGGTATCAGAGCCTAGGGCTTGAGAAGATCGGAGGAAGCCTCCACCGCCGGCGGGTGTGTCGGTTGGTGGAGGGCAGGAGTGAAAGAAGGTGACGAAGGTTTTAGACAGCTGGTGGCTGTTTTCGGATCGTTCAACAGCAGAAGACGGACGCGTTAAGGTGTTTCTGTCGGCTTTGTTGTGGTAGACGTACCGGTTAATATGACGGGGGTGACCGGTGAAAAACACTTGTGTTCGGTGGCTGTTAGTGGTGATTAAAGCAGGAGAAAGAAGGGCTGTGATGTTATCTTTATCACAGATTTTGCAAGTACCATGATTGGTTTGTTCGTGATAAGAGGAGACCGGCGTGTTGCATGATAAACGGGCGTAAAAGATCCGTCAAAGCAGGTGGCTTTGGATTTGGTTCGTTTGGCAAGGTGAGAAAACGGAAGAAGTGGGTGGCCTGTTTTCTTTGTCGGTGGAGTGGCCTCTTGAACAAAGTGGTGTGACATTATGGCGTTGGAGTTCAAGTCGGGTGGCTTTGGATTTGGCCGGGGAAGAGGTCATCAATCCGTGATATGTCAAGATGTTAGTGAACGTTTCCAGCGTGATGCCATGTGAGATGTTGCAAGTGTAGTATATTTGATTCGGTTTGAACCGAGAAGACTTTGGAGGTGAACTAGGTGAAGTTCAGGTGTCCGTGAAAAGTCTGGATGATTCGAGTTGGTGCTGGTGATTCGGCTGCAGAGAAGAAAGGCGTAAACAAACACCGAATAAGGGGGTGAATGTTGGATTATTCGGGTTTGTTTACGGGTCACATGGGTAGGCACGTTATCAGGTCACGGTTAAAATGGTTAATTGGTTCAGTTCACGGGTTACTCGGGTAGCGGGCCTCAGTTCGTGTTCAAGACAAAATGAGTGCATGGGAATAAAAGTATCACGTGAATTAGATGTTGCATGGAACCTTAAACTAAGTGTTTGAAGTTTTAGATTTTGTTTTATTTAATTAGCTTGGTAAAAGGGTTTGACCGAAATTGATGGAAGTGTACGTTTAGGAGTGGTGCAAGTTGGGTGAAGAAGTGGTCAGCCGTGTACTGGATCCTTTGGAGGAATTAGTATTTTATTGAGTATATTCTACATTTTCATGTGTTTTTGTAAGGCTATTTAAAGCCCCATGTTTATTGAATAAATAACCCTTTTTCATTCGAAATAACCATTGCAAACTTTCTCCAACTTATAACCTTCTGTCCATTACATTTACATTACATACATAATTGTGAGTGTGTGTTGAGTTTGAGTTTGAAGGGGCCTATAACCAACAGATTTGCGGGGATCAACTAGTATTTGTTGATCCATTCTAACAATACAACGCGCATCCAGGTTCTGTTCATGATGGTTTTTCGTCAAATTGGCAATGATTTACTTTGAATTTTGTTATGAAACTTTAGGGGATTGTTCAAAACCAGTTTTCTCACATTATATAAAAAATCTAGCTGATTTTATCCATGAAATCTCCGCAAATCTAAGTTTAAAGTTCAAAAAGATGAAGAAAGTGAGTAGAAGAAGAAATATGAAGAAATTGATCAAATTCAGCTCCGATTCCGATGAAATCACTTGAATTCTTATATCTTGAATCCGTGCAATCGATCTCCCGCATTGATACCACTTGTGGATTCATTTCCAGATCGATTCTGCAACTCTGATGATTGCGTAGATCTCGTATCACGTGCGGAATCCATGTACGAGAGTGGATCAGACACAAGAACGCTAATTTAATGTTGATTTCTATTGATAATTGACAGTTACAATACCTTGAAATCAAATAGCTACAAGTTCTCTCTCAAAGTAGCAAAAGTTCTAAAAATGAACAAGACTCCTCCTATTTATAGGCCATGTCCATCCTCTCCAAAATGCATGTCCATTTCGTGAGGGTGGACTTTCGTGACAGTGGACTTTCGTGACAGTGGACTTTCGTGAGGATGGACTTCAAACTAAACATGTATATTATATATCATATAAAAACACTTCTAAACCTAGTCTTGATCATTTCTCAGCTACGATATGTGATTGACAGAAGCGATAGACATATGCATTCAAAAGAGGATTCGCTCAGATCTAGGGTTTCTCCCAGACCGACTGACTGAGTTCCAGCTCAGTTTAACACAGAGATGATGTTGAACTCGTTCCTGTTAACGATAAAGGTATGTGATCTTTTAGTTTCTCCCAGATTATTTTTCACAACTTTGTTACTCTTTTAGGATGTTTTTATGTCAGATCTGTTGTAATACTTTAAGATCTTTGTTGGTTTTGTGTTTTGTAATGTTTTGTGAAGTGCTAATGATGTTGAACTTGTTCCTTTTAACGATACCTTTCAGATCTCATGGAGCAT
This sequence comes from Helianthus tuberosus, assembly GCA_030545235.1. Lineage (NCBI taxonomy): Eukaryota > Viridiplantae > Streptophyta > Magnoliopsida > Asterales > Asteraceae > Helianthus > Helianthus tuberosus. Next base: position 149,906,243 of record CM060372.1, read on the forward strand.
GTATACATGGTTGACGATTCCAAGGTTAAAATGAGGAGAAAGACAGTGACAGAAAACCCTAGCCTCCGCCTCCTGCGATGGCGGCTAGGGTTTCGGCGAAGTCTCCGACGAAGCTCCTGTAAGTCCTCTTCTAATTGCATGTTCCATTTCACAACTTTGTTACCCTTTTTGGATGTTTTTATGTCAGATCTGTTGTAATACTTTTAGATCTGTGTTGGTTTTGTGTTTTTTTAAGTGTTTTGTGAAGTGCTAAGATGTTGAACTTGTTCCTGTTAACGATACCTTTCAGATCTCATGGAGCACATATACACTGTTGACGGTTCCAAGGTTAAAATGAGGAGAAAGACAGTGACAGAAAACCCTAGCCTCCGCCTCCTGCGATGGCGGCTAAGGTTCCGACGAAGCTCCAGTAAGTCCTCCTCTAATTGCATGTTCCATCGGTTTTTCGTTTGGTTTGTTTAATGACGATTGTGACCATGAAGATTTGTCCCAGATCTATTTCGTTCTGATTTTGCTCTCAATGGTTTTTAGGGTTTCTTGAATCATGAAGATTTCTCCCAGATCCGTTCCGATTTTGCTCTCAATGGCGGTTCTAGGGTTCGATGTGAAGAACCGCAAGGTGAAAGACAAAGATCCAGGTCAATTTCTCCCAGATCCATTCCGATTTTGTTCATCGGTTAAATTAAATCCTTAGTTTTTAATATTTTTATTTATTTTTTGTGTATACACTGAGAACACCGAGTCATTTTTTGACGTTTTTGGTTGTTTTGTTGTAGATGAAGATGGAGTGGTGTAGATACACGAGCCAGGGAGGTTACGGTACCGATGAAGATGACAAAACTTTTCTGATCTAGGTATCTTTGTTTACATTTTTTTAAATTTTTTTTGTTTTGTGTCCTATCGTTCTAGGGTTTCGTAAGTTTTTTTGAATAGTTTTGCTACTGTTTTTGGATGTGTTTATTTCAGATCTGAATTACACATATCTGTGTTGGTATTGTGTTTTTATAATGTTTTGTGAAGTGATAATGTGAATGTAACAATTATCTTCCTTCATAAAGTCTGTGTTGGTATTGTGATAATGTGTTTTTATAATGTTTTGTGAAGTGATAATGTTTGTTTTGTGTCCTTCTATCGTTCTAGGGTTTTGTAAGTTTTTTTGAACAGTTTTGATACTGTTTTTGGATGTGTTTATGTCAGATCTGTGTAATACTTTCTGATCTGTGTTGGTATTGTGTTTTAATAATGTTTTGTGAAGTGATAATGTGAATGTAACAATTATCTTCCTTCATACAGTCTGTGTTGGTATTGTGATAATGTGTTTTTATAATGTTTTGTGAAGTGATAATGTTTTGTGAAGTGATAGTGTGAATGTAAGAATTATCTTCCTTCAGATCTGTTTTGGTATTGTGTTTTTATAATCTTTTGTGAAGTGATAATTGAGGTCTATCCTTATCTCAAAATAACTGTCCAAAACTATTAATTTGATATCAAGTAGATTAAACATATGAATATAGTGTTTTCCAAACTAAAACACATGTGCGTTTAGTCTTTTTCACTGAAAGATGCTAAAAAGTTCATTCGAATCCAAGTGAAATGACCATTTTACCCTTATGCTTAGAACAACAAACTATGTATAAAAGTAACTGATTTATTTCTTACATGATTAATATGTGACTTCATTTATGAACGAGGATGGCCTGAATCTACGTAAGTGGGAGAACAAAAGGATGATTTTCTACAGTAGATTAGAACTAAAGTGAGTAGCCCCTCATCATATTATCCTTTTAGATTTTTAGTTTTGTACCAAAATTGATCAGCCTTTATTCCAACATGTGATTAACGTGTTAATTACCGATTTGCATTTGCCGGCGTGCAAACTAAGACCAGTTTCAACAGTGCAGGCAACCATGCCAGCTCGCCCTTGTAGGTCCACCCGGAGGATCGAGTAACCTCTATTCCCTGTTTTCCGACAAACCCGAAAGTGCGAAATCCAAACGGGTAAGTTAAACCAAGTTACGAACACATAAGACACAATATTCAACAATTAACACTCAATGTATTAATGCTATGAAACGGTTACAAAGCGGTGTTTACAAATGGTCTCTTTAAACTCTCAGTGTGTGTGTGTTACAATGTGTTCGCTCTCAAATCTATTCAAACTTGTCTAACTGTGTTCTGTCTGTTGTCTGTGTATATATACTGAAACACATCGACGAAATCAAGTTCCAACGAAATCTGATCGACGAAATCAGACATCACGACGAAATCCCAATATGTTCGACGAAATCAATGATTTCGTCACATGCTATTTTCGTTGCACAAGGTGTCTTCGATGGAAGCCCAAACAAAAGCAAGTCCAAATGCAAGCCCAATACACATGTGCATTTGATATCTTGGCAGCCCAATACACATGTTCGTTTGATATCAATTGGCAGATTCTTTCATGAACTTATATTTGCTCAAACATGTGACATCATCATGACATCATCATGATGATGTCATGGTGATGTGTAAACGGAAATCGCTCACGGCTCTCCGTGCTTCGCATGTCGAACTCTGGGGCGCACGAAGGAGGAATGTCGAGACGTCGGACTTGAGCCGGACCTAACCGTGTCGAACCGAACCGAGTCGTGTCCACATAAAGTGTACCAACAAACTCCCCCTTGGACGCTACTCGTGATGGTTCGTCCTATACATTGTCGGATCTTCAACAAGGTCTTCACGTGTCACAATCAGGGAGTGTATCAACAAACTCCCCCTTGAATGATGCTCGTGAATCTTTTGAACTTCAAAACTTTAGATCCTTGTGGTGTTGATGAGTGATCAACTGCAACCCGATCATCTTGATCTTCTGATTGCATCAACATCGTGTCTTTACTTTACGACTTGTCATCTGACACGTTCTCTTCGCCTTTAGCTGATTCTGATGTCGCATCTGCACATACAAGAAAGCTAAACACGTAATGAGAACAACCGCTTAGAATATAGACAAATTAAACAAACGACACATATGAGATCAACTCTCATTCAAACACCGACTGACAACAGTTTGAAAGTTTAGAAAATGATCAATTTTAATCTATTACTTTCAAAACTTGTTAACTTCGACTGTTTATGAAGGTGAAATTGTTTTCCGGCTTACAATCAGGATTTTGGGTAGGATAGACTCGAGTTCCACCATCGGTCAATCAAAAATAAACTAGAAGCAAAATCTTTTTGGCTTTTATAAAGTTTATATTAAAACACACCTAAAATCTTTTTGTAATTTTTCATTTTTCAAATGTAAAGACGGAAAGCAATAAATTAATATATACAAAGATGCAGAAACTGAAAGCAGTAAACAAATATTTACAGACATTCTTTTTGCGAGTTTCGAGGGTAAGAGAATCATATCAGTGTACGGTCATGCCAAAACGCTCTTTTTGTTCAATTAGTTAACATTTAGATAAGCATCCTGTAACAATTATCGGTATTGTTGTCCACATAAGCTCAACTTATCAGATGTAATCATGGTAAGGGGATACGATTAGTGTATGATTTATACTTACCGACCGGTGTTCATCCACACACGACACATTCCCGTATCAAGGTATGTACGAGGGTTCATCTTACCGGTGAGTATACCGCTTATCATCTGTTTTGACGTATATGAAAATGTGAGAAACTCACTTATTTTGTTTGAAAACAAGCCCTATGTGATAGAATCACTTATTGATGAGGAACTTGATTTTCGTATGCATGAGGGCACAGGAGCAAGTCCGTGAACAGGTCAGTACTTTCGTACAGCAAAGAGACGAACTTGACTCCCGGATGAATGTGATATATTATCACTTATTTTGTTTGGACATGTGATTGTTGATCACTTATTGAGGTCAAATGCAATATGTACACGTATGTATAGTATCATGGAAGATCTTAGACTTCGTCTCCGTTATTTTTACGGTTTGATACAACCATGATACCCAGATGATAAGACAGCATAAAGACCAAATATCTCAGAACCTCGGCAATCTCTCAAACGAAATTTCGGTACTAAGACCATATGCCAATGTGTGGTTCCCACCTGGTCTTCAGTCGATTTAGATTTATATCACCCTGCACACTTTAATGTGATTGTGAGCCTACCGATACATCTTATATAGAGCTGCTTATCGTTTTTCCATTTTTAAGTTCATTTCAAAGAGATTTCGACAGACCACTGATGTACTATCATATTCTCTTTTTCTCGCCAGGAAACTCATTTTTGTTTTCTATTGTTTTTGCGTTTTGAAAATTTTCGATGTTTTTGAATTTTTCAAATTTGGATTTACTCCCCCTAAAATCAACAAACTAAGATAAATTTAAAAAAACACAATGATATTTACAAAAAGGATTTCCCGATGTCGGTTAACTCATGTTTTACCTTAATGCCGTTTACCAAAATTAATTTAATCAGAAATGATTTATCGAATTTTGGAAAAATCAGTTGGCACGTCGGTAAGCGGTGCTGACCATGACAACATTGACGAGTTTCATATTAAAAACAATCACGTGTGAGGTGATATTCGAGATCAATGTGTCTGGCCAAAGAGTGCTGTACGAGATGATAATAATTCATAAAGCAACTTAAATATCGACAAGTATAGGAGAGATTAGAAATTTAAAACCGTATCCTGCAACAGCTTCATGCATTGCAAGGAATCTGAGTGCTCTCCCAAACTGGATATCCACCCGGTGTGGATTTCAAAGTCGATTTTGCAGCAACTTCAATTGAGAAATCTCTTCACAGCAACAAGATTATAAACCTTTGGGTCCGGCTGGTCTTCCACATTGCACCAGCGAAGGTCTTTGTCTTTCTCTTTCAGAAGTAGTGTGCGGTTGTTCAATCCACGCCAAGGCATCCACACACCCGGTTGGTTTGTTCAACAAACACATTTTCTTTAATCACACCGCGAAGAAATGTACACTGCACGTTCATCTTGTTGATTTTGAACATCAGACGTGCTGCAGGTGCATACATTTTGATAGAATCTATCCCGGGGACCCGATCAAAGCTTTTAACAATCAAACTTTGGTATGATTTGCATTTTGTCGAAGGTTTTCAATTTCTTTCGACAGACAATTCTGTCTTCTTTCCTTTTTCTCTCCATCAAAGGCAACAATTTCTTTGTCGCCGATCTTGTGCATGGACACTCCACAATCAACAATCCGACGACTATCGATAGTTCCTCCTAGAACATCCTACACACTCACTCAGAGATTAGTTGGAGAGGGGGACCCAAGGCTTCATTGACTTGGGTTGCCCCTAAGAATCAAGAAATGTAATTTCAATCTCTTGATGATTTGGAAATTTCACGCCTCCCCCTGAACCTTCACCTGTTTTCGGTTTCCAAGCTTGTTTCCATTTACCAGATTGTGTATTAATTACAATTTCTGGTTTTAACGGTTGTTGTTAACTTGGTTTCCTTTTAAAATTTTCCGGTTTTAAAGCCTTTTCGATCACCTTCACATTCTTATGTCGTTGTTTTGTTTCCTGTTCTTTAATAGTGCGTTTATCATGTTTTGGAGAAACAGGACGCCGTTGTGAGTGACCTTGTTCAGAAGGGGCTCTTTCTACAAAATTTGGTTTTGGAGAGTTTGTGCAATTTCTGATAATGTGGCCAAACTCCCCGCATTTGAAACACGTTCTCCTCTCAACAAACTTGGGAGATCCGGTATGACTTTCACGTGTTGAACCTGTAGACCCAGAGGTACTTGTTCCTTCATCACACCCGTTTGTGTGTTGGGTGTAATTGTTTTGAGCGTTACGCTTTAAAATTCTGACTTTTTGAACAAAATCGGTGTTTGA